>JAECXO010000070.1:0-1200000 GCA_018152825.1 Scaptomyza hsui
ATATGGCAATGGTAGATTTAATTTCTGTGTCGGATAAGCTGAGCCAATTCGAGGCCAGAATTAATAGTCCGACAGCCGCAGAGCCATCTCTCTGCACGCTCCAAGTCCGCCGCTACCATCTAAAGGTTCTATGGGAAAAGGTAGAGAGAGAGTATGATAAATGCACAAGAACATTCAGCCAAGGGAGCGGGAGTAGCGAAGTGGTCCCTGTTTCACGCGGTTGTAGTCTCCCACCTGTAGACACTGAAGTGTTCTATGGAGACTGTTTAAAATGGCCCACTTTCCGAGACCATTTCACGGCTATCTACATTGACAATCCTCGACTAACTCCAGTCGAAAAATTGTTTCATCTCATCTCCAAAACTGGAGATGAAGCTCAGGCAATTGTCTCCAAATCGCCGCTCACCCATGAGGATTTTGCCTCCGCCTGGCAGGCACTTTACGAGCGATTCCAAAACAAGCGGCTGTTAGTTAACAGCCAGCTTAAAATCCTGTTCAATTTGCCGAATGTCAGTATAGAGACCGGCTCCGCACTCAAGGAGATTCAGACCACGATCCAAAGCTGCCTAACAGCTTTGGAACACTCCGAAATTTCAACCCAAAACTGGGACTGCCTCCTCATCTTCCTTTGCTCCTCCAAGTTGCCAAAGATTACACTGTTGTTGTGGGAACAATCCCTATCGGACAAATCTGCGACTCCCAATTAAGAAGCCTTGAACCGTTTTCTGAGCGAACGTTATCGGACGCTTGAAGCAATAGAGGATATAAAGCCGAGCTATAGCTCTCAAGCCCTTCCAAGGCCTTCCAAACCCCAATCCTCGAAGTGAAACATTCAGACCTTTGAAGAAAAGGTCTTTTCCAAGACCAAGGCTTGCAATGTGTGCTCAAAGGAAAATCATCCTATACGTTTATGTCCGAAGTTCCTACAAATGCCAGTTTCCGAAAGAACTAACCTCGTCAAACAGCGGAGTCTATGTTGGAATTGTTTCGCCAAGAACCATCACCTGAAAGACTGCACTAGTGCTCACAAGGGCGATCCATCTACAGTGACCGCTGACTCAGTTCCGCAAACGCAGAATGGTTTAGACAATCCAGCTCAAATACAGTCCACTCCGATTCCAACCTCCATCCAAAACTATTTTGCAACTGACACTCGAGGTGTGCTCTTGAGCACTACGCTTATAAATATTGCCCATCAGGGTACGAAATTTACGGCGAGAGCACTTATAGACTCAGGTTCAGAAGCCACCTTCATTTCTAAGCGATTATTTGACATAATCAAGCTTCCTTTTCCTTTTGTTGAAGTCAACGTTTCAGGGCTCAATCAGACGGTTGCCGCCCAAACCCGAAAATTGTGCCATTTCCTCATCAGCTCTCCCATTAGGCCTCGGCTTCAAATTGAAACTTCGGCCTATGTTCTCCAAACGTTGTACGGAAATCTACCTTTCTGTTCGCTACCTCCCAGCCTTTTAAAGGACCTACCAAACTTCCAATTGGCGGATCCGTCCTTCTTCCGAAGTTCGCAAGTAGATGTGCTTTTTGGGGCGGATATTCATCCGTCCATTGTGCTGGGTGGATCCCGTCCTAATGTCTGTGGTAGTCTTCTGGGGCAAGAGACGGTCTTCGGTTGGATCCTCCCCGGCCCGATCTCTAAACCCGCATCCAATTCCATCTTTTCCTTTACCACTCGCATCTCTGTCCAGACAGAATCGCGATTAGAGCAACTTCTCACAAAATTTTGCGAGGTGGAGGATTTGCCGGCGAAGCCGGTAAAGAGTCCGATTTCTTTTGTGAGAAGAATTTTGTCGAGTCGACTACCAGGAATGAGGGCGGCAGATATGTAGTTACTCTACCATTCCGTGATGCAGACCACATTAAGCTAGGGCATTCAAGATCCATGGCACTCGCTCAATTCCTGAGAAATGAGAGCCGTCTTAAGAGAGACCTTTCCCTGAAGACGCAATACGACGCAGTAATTAAGGAGTACTTGGACTTAGGTCACATGCGGCAGGTCCCTCCTAATGACCATAGTGATAACTTCTATTTGTCACACCATGCTGTTTTTAAACCCGACAGCACCACGACCAAAGTCCGTGTCGTGTTTAACGCGTCTAACCCGTCTTCGAACGGTCGCAGCCTGAATGATATCCTTCATCCGGGGCCCATCCTACAGTCCGACCTGACCGTCCAAATCCTTAAGTGGCGCTTCTTTCAATACGTTTTCAATGCCGATATAACTAAAATGTATCGGCAAATACTAGTCCATCCAAGACACACACCCTTCCAACGAATTCTTTTCCGCAATGAAAATGCGAATCTTTGTGACTATGAATTAAATACAGTCACTTTGTGTCAACTGTGCTCCTTTCCTTGCCGTCCGGGTCTTACACCAACTCGCTGCGGAGTCCGATTACCCACTCGCCAGCGAAAGCAATTTCATGTATGTTGATGATGTCCTGGCAGGAGCACATTCGAAGAACAAACCATTGCCGCCATTTCTGAGCTACGTTCTGCTCTTGAAAGTTTTCCCCTACGTAAGTGGATATCCAATTCTACGGAAGTATTGAAAGACATACCTAAAGATCATCTCCTGTGCAGAGATGTCTTGGAGATCGATGACGCAAGTACGGCTAAAACTTTAGGTATCCGTTGGCAGGCCACCACGGATGAATTGTTTTTCACTCCAGCTCCCTTGCCGCCAAAAGAGACCTACAGGAAGCGGGAGGTCCTTTCACAAACAGCGAAGCTGTTTGATCACGCTGGATGGCTTGCACCCTTTCTTGTTCGAGCCAAAATCTTTATTCAAGAGATTTGGCTCCATGATCTCAGTTGGGATGAATCATTGCCAAACGATCTTCTCCGAAAGTGGCACGCCTTCCTCCTGACGTATCCTGACTTAAGTGATGTCAGATTTCCTAGATGGATACATTTCCATGCCCGATCCAAAATAGAATTTCATGGGTTTTGCGACGCGTCACAACGCGCTTACGGCGCGGCCTTAAACGCGAGGGTCGAGAACCACCAAGGCGTCTCCGTGTTTCTTGTCACTGCCAAAACTATGGTGGCTCCAGTTAAAACCATTTCCGTACCACGGTTAGAACTGTGCGGATCAGTATTGTTGTCAGAATTGGTGTCCGCAATACTCCCACAGCTGCCTGTCCATAAATATGACACATATTATTGGACAGATTCCACCATCGGCTACGCAATTCTCTTTGCAACTGGACCACTTTTGTGGCAAAAAGAGTGGCAAGCAGTTCGGTGACGTCGACAAATGGTCCCATGTGTGTTCCGAGCAGAGTCCGGCTGACCTGGCCAGTATGGGCACCTCACCGAGAGAGCTGATCAACAGCACCTTGTGGTGAAAGGGCCCGGAGTGGTTGGTTCAGTCAAGGGACCACTGGCCGACCCCAGTTGAGAATGCATATGCAACGGTTGAAGATCAACGCCCTATCAAATGCAACTTAGGGAAGGTGCGCTCATCGTTTGTATTCCTTGACCGCTTCTCTAATTTTCCCAAAGGTTCATTCAGCAAGGAGTTGTCGGAAGCTCAAGAGAAGCTGATAATTCTCACACAGCGAACCAAATATTCTCAAGAATATGGTTGTCTTCTTCAAAAGAAACAAGTACCAAGATCAAGCAGCCTCCACAATCTAAGTGCATATCTTGACCGAATGGGAACCATGAGAGCATGTGGGAGACTAAGTCAATCCAATATATTAACATATGACGAACGTCACCCCATCCTCCTTCCATACGAGTGCAAGTTTTTGCGCCTTTTGGTGCAGTTTTCGCATCGAATATCCCTTCATGGTGCAAACCAGTTAACGATGCGCCTCGTGCGGTCCAAATATTGGAACCCAAAGCTTAAGACCCTAGTCAAATCCACGATAAGTTCCCGTATGGTCTGCATGATCCACCGGAAAATCCTTATGGAAAAAATTTATGGACGCTACAAAAGACGCTATCCTGGCTAAGTACAGCCATCACAGCCTATCCTGGCACTTCAACCCACCAACTGCACCGCACATGGGTGGTCTTTGGGAAGCGGGTGTCAAAAGTTTCAAGACCCTCTTCCATAAATCCACGTCGTCCACCAAATACACATTTGAAGAGCTTTCCACGCTTTTGTCCAACGTCGAAGCGTGTCTCATTTCTAGGCCTGTTTCGCCAATGTCTGAAGATCCAAGCGATCTGCTAGCCCTCACACCTGGCCACTTTCTGGTAGGGGGACCTCTCCTTTCAATTTCCGAGCCAGTGATCACTGAAACGGCGTCATCCATCATAAACAGATGGCAATGTTTGAAAGCCCTTAATCAGCAATTTTGCAAGCGCTGGAAGGAAGAGTATTTAAAGCAACTCCACAAACGCAACAAGTGGCAGTTCCCGACCAGAGACCTTCAACCTAACGACATGGTTATCGTAAAAGAAGATAACCTTCCGACCAAAGAATGGCGTTTAGGCCGCGTCCTGGTCACCTATCCCGGTCAGGATACTAAAGTTCGAGTGGTCGATGTCCTTACCACCCAAGGGGTGCTGAAACGACCCGTTGCCAAGTTACTCCTACTTCCTATGGATACCTCAGTTCCGAGCTCCCAATGTTAACATCCGTCTACTCCCGACCGTGAGCAATCTCCATGGTGCAACTTCAAGATACATTCATTCTCCCTTCTCTTTTTTTCACACAGAATGGCACTGAGGAAGGCTAAGGATCTAGAGACGCGTCGGGCACGCGGCGTGCAGTCATTCCGCTGCCGCATTTGTCGCGGTATCCATCCGCTACGGAAGAGCGCCCGCTTTCTTCGTCTGTCAGGCGACAAACGTCTCCGGGCAGTTTTAATAAACAAATACTGCTCCAATTGTCTGGCGCACCAGCACTCTGGGAGTACGTGCCACAGTGAAGGCCGTTGCCGTAAATTCAACGAGGACCACCACACCCTTCTCCATTTCAACGAGGCGCCGCGACCAACTGCACCCAGAGGCACCACCTCCTCTGTCCAGCGCCGTCTAGTGGTAGCGAGGCAACACTCCACATCCTCCGTCCCCGAGATGCAGTCAACGATGCCAACATCGCTGATCACTATCGGAGTTCAAGCGAACGACGGTGCTGCCTACAGTTTGCGTCTTTCTAAACAACGGCGTAAAGTCATTTAAGCTGGCGGCGCTCGTGGACCCGTGCAGCCCAATAAGCCGCATCAACGCTTCCTTGGCAAAGGGCTTCGGCCTATCCGTCATCAGCGTTGGTGCGAACGAGGCGTGCACGGTGTTCCTCCACGATGCGACGTCAACGTTCACGCGTGAGTTGGTGCTCAAGGTGGAAGAGTACGTGATGCATATGACCCCATTCAAATTCATCCCGGAGAGTGTGCAAGCACTCTTCAAGTCCATAGTGCCGTCCGATGAAACGTGGTTCCGACCCAAACGGGTCTCTTTGGTTCACGGGGCGGACTTATACCCTGAACTCCTGGTGCCTCGCCTCATCCCCAGCCAGAATGGCCTACCGGTGGCTCAGAATACCAAATTTGGTTGGATGCTATCGGGGTCATGCCCAGCATAATATCCGATCCCCCCTCCCGCCTGAATCTTGCACTCCTTGCAAAGGGGGGGAGTATGTTTATGCCAAACAGCGGGAAAAAACTCCAAATGTCCAGCACTGCTGCCACGTGTGAGAAGAACGTTCACATTGAAGACGAATCAAAGTTCACAAAACTAAACCTAACCTATGGTAAGTGTACTTAATCTTACGGTGCGACGCCCCCTGACGAAACACCGCTGTTACTTTATTTTTGTCTCTTTTGAGGTTGATTATTATAAGGGGATGCTTGCGTATTAGAATTTCTATTATGCGAATAATTCATGGGATTCAGTTGTCGACCTTGTTGCAATTTTTGCTGAAATTATATATCATTATATGTCTGCCCATATTCTTGTTGATTCCTACGCGGGTTAGTTGTATTGTAATTTGTTTGATAGCTATGATTATGGTGTGCTTGGTAAGTGGGGTTAAAGGTTGAGCTTTGGTTAAAATTTATTATCTTTGTGTTTTTCAACAACACTATTTTCAAACAAACCCTCTCTTTGAGCTGCTATTTTCAGCAAGTGGCTAGATGTAATATCATACCTAGCTACAATCATGAAAATTCTATCTGGAATTTTTCTTTCAATTACATCTTTTACTGTATTATTCATGGCATTTGTATAAACAATTGTGTTGTTTGGATTATTATCTAATGTTAGCTTATTAGTTATTACATGGGATTTATACTCTAACTCCTCAATGAACTTACGTAGATTTCCCTGGTAGTTGGTGTTGTAGAGCTGTCGTAGTAGTTCTTCCACTGGGGTCTGGGTAGTATATTCCTCGATGAGTGCTTTTTTTAATTCTCCCCTATTGTTGGCATGTGATAACTGCGAAATCTTTTGGGCTTCTTCCATAACATGTAGTTCTATCGCACCGTATATTATGCTTTGTTGCCTTTGGTTGGTAGTAGGGTATAGTTGTAGTAAAAATTCCGTCCTCCTGATAAAGGCACTTAGTTCTTGTTTGTTCCCCGAGAACTGGGGCATTTGTCGGATTTGTGACAATCCCTGATTTAATTCTGCATCACTTAAAACGACTTCCATGTTGATTTTAATTATTTATTTTTTGTTGATTTTCGTCTTAAATTATTTAAACACCATAACCTGGGTTTGGCGAAAAGTTCTTTGGCGGTTTCTTTTTTTTATAAAGTATCGCAAACTATTATTTTTTGCACTTATTTTTCACTAATCAGTTAAACACCATTAACTGTGCTTGATGCACGAAAGTTCTTTGGCGGATTAGTTTTTTATAAAGTATCTCAAGTTACTATTTTTTGCACTTATTTTTCTTTTCTCCTACAAGCTGCGCCAATTGTGAGGTTCTGCTATTAATGGATTAAAAATAAAAAGTCGAAGACTTTAGTTTTATTTTTAATTAGTAATTTAATTAATAATTTTTAACATATAACTCTCAATTTCCACTTATAGATATGAACGTTTAGCTTCTCCAAGCTTCACTCAACTCTAAGCTCTGACTTCAGATTTCTAACTCACTCTCAATTGTTCTTGATGCGCATAGCAAACCTTGGTTGAGAGATTTCATTATTATCAAAGCTTTTAAGCTTTGATCGTTTTAAGCTTTTTACAAAAACTGCCAATTCGGCGATCTCACGCTTGTGGCGTTATTTTACAAAAATGTTTATGTCTAATTCGTTTGTGGCGCTATGCGTGATTTCCAAATATTCTTATGTTTTATGTTTATGTCTAACTCGTTTCCTGTGTTAGGGTTTTAGGGTGTAATATGATACTTAAGTGTTAGGGTGCTTGCTATGCGTGACATATATGAGATATTGATATGTGTGCATATTGAATACCTTACTATGTATATTATTGATCAGCATCATAAGGCGACTCGATTTGGCCATGTCGTTTTGTATAGCATTAAGGGTAAAGGGTATCTCCTAGCGAGCTAGTCAAGTCCATTGTGGAAACAAAATTACGAAAATCTCGGCGAAGCTAGTCCAGGCAAAAATGAAACAAGCGACACGTATACAAATACTTATGCATTTTTTACCGCTACTTGCTTTCCGCTGGCGCGCCCCAGTCCTACAATCAGATAGGCAAAGCCAGTTGCACTGCTGGCGCGCAGCAATTGCCAGTTAGCAAACGCACAGCGTTATTCTTTTCGTTAATCGGCATATTCCTTTTGTATTTAAATATGCGTACACACAAAACGCAGTTGCTTATGGAATGACCATTTAAACAATTTACCAGAGGGTATATTGCATTTGTGCGAATGTATGTAACAGTCTGAAGGATTCATATTCGCCCCAATTATATATATATGCATTTGTGCGAATGTATGTAAAAGGCTGAATTATGCATATTCGACCCAATTATATATATATATATACTCTTGATTAGCAGTAACAGTGGAGTCGTGTTGGCCATGTCTTTACGAGTAATGTCTGGGGCAGACTGTATCTCAGTCTAACTTTTATACCTTCAAGGGCATAGAGGAAGAACAAAATTACAAAAATCTCGGCGAAGCTAGCGAATTCAAAAATAAATCAAATGTGCAAAGAACATATTATACAGGCAAAGCTAGCGTAGCGCGCAGCAATTGCCAGTTACAAACGCACAGCGTTATTCTTCTTTGTTATCGGCATATTGCTTTGCGCTTCGATCGCAATACATATACCTTCTCGTTACTTATAGCTAATCGTCTCCGCACAGATTTCTTAAGAGCGCGAAGGCATGTCTAGATAAGTGTATTGTCTCTGCTGCTGGTCGATGGCTGTTTGGTGCGCGGCTTTTCTCTCTTTTGTAGCTTCTCTGTTAAAGGGGTCCCGTTTTCTAAATGTATGCAACTACTGTGGGCCTTATTCATATATTTAACTCAAAAATATAACGCTTACTAATACCAACTATATCTACCCACCACCATACTTACTACTAACTTATCCTAAACAAAATGTGCAACGTCACACCCCCCCTTAGTTCCCGGGTGATAACGAATGGTGACGCCGCCGGACGGGGTGACGGTCACCCGGAAGGTGCGTTCGTCCAGGCTGAGGCGAACCATGTTCACCAGCATACGGGGGATGAGTCGGTTTGGGGTATCCGCGCGCCATCGTGCGGTTGCCTCTACCCATCTCGCCTCCTCCTGCAGGAGCTCGTTCTTCAGGGCCTCTAAGTCCACCGATGGCCCCAGTAGCGCCTGGACGTCGTCGCTACCGAACGATACGTTCAGTCCCTCGCTTGTATTTTGTGGTGACACGGACTCGAGCGGAGGTGGCGGGTTGCTCGATGTCGAAGCCCTTTGGTGCGTCGTGGACACTTCCAGCTCGTCACTGATTATGGCGATCCTGGCCACACTCACCACTCCGTTCTCGGGGTCCGGTAGCAACCATGAGTCTGGGGACGGAAAAATTAGCCGATGCTGAGCCCTTGGCAAGTGGGGCCATATCTCCGAGTTCAAATCGTCGAACTGCGACATTCCGCGGGCGGACTCGGCCTCGTTATATTCGCCGTGGTTTTCCTCAAATCGGCGCCGGTACTGAGCAACCCAGTCCCAATCCCGCTGCCGCTCTGCTGCCCATTGCCGCCGTTGCTCCTGTCGCAGGTCGTCTTCCATGGTTCTTAAGAAGTACCTGTGGAATATAAACGAGGTTATATTCCTGGGACTATGGACAGACTATGCTCTACAGGACAATAGTCTGGTGCGATGTTGAAATCTTGACAATAGCTTATCGTATAATACTACTAACTGGGTTTTCGATATTTCTTAGACTATTCCGCCTTAAAGGCGGTCCCCGATTTACTTGCTAGTTCTCTGCCGGAAATGGGGACACCATTTCCCCTTGGGAAATTCATGTCGTGGTCGTACGGATGCTCGCCGCATTCGCTGTTGTGCTGTTCCTCGTCGTCTCGTTGCCGAAAAGCTTTGAAATCGGCTACCCCAGCGGTACGCCGTTGGCCGGTCTCTCTGTGCCGGACTCTGACTATGTTGGAAGAAATATATTTTATTTTGTTGGCTTTTGATATTACGTGTTGCTTTACTAGTACCAAGCTGCCGATTATCGGTCTCCAGTCACGTCTCCGCAGATTGTTATGGCTACCCTGTTCCGCTGATGCTCGCTGTGTATTATCCCGTTCTGTCTAAAAAAATGTCGAGTAGTTGCTTCGCCCTGGTTTCCGGAGCGGTGGCGACTATAGCGGATCCTGGAGTGACCTCGTTGTATAAAGCTACTGGCAGTCTTGGTTTGAGTCCTTGGACCAAGAACGCCGGGCTGAATCCTGTCGTGTCGGACACGCTACTATTGATTGCCAATGAGATCTCCGGTAGCAAGGTGTCCCATGTACTGTTCGATCATGGTCTTGATTGTCCGGTTAGCCCGCTCCGTCGGGTTTTGTTGGGGTTTGTACGGCGCAGTATGCTCCAATTACATGCCGGCACGCTTGAAAAACGCCTTGAAATAACGACTGGTAAACTATGTCCCGTTGTCACAGATAAACTTGCGGGGTACTCCAAATTGGCTGAGAATCCGATCCCGAAAAGCTTTTTCCAAGAATGATGTCGTAGCTCGGCGCAAAGGTACCAGTTCCACTCACTTGAAAAACATATAAAAAAAAACTAGTAATACGGTGTTACCTTGTTTGGATCTCGGCAAAGGTCTAACAAAATCGGCGCAAATGGTGGCGAATGGCTCGGTCACCTGCCGTGTTAACATCTTCCCTGCGGGTTTAGCTTGTTGTGTTTAAATTTTTGGCATACATCACATTTCCTTGCGTAGCGGGCGACGTCCCTGAAGATTCCTGGCCAGTATTATCTTTGACATACCCGTATTCCCAGATGCCCCGCGCTTGGCTGGTCGTGGCACTCCTGCAACATGCGCTGCCGTTGTTCCTTACCCACACACAGCTTCCATGATATGAAGCCTTCCTCCAGTTTCCTACAATTTTCCGTTCTCCAGTGTATAATCAGGGAACTTCTCTGGTTGTTCCTGTATCTCCCGCGTGCGTCGTCGTACCCATGCGCATGTGCTCGGTTCTTCGATGGCTGTCTGTAGGGCCTCGAGAGGTTGTCGTGACAAAGCGTCTGCCACTACATTCTGTCGCCCTTTCCGGTAATGTATATCGAATTGGAACTGCTGGAGTTCCAATGCCCATCGCGCAATTCGTCCCGTGGGGTTTTCGATTGTGTTGAGCCACTTGAGGGCCAAGTCCTTCCAAGTAGCAACGCAGCTTTCTGATTTCCCAGACGATGGCTAGGCACTCCTTCTCGGTAGCTGAGTAACTCTCCTCGGCCCTCTGTAATCTTCGGCTAACGTATGCAAGTCGGTAGTCGCTGGCATCGGTCTGAAGAGAAAACTTCTCAGCAAAGTCCTGACACGCGAGAATGGGTGCCTCGGTAAGTAGCTCTTTGAGTTTCATGAACGTCTGTTGTTGCTGAGTTTCCCAAATCCATTTCCTGCCTTTCCGAAGGAGTTGAGACATAGGTTGCACCACTGCCGCAAAATTTGGGACAAACCGCCGGTACCAAGAAGCGAGGCCCACGCATCTGCGAAGTTCTCGTATACTGGTAGGGGCTGCTAGCTGCTGTACCGCAGCGATCTTCTCCGGATTGGTGTAGATTCCCTCCTCGCAGGCATGTGGCTCCATGTCCGCCACAATGACGCTGTCGAGTGCTCGCTGAAACGTGGCGGTTAACAGTAAAGTTCGAATGGCATAACGCGCCATTGGAAAAGACCCCGTCATGGTACTGTGAATGCCGTTAATTCACGACTTGCTTTGGCCATGGGTATCTGCCAATACCCGCTCCAAATCCAACGTGCTTATATACATTGCGTTCCGCAACCTCTCCAAGATAAAGTTTATCCTTGGCAAAGGGTACGCATCCGGTACTGATCGTGCATTGAGCTGGCGAAAGTCAACACACATCCGCGTTTCACCAGTCTTCTTGCCCACCAACAAAATTGGTGCACTGTGTTGGCTTTTGGAAGGCTCGATGCATCCATCCCGTAACAGCTCGTCTACTTGCGCATGGATTATCCTTTGCATCGCTGGGTTTCGTGGATAATATCTCTGTTTTATTGGACGCTCGTGGCGCATAGCTATCACGTGTTCCGCGCTGTTGGACACGCCTGTCATGCCGTCAAATTTACACAGTTCCTCCTCTAGAAATTGTTGTATCCACGACTCCATCGGCTCGGCTGGGCCTGGTCCGTTGCTGCTCGGTCTTCGGATTTTAAGCACTCACTCGTTGAAATCGCGTATGTATACAAATTAATATATTAGAACAATGTTTAAAAAAAACACTTATTAACTTCGTTTGTTATTGCATTCAATGCTTAAAATTTTATTCTATGACAGGACTTAAAATGTTTAATTAATGCACTTTGTTTACATATTTCTCAATGTCCAGTTAAACATGGAATAAGTTAACTTCGGAATAACTTTATTGATTGAGCTATACTGCAGTTAAGCAATTTGGTTTTCTCAAAGCCAAAGTTACCTATCATCGGTATATCACTATCGCCGAATGGTGTTGCCAACCTTAACGGGGACTCAGCTGCTCTTTTGGTTTTGTTTTTGCCCGTGACTCCCAAACTGCTGCATGTTGCACATTAAAATGTTTATACAATTACTTTCTATGAGCCTGTTGTAAACGGCAACGAGGGAAAATATTTTTAGTAGTTATGAAGCATGTGTTTGTGAACCTAGAATACTCAAAGAAGCATTTGGAATTTTGATTAATAAAAAAAAAATATACAATGCAAATGTCAGCTTGAGTCAGCTGTTCGCCTTACGATGATTGTATTGATATATATATATTGGGATTTAGCATCGGTATAAGTAGTAACCGGACCTCCAGGCATCGGATAAGTAAGTACTATCCGAACATTGAGAAACTCAAATTCGACAAAGCTAAGAATAAGTTGACTAACCGGACATTGAGAAATTTGGCCCTAATCAAAAAAAAAAGCAGTTGCCTATTTAACTTTCACAACACCAACTGTCAGTCAAGTGTCGAGATGTTTGAGTTGAGTAGACTTCCAGTAAGTTGATTCGACTTGAGTTGAATCATACTGTAAAATCAGAAAAAATGAATGTGTGAGTTCGAGTCAATGCTTCGAATCGCAGGGACAGTTAGGCTTTTTTTTATTGGCATGAGGCATATCACTCAGGAGTTATAAATCGTAGTGTGCATAATGTGACTTTTTGACTGTGATTCTCATTTAGTGTGCACTTGTACAGGGCTCTAACCTAGAGACTTCAGGTTTTGAACATAAGCTCATCTAAGTCGGAAGCAGTTAGAGTTTGTTACCGATTTTCGATAACATTAAAATTAATAACAAATTTTGCTGTTTGCCCTTAGGGAACTGGTATACTAACATTAACCTTCCTTCCTACCACAGTAGACTTTTAATAATAAATCTTCCTTCTATTTCTGATCGCAGAACTATGCTACGTGTAGTCTTTTTACACAAACTAATAAATGGTGAAATTGACTCCTCTGAATTAATCAGCCAAATTAGTTCTGCTGTTCCGATCAGAAAAACACATTGCTCTTGAAGCTTCTTACTCTAACTATGCTATTCATAACCCTTTCCGGATTTAAGGATCAAACTATAACCAATTTTCCCAGTTATTAAATAGTGCCACTTCTAATGGTTCTCTTAAAAAGCTAGTCTTATGTAATTTTACTACATGTTCGCGATGCATTGCGCCCCTGGGTCAGTAGGCTCGCTTTTTGCTTGGTCCGCGCGCTAACAAGCCGGTGATTGATATCGTTGGGCAACTTAAATGTATTGTTCGTTAGTACATCTAGTGTGCTATGTATTTAATATCTTGTATATCAAAAATGAGCATAATAAAAATCTATGAAACTTTCATCGGAATCGGCTGAGAAATACCAGCGATATCGAAGATTGATATTTAGGTTAGGTTAGGCTAGGCCGGTTGACCATCTCGTAAGGAGTGTCACACATAGCCCGCGAAGGGTCCTTAGTGGTCCGGTTACAGAAGAGTTTCGGACTAAGTTAACGCGATGTCTTGCATGATTCGAGTGTTTCTGGCAAAGGCCAGAAGCGTCTCCGGTTCCTGCTTGCTTGCTTCGTCATGCGATGCAAGGAAGGGTGTTTTGAAGTGGCGCTGTCATTGTGCAGCCAGTGTAGGGCAGTTACCTTCTTCTTCTTAGTACCTGATTCTTTGCACTTCCTGCATTCGTAGTCTATTAGACGTGCAGCTCAATGGTACCTCCAAAGTACCCCGGGTATCGTTTTACTTTTGGCTGCCCTATTGCAAAGAGATCTGCGCGGTACTTCTGCCATAAGTCCTCCAATTTAGGTGGGAGTTGAGAATCCCAACCCAAATCCAGAAGCCACAGCTCCTGGAACAGTATTTTGAGCTGAATGACTGCTGGTGCCAGGAGTCCGAGTGGATCAAAGATACGTGCAACATCTGACAGTACTTGCCGTTTCGTACTATGTGCAATAGTTGACAATTTAATGTTTAATCCAAGTATGTCATCTTGTGGTTGCCAATGAATCCCAAGAACCTTTACATGGGTGCCTTGCGGATTGCTTAAAACCTCTGTTGTTGTGTTTGCGACTTGATTTTGTTTGCGTTGACTGTTGGAAACCCGTCTACATACAAATCCTCCAATAGGATTCTAGCAGCATTCGGATATGCTGTTCTTTCATCGTTCGCGAGTTGTTCCAGAACTCTGACTGCTAAAAACGGAGCGCATGCCGTGCCATATGTTACTGTGCATAATTGATAATGCTTTAGCTGCTCAGACGGTTGTCGTCTCCATACAATCCTTTGATAGTTGCGGTGACTGTTCGCCACCCAAATTTGGCGAAACATTTTTACGATATCTGCAGAGAACACATATTGATGAATACGAAAGCAAGCATACAGCAAACAAGTTTCTCTGAATGCTTGGGCCCACATGCAAAGCATCATTCAATGCATGGCCGTCGGTGTCCTGATGTGATCCGTCAAAAACAACACGCAGCTTGTCTCCAACAACTGGGTGATGTGGCATATAAAATACTTGTCCATCTTGTACAGGAACCTCATCTGGTGTGAGTTCCTGCATATGGCCAAGTGCAACATAGTCGTCCATGAATTTTACGTACCGCGCTTGCAGGTCGGTATCTCGCTGTAGACGACGCTCCACAGCTTCAAATCGTGATTTTGCTCCCTGAAGTGTGTTTGCGAATTCCGTGTTCGCCTGCTTAATTGGAAGCTCAACAATGTATCTCCCTTTGGAGTCTCTTGTATGAGTGTTGCGAAAATGCTCTTCAACTTGCACATCCTCAAGTTCCGGTTGCAAGCATGAGTGTGACTCCAGCTCCCAAAACCTTTTAAGCGATGCGTCCAACGTTGACATAAGTGCTGTAGCTGCTGGTATATTTGGGGTCACGATTGATGTGATCACCCATCCGAAGATTGTTGAAATGGCAATGATGTTGCCCTTACTGTCCAGCTTTTTGCTGCCGGTGAATGCAGCCCATACGTAGTCTGCGCCCAATAGAATGTCTATCGGCGAAGACGTAAAAAAGTGTGTATCTGCCAGCGGAATGCCGTCGAAGATCGCAAGTGTGGATTCATCGACCCTTTCCCTGGCCAATGGTGACGTCATCTTGCCCAAAACATGAGCCTTTACTTTCAGCTCGTGATGCGAAAGCCTTGATTTGAGCTGCAGCATACTAAAACATCTGGTGGTTTCAGCCTTTACTGCCGATATGCCCGGCATGGTGAACGTGCGACGCCAAGTGCATTAATACACCGTTCCGATATGTAGGACAGCTCCGATCTTGTATCTAGTAGCACACGGCACCATGTATGTGTACCCTTAACGTTAAGTACATCTACCATGGCTGAGGGCAGTGTGCCTACTCTTCGCCCTTTGGCAAAGTTACAATGTGTAGCGCACGGCGCTTGTGATATGTTACTTGTTGTAACCGTTGTTGTTATCTGGTCCTCTTGACCTTGTGCATTAGAGCCACTTGGAGGGCCGCTGCTCTCATTCGTCTGCAACGATGAGACTTGCCAATGGATTAATGAATTGTGCCGGCTGCGACAGTGCTTACAAACATGTTTTGACCCACACTTCGCTGACATGTGACCAGGCTTCAGGCAAATGAAACATAAATTTTTACCTCTTACAAATGCTCGGCGCTGCTCCACAGACAAATTTAGAAACTGCGAGCAGCCATATAAAAGATGTTCAGCTGAACCACACTTGATACAGTTAGTGAGCTCTGCTGATACAAACGTGCGTGTAGATTTCTTCAGCATAAATGGTGATGCAGCCTTAACAGTTTGTCAGAGTTCAAACTCCTCGCAACGGGCGTCAAGAAATTTAAACATGTCATCAATGGTCGGTGAGTTGGCAGCACGGCTGATATCCACCCACTTGCGTCGCGACTCTGGATCCATTTTTGCTAGCAGCAGATGTATAATCCAGCAATCGCGCCCAGTTTGGCCGATCGCGTCCAGCCCTCTTACGATTTCATTTGCGCCATCAGCGATTTTGCGCAAAACTGAAACATCAGTTATTGTTGTTGTTGGTAACTGCATGAATGATTCCAATAATGAATTGGTGACATGACGCGGTCGATCATATCGCTCAAGCAGGCGTGCCCATGCACCGTCATATGCCGTCTCTTTTATCGGCAAATGGCTTATTAATGTAGCTGCTTCACTTGTTAGAAACGATTTGAGGTAGTGGAATTTCTGTACATTTCCCAAATGTCGCTTGTTGCGTACCGCACTCTCATACAAATTCTTAAATGCCGGCCATTCCTTGTAATCGCTGTCAAACGGTTTTATGCACAGTTTGGGAAGCTCTGCGTCTCTTGCTGGCGCCATGTTGACGGCACTTGTTGTTGCTGTCTCTGCATGTACAGAAAATCGCTCAAAGAACTCTTGTTGTTGTTGTACCAAACGCGAAATTGTGTCGTTTGCACTCGCGCCTGTCTCTGCTAGTTTTGTAGTTGTAGTTTCGCATGTCTGCTTCAATCTAAGCATCAGCGCTAACGTCCTCAAATACTTGCTCTCGTAAGCTGCATTGTCGGTTGCGGGGTCGACATACCCTTCAATTTCATCATGCTTTGTCATGTCATCCCTAGCTCGTTCGAACTCGATCCAAAAGTCTTTGAGTCTGATGTACATCGCTTCTACGACACTTGCGTCGTAGCCAGCAGTAGGTGATTCGGCATATGAAAGCAATCGCGTTAGACTTGCTTTCAATCTACCTCTTAGCTTTGTGAGTTGCTTAAGCTGATCCATGGTGATCACTTATGTAAGTTACACTTCTTGTAAAAAGGAAGGATCAATTAATATGTTCATTAATACACTGTTTTGTTGCTGTTCATTTATTTTATTCTGTTAACTTACACAGAGTGTCACGGACACGTCTGCTAAGATCTGTCGTCAAAGGGAAACTAACTTAATGCGCACTTGCAAGTAACGCCGATGCAAACAAAATTCGCTGATTTTCATTCAGCGTGCAAAGAATCGATAGATGATAGCGATATTGCCACCTTGTTCAAAGTGGAAATGCCATCTTACAAAAATGATCGTTTATATTCAAATTCAAACCAAAGTATCGGAAATGTTTAAATTCAATTAAATCCGTTCATCAACAAGAATCATTGTAAGATAAAAGTCGCAAGGAACGCAAATATTGTTAGTTGTTTAATTAATAGTATTAGGAATTTGTATTATAAAACAGAGGTCGCAAACAGCTCAGTAGTAATTAGTATTATTGTTTGTTTAATTTGTAGTATTAGGTATTAGTAAAAGTAAAACGCAAGGAGCGAATAACGATTAATTGTATAATATGTAATTTAGTATATAATAAACACGCAACGGTCTCAATATTGAAATGGGATTTAAATGCAACCGCCCCAAAGCGCAGGGTCGCAAGGTACATCGCGCCAGCTGCGATCTCCGAACTCACCACGGTCTGCGATCCAGCGTGCGAGTATTCCCGTAACTTTTCTGTTTTATTATTTGGGGACGTGCACGTGCGTTCAATTGTTAGGATACAAGTGTACGCGGAGCGTACGCACTCGTTGATCGACGAGACTATTCTCTCGTGCTGTCGAATTGACCAGTAATCCCGACCGTGTGGATAGAGGCGCGAAGCGGCACGACCCTTCGCTTCCCTAATCCCTTGCCGTGGCCTTAGCGGTCGACACGCACTCCGTTAGCATTTTGCAAGCCTCGCTTTTTAACGTCTCTAACAAATACAAGTATTCTTGTAAGTTACTCCGGCCAATTACTACTTTACAATACTGTATCTCCTACACCACCTTCTATTTTTGAGCCGTCAGTATAAATATTGATGGCCGACTTGTCTGCACCTGAACGCCAGCCATCCTTTCCTAGAAGTGTGGGTATTCGTTTGAAGTTGTTGATTGAGGTCATGAAGTCTGTTATAACCGGCCATCCTCTTCGAATAGAACTGTGCCCATATATCGAGATTAGAATCCAGTGTGTCAGTCTGGGCGAGAGATCCCATGTGCTACTCAGCATCTATAGCTGTCCCCAGGTATTTGATACTTTCTTTTGGTATCAGAGTTGTTTTATTAATTTTTTGTGGCCCCCAACGAGGTACCTTGTATCTCTTAGTGAAGAGAATGAGTTTCGTCTTGTCCGCATTGATACTTAGCCCGGCTTCCGTGGCCCAATATCCGTAGTAAGTAGTTTACCACAAGATTCTATAACACGGGTGAGAGCACTCCTCCTTGGAGGTGCCTCTGTTAGTTTCCCTAGTTGCAGTTGTGGTTCCCATTCTGCTTGTATCTTGCTGCAGCTCAGAAGGTTCCGTATCCAGGTGTAAACAGCTTCCTGTGGGGCGACAGCTCTAAGGTTGTCCATTATTGGTTCCATCGACACAATGTTTAATGCGCCTGAGATGTCCATGTATGCGCCCAGTGTGTATGCTTTGTGGTGTTATGCGTTCTCTATTGTTGCTATAAGGGAATATAGCGTAGTTTTTACCTTCGTATACGCATGTTGGTTAACGTAAACATCTTGAGTATATTTCATTTAGCCACAGGGTGATCATAGGTTTAACCTTTTTCATCATGGCTGGGAATATTCCGTCGTGACCTCGGGATTTATAACTTTCGAATGAGTATATGGCTCACAGGATCTGGTTGTGTTGTTATGATCTCGTCCGGTACTACCGCCCTTGTGTTGTGAGACCAGTTTGGTCTTGTTTTGCTGGTTTCTTTGCTGGTTTCCTGGCCTGGGATATGTGCCTGTAGGAACACATTTACCGCATCTTCGCTCTTTTCAGTCTAGGGACCATTGTCTGTTTTTAGTTGGCATTGTACTGAC
Source organism: Scaptomyza hsui (assembly GCA_018152825.1). Classification (NCBI taxonomy): domain Eukaryota; kingdom Metazoa; phylum Arthropoda; class Insecta; order Diptera; family Drosophilidae; genus Scaptomyza; species Scaptomyza hsui. The sequence goes on from JAECXO010000070.1 coordinate 18,889, forward strand.
AGTTGGCGAGCAAGACGTTTTCTCAGCCTTGCGGCTTCAGTCGTTCTTTCTATGCCTTTTGGCGGTTCGAACTTTTTTTAATGTCTCGAAGCCTGATTCTATGTTCGTTCCATACTGGTTCCTCTTCCGCTTGTTAAGCAAGATTGAAGAGTTCCTGTACTTCTTTACGTTGACCCTAGAGCTCTGGAATTCACCATGGGGCTCGCTGTCTCTTTTCTCTTGGGATGGTTCCTCTTCCTTTTTGGGAGGCCTGCAACAGACTTTCGTTGAGCGTTTCCAAGGACTTCTCTTACTTTTCTGTTGTAATTATTTCTTCTTATTTGAGATCCCTAAATTCACTAGGAATTTCTGCTCGTTCGTTAAACGAGCGAAAACATATGCATAATTAACAAACGAGAACAGGCATTTTGTCTTGCATGCTTGCTTATAACACTAAGACACTTGCTGAAAGCAGAATTGCTGCAATACATATGCACAAAAACACTAACACATGTGCAAAGCAGCAAAGTTCGGAGGAAAAGAAAAGAAAATGGAAAAAAATTACACTGGTCAGCATAAGCATGTTGACGCAAGCAATTTTTAATATACAACTTTTTTTTGCGTTTTCTGAAGAGGTTTTTTTTTCTGGTTAACAAATAATAATAAATATAAACTATGAATAATAAAAATGGATATTTGTATGTTGGCCTTGAATAATTCAAATAAAAAAGTTTTACATAAGAACGGACTTGGTAAAAACTTTTGCTGACTATTGTTGCTTGCGTTGCTTATACATTGTTGTGTTCGCCAATGCGTTTCTCAGTCACTATATGTATACAGTGGCTCGGCATTTACAGCTATTTTGCGTCTCTCATTCTACGACCTTCGCTGTACAATTTGTTGTTGCGCCATTTGGCTCTAGTTCAAATTTTTCCCATATTTATTTTGGTTCTTGCTGTGCTTCTACTTCCAAGTCATGTTTCTTTTTTTGTTTACAATTTCGAGACTTGGTTCTTGTTTTGTTTGCTTCACAGCACACAGACATCGATTTTACACGTCTTCTTTTTGAATTTTTCAAAAACTACCGAAAAGAAATACATTTGTGCAGGGCTCTATTTGGTCCCAAGCCAGAGTGATATCTAAGAATTAAAATGTGGTAGAGCCTATGTAACTTGGTTCGTCTCTCATATTTGCTATCTTAAGGTTAGTTTGTAATATGAAGTCTAGTAACAACTCACCTCTATCGTTGATGTCGCTACTACACCATACCGTGTGGTGTGCGTTTGCGTCTGTGCCGATGGTTAAGGGCTGCTTTTTCTGTTGAACCTCCATCAACAGTCGGTTTAGTTCTTGCGGTGGTGCGTCGTTGTCGTGTACCATGAAGCAGGATGCCATTAGAATTAGCTCATCTCTGCTACCTTCGAGCGCCACAACCATTAGGTCGTCTGTACTGTAATGCGACATTAAGTAAGCATTAACACCCGTCCTTACTAGGATCGCGGTCCTTGCTGTACTTTTGGGGTATATACACGTGCAGTATGCTGCGCGCACTCGCGTGTACGTGTGAATTTAAGCAAAGCAGGCTCTTTGTTTAGATAAGCTTTGATCAAGTGCATGCAGAGCGCACGCAAAGATAAGAGCATGAGCGTAAATAGACAACAACAAACACACATGCTGCGAGCGTGATTTCAAATTATTTAGAATTCACGTTCGCAGCATAAGAGCGATGTGCGCGCTCTGATCAAGTTTTGAGCCGCCTCTTTGGGCTTTCAATCAAAAGCGCTCGACAACTACAGTCACATTTTGTGAATGTATTCGCTCTCAGGACGCAGCATGCTGCACGTGAATATCCCGCATTACTGTTGTCGGGTAAAATATGTTGTTGATCGGTGTTCCCCGACGCTATCTATGGTTCCTGGACCTAGGCGACATCGGCGTTCCCCATCTCAAGGGTTATCATGAGCTCCGCCGATGACAGGTTGCTCTTATGGAGATTTATTTCGAGGATCCTCAAGTTCATGGCTAGAAGTATCCTTCCGGGATGGGACCGCTTCTATGGTCTTGTCCATATCCTCATCGTCTTTTGATGACGCTTTTTGAGACGAACTTCGGGTACAGCAGATCGCCGCTGATTTGCTGATTTGAAGCAAGATTTTCGGGCCTTTGCTATTAGGCTTGGCCACATGGATAACTTTCCAATCGGCAGCTGGCACCTCCGGATTCTGCCATTTCAATAGCTGCAACGCCGGGTTTTAAGGATCGAAACGGGGGAAGAGTACTTTCGCCTTCGGCAGGAATGGAATGCGAGCTCTGTCCACAACCTCCAGCTTGGCACCCTTCCATGGTAAATTTATTGCGGCCACGACGCAAGTGACCCACTTCAAGGTGTGGTCATCCATGCAACTCAGTATTTTTATCCCTGCTAGCCAAACCGCGCCACCAAAAAAGATGGGCAGCGAATCCGGAACTCCCATCCGCTTAAAAATCTTATCGAACGGCTTCATTTGGCCGTTATGGTCGCTCCAGTCGATGAGCGCCACAATACTCAACAGCAACGCTCAAGCGAAAACCGAATCAAAATTGACAAATAAACTCTTGCTCAGAGGGAAAACGAATTTTGTGAGTATTTTCGGTGTTTCACTGATGTTGAGCTTAAAGAAAAAAACACTGAACTGTTAATAGCGAGCTATGCGTGTGTGTGATGGTTCGTCAGTGCATTCGTCTGGTTACTCGCTGAATGAAGTCCTCTTGGCAAGCCACCCTACACAACCCAAGCTTTTCAACACTCTGATGCAGTTTTGAACATTTCCAATGGCCCTGACTGGGAACATTTGCAAAATGTATAGATGCATTAGGATGACTGAACCTGATTCGTTCTTGGAAGAAATACGAATTCTCATAAGAAAAATACAAGTCCTTAATTTCGATAACGTTACCTATGGCACGAAGCCAGCCTTGTTTTTAACTGTTCGGTCCATGCAATAATTGGCTATCAATGAAAGAAGTTAATTTCCTGCTGGATATAAAAAAATCTTGCGCGATTTTTAAAAAGAGCCTGGCAAGCCTAGCAAACGTTTTGTACTCTCCAGTTAAGACTTATCAGACCCGTGATAACAAAGGCTATGATTGGTTTGCAGCTCCTTTGGGAAGAGCACTTGGATTGAGATGAAAGTCTTCATACGTCGTTACACTTTTCCTAGAGCAGTTTGTGTGCAGACATTAGTCATGCAAAAAAAATGTGTTTTCTCGTCTGTCAATTTTTTCAAATGGCATCACTGATTACACGGATGCAATGCTAGCATTTATGCTGGCCTGCAACATGTCTAAAGACTCGGACGCTTTCAGAGCTGCGACAATCATAGTATGCAAATTTGTGTATTTCTTCCAAAACATTAATCGTGTCTTTGGCTACATATACAAATTTCGAAATCAAATCAGGCACCCCAGTCTCACAGTAGAGTGGACACATAAAGGCACTCAATTACTCTTACGCTGCATGCAGATGGCTCACCTAAAATATGAATACAAGGCTTTTTAACGCGGCTAAATCATCCAGCTCTTTTGTCTTGCTTACTCCATTTATATATGATTATAGACATATTCGTGTTGGTAGCAGTCTGAAGCATTTGAGTATGGACTTCGATGCTCAGTCATAATTACGAGCTATCAACCAGTGACACTCGCCATGATCATGGATTTTCACAGCGTAGCAAGCAAATGTTTTATGTGTTTTCGAACTAAACTGGTTCAATCTGAGACAATCAAAAAATCGAAAGAAGGCTCCTGTAAAATGCTACATCTCTGTCTTCATCTGCTTTGCCATAATGGCATAACATCTCAAACTTGTTCCTGATTCGTCTACAGCGACATTTCTCAATCCTGTTAACCGGTTTATTCTAACAAGATGTAAGCCTGTTTGCATATAGTCAGTCAGTGCGTCCAACTCTGTGGGAGCCAAGAATGAACCCGCTGAACTCAAGCGGCAGTTTCTTTACAAAAAACATGTCAGCACTGTCTTTCTGATGACATTAAATGGAAACTCGTCCCACATTGTTCGCCTCACTTCGGCAAAAATAGTAAAAAGTTTCTAACAAATGGCGAACGTCTCAGCCTGGTATTCTTGTCAATGATGTCGTTCTTGTGAAGGTGGAAAACTTGCCGCCCCTTAAATGTCCACTGGCTCGTGTGGTTGAGTTGCTGTTCTCAAAACGTCAACTGGTATCATCAAGAGGTGCGGTGCACTTCAGAAACAGGATGTTATTGAAAGTCCGTGTCTTCCAACGGGGGAAGACTGTTTGAATACGCAGCCAAGTAAACAAAAAAAAAAAAAGCAATCATAGCTCTTTATTTCATATTGTGCGCAGCAAAAGAGCATTTAACGTAACTCACATAGTTGTTTTCATTTGTTTTCTCTCTTAGCTTAGTGCAAGCCGCTGCTGCAACTCGTCAGCAATTCAGTTTTATCAAATTCGTCGGTAACTCAACTTCAATTATCTCGGGCTAATTTGAGACCACCCTACCTAGAGTTTATAATCGGAGTAGCTTGCAATAGATTATTTTGAAACATTTGTGTAATTTTTTAAATTCGGCCACGAAGGCAAATAAGTATATTAATGAAAATTTCGTTGCACTTATTTTTTAATTGACTTTCGGAAATTCGATATCTGTTAAAGAAGCTCAAAAGCTTACCATGTACTAAAATATTTCAAAACATTAGAACTGTGTTATAAGAATCTGTGAAACATACTTTTGTATCTGTTTCCCTTGTCAAGTGAAATGTCTTACAGCGCTTTTATCGCTTCGTTTTAGTTGGCGTACGTACAACATAAAGGTTTGCGTTATAAAATACAACAAAGGACATTCTTTTTGGTGTGCTATTAGTGTTTTATGCTGAACACAGTGGCAGCTGCTCGCTCGGCATACAGGACTGTTTTGCTTTAAGCAAACGCCGGTTGAGCTCCCACGGGTTGACAACCAATAATCAGTAATATCGTTGCATACATAAAAGGGTGCGTGAATAAGTGCTGCATATTTCTTAGGCTTGCCTTCTTTGCCGTATTTTTCCCAAGGAGTCTCCAAACATATAAATGCGAAATGTGCTGCGAAACACGCTATTACTTACCAAAAGTATTGGATGAATCGATAGAATTGCTACCTGGAACAGGACGTTTTATAGGCTGTCGTTGCCCACGCTAAAATTAACAAAAACATGTGCAAAATAAGCAATATACGGAAAGCGTTCGCGAATACCTAAATGACTGTTATAAGAGCCAAATTAGTTTTGCTGAGCACTTATACAATATGTCAGGATCTACGCTGCTAACTGACATCAGTAGTCAGTATCAATATTAAAAAGCATCCGCATTATTTAAATTGCAGTTTAAAACTGTGTTCATTATTTGTCAAAATGTTTCCAATATTGCTTAAACATGTACAAAAGAAAAGGGAGAGAGGTGCTTGTACATGCATGAATTTGTATCATTACACCCCGAACCCATGAAATGGGTCTGCAGCGTCTTCTTAAATAGCTAGCTATTGTGTTCCATAGTTCCCACCCACGCACAATGGGCCAAACAGCTTTGCTAGCGGAATTTTATTAATAACTCGAGCTAATTAAGAGACATTTCAATGAAAATTTAAACTTTAGGATTTCAACGCATTCTTCACGTACTCTCTTTTTCTAGGTCAACCATTTCTCATACCTCCCATACAACTGATTAATATACATTTTTGAGTTATTAACATTTTGCAATTTTGAGTAGTTTATTTAAAGAATATGAAACAAAACAAGTAAGAAGGCTCTAGTCGAGATTTCCCGACTAGGAGATACCCCGAACCCCATACTTAACGCGCACAGTCATATTTTGTGTGCATCTGTGACTAAACTTAAATCTTAGATATCTCTGGTGTTTCTCAACCGATTTAAAGGAAATTTTCAGAAAAGTTATATCGTTTCCCATTATTTCAATCCCCATTTTTACATTTTCCAAAATCAATTACATGTGTATATCGGAAACCAGAATATTTATCGATAGTTTGAAACAAACAAAGTCTCTATTTCTTGTAGTCTCTGAGATCAACACGTTCATACAGACGGATAGACGGACAGACGGACGGACGGACGGACGGACATGGCTATATTGACTCGGCTGTTGATGCTGATCAAGAATATATGTACTTTATGGGGTCGGAGATGCTGCCTTCTGCATGTTATGGGTTTGGGGTAATAAAAATAGTGCAAATAAATATAAAAGTAAAATAAAACCAACTTATTGCTCAGAATCCGATGAATCTGAATCAAAAGAAATATTTGTAAAATTAGTGAGCAACCCAGCTACGACTCTATCTAACTTTATATATTTTTTTATTAAAAATATTCTAAGCTTTTGATAAAAGCGTTATAAACGGATCTGATTTATCCATTTATGACATTTTCCATCGTATGACTTCTATTATCTTTACGGGAATGGTTTTAACGTAAATCCCGGAACTCCTTATTCCTCGCTTCAAGGGCTTCTTCGGACATCATGCCAATAGTCCGACATGGGATATAATGTCTGCACCATGTATTAATATTTTGTGCACAGAAGACGGCATGTAGTACCAAGGATATGTGTCGCAAAATATTTCAGCTGTTTCCAGGGCATATGTTTTCTCAACTGCAGTTAAATCTCGGACTTTCTTTCTTCCATCACTCTGTAAGATGGGCCACGAAAGTTCTCAATTCTTTACTTTTTTCTTCCAGGTCATTTTCAGATAAACTTATATTTTTAAATCATTGTCTTTCGTTGGTGACGGTTGTGTTTCTGCGAGCTCCTAGAATTTGATAAATTTGTGAGTGTTTAAACTGTGATTTATTTAGTACTAGATGACCTGGCGAATTTCGTACCGCCCAACAGTCAATGAATGTCGTGTTATCTTTTAGCTGAAATAATTTAGGCTTTGATGAACGTAATACAAATGATGATGAATACATACAGAATGAGAATCAAAATTAAAAAATAATAATAATTCAGTACTTCAAACACATGTCAGATGAAGCGGATGGTTTGCCGACACGTGAGCATGCCACTTACAATTGACCATGAGAAAGACATGCATTTTCTAGATTGAGGCCACAAATAGTCAAGGATTGGCCCTGTAATTTGTTGATCGTCATAGCGAAGGCAAGACGAATCGGGAATTAAATTCGATTAAACTCAAAAGTCATATCCGTTGGGATCATCGGAATCCTTGGAATAAGAACTTCCTCATCTTTAAATTTTCCTTTAAGTATCGACGAGTGGATCACATTGCTCATCAGATTTCTTATCACCAAACGCGTTCCATTGCACAGTTTTGGTTGGTTTAAATTTCTAAGCATGATGACTACCGAGCCAACCTTCAGTTGTAAATTGTGCGGTGGTAAACTTCAGTTGGATAATTAGTGGCTTCTTCTTCGTTTGTTACACAGTCAATAGATTTGAATGAATACAGAGTTCCTACGATTTGATTTTGAATTACAAAATTGAGGTCATCTACATCTTTATTTTTAGCCGCCAAAACTGCTCGCTCACTTAACCATTTAGTATTTTTGTGGTTAGCAATGATATCCGGGAATACTTTGTTGATATGCTCGTCGTTTGATGAGACGAAATTGCAAAAAATTGGAGGAAATGTATTTAATTGACTCGACCGAATTGCAATACTCCACATTACAATGTGCCTTGAATGTTTTGGAAAGAAGTGGCGAATATGGAACAATCCAACTGTTATCAACTACGAAATCGTTTCCTTTCACCTTAGTTGTGATAGTTCTACCATTATCATCGGGCGATCGACGCCGATACAATGGATAACCATCGTTGCCTGTAATGGTATTTGCCGTCAATTTTCGTGGATACCGTTTGGAACACTTGCCGTCGACCATGCACGGTGATTGGCAGTTGATAGTGCCACACGGTCCACGAATCATATTCGTGATTACAACATCATGTTGGTCTGGATCGGTTTCAGGAGCAGGAATCTCCGCACTTATGATGCCATCTATTTGATCTGGCCGAGTTCTTTCGACTAACCAAATTAGAATGTGAGCATGCGGTAGGCCTCGTTTTTGCCATTCGACTGAATACATCCAGCATCGAGTAATCCCAAAGACGTGTTGCTTAACAATGTAATTCATTAGTGACCGAATTTTTTGCTTGAAAACACGTGCGGTGATGTCGTGTCGATCACTTGATGTTTGTCCGGGAAGCAGCAATTGAATAATTTCCATCCATTTCGGATTACATGTAAATGTAATGAATAGATCTGGCCGACCATGATGACGAACATTTGTCATTGCATCTTGCGCATATTCATGCATATGACGCGGGCTACCTGTGTATGTCACCGGTAAAATAGTCAACCGACCAACATTTTCTGAATCTCATTATGTGCTAATTGCATCGCGTAAATGAATATACTCTTCCGAACGCAATTTAGCTTGATTCAACCGAATGGAAGTCAGGCGCTCCGTTTCGATTTTAACGTATATGTCAACGCAATATTGTTGAAGCAGTCGACGAAATCGCAACAAATAATTAACAGAATTTTCACGAATCATCAAACGATATGCATAATAATTCATCGAACTAACCTTCTTGGTAGTTTCCTCACCATTCAATGGATTAATCATTTTGATATTAAAGTGATATCCATCGTCTCCTTGCCAAAACATCAGTGGGTATTGTAACGCGTCATATACACGGTGTGCTTCATATATTCTTTGTAGTTGCCCAGTATTGCGTCGTGTAAGTAGAATATCACGAGTTTCCAAGTTTTCACCAACAATCAGGATTGCCACTTCATCGATTGTCGGAGCATTAAATGTGCGTTCATGTGTTCCAGCTGGTCTTTCATCTGCTCTGAACACAACTTTACAGTCATCACTTGGCATGCGCTCTAAAGCAGTTTTGAACAATGCATGATGTTCATGAAGCATTTGCTGCAGATCTTGGAGAATTGCTCTTTTCGTAGCTGTGTTGATCCCTTGACGCCGGTCAATTTGTTCTTCCATATTGCCCATGAAGTATATTTGCAAGAATTTATGCTGTGCATCTTCAATAGGTTGCAATGATCCAATGCGATGGCAAATCTGGCCTTGAATCTTAGTTATACTGAATAATACTAAATATTCACTCGCACAAAACCACATAAAACAACCAAATATAATAACAGTGCCTGAACTTTATACACAAAATAAATTTCTGAAGTCACACATGAATAGTTGTTACAGTATTTGACAAAATTGAACACCAAATGTTTGACATAAAATAAATGAGCATTGATTGAAATGAATATTGGATGTTTGGATACCAAAAACCGCCATGTCGCGAGTTTTCATTGTTTTTAAGATGTATTCTGCTATTCGGGGCGGAGACAAATCCAACGAATCAAAAACCATGAAAATTGGTCCAGCAGATCTCGAGCTATAAGTGTTGTAACAAACACGACTTTGTTTTATGTATATAGAGATTATTGTGCTAAACAATTGTAACAGTGATTGTGATTGTACTTTGTATGTACTTACGTGTGCATATTGTGATTTTTGTTTATTAAATTGAATATATTTGCAGTCAGACTGACGCTGCAGTGCCTAGACACACGTACATACATACATACATATATTTTGCTTTAGTTTGTTCTGTGTTTTTGTCTACTAACATAAAAAATCTACTTACACGCTCTTACTCTCCCGCAACAGTCCGCTCACGCTCTTATACCACGCTCTTGCAGTTTTACTAGCCTACGCTCTGACGTTCTCCAACGTAAGCGCTCTCCCCCTTGTGTCCGATATATTGCGCTCATTGCACTTGTACCCTACTTTTCTTTGCTCAAGCATATTATTTTCCACACTTTTGAACATATCTAATTTTTTACATTTTTCTTTTAACATGTTTGTCTGCTGCAGTAAAATTGCAAAACTGTTGGTTGATCCACCCAAGATTTTATTTTATGTAGGGCGTGTGATAACATGATTCAATAGAAATGTGCCAGTTTCAATGTCAAAATCAGGGACAGTTTAGCATCTGATTCTGGTCTTAAGTTGTATTGCCATACCTGCAATGAGATAGAGAAGGAACAGTCAAAGTTCATGAGGCAGACCTTCAACTATTTCAAAGCTGTCCGAAATAATTTCGATACGCTTCGCGGCAGTATTAAAGAGTTGGAAGAACACATTAATACTGCTAAAACTTTGAATGACTCGCCGAAGCGTAAAAAGACTTCGGGATCTTGTCCGCCTACAGTCCTGCTGGTGTTGCCCTCCAAGCTTCTTATGCCGGCTACTGCCTCTACCCCTGCTGCCAGCCCTTCAATCGCATCTAAGCCTCTCCTAGCGGCTAGTGCTAGTACCCCTACACCTGCTTCCAGCCCGTTAATGGTATTTAATTCACCGGCAATAAACCCGGTGTTACCTTATACTAATGTTATACCCGTAGATCCCTGTGGATCAACAGCCTATTGATCCAATGTTAGGTGCAACTCTTAAGCCCATTAGGGCTGTACCTCAGAGAAAATCTGTTTTTTTTTCCAGTCTCGCTACTGATATTTCTGCGGAAGATGTAAGCACGTATATAAAAAGTAAAATTGATTCCCCGCGTACCTTAATAGTCATTCTTTTCGCTTTCATGTCGTTGCCTTCACCGAAACGTGGTTAAGACAAGACATACTTAATTCTGAAATATTATCAAACAGATTCTGCATCTACAGTGAGGACCGTACTCTGCGCCGTGGTGGCGGGGTGCTTATCGCTGTTGATGTGGACTTTCCCTCTGAGACAGTAATTTTAAGTGGTTCTATGGATATAGAGTTTGTTGCTGTGAAGTTAAATATTAATGGTGTTGGCATTTACGTTTCTTGTTCCTATATACCACCTTTATCTGACAACTCTGCTTACGTGGAACATTTGACAGCAATACTTCCGTTTATTCTATGCTTTCTGATCGTGATGTTCTTGTAGTTCTTTTTGTATTTGTTTCGGATCCATCCACTCCCGAAGACTTATACCACCCGACGTTGGAGGTGTTGATCACTTTGCCTGCCTGTGCCGTACGCCAGTATAGTGAATCATTAAGACGGGTACGTCAATTTTGGAAAACCGATTTTGAGAAACTTACCCGGCTCTTAGCATTGGTTGACTGGTCGTCCCTCTATGGTTCTGAGGACTTGGATACGGCAATCAGTGTTTTTTTATAGAACCTTTGAAATTTTATTCGACATGTGTGTCCCTTTTGGTAGGCCAAGTAGGAAAAACAAACCTGCGTGGTTTACGCTAGAGTTGACTGCCCTTAAAAATCGAAAATCTAAGCTTTATAAGAGTTTCAGAAAATCGGGCTCTTCTGTTCATTACGCATCATACTTGATTGCGCGTTCCAGTTTTTCAGTCATGAATAATTCATGTTATAAAAATTACATAAGTCGGTGCGGACTACAGTTTCAGCAAGATCCTAAGAGTTTCTTTGACTTCGTTAATGCGAAGCGAAAGTCTTCAACACTTCTTATGTATCTTTTGAAAACAAGGCCAACTCAGATCAGGCCATTGCCGATTTATTTGCTGAATTTTTGCAAACAACATACAGTTCATTTGTTAATCAGGTTGATCTGCCCTACCCGTATCAGGATAATGGCTATAATTGCATTTTTGGACCAAATATCACGGAGTGTTCATTACTACGTGATCTTCAGGGTATTAAGCCTGTATTTTCCCCGGGACCCGACGGCGTTCCAAGCTGTGTGCTTAATTACTGTGCTGATGGTCTCTTAAAGCCTTTGCATAAATTGTTGAGTTTGTCTTTTGAGAAATGTTCATTTCCTAATATGTGGAAAGAATCCATAAAAAAGGAGACAAGTCTAATGTTCAAAATTATAAGGGTATCTCCAAATTGTCTGCTTTACCAAAAATGTTTGAGAAATTAATACCATCTCAATTACAACATTTTTGCAGATCTTTAATTTCACCGTGTCAGCATGGATTCATGAGACAAAGATCTACTACCACTAACCTGTTAGAATTTACTTCATTAGTTGTTAATGGTTTTCAAAATAAAATGCAACCGGATGTTATTTACACTGATTTCAGCAAGGCATTTGACTCGGTTAATCACTACCTTTTACTTCATAAACTTCAACTTTTAGGTTTTCCAAGCAATCTTATTCGGTGGATAAGGGAATATTTAATTCATAGAACACAGAGAGTCAGTTTTAAGTGGCGCATGTCACTTCCGGTGTTCCGCATGGAAGTCACCTTGGACCTTTATTATTTACACTTTTAATCAATGAGCTTTCATCTGTTATTGACCACTCTCGAGTGCTGATGTATGCTGACGATCTAAAATTATGCATGTCGGGTACTGCTCTGTTGTCTGCTGATTTAGATAATTTTCAAAAGTGGTGTCGTGTTAACTTACTAAATCTTAATTACAATAAATGTAAAGTCATGTCTTTTTATAGACGCCTTCCTTTTTAAAATATATATGTTATTGATGGAAGCCCACTCGATCGCATTAAATTGGTTAATGATTTAGGTATCCTTTTTGGTCCGAAACTTAAATTTCACAAGCATATCTCTTCAGTTGCAAATCGAGCCTCTAGTACCTTGGGGTTCATTAACCGCTGGTCGAAAGAATTTGACGATCCCTACATAACCAAAACACTTTACACGCCTCTGGTACGTCCTATTATTGAATATGGATCTTGTGTCTGGTATCCCAAATACAGGATTCACCAGGATAGAATAGAATCAGTACAAAAACAATTTTTGCTCTTTGCCCTTAGGAGATTTAACTGGGATACTAACATTAATCTACCTTCCTACCACTGTAGCCTTTTACTAATAAATCTTCCTTCTCTTTCTGATCGCAGAACAATACTTGGTGTAGTCTTTTTACACAAACTAATAAATGGTGAAATTGATTCCTCCGAATTAATCAGCCAAATTAGTTTGGCTGTTCCGATCAGAAGGACAAGGAATTTTCTACCCATTGCTCTTCAAGCTTGTCACTCTAACTATGCTATTCATAACCCTTTTCGGATTTTATGTTCAAACTATAACGAATTTTCCCTCTTAATTAACGGTGCCACTTCTATTAGTTCTCTTAAAAAGTAAGTCTTATGTCATTTGTCTATGTTTTCGCGATCTTCGTAACCGTACGCTATGCGGTGTGCATCTCGGTCGGTTGGGCGGGAGGTTGGTTGCTGTTTATGCCTAAAAGTAGGCAAATAAACAAGAACTGCCGCCTCCACCTTCCGCTCATATTGCATTAGAAATAGCTCTCAACTTCTGTTAATTTTATGTAAATGCCTTGTCACTAAGACCTAATGCAACAGAAGATCAATTGCAAATGTACGATAGAATTGAAACCAAGTGGTTTTTCTTTGCGGAAAATTCTACGTCTCACTACGGAACAACCACAAGTTTTGACAGCATTTCGACCCCCTACACAGCGTGAAGCCACCCCACCACAACATTTGGTTCTCGAGCCGGATTCTTATCACGGATTTTGGAAGCAAAATAGGATTTTGTCCCCCCCAACTCCGCTCGCCAGAGCCTTCATCGGTGACTGAAACGTATCACGAAAAAAAGTTAAGTACATGTTTTTCCTCTTTTATTTGGAAAATAACAGCTTTAAATCCGCTGCAACATATCATATATATGTTTATATGTCCGATTTATCCGCACACAGTCCGCTACATACATATATATATATATATATATATATATATATATATATATATATATATATATTGATAAATTTGCTAAGTGCAGTGGCTGGCCTCCATATTTGTACGTAGGCACATATGTATGTACGTACATATATAACTGAAGCGCAGCTTCAACGTCAGCCATTCATTTTTTCCACCAAACGCACTTTTCTATAATCCTAACAAGTTCCATAAAACACATAGATACATCCAAGAAGTAATAAAATAAACCATATACGGTTAACATTTTTTATTTAACTCATGGATTTTCTTATTTAACTTATTTAACTAATTAATATAAATAGTTAATACTACACTAACACACACATATCTATCGCTTGCACATCCGCAAATATAAATCAAATTCCACCTGCAAGGAAAATAAAGAAATTTTAATTAAAGAACACACATATGTATGTGCAATTGTAAATCTTCCTAACGCATACTCATCTGTGTTTTTTTCTTCGTGTTTGTTCTGAAATTTTTGCCTTGACCGCTCAGCTGGGTTGTCTTGTTGCGGAGCCCAGTCTACAATAAAGAACAAACTTAGACAAATATTAAAATATAAATTGTTCAAAAACACAATCAGCAACATACATTCATATCTACAAACATATGTCGGCACTTGAAATCAAGTGTACAAGTTACATACATACATACATAGCTGCCGACACATGCAAGTCCCAAGACATTTAAACACGTACAACATAAAAACATAATAATTAATTATAATTTACGCTAGCGAATACAAAAACTCGCAACTAAGACACATATGTAACATATACCGCGCAATCACCAACACGATTAGCACATATAACTTGTTTTATAAACATTTATTTCGCTACCCCTACTACCGCAGTATAAACATATGTGCACACATCCACAGCGACAAGACATGTCAATATTACACATTCACGTATAATACACAGCACAATTTACGCGTATTCATACACAAGGCGTGAATGTTATTTTATAAACATTACTTGAATTAAACACATATTTACAACATTGTTAAACATAGCGACCAGTGATGTGCCAAGCGGTCAAGTACGATATATCGCAACGCACATTCTCCATATATTTAGAGGCACGAATATTTATTAAATAAACTGATCGTGTTCATTATTATTTGTGTTTAAGAAAAAATTAATACAACATACCTTCTGTGGTACACCCGATACTGGTTTTTTTTTTTAATGTATTTGATCAAATTTTCAACGTTGTAAACAGTCCTCGTCCGATCACGATTATTTATTGCAATATCAATAAATAATAATAATATACAAAAAAAAAACCTCCGCTCAACACTCGTATCCGTTATTAGAAATTTTCTGTTCCGGTTGACTATTCTGTCTGGTTTAGGAAACCAACAAGAACCTCAATTGACAAGTCATTGTCAGTGCCGAAGCAAGTTTGCAGTCCGTCTTTACACGGTTTGAGAAGCTTAACTCCAGAAGCTTCCTCCTCTGAACCTAGAAAAGAAGCTACTAGAGCTGAAAGCAAGGGGGCTATCCAAAGCACAAATCCTAAGCCCGTGATCCAAGTGAATACAGTCGACATGGCGTTGAACGACTTTATTGCTGTCACTGACAGAGTCAGCCATTTCCAAGCCAGAATCCCTACACCTTCCGACACCATTCCGTCCATTCAAACATTGAAAATTCGACTTGAACAAATTCGATCTTTGTGGGAAAAAGTCGAGGCGGAATACGAGAATTGCTCTAGATCCATAAATAGACTTGACGGTAACGACGATGCCTTCGCTATGCAGTCCAAATATGACTATTGCTATTCGGTGTATGAGACTTGCGCGGCTCAGTTGAGTGAACAGTTTGACCTTGCATCCTCTTTAATAACGCAATCCATTGCACAAGCTCCCACAGTTTCGAAAGGTTGTAGACTTCCATCCGTTGACACTAAAGTTTTCTATGGAGATTACTTGAAGTGGCCAACGTTCCGAGATTTGCTTATTGCCATTTATATTAATAATTCTAACTTAACATTAGTGGAAAAATTATTCCATATGATCTCAAAAACTGGTGGTGAAGCCAAAGCCATAGTTAGCAAATCCCCGGTTACACGTGATGGGTTTGCCTCCGCTTGGGAAGCTCTTTACGAGCGTTTCCAGAACAAACGGCTTCTGGTTAATAGCCAGTTAAAAATCATATTTAATTTGCAAATCGTCAGTACTGAATCAGGTGCAGCTTTGAAGGACATCCAAAGCATTATTCAAGGCTGCTTAACAGGACTTGAGCATTCTCAAATCTCAACTGAGAATTGGGATTGCCTGCTTGTTTTCTTGTGCTCATCCAAGCTACCCAAGCTCACTTTTTCACTGTGGGAACAATCCTTATCCGACAAGTCAGCAATTCCGACTTGGCAGGAGCTAAACTCTTTCCTTAGCGAACGCTATCGCACTCTAGAAGCGATAGAGGATGTAAAGCCAAACACAAGCCAAGTCCATCCAAGAACCAGCCGCAATGAGGCGGCTTCAAAGAGGGTCAATGCTTTCGAAAATAAACTAACCATGAAACCTCAGTCTTGTCGACTATGCGCAAAAGAAAATCATCCTATTCGCTTATGTCCGCGATTTCTGCAAATGTCTCCAAAGGATAGAGCTTTGCAGATTAAGCAACAGAAATTATGTTTGAACTGCTTCGCGAGAGGCCATATCCTGAAAGATTGCACAAGTGCACATAGTGCACATCGGCTCTCATGATAGCCTCCAATCCATCTACTTCGTTAAACATAGCATCTAACGTCCAGACATATATTTTGGCAAACACACAAGGTGTTTTGCTTGGCACGGCCTTAATAAATATCTGCTATGCAGGTATTACATACAAGGCACGTGCACTTATTGATTCAGGATCGGAAGCGACGTTCATCACAACTCGAATCTACAACCTGATTAGCCCAAATTAGTGGGTTAAATCAAACTCTAGCAGCCAAGCCTCAAAAGTTGTGCAACTTTTTCATAGGCTCCCCAGTAAAGCCGAGAATTCAAATTGAATCTTCGGCATATGTTATTCCACATCTGGCAGGTAACCTACCCTCCTACCCAGTACCCCAGACGATACTGAAGGACTTGCCTGAAATCCAATTGGCTGACCCCATGTTTTATAGGAGCTCGCAGATAGATGTGCTTTTAGGTGCAGATATCCTCCCATCCATTTGATTAGGCAGCTCCCAATCCAACATATGCGGAACTCTTTTGGGGCAAGAATCTATCTTTGGCTGGATTCTTACAGGCCCAAAAGCCAAGAATACTGGCTCATCCATTTCCTCGTTCACAACCAAGGTTTCTGTCGATCCTGAACTCCACTTAGGAAAACTTCTCACAAAGTTTTGGGAGGTGGGGGATCTTCCTCTTAGTCCGATAAGAGACTCGGATTCCAAGTGTGAAAGCAATTTTGTCCGCACCACTACAAGAAATGATAGAGGACGATACGTAGTCACACTACCCTTTCGAAATCCTGAACACATCCAGTTGGGACATTCAAGGTCCATTGAGTTAGCTCAGTTTCTGAAGAACGAAAGCCTTTTGAATAGAAATGTTCCTCAAAAAGAGCAGTACGACTCTGTAATTCAGGAGTACATGACTTAGGTCACATGAGACAAGTCCCTCCGAGTGTTGACTGTAACCATTTTTATCTCCCTCATCATGCTGTTTTCTCCAGACCGTTCGACAACACTGGTGTCGACTTCGCCGGTCGATTTGAAATCAAAAGTTATACTGGCCGAGCTTGTCGAATTTCTAAGTTCTATGTTTGCGTTTTTGTCTGCTTCAGCACTAAGGCTATTTATTTGGAAGCCACATCCGATCTCACCACCGAAAGGTTCCTCGAATGTTCTCTGACAACTGTAAAACGTTTGTCGGAGCCTCCAAAGTTCTTGATCGTGATTTCCTAGAAGCTACACGGCAATGCATCCTCGCTAAGTTTAGCCATCAAAAGTTGTCCTGGCGTTTCAACCCATCAAGTGCACCTCATATGGGTGGCTCGTGAGAAGCTGGTGTGAAAAGTTTCAAGTCCCATTTCTACAAATCCACTTCTTCTTTCAAGTACACGTTTGAAGATCTATCCACTCTGCTCTCAAAAGTTGAAGCGTGTCTTAAATCGAGACCAATCTCTCCTATGTCAGAAGATCCAACTGAGTTATTGGCGCTCACTCCTGGCCACTTTCTGATAGGTGCGCCGCTTTTGTCCGTATGCGAGCCTGAGATTAAAGAGAGTCCCATGTCCATTTTAAACTGATGGCAGCGCCTCAAAGCTCTCAACCAACAACTTTGTTTCCGTTGGAAGGAAGAGTATTTGAAAGAGCTGCATAAAAGAATCAAATGGCAATCGCAGACAAGAAATCTGCAAGCAGGAGATATGGTAATCATAAAGGAAGATAACATTCCACCCAATGGATGGCGTCTAGGGCGTGTCCAATGGACCTACTCTGGCTCTGACTCTAATGTCCGGGTCGTAGACGTTTTGACTACACGTGGTCTGATTAAGAGGCACGTCGCCAAACTTGTCCTGCTTCCTAGTGAAGCAACTATCTAGACACAAGGTCTAAGTCCTTCTACTCATTAACAATTCCGTTACATCCGTCCGCTCGTCCGCTCGCCCCATTGTTTAAAATACGATATATACTTATTCCAAATCCTCAATATTCAATCATCCACAGCATAAGAATGGCTCCACGACCAAGGAATTCTCATACGGCAGAAGAGAGGCGGACCAGAGGACTTAACTCGTTCCGTTGCCGAGTGTGTCGCGGGATTCACGCACTCAAGAAGTGCCACAGCTTCATGCGGTTAACGGCGGAGAAGAGGCTTAGGGCAGTATTGGTGAATAAGTACTGTCCTAAGTGCCTGGCTCACCAGAACTCGGGGGCCACTTGCCGGCGTGAGGACCGGTGCCGCAAGTGTCAAGGCGACCATCACACTCTTCTGCACATTCCGGAGGCGGATCGGTCTTCGTCAGTGCCTACCCAAGCAAGGCCCCACGCCAGCCGGTCCCCATCTCGACCCTCCGCAGGCCCGTTGAGTGGACTTTCGCTGTCGACAATTTTGGGACATTAACGAACAACCGTGATGCCAACGGTGGTCCTCAAGTGTGACACGGGAGTGAAGACATTTGACACCCGGGCTGTGGTCGACCCATGCTGCCCTTTCAGCATGATCGATACATCATTGGCAACGGCCTTTGGCCTGTCCGTCACCCGTGTCGGTTCGGAAGGGGCATGCAAGGCGGTGTTAAGATCACGATGTTCCGACTTCCAGAAGGAAGTCCTACTCCATGTGATGCCCACACAGATTCGCACTCCAGCAAAAGCGATTTCAGACCGCTCCGGCGTCAACACGGCCCACATCACATTGGCCGATGACCGCTGGTTCCAGCCGGGCACGACAAGTATCGTGCTTGGAGCGGGTGTCTACGGCTCAATCATGCTCCCCGGAGTAATTCCCAGCCAAGGCGGATCGCCATTGGCTCAAAGCACTGTTTTTGGCTGGGTGTTGTCCGGTTCACGTACATACGTAGCCTTTCTATTGCAATACTGCAAGGGGGGCGGTATGTTTATGCCTAAAAGTAGGCAAATAAACAAGAACTGCCGCCTCCACCTTCCGCTCATATTGCATTAGAAATAGCTCTCAACTTCTGTTAATTTTATGTAAACGCCTAGTCACTAAGACCTAATGTAACAGAAGATCAATTGCAAATGTACGATAGAATCGAAGCCAAGTGGTTTTTCTTTGCGGAAAAATTCTACGTCCCACCACGGAACAACCACAAGTTTTGACAGCATTTCGACCCCCTACACAGCGTGAAGCCACCCCACCACAACAGTTGCTTTTTGCTTGGGTCCGCGCGTTAACAAGCCGGTGCTTGGTATCGTTGGGCCACTTGAATGTACTGTTTTTCTTAGTACATCTACGTCCAATAATAATTATAAAGTGTACCAAATACAAATTCATTTAGTGCTAAAATTTTTATTGCCACTTTTTCGTTAAGCCAAATGAAATAAAGTGAGCGCTTGGAGACTGACATTTCACCTAAAAAGGCCAACAGACTTAAGAGTTGGTCGTAGTTGGCTATAATTTTGGACATTTTTACACCACATGCACTCACCTTTATTGGACAACGTTAGTTTTAGCCCAAAGTTGTCAGCATACGCTATAAAAACATAAATACTAAATATGCTTACTTCTACCACAATTTTTGTGCTACACATGAAAAGACGGGTTACAAACATATAATTTTTATTTAGTACATACCTTATCTATTTGAGAAAAAATATATTGACTCAAGAAATTGACAATTGGTTTGAAATTTGGCTTAACCAACAGATGTTAAAAAATGCAGTCAAACATTGGAAGGCTACGTGCGAAACATATGTTCAGTTTGAAAGCTCACAGCAGACCAAGGATTCACCGAAAAGCTCATGTAAAAGCTTTTATATGCTTTGACAAGAGTTGTAAGTCAAAAATCTGAATATTAAAAGATTGAAATTCGACTTTAATCCCGCTAGATTGTTCGTGGAATCGATAACAATAAAGACATAAAGTTGGAAAATTTCAAAATTATTTTGCAAATAATATTAATAATATTATGATAATAATAATATTAATGAAAATCTGTGAAAATTCGATCAAAATCTGATGAAAAACACCAGAGATATCGAAGGTTAAAGTTAAGTTACGTGTTATTAGGGTCTTTCCACTTCTCCCTTCGTTAATGAATCAGCAGTTTGGTTTATTTTGCTTTGTGTTTTCTGCAAAAAAAGCTAAAAAACTGACTGAAACTTTACATTGCAAATAAGTAACAGCTTATTGCTTGCATTGTGAAGTAGTGACATGCCGGGGTATGAAACTTATTCCGGCCAGGCTCAGCTTACAAGAAAAATTTTATTTGCTGGAACTATAGAACGTGAAGCCTACAAGTGTCTGAGGAGGGGTTACTGGTCGCTAGGGTCACGTTAACACGCCAACTGGGGTAATAGGGTATGTATAGTAACCGCGACGATTAGCGAACGTGCAGTGAGATTGTCGTATCAGAGGAAAAAACACCCACACCGAACGATACACTGTACTACCAGAACAGAAGGGATTACACGAGCACCACGGCGTACACGTATAATCTAATACCCGAGTACACGTGCACGTTCAAATAAAAACACTAAGAAAATATTATTTCACTAGATCGCGGTTCGCCTGCGATCGATTTATTTAAATCCAAAAGAATAACAAGAATAACCTTATTATGTGAAAAGAGGAGTTATACTCTCTTACCTTTCTTTACCGCAATCACTTGTCTATTCTTCACGGGTCGGTTCACTTCTTCTATTACTGTTTCAATTTTTTTTTATTGCCGACCGATTTCTGCACGTCTTTTCACTCACGCTGGGTTTTTGCAACTCTCGATTCGGTTCGCTACTCACCACGCTCATCCGTGACCGTGGTGGTTTCAACGATCACAGCTGGAGTGCTGCACCTTGCTACTTTGCGCTTGAGGCGGTTGTGTTTAAATCCTATTCTTAAATTTCAGGCCGTTAAGAACTAGTTGAAATTAACCTTTATTCCGCTTCTGGCATTTTCTTCTGTCATATGCTAATACTTAGAATTCAAATAACAAATTGAATGATCAGTGCACTTCTTGCGTCTTCCTGCCTTACATGATAACAATAATTCTAATAATTATATAATGAAATAATGTAATATAATACATATAATGACCCCAAGAAACTACCCGACTTGATTGATTATGCAGTTACCAAAAATATTCCCCGCAGCCTGATAAGCGCCGAAAGCCTCTCGGATCTTTCATCCGACCACTCGCCTGTTCTTATACAATTACTACGACACCCAGAGTTTGTAAATCGCCCCGGTAAGTTGACCTCACAAAAAACTAACTGGCTCAAATACAAAAAATATATAAGTTCACACATTGAACTAAATCCGCATCTGAATGTGGAAGCTGACATCGATTCTATGGCAAACAAACTTGAGTCAGCCTTCGTCGCAGCAGCTCCCATCTCAACACCAACACCAGTAAATGCAGTACACGTCCAAATCCTCAAATTTAATAGCTCGTTCACGAAAAGCGGCGCCTCAGACGACATTGGCAATCCCACAGATCGCCGTCAACAAAGCAAAATCTAAGAAGAGCTACACGTAAACTCACCAAGGCGTTAAAGCGAGAAGAAGAATATGCCTAACGCATATATTGAGCAACTTTCAACATCTAAAAACTCTCTGTGGAAAGCTCACCCAACTCTTAGTCCACCAACAGAAACAGTGATGCCTTAAAGAAATCATGCAAGCGGCTGGGCCCGGAGCAATGAAAACAGAGCCAGCACATTTGCGGATCATCTGCAAAAAGTTTTCCAACCTTATCCTGCTACAAACGCGTTCGCACGTCCGACCGTATTAAACGAATCTCGGCTTTAACATGAGCCAATTGTATTTCTCCCGAATCTAAATCCAAAAAAATCCCCGGGTTGGGACTTAATAACCCCAAAGATGATTATTGAGCTTCCCTATTGTGCAGTCTGTATCATTGCCCAGTTATTCAATGCAATCACACAACTCGGCCTCTTTCCAGAGAGATGGAAAAAGTCTATCATCGTAATGATTCCAGAGCTGGGTAAAGATCGAACAGTCCCCTCGTCGTACAGACCTATAAGCCTTTTATCGTGTATATCAAAACTCTTTGAAAAATGTTTGCTGACTCGGATTAATCTACTCCTGAATTTCCATAACATAATCCCATCACATCAATTCGTCTTTCGTGAAAAACACGGAACTATTGAGCAGGCCAACCGCATAACATCAGAAAAACGAGGTGAGCTCGAAAATCGAGAATACTGTACTGCAATATTTTTGGATGTGTCTCAGGCCTTCGACAGAGTCTGTTTGGAAGGGCTGATGTATAAGATCAAATCAACGCTCCCAGTCAACTTTCATAAACTGTTACAGTCGTACCTCTACGACAGGAAGATTGCAGTAAGATGTAACTCTGCAATATCCAACGAACACCGTATTAAAGCTGGCGTTCCTCAGAGCAGCGTACTTGGGCCGTCACTAAACGTACTCTACACAGTAGACATACCTACCTGCAGAGGTCCAACAACATAAACCTTAGCTGACGATACAGCTATTCTTAGCCGCTCCAGATGCCCACTGCAAGCAACAACACAACTTGCTCGTCATATCGTTAACGTAGAAAACTGGCTATCCGTCTGGCGAATTAAGGTAAACGAACAAAAATGTAAACATGTAACTTTCACCCTAAACAGGCAAGATATTCCGTCACTCACGCTAAACAACACCCCACTCCCGAAAGCAAACGAAGTAACGTACCTGGGAGTACACTTGGACAAAGGACTTACATGGCAGGCACATTGAAGCTAAGAGAGCACAGCTTAAACTAAAAGCCAATAGCCTCCATTGGCTTATCAACGCTCGCTCTCCGCTAAGTCTGGACTACAAGATTCTGCTCTACAACTCCGTTCTGAAACCAATCTGTACCTATGGCTGCCAGCTATGGGGTAACGCGTGCAGCAGTAACATCGACATCGTGCAAAGAGCCCAGTCGAAGATCCTGAGAACTATCACCGGGGCACCGTGGTACGTTCGCAACGAAAACATACAAAGGGACTTAAACATACCACCGGTCAGGGAAGTCATAGCGGAATACAAGGAAAGGTACTTGAGCAAGCTCTCATTGCACCCAAACAATCTCGCGAGAGGCCTCACAAACACGTGCAGCCGATCCTGCCTTCATCGTAATGATCTTCCTTCCGATGAGTTGAGGAACGCATTTCCAAGCTATCAGTTCAAAAAGTAACTGTTAGATAATTAATGTTAGTAAGATTTGTAAACTTTTTGTCATTTCCTTGTTCTTTTTTCTTCAGGGATACAACCAAAAAATAAATAGCAAAGCTTAAAAAAAAAAAAAAATATTATGATACATTAATAATAACAATGATACGCTTCTTGCGTCTTGTGAAGGGGCCCGCTCCGGCCTATTTCACAACATTGCAGACGCAGCATAAGTACATTTTCGCATATACGTAAAAGTTGTACTGAACAGAAGTACAACAAAATTATCCGTCCACAATTTTATAAGCAATCCTTGGAACCTTTGCTCTCAATTCATATGTTTCCTACGATAATCCACCAAAAAACAAAATTTTAAATTATATTTTAAGTATTAATAAATATTTCGCCTACTTATTCACAGTTTAATCATATGTTTTGCATAGACTAATTAACATCAAGATTGGAAACAAGAATTTTTCAAATTAAGGACATGTAAACAAAAACGCAAGACGCAAGGACCACTTCCCCTTTAACCCTCATCCCCTCCCCAAAAAAAACTTAAAAATGTCTCCCTTTGTGTAGTTTTCTACACATACGGGATTTTAATGTTACTAGTACAGAAATATCTTCTTTATTTAGTTTATTTAATATTTATTTATTAAATTAATTTATCTTCAATGCAATTTACACAAACATTTCGGTTATGAAAACGCTTACAAACACCTTTTTTGCAAAAACAGCACATAGTCTCATGTACATGGCCTTTATATTTTGACTTCTCGCTGTAGCAAATGTGGCATCTAGCTCTTCCATCAATATTTGGTGGAACACTTTCAGACCGCTTTTGAGGAACATCATATGTTTGTGGCGAGCTTTCCCGAGATACAGAAGACGAAGCGCTACTCAAAGCTGAAAGCAAAGACGCCGCTGGTTCGGTCCTTGGCATACCCTTTCGCATTACCACATATGGTTTAGCTAAAGATATTCCTACCTCACGCAAGAAAATTCTACGCAGTGTTTTTTTGTTTACCTGCCAATTTGGATTCACATCTTTGAAAAAAATCAGTGCATTTAGAGCTGAAATATGTTGTTAGTAAATGCAAATGTCGATTGAAACAAGGGAGCTTTTTTGCACTCCAAAAGCTTCGGTGGGATGCTTCTTTTATTTTTTCGCATTGTTAGTCCTTTAGCCAACAATTTTTGACCGAGATTGTAAGACGGGAAGAAATTATCCATCGTTACGTTACGACCCTTCAATCCTTGATTCTTTTCAGCTGAAGCACCAAGTAGTTTTCCCAAATATGGTTGGATTTTCCATACATAACAAGATTCAGAGCACACTAAAAGAAAAAATTTAATTCCATATCTCTCAGGCTTAGAAGGCATGTATTGACGAAACTTGCATCTTCCACGAAATCCAAGTAATTGCTCATCAATGGTCACGCATTCTGATGGGTTATAATAATTTTTCAAGAGTTTATCGGAAGAGCTTTGCTGACCTCCACTCATAACATCATCAAACCGAATGTCTCGATTCATGTATTCGAATTTTTTCTCGACATTATCGCTCTAAAAATGGGACGTCCATATTCAGGATCGAATAAATCCAACACTGTTTCATTTTTTGATCTACAAAACAAAAAAGAATTAATAAATTTAAAAGCACTTACCTGTAAACTTCAGCCAAAAGTAAAACAGCGTAATATGCGTGCAACAAATTTGAATCGATTTCGACATAATTGTCACCACATTGTGATTTTGCATATGCGTTTGACCACTTCAAAATAATAGTCTCTTTTGAAGGTGGAAAGAACAAAAAAAATGCATCTTTTATATCATCAATACGGGATTTTGCATATCTTGTTGCGCCTGGAAGCAAGCTCAAAACATTTACCTTCCGTAATCTTCCAGTTTGTTCTTGCACTGGTTTTGATTTCCACACAATGCCATCTTTTGAAACAAACAATGGATCGCCAATATCATTTTCTGATTTCATTACAATTGTTTCGACATCGTCAATTTCAAATTCCGATTCAATATTACTTCCAGACAATTCAAGTTGTTCTTCCGATGAATAATTTCCATCAGTTTCAGAAAGGTCATCTTCACCCGATTCATTTAAAATTTCTTCTAGCTCTTCGTCCGTAAGATATTTCGGTCTAGCCATACCGATTGCTTTTTCAAATTTATAATCGAAATGTAAATAAATTTAACCCAGCTATGTGTGCAAAATTTATTTCTCAGACAATGCGACTAGAACTTTCTTCAAACAAGCTCACTGCATACGAAAAAAAACTACACGAAGCTTGGCTTACACATTTATTCATCCTCTATTTTCTTGGAATGCGTATAACTGTAATTTGCTGCACTCTTGTTTCAAAGTTTTCAGTATAGATACAAAACAGACGAGCAGTGCAGAATGTATTTTTATATGTATGTATGTACATACTTACATATTCATACATACATTTGTATATATATGCATATACATATGTATATAAGTTCGTACAGTTACTCACATAACGGTGATTTTCTTGACTCTGCTGCCTATTTAATTTTACTACGTCTTCTTTGTTAGATAAAATAGCATTAGCAAAGCCACAAATATATGAAAATCCTATATGTGTATAAATCTACACACGAGGGTAACATTCGTAATTTTTCTCATTTATTTACATTAAACAATTTTTTTTAATCAAACTAATCATTTTTGGTACCACTCTATGAAAAAATAATTGTCAATATGTTGTCAAAATCGATCAAAACATGTGGAAAAAAATCAACAGAAAAAATTGACATTGTGTAGTTTTCTACACAAGGAGGGGATGAAGGTTAACGAAACTTATCTGCTTTCGTTCTGATTTTGGCTTCCTTGTTTACTTTTCGTGTTTGCCGTCATATTTGAGCTGGTGCATTTTGTTTATGCCCAGTTGATTGTGTATTGTTCTGCAGTGCATGAGCGCTGTATGCGCATACACACCAATAACGGCACTTGGTATGTATGTATGGGCACATACAGCCTGTAAGTTGCGTTTGCAATATTTTGGTTGTGCGTCGAGCTGGCGACGAAACGCATAGTATTATTGTAGTCAAAAAATCTCGATTAGGAGATACCCTTAACCCCACCTTTAACGTGCAGCAACTCCTTTGTACTCTTAGATTCTCCAGATCTTAAAATAACTGAGATCGACGCGATCAAACATTCAGACATACAGATCAAACATAAAGACTGGGCTTTTAATGCTTATCAAGTATGCTTGCTGCCGCCTGTTACATACTTTTGCATAAAAACAATATTCCCTTTTTGACGTGATAACGTCTTATAAATCGATGAACACTGGCAGCACTCCCAAAAAAGCATGACTCATTGTAACGTTTCGCCTTGAAAAGTCTACTTTTTCATACCTTAATCCTCATAAAATGTCTTATCGAAATCAAAATATCGCCTGATTTATAAGACTACAGGTGCCGTCAGACGGAGCAATTGTTTCGTTGTAAACAATTGCAGAAAGCGATTGCACATAGCAGTCACACGACTCAATAATTTTTATGCAAGCGATGACTTTTTCATTTCAGAAACGCTCATTGCAGCGAGTCATTTCTTCAATTATTGCTGCCTAGTCAGACGGAGCAATGGAAACACTTTTATGATATTTATACTTTGACACCGAATAGTATATTGGTTTTGTGCAATGTCCGTCATGGTGTCTGTCCGTCCGTCTGTCCGTCAACTTTTTTCGACACCCGTAAAGCTAGAGACTTGAAACTTTACAATTATGTTTGTCTATAGGCTCGACAGATAAAGTGTCAAGATTGGGGTGCCACGCCTACTAGGAGGCTGGGAAATCGATAAATTCGATAACTGAAAACCGATAAAACCAAATATTTCTCACATTCTTACAGCTAGAGTTACCAAATTTTGCACGCAGATAGCTAGTCATGTCCTTGAAAAAACTGCATCCAAATTTTGGATGCCACGCCCACTCCTTGAAATTGGAAACGCCTATAGTTTTCACATTTTTTGGGCTAGACCCATCAAATTTTGTGTCAAGATAGATATTGACGTTCCCCAAAAACATGCATCAAAATTTTTGATGCCACGCCCCCTGATTCCGTCGTAAGGCGAGTTGCCGTTGTATACATTATGTATTCTTATGTTCTAGAATCTATATGATTGCATATGGAAGTATGTGTGTGCTTATGTGCATACTAGCGCTGACGTCTGCTTCAAGACGGTCAGCGCGTGTGATATTACCGCGTCAGCATTTGGGCGCTCATGGTTGATCATACTCCCATGCGCTGCGTCCGGCTGACGACGGTTCGTTGACATGCAAAATATATACATAAACATGTCAACAACATATTTATATAACTGCAACCAAATTTATGCAGGGTATTATTGAATACTTAGTATATCACATACAAACACACTACACCTCCCCTTTTAAAATGAATAGCGCAGCGTATGCGCAGTTGTTCTAATATTAAGCGGTAGTTTTAAGAGTAATGGTGCATTTTCACTAGTTGATGCAGCGTCAATTCTAGCTATATCAACAATTGATATCCAACGTCAACGCATTTGTTGTGTTTACATTAGTTGATTGAGTTGACAAAAAAACCGGGCTGCCAACTAATTTTCGAGTTGAGCAACGCGCAAGATGCCAACGCGTTGATATTGAAGTTGAGAGTAATTTAAACTAGTTGATATCGACATTTGTTGACGTTAGCGTTGTTAATTCATTTTTTGTTGACATCGATATTGTGTATGTATCGAAAGTCACATTTATCTACGTTGTGTATGTGTCGTTGCATTTATTAAAAAAAAAAACTGGTAAGTACTCATGCAAATGTATTTAAAAAGAAATTAATATATTATTTGCTTGCTTTAATGTAAAAGGAGTACAATGGCATCAGCTTTAAAAAGGAAAATGACTGCAGCATTGGTTTTGATTTTAGCTCTTGAGGACGAGAGCGTTGAAGAGCAAGAGCAACAGCTAAAAAAACGTAAACGAACAATGTGGGTCCAAGAACTCTATTTGGATCGGGAAGAAAGTGGCTTTTTCAAAACTTTTGATACAATATTTCGATCAAATAGTCCAGATCGTTTTAAGGACTTTGTCCGTATGAATCCGGACGACTTTGATTTTTTATTGGAACGCGTGAAGCCTTTCATTCAAAAAGCGGACACAAGACTCCGAAAAGCGATATCTGCCGCAGAACGGCTCACCGTGACTCTGCGATGTTTGGCCACTGGGGACAGCATGCACAGCATAAGCTTCTTGTTTAAAATGTCGGTACCCTCCCTTTCGTTAATTATACAGGAATGCTGTGATGCCATTTACAAAACATTAAAGGATGATTTTTCTTAAGGTAACATAATTTTTTATTAAATTCATTTAAAAAAAAATTTAAACAGATTAAAATTAATAAATTAAATTTTGGATCTATCGAGATCTACGGATTCCAGAGATGCCATTATGCTATTCATTTTTGACTTAGCCAAGCGCACGGCGTTAGCATCTGGATAGTTGCGTAGAGTTGCTGCAACTGATTTGCCCCAGAGCTCAAACTCGTCATCCTCTTTGGTGGTGTCCAAAATTTCGCAAGCTTGCTTTATTTAAGCAGTGCGTTGCACATTGCTGTCAGTAACTAATCGACGCTTTGGTGTTGCCCTAATTGTGCTCGATGACGAGTTTGACAACGGTGGCGTTGAGGATGGCATCTCATAAAAATCATAATTTTCCTCAAGCTGTGACAAGCCTTCATCTGCATCTTCATTCATTGTCTATAAAAAAAATAACACTTTAAATTAGTTTTTGTTTATTTTAGATGCCTACGACAGCTGCTGAATGGGAAAAAATCGCAAATGTTTTTGAGAAACGCTGGAATTTCCCAAATTGTATTGGTGCTCTGGATGGGAAGCACGTGTCAATACAAGCACCGGCAAAAAGTGGCTCGCAGTATTTCAACTACAAGAAAACTAGTAGTATAGTTTTAAACGCAATGGCTGACGGAGAATATAAATTCACTTATATTGACGTTGGAGCATGTGGCCGTGATTCTGATGGCGGTGTATTTGCACGGTATTGGCAGAGATAATAATATTAATATATTATATAAAATATACATTAATTGTATTATTGTATTTCAGTTGCACATTATCAAAAGCCTTGGAGCAAAACATGCTAAGCTTGCCTGACCCGAAGCCACTTCGAAATGGAACCGAGCCAATGCCTTATGTTGTTGTTGCTGATGATGCGTTCCCGCTGAAGCCATATATTTTGAAGCCATTTGCGTTCCGGCAACAGGATATGAACCAAAGGGTTTTTAACTCTCGGCTGTCACGCGCGCGAAGAATTATTGAAAATGTCTTTGGAATTTGCGCAGCCCGCTTCAGAATTCTTCGCAGGCCTATTGACCTTCACCCAGCAAAAGCCACGAAGATTGTGTTAGCAATCTCTGCTCTTCACAACTTTTTAATGGAAAGAAAGAGTGTGTACACGAGCTCGATTGATTTTGATAAGGAAGTAAATGGTGAAATTGTACCAGCTATATGGAGAGCAGAAGGAAACGGCTTTTTGGAATTGCAGTCAGTAAATACCGGATGGACGAGCATTACCGCAAGCCAAATCAGGGACAATTTTAAACAACATTTCATATCACAAGAAGGTGAGGTGAGCTGGCAATACGCAGCCTGCGGCTATCTACCTCAGGATGAACATTAATTATAAAACTTACATAACTTGATGTCCGCGATCCAGAGTCTACGCTAAGTATGGGTTGCATGAAGAGCAAAGCAGTGTAAAATTTATTTGGCGGCTTCTGAGCAGCAACAGCCTGACCACTTTTGGTCGATCGGACCTTATTATGAGCATTCTATAATTAATTGCATTGCATTTACTTACACGAAATTGCTGGCGCAACAAGCTCCATTTATTGGATACTTCATCTTTTGGCATTTGAAGAGCCTTTTCAATTTCTTCCCATGAAGTCTCCAGTTTGTTGCGGTTTTTGTACTCTCCGCTGGTGAAATCCCACAAATTTGGTATTTCTTCCACTAATTGAATTAATTTATAGCATTGCTCGTCCTACCAAATTGCTACCACCTTTCTGGCTCGTGTGGTTTTTTTCACTGTTGTTGTATTTATCTTATCTCCATCGACGTATTCCACATCAAAGATTATTTCATTTAATTTATCCATTCTTTAATTGTATACGCTCAGAAAACACACACTAGAGAAGGCCAACCACCAAAATACCATTCATCGATAGCTATCGCCCGCAACCGATATAGAAATATCGTTGAATAAAGTTGGTCAACACAAAGCAAAAGAATGAACATGAAGTCAAATTGATTTTGTGTTGTCAACGAGTC
This sequence comes from Scaptomyza hsui, assembly GCA_018152825.1. NCBI lineage: Eukaryota > Metazoa > Arthropoda > Insecta > Diptera > Drosophilidae > Scaptomyza > Scaptomyza hsui. The sequence continues at coordinate 49,779 of JAECXO010000070.1, forward strand.
AATTGTGACGTCAACTGTTGACGCAAAGTTTTCAGACTTTGTTTATATTCAGAACGTCAACTGATGAGCACATCTTGGAGACTAGAACTTAATACAAAATATTAAAAATCTGTGACAACTTATCATTCATCGAAATCGGTAGAGAAACAGCATAGATATCGAAGACTGAAGTTAAGTTACAGAATACACAAACAATGACTGTCCATACTAAGTATGAGTTAAGGGTATATTCTAGTCGCGAACTAGAGCTCAAAGACCATGCCAGGTTCATTCCGCTACTTTTTAAATTGTTTTTGTTATTTATTAACAAAAAGTTAACTTTAGTCTATACTACCCTCTTGTGGATTGAAGCAATAGGCAAAACGCAACAAGACAAGCGTATACATATGTGCTAGTGCTGTGGCTGAGACGCACCTTAAATACCCTTTATCGAAATATTCACTCCTAGTCAATATTATTACTAACACATAAGTTTAGTATTATGATTACTAATATTTAGTATTTGTTTACAAAATACCTTTTAATTAGTATTAATACTAGTTTTGAATTAAGTAATGTAAAATGCCCGTCCATATATCCAAAATACTAGTAAGCAGTATATTTTGAAACCATATCAAAGGTTCTTGCATTTATCTAATCAAAAACGCAAAGTTAATATGAAATGTAAGCTACCCTCCCATCTAAGGCAGCAGCAAGCAAATCGAAGCAAAACTCAAAAATTGCAAAACTCAAGTTCTGTAACAACAACAAGAGAATTACGTACGGCAACAACTAATCTTTGTCCGGCACATCGCACACTTTAATATCAAAACAAAATGCAATACAATAATGGCCGACTTCATTTTACCAGCTCTTCTCTATGCGCCAGCTAGTTGTCGGCGAGTATGGAGGAGAAGCCTGCCAAAGCAAATGACAAAAACTACTCGCTATATTCTGTTTCCCCTGGTATATGCTTCGCAATTGCAACGAGAATGAAATATACAAGAGCGGAATTCAGAGCTGCCAACTTAAATTCACTTTCCCATGAAAAAAGATGCGCTTAGGGTCGCGCAAAAACGAGAGCAGGCAGTTCCCTTCAACGTAGAACAGCTGCTTTTGTTTCGATTCTGGCTGCTATGCTGACTTTTCGTGTCGTCCCGCCATTTCTGATTTGTTTTTACCATTGTTTTGCTTTGATTATTGATAGCTGTTGTTGAATTTCGCTTTGAGGTGTATGAGCGCTGACATGCATACATGCAAACACATCTCATAGTATGTATGCATTTGAGCACACAGCGTTTGCTTTGAATTTTGCTGTTTTGCTTATTCTTGCGAGCTGGGTCTGTTTCTTAATGCAAAACAAGTAAGAAGGCTCTAGTCGAGATTTCCCGACTAGGAGATACCCCGAACCCTGTACATAACGCGTACATTCATTGTCTGTATGCATCTGTGACTAAACTTCAATCTTCGATATCTCTGGTGTTTCTAAACCGATTTCGATGAAATTTTCAGAAAAGTTATATCGTTACCCATTATTTCAACCCCCATTTTTACATTTTCCAAATTCGAGAAATTTTTGTAATCGATTCCATGTGTATATCGGAAACGGAAGTAGTTATCGAAAATCGGAAACAAACTTGTACTGCCTAGGACTTAGATGAGCTTATGTGCAAAATCTGAAGTCTCTAGGTCTTATAGAGGTCTGAGATCGACGCGTTCATACATACAGACGGACGGACGGACAGACGGACATGGCTATATCGACTCGGCTGTTGATGCTGATCAAGAATATATAAACTTTATAGGGTCGGAGATGCTTCCTTCTGCCTGTTACATACTTTTGCACAAAACCATTATACCCCTTTTACCCATTTCATGGGTTCGGGGTATAAAAAGGGTATGGTGGTTGTGTACAAAAGTATTTAACAGGCGGAAGTAAGCAGCTCTGATTCCATAAAATATATATATTCTGATCTTTCTGTCCATCTAAATAAACACATCGATCTTGGCGACTATCACTTAATACAAAATATGAAAAATCTGTGACAACTTATCATTCATCGAAATTGGATGAGAAACAGCATAGATATCGAAGACTGAAGTTAAGTTACAGAATACATAAAAATTTACTGTACTGTACAATTATAAGTTCAGGGTATATTCTAGTCGGGAACTAGAGCTGCGATAGTGGTTTACGAACCATGCCGTGTTCATTACGCTACTTTTTAAATTGGCGACAAAATGCTGCTTTCGCGCTCTCTCATCATTGAAGAGCTGCCAAGAATGCACTAACACATACATGTCATGTGTCCGTGTAACTACCTGCTCGCTCACATATGCACGCATACATACACGCGACTTGAGCTCCAGCCCAAGTCCGTTGAGTTGCTTACAGCAGAGCAAGAAATAGAATGCCGTGGCGCTTTTACGCGGCCAGCTCTGTCTGTTAAGTTTTTGACTCTTCTTCTTCCTGGATCGGAAGTTTAACATTTTGACTGCAATAAGATTACAGTCGATTTAAGGTCTCTATGTATTCTATGCTCAGTGGCAAAACGCAACAAGAAAAGCGAATACACATGTGCATACATACAAGAACGGCGCATAGTATGTATGTATGTAGGAATATGATCGGGCACAGTGTGTGTGTTGTTATTGTAAAATTTTGAGTACTTGCATGTGTGTAACTATCGAGAGTAAAACCAAGCCATGAATGTTCTAGTCAGAAAAATCTTGACCATACATAAAGACAGACGGATGCACATGGCTATATCGGCTTGGTTGTCTATAAGGAATGTATTTATTAGTGTTTGGCAATTTAATAAATTTAGATAAGTATTTATATACCAAATAACGATAATTTTAGCGTTAGTTAAAGCTTTACATTAAGTTATATTCACTATGTTTATTTAATTAGAAACGCGCTTACTAATTGCCAAAACACAAGTAAACATATATTATGTCTACCATATTTAAGTATCTCGTGTTTATTTATTCAATTGCGCAAAGTTCATGCAAAGTTATACTACCTATCCTATCTAGGGTAGCAGCAACCAGATTGGAGCCAAACTCTTAAATTGCAAAACTCGAGTTGTGTAACAACAACAAGAGAAATGAAGGAAGGCAACGTTTAATTATGTCTTACGCATCGCACCATTTGCAATCAAAACAAAAGCCAAAGAAAATAATGGCCGACTTTTGTTTACTATCCAGCCTTATCCGTTTATCCATGCATCAGCTGATGATAAACAAACCGGCAGAGTAGAAAAGCGAGCAGTTTTTTCGTTAAGTGTAACTTTTCCTCAACCGAGCTCATCTGATGCGTATTAATGTTTTCTGCTAAAGTTATCGGCGCTTATTACATAGGTTCATTAATCTATGCATTAAGTGTTCTGTGCCTACGTTCTATTGTCCCTAAAGTTTGATGATGATGTGCTGTAGATGTAACATTGGTAATGTTCATGTATTTGCATGTCTGTTAGTAGTTGATTTTTATACTCGGTACCCATGCCCATAATAATTTTTTTCATTGGACCATACTTAAGTATGAAATCCTCGAGAATTGCTTTGGCAACTGTTTTTGCACTCTTATTTGGTACTGGTATTGTAACAAAATATTTAGTCAAGTCGCAAATGATAGTGACTGCATACTCATTTCCATTTTCTGATCTTGGAAGTGGACTAATGGTATCAATCAAAACTATATCAAATGCTGTTGCCGGTGTTTCAGTTAGTGTTAGGGTCGTTTTTGTATGAGTCAACGTTTTGGCTTGTTAACATTTTAAATAATAATAAAAGTTTTTTATTTTTCTCAGGGTTCTAGAAATTCCTGAGTAGCCTCATCATTTTTGTCTATTATTGTCACCTTGTTAAGTAGCGCTACTTTTAATTTTTTAAATTTTTTATTGCCCTTTTCTTTAAAATTATTTATTGTGACAAATTCAAATATTTGTTCACTTGGTGACATTTGTAATTGTGTGATTTCATATGCTCCGGCTTCTTTAATAAGCCTTTGGAAAAATTGATCTAAATCGAATTTTCCATTAGAGTATAAATTGGTCACATCAAATCTAACAATAATATTTTTTCCTCTTTTTAACAAACAATTATGCTTGTCTATTTTTAGAACTATGTATTTTCTGGCATCAATATTATTGACTACCTGAAAGACATTGGGCTTTTTAATTTCTTTCTTAATTTTTGGTTCTTGCAATTTTGAATTTGTACCTGCGCAGGTAGATTCCTGTCTTGCTAAAGATCTCGTTGTGACCTTTAGAATTTGTCTATTTACGTTTTTTAATTCACCGATTGTCATTCGGGATAGTGCATCTGCTATGTGATTATCTTTCCCCTTGAGGTATTCTACTGTAAAGTCATATTTTTCCAGATCTAATCGCATTCGCGTTAGCTTGGAGCTTGGGTTTTTCATTAAAAACAAATTCACTTTTGACCAAGAAATGCCTGCCGTAAATATAAGGTCTGAAATGGCCGATTGCCCAATGAATTGCGGCCAATTCTTGTTCTGTTGTGGATTTATTACTTTCACCTTGAGTAAAGGATCGTGAAGCATATGCCACTGGTAGCTGGTGACCGTAATGTTATTAGGTTAGTACCGCTCCACATGCCTGTTTACTGGCATCTGTGGTTATGCAAAATTGTTTGCTGAAATCTGGGTACTGAAGCAATGTAGGTTTCATTAATTCTATTTTTAAATATTCAAATGCATTGTTGCAATCTGATGTCCATTCGAACTGAACATTCTTTTAACAAAGTTTTTTATAAATCTCCTGTAGTAATTGCAAAATGCAACGAAACGTCTAGCTTCGTCCGCATTTGTTGGTTGTGGGTAATTTTTAATAACCTCATATTTAGTGTCATTTGGCAATATACCTTTATCAGTACATTTATGACCTAAATATGTGACTTCTTTCATAAGGAAAGTTCATATTTCTGGATGCAGTTTCAAGTTGTGTTGTCTACATAGATTGAAGACGTCGGTCAAATTCTTGAACATATGCTTTTCAGAGCATCCGATCACCACTAAATCATCCATATATAAAAATGCTTGCGAAGGCTGTAAGCCTGAAAATGCAAGAGTCATCATGCGTTGAAACGAATTAGGTGCAATTTTTAGTCCAAGCCTGTTGCTTTGGTAAATGAAGTAATATTTCTGGACTTTTCGTCCAACTCGATCTGGTGGAATCCAGATATTAAATCTAAGCATGAAAAATACTTAGCTCTGCCCAATTGATCAAGAATATTTTCTATTCTTGGAAGTGGGAATTTATCTGCTAATTGCTTTTTATTGATCTGACGATAGTCAACTACTAATCGCCATCTCTCTTTTGCCGAATTAGGCAATGATTTCTTGGGTACCAAGAGAAGTGGGCTATTATATTCAGATATTGACGGTTCTACAATACCATCTTTTATTAACTTGTCTACCTGCTTTTGTATCTCAGGCCTTTGGCTTTCTGGCATTCGGTAGTTCTTGATATAGACCGGTGTTCTGTCGTTCAATCTCAATTTTTGTCTATAAAAATTGTTAGCTGATATGGTCTCTGTTTCGAGGCCAAAAATATCGCTAAACTCGGTTCTAAAGGCAGCTGGAAATTTTAGTTTTTTAATATATCTTCTAATCGATTTTCTTTGTGTTCTGTTGCTTCGAATATATCATAATCGCTTGTTGATTCGCTAGTAATCTTAGCACTGTTCACAACAGTGTTTTCATCTCTGATATTGATTATGCGAATCATAGCGTTTGTGGTATCTACTAAAGCACATGCTATTATTATTCCTGGTGACAACTCCTGATTTGGAATTACGAGATATGTTTCTTTTGATTTAGTAATATCTGGTCTTCCAAGGAGTGTACCATTGGGATATCGACTTGTTTGAAGTTTTTGGGTCTGATTGTGAACCAATCTTCTTCGTCTTGAAATTCCAAAATACAATTGTATTTTTTTTAAGAAACTAATCCGATTATGCCATCACCCGGTATAGAAAAATGGTCTGGCACTACATGGAACTCATACGGTATAAGCACATTTTTAACACTTATATCCAACTCTATTGTTCCAAGAGACTGTATCGTTCCATGTCCAATTCCAGATATATTAGCCTTTACTGAAGAGTTTACTGAGTCTATATTATTATTTCTGCATTTATGCAGTGAAATGTCTGCACCTGTGTCTATTAATAGCGTCAATTGTGTATTTGTTTGAATATTTAACACTTGAACAAAAACGCTTAAATTGAGATTGATCTTACACACCTTTACTGTTGGGTGTGCTCAAGGGGGGTTGCACGTTTTCCCCCTGTACATTACGCACATTGCGGTTTTTATCATTTCCATCTTGGATTTGGTTTCTGCGGAAACCTCTACCTCGATTATTGGAGTGATTGTTATAATTACTTCTGCCTTTACCTCTATTGTGGTAATTACCTCGGTAGTTATTTCTTTTGGCATATCTTTGTCCTCTATTGTTGTAGAAAAAGACAGTATTAGTATTGCCGGTCATGTCTGTACAGCAGTGTATGTACTTTTCAATAACACTATTCATGATTCATGACGTCGAGCCTGTATTAATAATTGCAACTATTCATAGTGTTAAAATTTCCAGCTTCCAATATGGTTTTTAATTTTTCGTTTTCGCAGTTTTTAGTCATTGCAGATATTGCTTCTTTTGTAGCGAATTTATCTGCATTGTCTGCGTCAAGACCATCATCTATGTAGGCAGCCTCGAGCGACCTACGTAGAGTTTCGATCTCTGTCGGATATCGGGAAGCGGTTTTACCTCGCTGCTGGGTGTTTGATGGTTTAGCCTTGAGTACATCAGGTGACTCACCCTTAACCGATGTCTTCAGAATATCTATGATTCTGGAAATAGTTGTTTCGCTCTGCACCTTATATGACAGAGGGCCGATTATTTTTGTTTTAATCACTTCTACGGCCAGCAGTTCATCTTCACCTTTGGTGAGATTTGTTAATTTCAATGCTGTCAAGAACCTGTTTAGATTAGATTTTTCCCATCGAACTCTGGTACTGTGGACGAAATTTGTCGCACATATTCCAGCGCACTTGTTGCTGAGTTCGTCATTTTATTTTTTGGATCTAATTAATCTACCATAATTTTGTTGAACGAGCTTTCTTAGTTCGTTGAACTGTTCGACTAATATCTTAGTGTGTTTGACTATTGTTTTGGGACGTTCTTGTCAGACATTTATATGACTTTGCATATTCTGTCCGTATCTGACTGATCTGTTTACGTATGTCTGACCATTCCATGAGCTGCTAACTTTTATCGATGCAATCGCACCATTAATATAGTAACTGGACCCAAGAAGACGTTATCTTCTGTTATTTCTTTTACCATCACATAAGGCAAAGTGGATAGCACTATACCTCTTTCCTTTTTGCTGCAGTGGTCTAGTGGGCTAGTTGCTCTATTAAACGAGTCCATACAGGCGTACTCAGAATCAGCTATCGAAATAAATTCGTGGAATTGATTTAGTACACTTATTGCTCGTATAATAAACTGTGGGTCTCTTTCAAACGTTTCGGCTATTGCTGCATGCATTTTAAAATATTTATTGGTGTGTTAAGCGATTATTTGCACATTCGAATCATCACTTTCTGAGCTCAATGGTTATATTTTGACGATTTGTTTAGCAAAAAATTCGTGAATCGATTTGGACATACGAATGTTTTTCCTTAAACAATTTTTGTATTGCATTGTAATAATGCGTTCTATTTGTTGAAAAATATGTATCCGAGCTATTCTGTAAGAAGTTATCCACTGTAGGATAAGTTTTAACTTTGGATGTGTAGGTCCATTGTCAATCAAAAACATGAGAAACGGAACATATTGTGATAAACATTTAAGCTCTAAAATTTTTTTTTTATTATTTATATATTTGTATTTTATTTCATAATATTTATGAAGTCCCTTTTTATACATTGATAACGAAGGTCTCATAAAAATTTTGGATGCCACGCCCACCCCTTCCGCCCCCATCCTCCCTACTCCTTGAAATCGGAGTAGAAATCGGGGTAGAGCCACCAAATTTTGTGTGGAGATAGATATTGACGTTCCCCAAAAATATGCATCAAAACTTGGATGCCATGCCCCCTGATTCCGCCACCATCCCCCCTTCTCCAAGAAATTGGAAACGCCTATAGTTTTCACATTTTTTGGGCTGGAGCCACAAAATTTGCTAGGTAGATATATGGTGACATCTACAAAAGGTCTTCATCAAAAATTAGGATGCCACGCCCAACTCTGCCGCCCATCATTTAAAATCGAAAATTTCGATATCTCTTATAGTTTTTAAGCTACAGCCCGTAAATTGGGTAGAAAGATAGAAGGCAACATCTACCAAAGATCTACATCAAAATTTTGGATGCCACGCCCACCCAAGCCACCCGTCTGATAAAGTCGGAATCGGCTATATCTTTAACAGTTTTTGAGCTAGAGCCACCAAACTTGGTAGGAAGATAGATGGTGACAGTTAAAAACATTTGATGCCACGCCTACCTCTGCCGCCCACCTTTTAAATTTGGAAGCTAAGTTATCTTCCACAGTTTTTGAGCTAAAGTCACCAAATTTGGTAACATGATAGCTGGCGATGTTTACCACATGGCCCACTTCCTTCGCCCCTGCATTCCCCCTTATCAACCGTTCTTTTACTGGTATCAAAGTATTCCGCAGTCGGTTGCGTCCGACTGCAACGTTTTCACTTGTTTTTTCACTGAAAATGTATTAGTGCTCGGGAATGTATACGATCTAAACTTTATCCAGATCGTTACCTCGACTTATATACTTTTTCTTGAGGCACCTATTGTGCACTTGATAGACTTTCATAAATAGATTGATACTCATAAGTACTATAATGACAAAAAGCAGGGCTGTTATTAACTTCAAGTCAGGCGTTTCCACCTCGACATTATTAATAACGTTTGCGGTGGAGTCCACCGTTTAAGTATCTATAAGGCCCAAATTGGACCATGGAAATCTATGAACTAAAGTGAATATAGTGTCCGTTGTGGATTTTTATATATAGTACTTTAAGTTATATTTTATTTTAATATTTTGATTTAATCAGACGTATTTTGAAAACAATAATTATCACTTGCAATCATATATGTATACAATTATTTTTTTTTTGTTTGCTTTATTATTATTTATTATTATATGTACTTATAAATTTACAGAAAATCTCTTACATTATTTTTATGTAATTTTTATACCCCGAACCCATGAAATGGGTAAAAGGGGTATAATGGTTTTGTGCAAAAGTATGTAACAGGCAGAAGGAAGCATCTCCGACCCTATAAAGTATATATATTCTTGATCAGCATCAAGAGCCGAGTCGATATAGCCATGTCCGTCTGTCCGTCCGTCCGTCTGTCTGTATGTATGAACGCGTCGATCTCAGAGACTATAAGACCTAGAGACTTCAGATTTTGCACATAAGCTCATCTAAGTCCTAGGCAGTACAAGTTTGTTTCCGATTTTCGATAACTACTTCCGTTTCCGATATACACATGGAATCGATAACAAAAATTTCTCGAATTTGGAAAATGTAAAAATGGGGGTTGAAATAATGGGTACCGATGTAACTTTTCTGAAAATTTCGAAATCGGTTTAGAAACACCAGAGATATCGAAGATTGAAGTTTAGTCACAGATGCATACAGACAATGACCGTACGCGTTATGTACAGGGTTCGGGGTATCTCCTAGTCGGAAAATCTCGACTGAACGCGTTAAGTATAGGGCTTAGGGTATCTCCTAGTCGGGAAATCTCGACTAGAGCCTTCTTACTTGTTTTTATTAAAATATTTTTTAAATCCATCACGATTTTAACTAGCGATTTCGATCGCTGTCACGGTCGCCATGTGGTTTAAATGTTAAAGAATCGCCATGTGGTTAAGTTATTAAAGAAACGAAAGGAACGTCTGTTCCCATTGACTTTGGTTTTGAGAATATTGAATATTCTTTATTCTGAAAGTAGTAAGGCGAGTTGCCGTTGTATACATTATGTATTCTTATTTTCTAGATTATTGCATGCGGAAGTATGTGTGTGCTTATGTGCATACTAGCTCTGACGTCTGCTTTAAGACGGTCAGCGCGTGTGATATTACCGCGTCAGCATTTACGCGCTCATGTATCATATTACCATGCGCTGCGTCCGCCTGACGACGTTGACATGCAAAATATATAAATAAATATGTCAACAACATATTTATATTACTGCAACCAAATGTATGCAGGGTATTATTGAATACTTAGTATGTCACATATAAACACACTACAACACCATTTTTTTCCACCACTTCGATCCCAAAATTCCGGAAGATGGGTTAGTTGGTCAAACCGCAAGTCTGCTATTGGATGATTCGTTTTTTGACCAAGTTTGAGCTGCAATTGTGAAGGTCGCTGAGATATTGGAGACAGAATTGTCCAGTCCTCCTGAGAGGTTGGTGACTGTATTGCCCGTCCTGGAGAAGATCGATTGTTGTTAGCACTAATTGGACGACTTCGAAAGTTTTGGCTGCGAAGTGTAACCAGACCTGCAGCAATTGATTCGCAAAAATCTGGGAGTTCGAGCAATTTGCAATTGCTTCCATTCTCCTTTTCTATACGTCTGTATAAAATACACGAATTTGTGGCTGCCATATCGATCAAATGGTAAAAAATTCGAGTTGCGGCATCTCGAGTTTTAGCTCGAAAATGGTACCGTCCCATTAAACCATCCATTAGGTCTACGCCGCCCAAGTGAGCGTTATACTCTCGAATAATTTGTGGGCAATCAACTTCGATCTGTCGCTTCGATTTCCTGTCATACGGAACCGCCTTAGGTGTTCCTTCAAGCAAATTTGCCTTTGCAAATGGTTTAACACCCACATAAGTCCGTTTACTTACCAAAACCATTAAAACCACCAGCAGATGGCGATCAAATACACGCAGAATCCTCTATAGTTGGCGATGGAGATCGAGCCCTTTTCACAGTTTTCCGGCTAGGCTCAGACTCCTGTACTACAGTTTGTGCATTTTGGACAACAAACGATATAGTGTTTGCATCCTCTAATGCAGTGGTCAGAGTTTCAACCACATTAAAGTCTTCGCCCTCCTCGTCACTGGATGCGCATGATACTTCCTCATCCGATGGGACTGACTCAAACAGTTCCAGCAACTGTTCATCAGACCAGTCTGATATCTTAAAAGGAACTCGTTCTGCCATTTCTTCCAATATTCAATTATCTATTAAAAAAAAATCACACAATAAGCAAAAAACAACGCAAAAATTGCAAGCAGCTGTGAAATAGATGCTAGCAACAAAAGTTTGCGTGGAGCCCCAAAAGTGCCTCAAGGCACTTATCACTATTTCGGTGCTTAAACGCACATCTTTTATGTAATTGCTGGTCTGGAACTTGTTTTTAATAGTAAATAAACATAACTTGCACTTAAAAAAACACGGGACAGATTGGTTTTATATGCTTACTTATATAAACAAAACAAAACACACAAGCGAATGGTCAAAATTTACTCGCGCAAAAACAACTGTGCTGTTCGTACGAAAATAATAAGTACCGTTAAAAGCTTCTGAGAGCTTTCAAAGCTTCTGTACGTAATTAGGTGCCAAAAAATATTTTAAAAATACAAAAAGTTTTTAGTTTACTTGCTAAAATTAATAATGTAATAAGTGCCTCTAGCCACTCTTATGTGTTAGAAGTTAAGTTTTTGTGAAGAAATGTGTTAGTAAACAACAAAAAATCCATCGATACTTTCATCGATATAGTGCAGCTTTGCTAGTAGCGATTGTTACTTGTCGCCCACGAGCTATAACTGAATTTAAAAAAAAAAGTGTGCTATTTGCATCGTGTCCATTTATGAAATGGCTCTCTGCAACGATGTTTTTAGCTTGATATGCTATTTGCCATTTAACTTTTCGTTATTAAGAGAGCAAACGCAATTAATTAAAATTTTGCTTTGGCGCAAATAAAATAAAACAAAACAAAAACGGCAAGCTAGAAACAGTGTTTCTACGCGAGCACGCGCTTCAGCGGCTTGGTGCCTCAAGCCTCATATTTGTTATTTTATAATCACACCATGGCTGACCAACCTGACGAACCTATGGATTTCACGGATCTGCCACTACCTTCAAGGAGTAATGTACTCACGGAGCCATTCGCTGAGCCACCAACAACCGCGGCTCCAAAATCAAAGGCACAGAAACAACGTGATTACAGACAGCGTATTGCAATATCCAGAACTCCTGCATAAGGCGATAGCTGCGAGGAAATCGAATGCTGAAGGACAGCACAACTAAAATCTACGCAAAGCTGCTGTATCCTCTTCTCTTATAGGGGTAAGGTCGAACGACCTTCAAAATGGTACTCAACGTCAGCTCACACACCAACAACGTCAAACTTCAGCAGCAGAGCCAGCACAAATCACTGGTCAACCAGGTACTTCTGCTCAAATTGAAGTACAACAGGCACAAGCTACCTGGAACACCAAATGGGCATCCTCGATCATGAGATTCAAAGCAACTTATCAGGACAACGATTTTGGCTTCGCTTGTTCGATTTGCGACAGACTGTGGTTCGGAATGGTTCATCAAAGAAAATCGACGACTGAACTGAGAAGAATATAAAATGGTTTGCGCCACTTGCAAACGTTCACTGAACAAAAAATCGATGCCACCCTTAGCCACCATTCGATCCCATCAGTGAACGATTGATATCGCCACGTCTGCCATTTATGCAAGTGCGTCGTCTGCGCCATGATTTCTCTTATGGAATCATAGGGCAAGTGAGCAAAGTACCAGTAGACGTACAAGAAATAGTAAAATGTTTGCCGCGCCAATTAAATGAGGACGACGTCATTAATGTTGACATCAAGCGAAACCTTGCCCACAAATCAGTCTACATCAGCGGATACATGTCCAAGAGTACAATCAGTGCGGGGCTAACTGTACTGCAGAAGTCTCCACTATATCGTTTGTACAAAATTAACGTGGATTTGTCGAAACTGCATTCTACTATGCCGTTTCTCGATAACATATAGGATGATTGATGCCGATATACCCATTGTTCTTTGCGGCGACTTCAACACAAATGTGAAAAATGATGACACATTTCTGAAATTCATGAAAGATACTTACAATCTCGAATGCGTTTCAGATGTTCATGAGTCAGCAACGCTCAGAGGAACATCCATTGATTTGACTTTTTCAAGGCACAATACTCTTGAGACACTCCCCTTCATTTCATACTTTTCATATCATCGTCCTATCCTTAACAAAATAAAGCAAATTGGAGCATCCTAAATATAATTAATATTTTTCATTTAACCTTTTTCAATAAGGATATTTAAAATTTCAGCCGGATTGAAAAACTGTATTTCATCAATGTTTTCTTATGGGCAGCCCTTGGCTCTTGCTCCTCCGAGTGCTCCGAACGTTACTTTGGCTGGATCGCGATTTTCGGCGCCACAACCTGCTGGTCGCTATTGCTGACACGACAACAAGTTATAGGCAATAAAATAACTAATATATTAGTTTAGTATATACTAGCTTCTCGGCCCGGCTTGGCACGGTTGTTGTACCCGCTTAAAAAAAAATACATTTGATGCAATCGTTCTGAATATGCATATATTAAGGCGATCGCCCGGACTTGAAAGGTTCTTAAACTTTGTTCTTCAACCCGCTGCGTTGAGACGTTCGCAAATTTTGATCAGGGGGTCTTGCACGGGGTTGCGACGCGTATTCTCTCTGACTTTCAAGACGATTTTCAGTTTCTGTTCTAGAAAGTTGAGATCTTGATCTTTTTGGCATCTTAATCTTGAAATGATAAAAAAAAATTATGAAATTTAGTAGTTGACATACCGACAGGGTCCAATTGTATTTTTAAGGCTCAATTTCTCAATTTCCGTTTAGGCAAACTATTCTAAGCTTAGTCGAATTTCTCAATGTTCGATTAGCACTTACATATCCGATGCCTGAAGGTCTGTTTAACACTTATACCGATGGACCTAGAATACTCAAATAATAGCGTATTTCCACTGCTCAGTTATTCTCAGTTATGTTAGTTAACAGTAACTGAGGTTCACTTTGCATGCATTCTAAAACTGACCGTAAATATTAACTGAAGAATAACTGAAGGGGAACTGGTTCATTTGAACACTTGTTCGATAAAACATCTCTGTTAATGGGCACTTTTAATGTAACAGTCGCAAAACAGATGATTGTGAATAGCAGAAATTGTGAATAAGTAGGCGCAATATTTAATAATATACAAAATTGAATTAAAAATTTTGTTTTTTGATGAATTATTGTAGGAAACAATTGAACTGGGTGCCAAGGTTCAAAGGATTGCTTTTAAAACTGTGGGCGGATAATTTTGTTGCACTTAGGGCAGATCAGAATAACTCCCACGTATATAGGAAAATGGACTTGTACTGCTTGTGCAATGCAAGCAAAAATGCTTGTAGGCATTAAAAATAAGCCAAAAAAGTTGGCAACACGCTGTTACTTATTTGCAATGTACAATTTCGGTTAGTTTTTCTCACTTTTTTGCAAAAAATACAAAGCAAAACAAACCGAACAGCTGATTTATTTACAGAGGTTCAGTTAACAGAGCAATGGAAACAGCTTTCGTCAGTAACTGTTAAATTTTACGGAAACGGAGCAATGGAAATAGGCTATAAGTCTTGTAGAATTCTGCTTCATAAAAAAATCAAGCAATTCAAGTGTCAGCTTGAGTCAGCTTTTTGCCTTTAGATGATTGTATCGTATTTATATACAGAAGTGACATATAGATGAAAGGTAATTTTGGCTTTGAGAAAGCCAAATAGCTTATTACTATTACGAGTTTTCCCGAAGAAATGAAGCATTTTTCCGTGGTAAAAATTAGCCAATGTTCTTTAGGGATAATATCGTCTTCTACGGATAAAAGAATTTTTCAAATCGGTCCAGTAGTTTCGAAGCCTTTCCAATACAAACAAAAAATCTTTCCTCTTTATATCTAATGGATAAAATTCTCGTGTCACAAATTTCATGAAAATCGGTCGAGCCATTTCGGACGAGTTCAATTACAAACATTGTGACAGATAAACTGTTTGGCGGCAATTTTTTACTCCCTTCAGGTGATTTTAGCCAAACACTTCCCGTTATTCCAAGTTCGACGTACGCTGATGAAATCAACGCTTGCTTAATATCGTCGCGACTGTGGCGTAATGTTGAACAGTACATCTGACGGTGAACATGCGCGTTAAACTGCTTCAGGATCCATCCGACGAAACTTTCTCTAAACAACTGTTAGATATTGGCGATGGGAAACATGGGGTACATGGGGTACATGAAAATACTGGATGCATTAAACTACAGACGCAACTCTCACACAATATGAAAATCAGAAGTGGCTGGCAGAAAGATCGATTTTGGCAGCAACAAATGTGGACGTCAATGGGGTACATTTAACAAGTAAGAAGGCTCTAGTCGAGATTTCCCGACTAGGAGATACCCCGAACCCTGTACATAACGCACAATCATTGTCTGTGTGCATCTGTGACTAAACTTCAATCTTCGATATCTCTGGTGTTTCTCAACCGATTTCGATGAAATTTTTGAAGATTTTCATTATTTTATATCAAGTTTCTAAAACGTGTTTCAGATTTTCGATATTCGATATTTTTATGTTATCGATCACATGTGTATATCGGAAACGGAAATAGTTATCGAAAATCGGAAACAAACTTGTACTGCCTAGGACTTAAGGGCTGTTTACTCTTGACTTAACTTAACTTAACATAACGTAAGAATCAGCTGACTCAATCTACCTTATGGCTCTCAATGTTAGCGTTTACTCAAAACTTAACGTAACTTAACTTAACGTAACTTAATTCTGAACCTGCAGGTTGCAGATTCTTAAGTTAAGTTCTTAAGTTTAACAGTGTTGATTATCGTGAAAATCAAACAGCTGATCAAAAACTGTGATGGAAAACGTTAAACGCTCTTTACAAAACGTTTACAAAGTCAAATATTCAAATGGATGAGCACAAGCACAAGCTAATTAGTTTAGTTGAAAATCATAGTTTGTTGTATGATAACAAGTCAAAAGACTTATAAAATATAATTTAACAAAGAAAAATTTGGGCTGCAATTGCCAAAGAACTTGTTTGCAATGGTTAGTATATTGATAAAAATTGTTGAATTGGTTTTTGCATTGATATGTTTGTTTGTTAAAGTTGATATTTGTGAAAGGCGATCAGAGGAGTCGCTGCCAACATTATTTGAAAGCGAGGACATGTTGTCCTCAACTCTAAATGCTACTGCAACTTTATCTATAATTAATTTTTTCAAAATGAGCTAACGAGCTGTTTATTTTTCTTTGTTTGACTACACTGCTAACATAATTCTACAGCACTGACACACTGATTTCTTAAGTTACGTTAAGTCAAGAGTAAACGCATACATTCCTTAAGTTAAGTTAAGTTAAGTTACGTTAGGTTACGTTACGTTAAGTTAAGTCAAGAGTTAACAGCCCTTTAGATGAGCCTATGTGCAAAATCTGAAGTCTCTAGCTCTTATAGTCTCTGGGATCGACGCGTTCCTACAGACGGACAGACAGTCAGACATGGCCACGGACAACTTTATGTGGCATGTTCTAGCATGGGAAAACCATCCAGTTTGTGTGTGTTGGCTAAAGGCAGACTAACCAAGAATATTGGACACTCAATTGCGCTGAAAGATTAATCTTTTTTTTTTTCAACTGCTATAATTGATAAGTAAATCCCCGCAAACTTATAGTAGATATTTATTTTTATTGAACTGAAAATATGTTTCCTAGAATAATATACATGGCAAAACAACGTTTGCCGGGTTACCTTGTATTATATATAAACTAGTTACTGTCCTGCTTGCTTCGCTGCGCCGATAGTTTAAATAAATTTTAGCAATAGTAGATAGATATGAAATAAATAAATTAGAAAATATTTAACAACATATTATAGCAAAGTATTTAATATTAGCTTTTCCTGATTAACCTGAAATCTTTTTGATGCTTGTATGTGCTTATCCCTATTTTTTTCAAGATATTTTCCAACTGAATATTTTCGTGCCTTTTTTTTTTTTGTTTTGTCGGTGAACTGACTACGTCTTTTAACGGGATTTTTAACATTTTCAGTTTTACATTCACTTGACGTATCAGAATCTTGAGTTAATTCGTCCTCTAAAGGAATATAAACATCAAAATGTCCATTCATTAATGGACCGGCAAAAACGAAAATTTTTTACAGGATGCATAATATTTCCAAATGCTTGTAATAAATTTTCATTTTGAAAAACTTTAAAATTTATACTCTCCATTTAAGTTTAAGCTGAAGCAAGCAAAAGTTTCCCAGTTGCTTACAATATGGGCTTCGATATGTTGGCGTATGGTGCCATGAAAGCCTTGCCTACCAAATAAAAAGTAGGAAATATATCTAAAAAGGCAGGCTCCATCACCAATTATGGCAACAACTGAATGCGGCACCAAAACACCACTAATAGCTCTTCTTCTCTCTGTTATATTACTGTGGCTACAAAATGTAAGAAAACTTTGTTTTGCAAGCAATCGATGCGTAAAATATTACATTATTTTTATACCCTGAACCCAAGAAGGAAGCATCTCCGACCCCATAAAGTATATATATTCTTGATCAGCATCAACAGCCGAGTCGATATAGCCATGTCCGTCTGTCCGTCCGTATGTATGAACGCGAAGTTCTCAAAGCCTATTAGAGCTAGAGACTTTAAATTTGGTACATTACTTCTCCTATGCCATAAGCAGATCAAGTTTATTTCAAACTATCGATAAGTATTCTGGTTTCCGATATACACATGCAATCGATATCGAAAAATCTTGAATTTAGAAAATGTATAAATAGGAGTTGAAACTATGGATAACTTTCTAACTTCTGTGAAAATTTGGTCTAAATCAGGGTGTCAAACCGAAACGAATTTCGGTTTCGGTTCCGGTTCTGGTCCGGACCGAAACGATCGTTTCGGTACAAGGTTCTGTTTTGGTTCTCATTTATATAGGTTCCCGGTTCGGGTTCTGGTTCCAGTTTATATCGGTTCTGTACCGGTTCCGTACCGGAACAACAAATTTTTTTTTCATATATTATATGCTATTTTATTTTTTTTGTGGGACTTGTTGGCATTTGATGACAAAATTAATATAAACTTTTGAGGTGAATATAACTTGACAGCTCAAGTTCAATAAACTATATTTATTTTTAATTATATTAAATTTTTTTTATTGTTATGATACACATTAAAAGTTTTATCAAATTTTTATTCATACGTCATTGGTTTCATTCGAAGAGTTGCCACCGTAAAACGTTTTTCTCATATAAATTTAGGCCATACAAATTATAAACAACTCGTTTACGTTTACGTTACAATCCTGAAAAAACACACAATGTAGTGCACAGTGGGCGGTTGCAGCCAAGGACAGAAAAAAGTGTAAATAATTTGTAATTGAATTAGGACATGGAATGCGTAATTTAGAAACTGGTTGCAATAGTTGAATTAAATAACAATAGCAGTGACTTTTATGAGATAATTCATGAACTAAGAACTATTTAAACTAATATCAGATTTATAAGCTTGTCCCACTGTCACACGCTTTGCATATTTTTAAATGCCATTGCTTTTAAATTTTTAACTAATAGAATCACTCGAACAGTGCCGTCATTATTGTGTTGTATATGTGAAATATTATTCAAGTAACGGAAAAAATCAGTTGCCAGCCAATGCAAAATGCAGAATTAAAAATATAAGAAACTCAGAACCGAAACCGTACCGGTACGACGTTTTGGTTCTGGTATTTATACCGGTACAAAATAATATTGGTTCCAGGTTCCGGTTCTCAGAACCTTTGAGAATATCGGTTCCGATACAGGTACCGGTACCCCATTTGAATTGGTTCTTAGCGGTTCCGGGTTTTGGTTCTGATTCGGTTTGACACCCTGGTCTAAATCAGCTAAGAAACACCGGAGATATTTTATATTCAAGTTAAGTCAAGAAAAACTGCACCACTGCACACGGGCTCAGGGTATCTCTTAGTCGGGACTTCTCTACTAAAGCGTTCTTACTTGTTTTTAGATTTGCTCATTCTCGTGCTGTGGTGACAGTCGGCATCGGTTCACCTGCATCATGAATACATTCATAGAATTGATTGAATCTATGCATGTTTGCGTCATACATGTGAGTCGCGCTCTTGGTCCCAAACCCAAAGAAGCGGCTTAAAGCTTGAAAACGCGCGCGCATCGCTCTTTATGTTAAATCTCGCTCCGATCATGTGCCTTTGTTGGTGCCCATTTCGGCTCACTCTCTTATGTATGCGCGCGCTCTGCATGTCAAACAAAAAGCTTAGTATCTGTACTTTCTTCTCACGCACTGAATCAAAGCAAAACATATCTAAGAGGCTGCAGTTAAGTGAATTGCATAGCCTATACTCACACGTACACGCGATCATCTGCATCATGAATCACGTGTACCTGCCTTTAGCTTTGATTTAGTGTGTGAGGAGGAGGTACGGTTATTAAACTTTATGATTGACATGCAAAGCGCGCGCATAAAAAAGAAAGTGAACGTAAATGGGCAACAACAAAGGCGCATGATCGGATCGAAATTTTAAATTATTTGATATCTAGCGCCGGTCATAAGAGCGCTCTATAAAGTTTTAAGCGGCTCTTTGGGTTTGGGACCAAGAGTGTGATTCACACGTACGACGCAGGCAAGTATAGATTTGTATACAAACTTATGTGAACGCCCTTTGCTTGTTCGAAATTGTATATCAATCATGTTAGTGTATATGCAGCACCCCTATACAAAGGTGTTCGAGATTATTTATTTTCGCGCAGAGAGCTCGATATAGAAAAAACAAATACAATTACATGTATGTTCGTACATATGTATGCAACTTTGCATATATTTAAAGTTAAATTTTCTTTCGTTTCTATTTGTTAGTGTTTGTTTCTCCACGGAATATATTTGTTGAACATTTTTTGGATTCTTTTAGCTTGCTTTAGAAGTCAACAATGTATGCATGCTTTTATATTTGCACTGGCATTTGTTAATATGCATATATGTACAACAACAATTTACTTTCATATATATGTCCTTACATATGTAGATTTGCAACACCAACCAAAGTTACAAATGTCAGCTCTAAAATTATATCAAATCAATGGCAAATGGCAGATCAAAACTAAAATTTCTTGTGTTTCTATGTATGTAATATGGTGTTCACACTACGGTTGCGTTTTGCGTTTTGCGTTTTGCGTTAAATGCCAACAAGCAGCTTCTTTCCCAATACAAATAGCATAGCGGCCAAGTGGTGACAAAAAGTTGAGTTTAGTTTGGATGCAGTTGCGTGTATTCGGTTTACGTAACTAATATTTTTGATTGACTCAAAAGGAACTGCCCATTTTCGTATATCGTTCTCAACCATCACCACTAATTCAAAAAACGGTTTGCCGGCAAACAATGAAAAAAAATAAACAGCAATTAATTGTTAACATGTCCAAATGCTACGACGGCGTCCTGGGTCATCCAGCAAAGCACATGTTGCTGCAGACGTTCATGCATTTTGCCAACATTGCATTATTCTGCTCCATTGCACATAATAATTCCAAAAGATTGCTTGAATTCATGTTATAATAATATTTTAATAAAAATTTTTCGTATCAGCGAAATCAAAACAAAGCAGCTGCTGCTCACTTCACGTATAACGCATAACGCACTTTTGTGCCAGTGTGAACACCAATTCTGCGTTATTGCGTCGATGACGATATCGATAGCAAACTCGCTGTAGTATAAACGCCACATAAGTGTTTATTTGTTACGTTTTGTCTGAGTTTGATAATTAGCAAGTAGGTAAAACCACCCCCATAACATATTCTGGTGTGCAACATTTTTCTAGACGGTCCAAGTTTTGTTTTGTTGTTGTTGTTTTTTTAAATCAATGACACCAACAAAAATAAGCAGTGCGGGCCCAACAACAACAATTACAACAACAAACGCTACTTGGGTCGTAAATCAATTGTCAAAGGCACACAAAAACATAATTGTGCACTGTGCGAAGTGATACATGTACATAAAATTATGAAATTTAAATTTTCAAGCGCATTATTCACTTATTTGTGTATGTACTTATTCATTAAGAAGCGGAAATACGTTTCTTCTTTTTGCAAGTGTACGAACCTTTTTATACTTTGATACCGAAGGTCTCATAGTATATTGGTTTTTTGCAATGTCCGTCATAGTGTCCGTCTGTCCGTCTGTATGAACGCAACTTTTTTCGACACCCGTAAAGCTAGAGACTTGAAACTTTGCAATTATGTTTGTCTATAGGCGCGACAGATAAAGTGTCAAGATTGGGGTGCCACGCCTACTAGGAGGCTGGGAAATCGATAAATTCGATAACTGAAAACCGATAAAACCAAATATTTCTTACATTCTTACAGCTAGAGCTACCAAATTTTGCACGCAGATAGCTAGTCATGTCCTTGAAAAAACTGCATCAAAATTTTGGATGCCACGCCCACTCCTTCCGCCCCCATCATCCCTGCTCCTTGAAACTGGAAACGCCTATAGTTTTAACATTTTTTGGGCTAGAGACACCAAATTTTGTGTGAAGATATATATTATATATATATATGTGTCAAGATAGATATTGACGTTCCACAAAAATATGCATCAAAATTTTGGATGCCACGCCCCCTGATTCCGCCCCCATCCCCCCGTCTCCATGAAATTGGAAACGCCTATAGTTTTCACATTTTTTGGGCTAGAGCCACCAAATTTTGTGTGAAGATATATTATGACGTTCCCCAAAAATATGAATCAAAATTTTGGATGCCTCGCCCCCTGATTCCACCCCCCATCCCCCCTTCTCCATGAAATTGGAAACGCCTATAGTTTTCACATATTTTGGGCTAGAGCCACCAAATTTTGTGTGAAGATAGATATTGACGTTCCACAAAAAAATGCATCAAAATTTACGATGCCACGCCCACCAAAGCCACCCGCCTTATAAAATCGGAATCGGCTATATCTTTAGCAGTTTTTGAGCTAGAGCCACCAAACTTGGTAGGAAGATTGATAGTGACAGTTAAAAAATTTGATTCAAAATTTTGGATGCCACGCCCACCAAAGCCACCCGCCTTATAAAATCGGAATCGGCTATATCTTTAACAGTTTTTGAGCTAGAGCCACCAAACTTATTAGAAAGATAGATAGTGACAGTTAAAAACATTTGATTCAAAAATTTGGATGCCACGCCTACCTCTGCCGCCCCATTTTAAATTTGGGAGTTAAGTTATCTTCCACAGTTTTTCAGCTAAAGTCACCAAATTTGGTAACATGATAGCTGGTGATGTTTACCACATGGCCCACTCCCTTCGCCCCTGCATTCCCCCTTATCAACCGTTCTTTTACTGGTATCAAAGTATTCCGCAGTAGGTTGCGTCCGACTGCAACGTTTTTACTTGTTTTATGACTTTGCTTGTGCGACGCGAAGGCGCATTTGTTTTGTTTTTGTAAACTCGCTCGCGATCAAACCCTGAGCTTGTGCGACAATTAGGCGCCAGCAGTGGAATGGGTCAAAGTGCTCTAGGATGTATGTGAGGTACTCGATGGAGTTGTTCAGAATAAAATTCCTTTCTTAGTGCTCACTAACTACATGCATGGAATATTTTGTGAAAATTTCAGCCTTCTAGCTCTTTTCGTTTAGGCTGTGGCAATGTAGTTAATCAGGACAAACTCTTTTATATATATAGAAGAAGATGTATGTACTAAGCTATCTCGACTCAAGCAACCTAAGTTGTTTTTCTTGTATATCACATAAATTACATATGTATTATATTGGTTTTGAGCAATGTCAGTCATGGTGTCCGTCCGTCCGTATGAACGCAAGTTTTTTCAACACCCGTAAAGGTAGAGACTTGAAACTATGCAATTATGTTTCTCTATATACCGGTCAGATATAATGTCAAGATTTGGGTGCCACGCCCACTAGGAGGCTGGGAAAACGATAAAATCGATAACTGGAAACCGATAAAACCATATTTATCTCACATTCCTGCAGCTAGAAATATCGAAGATAGCTAGTCATGCCTCTTAAAAAACTGCATCAAAATAAAATTCCTTTCTTAGTGCTCACTTAGACCGCGTACACACGGTGCTTTCTTAAAGCAGCTGCTTTGGGCTTGTTAGCAAGGGAGGTGAGGAAAGCAGTGTTGGTAAAATTTTGCACTATGACGAAGACCTGCAACTCTTAACGTGCGTTACGCGTTGTGCTCATTCCGATTTCTTGCCGGTAGGGCTGTTATTTTCAAAAATAATTTCAAATTTGGTTATTTGTAGAGATGCCACGAATATTCGGCAACTATTCGGTATTCGGCCTATTCGGCCACTTTTTTGCTATTCGGTATTCGGTCGAATAGTACGTACTATTCGGCCGAATACCGAATAGCAAATTATGTAGAAAGAGACATGTTTTTATATCTAAATTTATGTATTAAATTCAAAATAACAACATTTTAATATTTAAAATTTATTAATGGTAGGTTGTGATGTATGAAAATTAGCTTTTCAGCATTGTTTGCTAGCAAACGATTGCGCTTTTCGTCATAAATGTTTCCAGCCTCGGAAAATAATCTTTCACTGTAAACGCTACTTCCAGGAGAAGAAAGGTAAATTTTCGCGAATTTTGAAAGGTTAGGATATTGTTTTTCATTTGCCGACCACCACTTATAAGGATCGGCCTTCCGGTCTATGCGAACTGTTTTCAAATAAAAGTCTATTTCGCTTGCCACAGCATTCTTCTCTACATCCTCCTCATTATTGGCATTTCCCAAATTGTCCGAAGCGACTTCTTCAAAACATTCCCAGAAGCTGTCGTGCATTTTACCAGTACTATCATTTTCATTTAAGTTCCTTTTTTTACGGGCTGGAGATGAATCGTCATCGGTACTACTTTGTTCGTCGCAACTTTTTTTTAGAGCTTCTAAGAGAATTTTTTGTTTTGCTCTTTCTGTTTGAACTAATCCCAGAAAACTCGTTTTAAAGCGAGGATCGAGGAAGGTTGCAACCAGATATTTGTTTTTGTCGTCGAAGGTGAATCGCCTTTCTAGCTCGGCCTGCAGTGTAGATCTCAACGTGATTAAATTTTGTACCTTCTCAGAAGTCTCTGCTTTTCCCAGATATTTTAATAAAGTAACTGCATGTGGAATCACTTCAGAGATGCAAGATATACCTGAGCTAGTTATTTTTGTTATTTCTTCGAATGGTTTGAGAAGATTGATACATTGCTCCAATAGTTCCCATTGAGCATGTGTCAGATTTATTAAAGTTTCATGATCTGTTATGTACAAGGAGACAGCTCGCTTTTGTTTTAATAATCGCTCCATTAAATAATATGTAGAATTCCAGCGTGTGCTCACATCTTGTACTAGTTGGTGGTTTGGCAAGTTAAGTTCTTGTTGAATAGATTTAAGTTTCTCCTCTGCTAAGCCAGAATGATTAAAATGGGTAACAATTCGTCTCGCAGCAGCTATCATCTGTTGTACTTCTGGTTGAGATTGTAGCGAATGATCTATAGCTCGTTGTAGTGAATGAATAAAGCACCTGCCTGAATCATATCCTGCATCTCGCACACCTTTTATCATATTAGAGCCACTATCATGGACAAGTAAATGGAGCTTGGATTGAGGAATATTCCATCTTTCTGTAATAGCATTGAGTTCTTTTGCAATATTGATACCAGAATGTGAGCCAGGAAATGATTTCATAGCTAAAAAACAATGTTCCAGAATGAACTCTGGAGATATCCAGTGCGCAGTGAAGCTCAGAAAGCTCTCGTTATTGTGCTGGCATGTCCATATATCGGATGTCACTGATAATGCTGCTGCCTGTGAAATACTGGCTTCTATTTTAGCACAAATTCTGTTGTATATATCCGGAACAATTCTCTCGGTCATGTAAGTGCGACCAGGTATTTTATAATTGGGCACAGCGTTTGCCATAAGTCTCTGAAATCCAACTCGTTCCACAAGTGAGAATGGTTCGTTGTCCAAAGCAATCATTTCGCCAATCAAGAAATGATATTTTATTGATTTCGGATCATTAATGTCCCAGAGCAATTTCCTTTCTGATGTTTCCTTCAGTGTGAGCTGCCGTTCTTTTGATTTGGACGTTCCAGGTTCTGCTGGCATCTTGGCATCGGTAGAAGTAGAAGTACCGCCCACGTTGCTGCCACTTGTCGATGAAACATTAATTAAAGCAGCGTATTTGTCAGCATGTTTAGTTTTAAGATGGTATTTTAAAGAGGTTGTAGCTGTATATAAAAATAAACATAATATTATTATAAAATAATAATATATAATATGAATAAAACTATTTCGAATTAATTAAATGAACCTAACGTTTTACTTACTTGCATTTTTTCCTTCTCCGCCTCTTGAGATCTTGATGCTACATAACAAACACTGGGCCAGTTTATTATTTTCACTACAAATCTTATAATATTCCCATATGGGCGATTTTTTATTAACCGGTGTCATTTTATAAGATTTTTGACGAAAAAACAATTCAAAATGAACTAAGGAACAAACTTCTTAGCAAAATACGTTTGAATTTATTATTTTACTACACTTGCTAGTCAGCTGTTACACTTAGTCAGCTGTTACACTTGAAATGGTACTGTTAAGTCCAAAAATCGAGTAACAATATGTTAGTATCGATTCTGTTAAAGCATTGTTCAGTGCTCTGTAATGTAACTTTTAAATTTTCTACGCGCCCCCACCAAGCACGTACTTCGCGCCGAATATTCGGCGGCCGAATATTCGGTATTCGGCCGACAGCGCTGCCGAATATTCGGTATTCGGTATTCGGCCAAATCACTATTCGTGGCATCTCTAGTTATTTGTTGTGAATGTTTATGGTGACAAGGCATTAAATAAAATATATGCACGAACACCAACTTGGAATTGCTATTAATGCAATACCAGCAGCATAAAAATCATAATAGCCTTAGGCATATGCATTGTCAATCGAATATTTTATCGAAAAGAAGCAGCAACTAGAAGCACCGTGTAGAAGTGAGCTGCAACTCGATGCAACTTTCAAAAAAAAATCAACAAGAATACATGCTTCAAAAAAGCACCGTGTGTACGCGGTCTTACTACCGGCATGGAATATTTTGTGAAAATTTCAGCCTTCTAGCTCTTTTCGTTTAGGCTGTGGCAATGTAGACAATCGGGACAAACTCTTTTATACATATAGATATGGATATAGATATAGATAACGATATAGATATAGTATAGATATAGATATAGATTTATAGATATAGATAAAGGTGTTTTAATAAAAAACAAGTTTATTTCAGTGTTAATTCAAATTCTATGTAAAGTCATCTAAATCATGTAAAGTCAGTTATGAGTGCCCTTTCTAATTGCCAGAACATTAGTAAACATGTAATTATTGTTGGATGTAGATGTACTAACGAACAGTACATTTAAGTGGCAAAACGATACCAAGCACCGGCTTGTTAACGCGCGGACCCAAGCAAAGAGCAACCAACCTCCCACCCAACCGACCGTTTCTTTCGTTTAGCAACTCAATATCGCAAAATCCATATAAATTCTAGACTACCCTTCTATCTTGGGCAGCAGCAAGCAGATTGAAGCAAAAGTCTAAAATTGCCAAACTCAAGTTCTGCGACAACAACAAGAGAAATGAATTGCGGCTACAACTAATTATGTCTCCCGCATTGCACACATTGCATTCAAAACAAAAACCTAAACAATAATGGCCGCTTTCATTTTGCTGGTACTTCTCTGTGCACCAGCTGGGTGTCGCCGAGTGTCATAGACCAATTAACATCAAGATTGGTAACCAGAATTGTTCATTTTAAGGCCCTGTAAACAAAAACGCAAGACGCAAAAACCACTTCCTCTTTAACGAAACGTATCTGGTCTCGTTTTGATTTTTGCTTCTTTGCTTATTCTTCGAGGTTTGCCGCCATTTCGCGAGCTGAGTCTGTTTCTTTATGCGAAAAAGGGTATAATGGTTGTGTACAAAAAAATGTAACAGACGAAAGTAAGCAGCTCTGACCCCATAAAATATATACATTCTGGATCCGTCTGTCCTTCTGAATAAACACATTGATATTGGAGACCAGCACTTAATACAAAATATTGAAAATCTGTGACAACAGATGTATACAGACAATGACTGTCCACACTAAGTATGAGTTTAGGGTATATTCTAGTCGCGAACTAGAGCTCAAAGACCATGTCGGGTTCATTCCGCAACCTTTTAATTAGTATTAATACTAATTTTGAATTAAGTAATGTAAAATGCCCTTCCATATATCCAAAATACTAGTAAGCATAATATTTGGAAATCATATCTAAGGTTCTTGCATTTATCTAATCAAAAACCCAAAGTTAATATGAAATGTAAGCTACCCTTCCATCTAAGGCAGCAGCAAGCAAATCGAAGCAAAACTCTAAAATTGCAAGACTCAAGTTCTGTAACAACAACAAGAGAAATGAAAAAGGGCTACAAGTAATCTTTGTCTCGCGCATCGCACACTTTGCAATCAAAACAAAAACCTAAGCAATAATGGCCGCTGGTTGTCGCCGAGAATCGACGAAATTTTAATTTCCCTCTGTTGGTACTCCGACCACGCAATATGTTATTAAACAGTGCTTAGCAGTGCTTATTTCCAGCCTTCTTAGTTAATTGGTCTATGGCCGAGTGTGCTGGGGAAAGCGACGAAACAAACGAATGTGTGCTCCGACCACGCCGAATGTTATTTTACATAGCACACTAGTGCTTATTTTCAGTCTTATTACATTATTGGTCTATGATGTTTTGGTTGGAATCGACATCTCCTAGTCGATAAATTATTTACGGACTTTGGCTGTTACGAAGATGCTCATCTTTCGTTAACAGAAGAGCTTAACAGCGCTGTAGCCAACAAAAATACCAAGTTTCTTATCGATATTTGGTTATGAACGGTGCCATATTGAGAATATCAGAAAATCAAACAGCTGTCAGCGGAATTTTAATCGGATTTCTGTTAAAATTTTATGCAGTTTCAGTTGAATTGATAGTGGAACGACCTGCATTACCGACTTCCATGTTGTGATAAATGAAGCCTAGTGGAATCGGGGTATTGGAAATCTATTAAAATTCATCAAACAAAATAAAATGTTCTTACATTTTTATCGATAAATCGATAAATATCGATAGATCAGTAAATTAAGTTAAGTATTTTCGTTTTTATCGGAATCTATTAAACTTCACAAAAAACAAATTTTTTTAACCGATATTTTTCAATTTTTTATTCACTATATCTCGATAACCAGGAGAGCTATCGATAAATTTTCTTTAATATTTTTATTTTGTCGAGTTTTACAAGATTCAATTCTCAGACCTTGGCGCCGGAATAACCGTAGAGTCCCCGACAGAAGTCATGTTGCTCTTTTCTAGGGGTTGTTTTGTAAGTGCTGAAGACTGCGACAAGCATTTCGCGACTGACGCGTGGTACTTAAACAAAGAGAGCGCTCTCTCAGATAACTCTACCGTTCCAGAAGTGGGCCTATTTTCTATGGCACGAGCACGAAGTCTTTCTTATAGCCTATTTCCATTGCTCCGTTTCCGTAAATTTTAACAGTAACTGACGAAAGCTGTTTCCATTGCTCTGTTAACTGAACCTCCGTAAATAAATCAGCTGTTCGGTTTGTTTTGCTTTGTATTTTTTGCAAAAAATTGAGAAAAACTAACCGAAATTGTACATTGCAAATAAGTAACAGCGTGTTGCCAACTTTTATGGCTTATTTTTAATGCCTACAAGCATTTTTGCTTGCATTGCACAAGCAGTACAAGTCCATTTTCCTATATACGTTTAATAATATACAAAATTGAATAAAAAATGTTGTTTTTAGATGAATTATTGTAGGAAACAATTGAACTGGGTGCCAAGGTTCAAAGGATTGCTTTTAAAACTGTGGGCGGATAATTTTGTTGCACTTAGGGCAGATCAGAATAAATCCCACGTATATAGGAAAATGGACTTGTACTGCTTGTGCAATGCAATCAAAAATGCTTGTAGGCATTAAAAATAAGCCATAAAAGTTGGCAGCACGCTGTTACTTATTTGCAATGTACAATTTCGGTTAGTTTTTCTCACTTTTTTGCAGAAAATACAAAGCAAAACAAACCGAAAAGCTGATTTATTTACGGAGGTTCAGTTAACAGGGTAAGCAATTCGCAAGTATGGGGCAATTCAAGTGCGAATGAGGATGATTTTGAGTTGCTGTCAGAGCCGCAATCGACGCAGCTGGAATCGTCGCAGCTTGAATTTTTTTTATTAAGCACTAGCTCTTTGTTGACAAATAACTTTTCATGACATCGCGTAAATGTTGTGCTTCATGCGTTGGTCTGAGGTGCGCTTCTGATTGTAAATGGCTCCATCTTCCCTGGTCCATTTCATTTTGTGCTTGATGATGCGTTGCAGAGGTTAAACTTGTTTTTGTTTTCCAAATAAAGTTGTGCAACACAACAGCACTGTTGACAATTGATATTGCCAGATCCGGGTCTGCAGAAATCACGGTGTGGAAAATCCGAAATTTTGACGCTAAAATTCCAAACGTATTTTCAATAAAACGTCGTGCCTTTGACATGGTTGTATTGAAAATACGTTTATCTTCCGACAAACCACGCCCACCATATGGTCTCAGTAAATGGCGTTTTATCGGAAACGCGTCATCGCCAACAAAAAAATATGGCAATGCAGAAGGTTCTGGCAGTGGCAGCTCATTGTTTATATCGGGTCACCAGAGTTCGTGGGACGAGTTATTACCCAAAATTTCGTTAGCGGTCAACTCAAGCGTGGCAGACTCTACAGGGTTCTCACCAGCTTTTCTGATGCAGGGTAGGGAACCCCGCTTACCAGCCACCCTATATGACGAGAAGACACCTGGATCGGGAAACATGCCGCAAGCGCCAGAGGACAGAGCAAAGAGGCTGAGGGAAGTGTTCAGCATCGTCCAGACGAATCTACAGCGGGCATCGAAAGACCAAGGGAGGAACTATAACCTCAGGAAAAGAGAGTGGCGACCAGGACTCAACACGTTGGTGTTTCTAAGGACACACCAACTTTCGAAGGCTGGTGAATTCGAATTCACCGAACCAATTTGTCAAGTAAACTAATCTTTTGCGTTTATGAATTCAACAGTAGTAGGCCAAGGCGGGCTAGTATTATTAGTATTATTGTCAGATAAAAGTCGCAAGGAGCGCAAATATTGTTAGTTGTTTAATTAATAGTATTAGGAATTTGTATTATAAAACAGAGGTCGCAAACAGCTCAGTAGTAATTAGTATTATTGTTTGTTTAATGTGTAGTATTAGGTATTAGTATAAGTAAAACGCAAGGAGCGAATAACGATTAATTGTATAATATGTAATTTAGTATATAATAAACACGGAACGGTCTTAATATTGAAATGGGATTTAAATGCAACCGCCCCAAAGCGCAGGGTCGCAAGGTACATCGCGCCAGCTGCGATCTCCGAACTCACCACGGTCTGCGATCCAGCGTGCGAGTATTCCCGTAACTTTTCTGTTTTATTATTTGGGGACGTGCACGTGCGTTCAATTGTTAGGATACAAGTGTACGCGGAGCGTACGCACTCGTTGATCGACGAGACTATTCTCTCGTGCTGTCGAATTGACCAGTAATCCCGACCGTGTGGCTAGAGGCGCGAAGCGGCACGACCCTTCGCTTCCCTAATCCCTTGCCGTGGCCTTAGCGGTCGACACGCACTCCGTTAGCATTTTGCAAGCCTCGCTTTTTAACGTCTCTAACAAATACAAGTATTCTTGTAAGTTACTCCGGCCAATTACTACTTTACAATACTGTATCTCCTACACCACCTTCTATTTTTGAGCCGTCAGTATAAATATTGATGGCCGACTTGTCTGCACCTGAACGCCAGCCATCCTTTCCTAGAAGTGTGGGTATTCGTTTGAAGTTGTTGATTGAGGTCATGAAGTCTGTTATAACCGGCCATCCTCTTCGAATAGAACTGTGCCCATATATCGAGATTAGAATCCAGTGTGTCAGTCTGGGCGAGAGATCCCATGTGCTACTCAGCATTTCTATAGCTGTCCCCAGGTATTTGATACTTTCTTTTGGTATCAGAGTTGTTTTATTAATTTTTGTTGGGCGCCAACGAGGTACATTGTATCTCTTAGTGAAGAGAATGAGTTTCGTCTTGTCCGCATTGATACTTAGCCCGGCTTCCGTGGCCCAATATCCGTAGTAAGTAGTTTACCACAAGATTCTATAACACGGGTGAGAGCACTCCTCCTTGGAGGTGCCTCTGTTAGTTTCCCTAGTTGCAGTTGTGGTTCCCATTCTGCTTGTATCTTGCTGCAGCTCAGAATGTTCCGTATCCAGGTGTAAACAGCTTCCTGTGGGGCGACAGCTCTAAGGTTGTCCATTATTGGTTCCATCGACACAATGTTTAATGCGCCTGAGATGTCCATGTATGCGCCCAGTGTGTATGCTTTGTGGTGTTATGCGTTCTCTATTGTTGCTATAAGGGAATATAGCGCAGTTTTTACCTTCGTATACGCATGTTGGTTAACGTAAACATCTTGAGTATATTTCATTTAGCCACAGGGTGATCATAGGTTTAACCTTTTTCATCATGGCTGGGAATATTCCGTCGTGACCTGGGGATTTATAACTTTCGAATGAGTATATGGCTCACAGGATCTGGTTGTGTTGTTATGATCTCGTCCGGTACTACCGCCCTTGTGTTGTGAGACCAGTTTGGTCTTGTTTTGCTGGTTTCTTTGCTGGTTTCCTGGCCTGGGATATGTGCCTGTAGGAACACATTTACCGCATCTTCGCTCTTTTCAGTCTAGGGACCATGTCTGTTTTTAGTTGGCATTGTACTGACAGTTGGCGAGCAAGACGTTTCCTCAGCCTTGCGGCTTCAGTCGTTCTTTCTATGCCTTTTGGCGGTTCGAACTTTTTTTAATGTCTCGAAGCCTGATTCTATGTTCGTTCCATACTGGTTCCTCTTCCTTTTTGGGAGGCCTGCAACAGACTTTCGTTGAGCGTTTCCAAGGACTTCTCTTACTTTTCTGTTGTAATTATTTTGGGCCATGGAAGGCTTCTTCTAACCTATTTTCGAACATTTTCCAGTCCGTGTTCCTCGGGTTTCTAATGGTATTCTTCTTATTTGAGATCCCTAAATTCACTAGGAATGGCTGCTCGTTCGTTAAACGAGCGAAAACATATGCATAATTAACAAACGAGAACAGGCATTTTTTCTTGCATGCTTGCTTATAACACTAAGACACTTGCTGAAAGCAGAATTGCTGCAATACATATGCACAAAAACACTAACACATGTGCAAAGCAGCAAAGTTCGGAGGAAAAGAAAAGAAAATGGAAAAAAATTACACTGGTCAGCATAAGCATGTTGACGCAAGCAATTTTTAATATACAACTTTTTTTTTGCGTTTTCTGAAGAGGTTTTTTTTTCTGGTTAACAAATAATAATAAATATAAACTATGAATAATAAAAATGGATATTTGTATGTTGGCCTTGAATAATTCAAATAAAAAAGTTTTACATAAGAACGGACTTGGTAAAAACTTTTGCTGACTATTGTTGCTTGCGTTGCTTATACATTGTTGTGTTCGCCAATGCGTTTCTCAGTCACTATATGTATACAGGGGCTCGGCATTTACAGCTATTTTGCGTCTCTCATTCTACAACCTTCGCTGTACAATTTGTTGTTGCGCCATTTGGCTCTAGTTCAAATTTTTCCCATATTTATTTTGGTTCTTGCTGTGCTTCTACTTCCAAGTCATGTTTCTTTTTTGTTTACAATTTCGAGACTTGGTTCTTGTTTTGTTTGCTTCACAGCACACAGACATCGATTTTACACGTCTTCTTTTTGAATTTTTCAAAAACTACCGAAAAGAAATACATTTGTGCAGGGCTCTATTTGGTCCCAAGCCAGAGTGATATCTAAGAATTAAAATGTGGTAGAGCCTATGTAACTTGGTTCGTCTCTCATATTTGCTATCTTAAGGTTAGTTTGTAATATGAAGTCTAGTTACAGCTCACCTCTATCGTTGATGTCGCTACTACACCATACCGTGTGGTGTGCGTTTGCGTCTGTGCCGATGGTTAAGGGCTGCTTTTTCAGTTGAACCTCCATCAACAGTCGGTTTAGTTCTTGCGGTGGTGCGTCGTTGTCGTGTACCATGAAGCAGGATGCCATTAGAATTGGCTCATCTCTGCTACCTTCGAGCGCCACAACCATTAGGTCGTCTGTACTGTAATGCGACATTAAGTAAGCATTAACACCCGTCCTTACTAGGATCGCGGTCCTTGCTGTACTTTTGGGGTATATACACGTGCAGTATGCTGCGCGCACTCGCGTGTACGTGTGAATTTAAGCAAAGCAGGCTCTTTGTTTAGATAAGCTTTGATCAAGTGCATGCAGAGCGCACGCAAAGATAAGAGCATGAGCGTAAATAGACAACAACAAACACACATGCTGCGAGCGTGATTTCAAATTATTTAGAATTCACGTTCGCTGCATAAGAGCGATGTGCGCGCTCTGATCAAGTTTTGAGCCGCCTCTTTGGGCTTTCAATCAAAAGCGCTCGACAACTACAGTCACATTTTGTGAATGTATTCGCTCTCAGGACGCAGCATGCTGCACGTGAATATCCCGCAATACTGTTGTTGGGTAAAATATGTTGTAGATCGGTGTTTTTAAGACTTCTTCATTCTGTAATTTTTTTTCAAACTCGTAAAAGTCTTCAAAGGTGGTATAGGGCTGGTCGGGAATTAACACTCTCAAAGTTGCAGTAGTTCCAAAAATCTTCCCTTTTAAGGCGGATAGCTCCGATCTAAATGAAATGACCTCCAAAGTAAGGCGCTCAATCGTTCCGACGAGTTCTAAAAGAGTATTTAAAAAACATTTGTAGTATTGTTTTTATAATTTTAATTTAACTTTTAACTTGCCTGTAATCTGTTTAGCACTCTCGCTACTTAGAGTTATGGTGGCATCAAGGTGATGGCTCGGTTTGATGGGGTGTGTTAATTATGCAGTCGATGTCCTCCTCCAAATTGTGCTCGATTGGGAGGGTTTGATTTTTATGCCTTCCTTGGCGGCGAACTTCGACATTTTTGTATCCGCATTTAATGCGATTTTTTTGCGGATATGCGCAAACTCAGTTAAATACTGCCTTCTTTTTTATTTATGTTTCTTTTAATAAACATTTCAAAATTTAATTAAACATATCTAATTAAAAAATATTTTTTTGTTTACTCACCTATTTATTTGATGACTTGTTAATTTATAATGAGGGACGGTCGCTTACAGAATTTTCGATATAAAAAGTGTCATCATCGATAACATTTCATACGAGAAACGTACGAGAAAACGGACGCTCGCTAAAAAAACGGAGGTGTTTGCCCGCTGGGATGCTACAAATGGCGGTTCTAATAAATGGCGTTTAAAATAATCTGAAATTAAAAGCTAATAAAAATTGATTTTGGTCGTTTGTTGGATTTGCACGATTGTCTATTTTGAGAACCGGGCCCGCGGGCCACGAAAAAAAAGCCCGGCAAAAGTGGCATGCCCAATATCACTCGGTAGCAACAGCATCAAATAAAGTTTGTCAAAATAGGAAGCAGCCTGCCTTGCATATTCTGAAAAGCGAAAATTGCACAACTACATTTAAACTTTTCTACTTTCACGGCAGTTTTTAAAACACTGTTAATAACTATTAATCCACTAAGTATGGGCTTCATAAGCTCCACACATTGTTTAGTATTTTAGGAAGTTCTGAGTGTTACATTTGTTGGATCACTTTGGAAACATTTTAGTCTGTATATTTGATTATTCTTACGACTTTAACTGTTAGATTAACGCACCATAATCAATATTCTTGTGTGAAATTTTAAACGCATCCTCATACGTATCACACGCCCACTCCTTCCGCCCCCATCCTCTCTGCTTCTGGAATTTGGTAACGCCTATAGTAATAACTTTTTTTGTGTCAAGATAGGTACTGACGTTCCCCAAAAAAAAATGCATCAAAACTTGGATGCCACGCCCCCTGATTCCGCCCCCATCCCCCCTTTACTTGAAATTGGAAACGCCTATAGTTTTCACATTTTTTGACTACCAAATTTGCTAGGTAGATATATGGTGACATCTACAAAAGGTCTTCATCAAAAATTAGGATGCCACGCCCACCTCTGCCGCCCATAATTTAAAATCGGAAATTTCGATATCTCTTATAGTTTTTAAGCTAGAGCCCGTAAATTGGGTAGAAAGATAGAAGGCAACATCTACCAAAGATCTGCATCAAAATTTTGGATGCCACGCACACCTAAGCCACCCGCCTGATAAAATCGGAATCGGCTATATCTTTAACAGTTTTTGAGCTAGAGCCACCAAACTTGGTAGGAAGATAGATGGTGACAGTTAAAAACATTTGATGCCACGCCTACCTCTGCCGCCCACCTTTTAAATTTGGAAGCTAAGTTATCTTCCACAGTTTTTGAGCTAAAGTCATAAAATTTGGTAACATGATAGCTGGTGATGTTTACCACATGGCCCACTCCCTTCGCCCCTGCATTCCCCCTTATCAACCGTTCTTTTA
Organism: Scaptomyza hsui; assembly: GCA_018152825.1. Lineage (NCBI taxonomy): Eukaryota > Metazoa > Arthropoda > Insecta > Diptera > Drosophilidae > Scaptomyza > Scaptomyza hsui. Next base: position 85,532 of record JAECXO010000070.1, read on the forward strand.
CTGGTATCAAAGTATTCCGCAGTAGGTTGCGTCCGACTGCAACGTTTTCACGGAGTGATTCAATCGCGACTAGTCTGATGATTGATTCTTGTAGAACTCGACAAAATAAGACGAAAATATTAAATAATAATAATATAAAAATAAAATTATCGATAATTATGCTGGTTATCGAGATATAGTTAATAAAAAAATCGAAATATATCGAAAAACTAATTTTTTTGGTGAAGTTTTATAGGTTTCCAAAAAATACCAAAAATACTAAACACAATTAATCGATATTTATCAAGTTATCGATTAAAATGTAACACAATCTTTTTGTTTGATGAAGTTTAAAAGATTTTCAAAAAAAATATCTCAAAATACAAAACACAATTCATCGATCTATCGAAATTTATCGAGCTATCGATAAAAATTTTTCAAAAAATAAAGCTTACTAGATTTAATAAAAATAAGACGAAAATATTATATACAATTTTTCGATATCTCACTTAGTTATCGATATATAGATACCTAAATGTCTGAGAGTTACCAACGAAACTCAATAGACTTGACATAATAAAATGAAAAAATTATAAGTAATAAAAATCATTTAAAATGTTGCAGGCAATAAACTTTTTTATACAAATTAAAAAAAATTTGTTTAAACAAATTTAAAAAAAAAAAATAGATATATTATAGATATAATTGTCATTGTTTTTCGTTGGTGACGGTTGTGTTTCTGCGTGCTCCTAGAGATTTGTAATTTTGTGAGTGTTTAAACTGTTTTTTATTTGGTATTGTTCTGTTAAAAAGTTGTAACAGTGATTTTGATTGTACTTTTTTTAAATTGATTTAATTTTCAGTCAAACTGACGCTGCATATACATACATATATTTTGCTTTAGTTTGTTCTGTGTTTTTGTCTACTTACATAAAAAATCTACTTACGCGCTCTTGCTCTCCCGCAACAGTCCGCTCACGCTCTAATACCACGCACTTGCAGTTTTACTAGCCTACGCTCCGACGTTCTCCAACTTAAGCGCTCTCCCCCTTGTGTCCGATATTTTGCGCTCATTGCACTGTACCCTACTTTTCTTTGCTCATGCATATTATTTTCAACACTTTTGAACATTTCTAATTTTTTACATTTTTCTTTTAACATGTTTGTCTGCTGCAGTAAAAATTGCAAAACTGTTGGTTGGTACAAACAAGATTTTATTTTATGTAGGGCGTGTGATAACATGATTCACTAGAAATGTGCCAGTTTCAATGCCAAAATCAGGGACAGTTTAGCAGCTGATTCTAGTCTTAAGTGGTATTGCCATACCTGCAATGAGATAGAGAAGGTGAAAACTGCGCTATATTCCCTTATAGCAACAATAGAGAACGCATAACACCACAAAGCATACGCACTGGGCGCATCCATGGATATCTCAGGCGCATTAAGCATTGTGTCGATGGAACCAATAATGGACAACCTTAGAGCTGTCGCCCCACAGGAATCTGTTTACACCTGGATACGGAACCTTCTGAGCTGCAGCAAGATACAAGCAGAATGGGGAACCACAACTGCAACTAGGGAAACTAACAGAGGCACCTCCAAGGTGGAGTGCTCTCACCCGTGTTATAGAACCTTAAACAACTTACTACGGTTATTGAAACGAAGAGCCCCGAAGATAACCGCCTATGCATATGATATGGGCATAAATATCACAGGCAAATGTCCCTCGACAATCAGCTATGTTATGGACCATAAACTTACAGAGACACAAGCTTGGGCCACGGAAGGCGGGCTAAGTATCAATGCGGACAAGACGAAACTCATTCTCTTCACTAAGAGATACAATGTACCTCGTTGGCGCCCAACAAAAATTAATAAAACAACTCTGATACCAAAAGAAAGTATCAAATACCTGGGGACAGTTATAGACCGCAAATTGCATTGGAAACACAATGTAGAGGAATTGGCGAAGAAAGCCACCAATGCCCACTTGCATCGCAGAAGATGCTTAGTAGCACATGGGAACTCTCGCCCAGACTGACACACTGGATTCTAATCTCGATATATGGGCACAGTTCTATTGGAAGAGGATGGCCGGTTATAACAGACTTCATGACCTCAATCAACAACTTCAAACGAATGCCCACACTTCTAGGAAAGGATGGCTGGCGTTCAGGTGCAGACAAGTCGGCCATCAATATTTATACTGACGGCTCAAAAATAGAAGGTGGTATAGGAGATACAGTATTGTAAAGTAGTAATTGGCCGGAGTAACTTACAAGAATACTTGTATTTGTTAGATACGTTAAAAAGCGAGGCTTGCAAAATGCTAACGGAGTGCGTGTCGACCGCTAAGGCCACGGCAAGGGATTAGGGAAGCGAAGGGTCGTGCCGCTTCGCGCCTCTAGCCACACGGTCGGGATTACTGGTCAATTCGACAGCACGAGAGAATAGTCTCGTCGATCAACGAGTGCGTACGCTCCGCGTACACTTGTATCCTAACAATTGAACGCACGTGCACGTCCCCAAATAATAAAACAGAAAAGTTACGGGAATACTCGCACGCTGGATCGCAGACCGTGGTGAGTTCGGAGATCGCAGCTGGCGCGATGTACCTTGCGACCCTGCGCTTTGGGGCGGTTGCATTTAAATCCCATTTCAATATTAAGACCGTTCCGTGTTTATTATATACTAAATTACATATTATACAATTAATCGTTATTCGCTCCTTGCGTTTTACTTATACTAATACCTAATACTACACATTAAACAAACAATAATACTAATTACTACTGAGCTGTTTGCGACCTCTGTTTTATAATACAAATTCCTAATACTATTAATTAAACAACTAACAATATTTGCGCTCCTTGCGACTTTTATCTGACAATAATACTAATCATGCGAAGGAGCCCGCCTTGGCCTACTACTGTTGAATTCATAAACGCAAAAGATTAGTTTACTTGACAAATTGGTTCGGTGAATTCGAATTCACCAGCCTTCGAAAGTTGGTGTGTCCTTAGAAACACCAACGTGTTGAGTCCTGGTCGCCACTCTCTTTTCCTGAGGTTATAGTTCCTCCCTTGGTCTTTCGATGCCCGCTGTAGATTCGTCTGGACGATGCTGAACACTTCCCTCAGCCTCTTTGCTCTGTCCTCTGGCGCTTGCGGCATGTTTCCCGATCCAGGTGTCTTCTCGTCATATAGGGTGGCTGGTAAGCGGGGTTCCCTACCCTGCATCAGAAAAGCTGGTGAGAACCCTGTAGAGTCTGCCACGCTTGAGTTGACCGCTAACGAAATTTTGGGTAATAACTCGTCCCACGAACTCTGGTGACCCGATATAAACAATGAGCTGCCACTGCCAGAACCTTCTGCATTGCCATATTTTTTTGTTGGCGATGACGCGTTTCCGATAAAACGCCATTTACTGAGACCATATGGTGGGCGTGGTTTGTCGGAAGATAAACGTATTTTCAATACAACCATGTCAAAGGCACGACGTTTTATTGAAAATACGTTTGGAATTTTAGCGTCAAAATTTCGGATTTTCCACACCGTGATTTCTGCAGACCCGGATCTGGCAATATCAATTGTCAACAGTGCTGTTGTGTTGCACAACTTTATTTGGAAAACAAAAACAAGTTCAACCTCTGCAACGCATCATCAAGCACAAAATGAAATGGACCAGGGAAGATGGAGCCATTTACAATCAGAAGCGCACCTCAGACCAACGCATGAAGCACAACATTTACGCGATGTCATGAAAAGTTTTTTGTCAACAAAGAGCTAGTGCTTAATAAAAAAATATATTACATTTTAATACATTCTATGTTTTTTATTTGCCATATCTATATTCCATAGAAAGTTCCATTATTTTTCGTTCAAATTCCTTTGCCTTAGCCTTCTCCAATTCGTTGTACGTGTCTTTAACGAATGTGAGCACGCCTTCAATTGGAGAATCGGCTTTCATGGCACCCAACATTTTGGCGGTATTGCTGTTCATTGCCTCGACAATGCTATCCAGAACTCCTGGAGTCTTTGACCGCGATCGCGACAGTGATCGCAATCTTGTTGCTTGCTGCGGCGATTCAAGCTGCGACGATTCCAGCTGCGACGATTGCGGCTCTGACAGCAACTCAAAATCATCCTCATTCGCACTTGAATTGCCCCATACTTGCGAATTGCTTACCCTGTTAACTGAACCTCCGTAAATAAATCAGCTTTTCGGTTTGTTTTGCTTTGTATTTTCTGCAAAAAAGTGAGAAAAACTAACCGAAATTGTACATTGCAAATAAGTAACAGCGTGTTGCCAACTTTTATGGCTTATTTTTAATGCCTACAAGCATTTTTGCTTGCATTGCACAAGCAGTACAAGTCCATTTTCCTATAAACGTGGGAGTTATTCTGATCTGCCCTAGGTGCAACAAAATTATCCGCCCACAGTTTTAAAAGCAATCCTTTGAACCTTGGCACCCAGTTCAATTGTTTCCTACAATAATTCATCTAAAAACAAAGTTTTTAGTTCAATTTTGTATATTATAAATATTGCGCCTACTTATTCACAATTTCTGCTATTCACAATCATCTGTTTTGCGACTGTTACATTAAAAGTGCCCATTAACAGAGATGTTTTATCGAACAAGTGTTCAAATGAACCAGTTCCTCGTCAGTTATTCTTCAGTAAATATTTACGGTCAGTTTTACTTCAGTTAATTCCTTATGGGAGAATACATGCAAACTGAACCTCAGTTATAGCGTATTTCCACTGCTCAGTTATTCTCAGTTATGTTATTGCGTATTTCCACTGCTCAGTTATTCTCAGTTATGTTAGTTAACAGTAACTGAGGTTCAGTTTGTATGTATTCTCCCATAAGGAATAAACTGAAGTAAAACTGACCGTAAATATTAACTGATGAATAACTGATCACAAACCGCTCACATTTGCTTTCCAACAAAATCCGAAAAAACATCACCCAAACAGACACGGCAGCTTAGCTTAATCAGCGAGTACACAACGGACATCCAGCATATTCCGGGAAAAAACAACATCGTTTCAGGCGTACTATCCAGGTTAGAAGCTATCTTCAATGAGGATCAAATAGACTTAAAAAAGCTGGCCACAAGTCAACAAACGGACGAAGAACTGAAAGAGCAGCTCCAAAGCTCTGTCCTGCAACTAAGACAAATAAAACTAGATGACTCCCAGGCATCCCTATATTGCGATACATCACAAAACCGCATCCGCCCGTACGTGACTTTTGATGTTCGTAAGCAGATTTTCAATGCCATGCACAACTTGTCGCATCCAGGTAGGCGCGCGACCGTAAATCTTTTTACAGAACGTTTTGTATGGAAGGACATGAAAAGAGACATCGCATGTTGGGTTAGCAGCTGCGCCAGATGCCAGAAAGCTAAGGTTAGTCGGCACAACAAGTCCGCCTTACAGAGATTCACCCTTCCGGACAAGCGATTCGAACACATAAACATCGATATTATCGGCCCACTACCTATTTCCAACAACAACAGGTACTGCCTTACTTGCATCGACCGATTCACTCGCTGGCCGGCAGCGATACCAATAGCTTATATATCAGCCGAAACAATTGCAAAAGCGCTGCTCAACGGCTGGATAATACACTTTGGTATGCCACGCTTAATCACAACCGACCAAGGGAGACAATTTGAGTCCAGACTATTAGAAGAGCTTACAATTCTAACGGGATCTAAACATTTGCGCACAACAGCCTACCACCCGCAAGCAAATGGCCTAGTTGAAAGGATGCACAGGACCTTAAAGAGCGCAATTAAGTGTCACACCGACTCCAATTGGACGGACAGTCTCCCAATCGTACTCCTAGGCCTGCGAACATCCGTGAAAGAAAATATCAATACTTCTCCTGCGGAAATGGTATACGGAACCACACTACGCCTGCCGGGAGATTTTTTCGATAAACCATCAGAGGAATACACCGAAAGCGAGTTTATCGGCCGCCTGCGATCAACCATGGCAAAGTTGAAGCCTGCCGAGACCTCACATCATACCACTGACAAGGCATTTATCCAAAAGGAGTTAAAGACTTGCACGCACGTTTTTCTGAGAGACGACATAGTGAAAGCTCCGCTCAAATCTCCATACGACGGGCCATTTCAAGATCTCGAGCGAAACGGGAAAACCTTTATCATCGACAAAGCAGCGTTCTTGGAAACATCAGAAACTTCTCCTGCCGCTAGCCAGCCAATGAGCGAGAACCAAGAGCCACCAAGAGTATCTACAACCCGTAGTGGACGTAAAATCAATCCACCACAGAGTTACGTAGATTTTGCTACCTAGCAGGAGCATCGGAGGGGGAATACATGTGGCGGTCACGATAGTTCATAGGCACACACTTATTGTAATCGATACTCTAGTTCGACAACACGAACTGAACTAGCTCAATTACACGAACACACACACAACTCGAGCATTCGGAAGAACAAAACGCACCACGCGCCTTTTTCTATTCAAAACTTATTGTGCTATTAAGTTACTGGGAGCAGTTCGAGAAAGAGGTTGAAAGAAACCTTTCCCGACCACCTAAGATAGCCTCACCTGATAAATTAGAGAAGTCCCTAGAGACACTCAATAAAAGTCTAGTGACGGCCTATCATAAGACGTGTAAACCATCCCAAGTGAAGAAGAGACACAAGCCCCCGTGGTGGACTCCAGAACTCAAGGGACAAAGGGAAGATGTACTAGATCTCTTTAAACTAGCGAAACAAGCAGAAGAAGAGCTAGTATGGAACGAATACAAAGTACGGCTCCGAGACTTCAAGAAAAAAGTAAGAGTAGCCAAAAGACTCGCATGGCAAAACTTCTGTTCAGGCATAGAAAAGACAGCTGACACCGCAAGGCTAAGAAAGCTGCTAGCTCGCCAACAGACAGTTCAAAGCCAACTAAAAACTGAAGACGGCAAATGGACAGAAAGCAGTGTAGATGCGGCAAATGTGCTCCTAGAGGCCCATTTCCCAAACTGCACAGAAGCTCACACAAACGCACAAATGATATCTCCAACCACCAGAGTGGAAATTCCCGAAGATATCATAACAACACGACGGATACTGTGGGCTAAAGACTCCTTTGAGAGCTACAAATCGCCAGGTCCAGACGGAATATTCCCAGCCATGCTGCAGAGGGTCAAACATACGGTCTCCCCATGGCTGAAAGAAATATTTAGGGGATGTCTCAGTCATGGCTATGTGCCGGTGGCCTGGAGGACAGCGCGGGTAATTTTTCTGCCGAAAGCGGGGAAATGCAGCCACGTGCTGCCTAAAGACTACAGACCCATTAGCCTGACCTCATTCCTGTTAAAAACGCTAGAGAAACTGATAGACCTCCACATCAGAGAGAACACAGAGATGTCTCTAGAACGCAATCAACACGCGTACACAAAGGGTAAATCGGTGGAAACTGCGCTACACTCCCTTGTTGCAACCATAGAGAAGGCACTTCACCACAAAGAATACGCCCTAGGCGCATTTCTGGACATCTCAGGCGCATTTAACAATGTGTCGACGGAGGCAATTATGCACAGCCTAAGAGCTGTGAACCCAACTGAAGCAGTACAATCCTGGGTTCAAAATCTACTGAGCAGCAGGAAAATACTAGCGGAGTGGGGAACCATAACCACTATCAGGGAAGCAAAATGCGGCACCCCCCAAGGAGGAGTGCTCTCTCCCCTACTGTGGAACTTGGTGGTAAACGACCTACTAAAGAAATTCAAACGGAAAGCACCAAAGATAACTGCATATGCAGACGACATAAGCATAATTATCATGGGCAAATGTCCAACGACAATAAGCCATGTCATGGACAACACACTAAAAGAGATACTAGCATGGGCAACGGAAGCCGGTCTAAGTATCAACGCAGACAAGACGGACCTCATTCTCTTTACCAAGAGATACAAGGTACCTCACTGGACGCCCCCCAAAATAAACGATAAACCGCTGATACCAAAGGAGAGTATTAAATATCTGGGAATAGTATTGGACAGCAAGCTGAGCTGGAAGCTCAATGTAGAAGAAAGGGTGAAGAAAGCTACCAATGCGCTCTACACATCGCAAAAAATGTTGGGCAGCACTTGGGGACTCTCGCCAAGACTAACACATTGGATTCTGATCTCAATTGTGCGCCCCATACTACTCTACGGAATACTGGTATGGTGGAAGGCCACGGAGAAATCCACTTACCTAAAACGATTGGAAAAAACCCAGCGACATGCACTCATGTGCATCACAGGGGCGCTGAGGACCACACCCACGAAAGCACTACAAGCTATATTGAATGTCAACCCAGTGGACATACAGGCACGCCTAGTAGCAAAAAAGACTGCTCAACGTCTTTGCACGATAGGCAACATGACAAAACATAACTACGGGCATAGTACAATTGGAATAGGGACTCGGGTCGAAACAGACTACATGATCCCAAAAAACAATTTCAACTTCACGCCCACGCTCTTAGGAAAAGATGATTGGCGCTCAGGAGCAGAGCAGACAGCAATCAACATATACACAGACGGCTCAAAAATGAATGAGGGGGTCGGCGCAGCAGTGTACTGCGCCGAACCGCCCATGAGCCTATCCTACAAACTACCAGACCACTGCAGTATATTCCAGGCGGAGATATTCGCAATAAGGAAAGCGGCGGAAACGGTCCTACAAACGAATACAACACTCAACGAATTAAACATATTCGTGGACAGCCAGGCTGCAATAAAAGCCTTACAGTCGCACTACATAAGATCCCGAGATGTCCTGGCGAGCAGTGAGGCACTAGATGCGCTTAGCACGCTCAAAAACGTGCGCATCTATTGGATTCCCAGCCATCAGGGTTTCGAAGGAAATGAAAAAGCTGACTCTCTGGCTAAACAAGGAGCGACGGGACTCAACAGCCACATGGCGGAAACTCCGATCTCCTTGCGAACGCTACACTCGTACATGGAATCACAGGCACGGTATTCTGCAGCACAAAGGTGGACAAACACCTCTAATTGCAGGATATCCAAAATAATGTGTAAAACGCACAGCGACAAGCTATCGCAATACATGCTGAAACTACAAAGGCATGATTGCCGCATGCTTACAGGACTCCTGACAGGCCACTGCCTTGTCGCAGCTCATGCGAAAAGGCTAGGCATGACAGACAACGATGAATGCAGGAAGTGCAAGGAACCAGGTGTCAAAGAAACACTAGAGCACCTACTTTGCAACTGCCCTGCACTGGCAGCAAAACGCTTACAACACCTCCAGGCTCCCTTCCTGGCATCCCTAGAGGAGGCCAGCAAGATGGAACCGAACAAGCTTCTAGCATTTGCCCGAAGCACACAAACGCCACAGGACCACACACATAGATAGTCCCAACTTATCCGAACGCCGGCTTCACTAAGGACCCTCAGTGGTCTATGTGTGACACTTCCCCCGGGGAGGGTCAGCCGGTCTAACCTAACCTAACCTATTAAATTTATTGTTATTAATAAATGATTAAAGTGATGAACACTAACTAATCCCACAACAGAACAACATCCAAATTTGTATCCCAAATTAAACAATTTCATTATTATTAGTTCTTTAAGGCCCAATTTCTCAATGTCCAGATAAACTTGGAATAAGTTAACTTAAGAATAACTTTTATGCCCGAGCTATACTGATTTGGTTTCCTCAAAGCCAAATTATCCTATCATAGGTATATCACTATCGCAGAATGGTGCTGCCAACCTTAACGGGGATTCAGCTGATCTTTTGGTTTTGTTTTTGCCTGTGACTCCTAAACTGCTACATGTTGCACATCAAAATGTATATATAATAACTTTTTATGAGCCCTGTTGTAAACGGCAACGAGGGAAAACCATTTTAGTTGTTGAGTAGCATGTGTTTGTGAACCTAGAAGACTCAAATAAGCATTTTGAAAATTTGCTTCATAAAAAAAAAAAATAAACAAAGCAAGTGTCTGCTTGAGTCAGCTGTTCGCCTTACGATGATTGTATTGATACTTATATATCGTTACTTAGCATCGGTATAAGTAGTAACCGGTCCTCCATGCATCGGATAAGTGAGTGCTAACCGAACATTGAGAAACTCGAATTCGCCTAAACTTAGAATAAGTTGACTAGCCGGACATTGAGAAATTGGGCCTAAATGAATCAGTTGGAACTGAGGAAAAGGCAATTTCGTTTTTAGAGGAAATAGGTTTGATTCCGTCGCGTAAATCAACTCCACAATAATTTTGAGGGCATTCAATAAAATTTGAATTTGACTCCAACGCTTAGTTTCGCTTTATTTTACATTATTTATTTATTTACATCATGTATTAAGTTTATGTAAGCATATTTTATATATTTACGTTTTTAGACTTTAAGAAATTAGGTTGTTTAAGTGTGGAACATGGATATGACTTAATTGAAATTAAATATATAAATATTTTTTTCTATAATTTTTTTGGTTTTTTGTTTTAAGAATAAATTCACAGGTGTTGAGGCAGGTCAACAAATGACAAGCAATTGTCACTCATACATTTAAACGTTCTGTATATGCATTAGGGTGGGTCAATTTGTATGGAGTGAAAAAACGTCACCAAGCGGTTATCAGAATCGTAAACTAGGATGAATTCTAAGAAGTTTTGCCCAAGAAACCATTGGTCTAAAATCAAAACGGAGCCTCCCATTTTTACGAAGAAGTTTTTGTATCTTAAAGATACATTCATTATTTTCTTAAATTGACAAATAAAATATTTTTTGATGTTTAAAAATGCTTCTAAATATTGAACTTTCAGTTTCTTTACCATCCGGTATGGCTATATGGCAATAAAAAAATTATTTTGTATTTGTATTTTTTTTTTAATTATTTTTATTTTTTCTTTTTTATTTGTCTATTATCTGTTTTATTTATTAAGGCATACAGGGTAAGCCAGGAACCCCTTTGTGTCCTTAGTTTCTGTTCGTTCAGCCCATTTGGGCGCGCCGGCTAACATAAGTTAGCTGTAGCAATTATAACATTTAACATTTACAATAACAATAACAGAACAATAACAATACAATAACAATACAAATATCACAGATATACAAATTCTGAAAAGGTGCGTCAGCTTCTTCTGACCGTCATCACTGGAGATCGAAGAATTAGGTCCCTCGGTTGTCGCCGGTTAAGCCTCCTAGGTGGGCGATATGTGTTGAGACCATTTGCCAGCCGATTTCTGTGTCGCCCTAGTCTATCATGGTAACGACTCGAGTGCTGATTGATAGTGTCGAAGACCGTGGCCAGTTTCAGGTCTCTATGTAGTGTGGTGTTCCGGACAAACCACTCGCAACCGGTAACTAATCTCAGGATTTTATTCTGGGCGACCTGAACTCTTCGAATTTGGCTATCGCAAGCCAGGCCCCAGATTTGGCACCCGTATTTCCAGATTGGTACTACAATCTGCTTGTAAATTGTCATCTTATTGGCGAGTGACAACTTACTTCGCGAGCAGATAAGCCAGTAATGTTTTTTAACTGAAGCGCGTATACGCGTTCTGATGGCAGTTATTTGCTTTGAGAAAGTTAGTCTGCGATCCAATATCACTCCAAGATTCTTTGCTGTATTTGACTGCGGTACAGGGGCCCCCTCCACAGACACGGCCGGTGGCGTTCTCCGCTTAAGGGTAAAGCAAACATTGGCCGATTTGTTGCTATTTATGCCAATGTTCCAGCGCCTTGCCCATTCCGCAAATTTTAAGGCGTAGTCCTGGATGCCATCGGCTGCATCGTACTCACATCGGGACCTGTATGTGACGCACACATCGTCGGCAAAGGTGGCAAGCATTGATGTGCCGTACAGGCTAGTATCTGGCTGCGGCATATCGTGGCTTTACAGGCAGTAAAGCAGGGGGCCGAGGACACTTCCCTGTGGTACTCCAGCTGCCACATCATGTTGGGTAGAGAGTGCCGAATGAAAACGGACCGCGAATCGCCGACCCTCAAGGTACGACCTTAGTAGGCCGAAGTATGGCGCAGGCAGCGTATGCTTGATTTTCAGCAGAATTCCGGTGTGCCAAACTCTGTCGAACGCTTCCCGGATATCCAAAAAGAGGGCGTTGCAATATTCCTTGTTGTCGAAGGCCGTCAGTATTTGTTCGACAACGCGATGTAGCTGTTCAACAGTGCTATGGCCTGCACGGAACCCGAACTGATGCTCAGGAATGATCCCCTGAGCTTCCATGATCCTGACCATCCGGGCGGCAATCAGTCTTTCAAACACCTTTGAGATCGAAGGGAGGAGGCTTATCGGCCTGTAGGAAGCGGGTTCCCTTTCTGGCTTGCCTGGTTTGTGGATCATGGAGATAATCCCGAGCTTCCACTGAGGAGGGAAGTATTGCAGCCTCACAATAGCGTTGAACACCAGAGCTATGTAGCGAATCGCATGACTGGGCAGTGCCTTTAAAGTGGCATTGCAGATGGCGTCATGACCTGGTGCCCTTTTAATGTTCTGGATTGCAATAATATCAGCTATCTCGCTAGGGTTAAACGGCTTGATAGGCAGGTCCATTTGAAGCGCTGAGTCAGCTGGTCGTGTGTCTCTTCGACATGCTGCAGACTAGAAAGATTAAAATGGCTGAAAGCGCTCGGCAAGGTGCACAGCAAGCACCTCCGCTTGCCCCAAGTCAGTCCGACACCATGTTCCGTTTCTGTCAACCAGTGGCGCTTTTCTTGCACAACGCCTTTTAATAGCGCGCGTGGCCTTCCAGAGCGAGTGCGTCGCTTCGCTTGCAACCCCAGTGTTGGCTAGCCTGTCATCAAACCATGCGGATTTGTGATCCACTAGTGCGCGACTCGAAACATGGATGACAGGCCATTAACTCGATTGCATTCAAACAACTTATCAAGACATGCAATGATGTCGGTAGCTGGGATATCCGCAAAGGACCTAAGGGCCCAATTAATAGCCGAAATACCTAAAAATCTGGCTGCTGTTGATAGCCTCTCAACCACTCTGGATGGCAGTGTGTGCACTACCTCAATCAGTACGACCCAAAACAATGAGGCTGGACTAATTTCGGAAGATATTAATCCCTCTGTTATGCAACCATGTTGGCAGACTGCCAAGTCCAAACGCAAATTGGCTCTTTCACCTATACAAAATAAGAAAAAAGGTCGACGGACTGCGTCTCACTCACAGATAGACACTCACTCGGATTATGTGCCATCTACTTCTAATAACAAGTTTGGAATACTGGATGATAGTGATCCAACTGATGTTGAAATTTCACGTGCAGAGGAGTTAGCTGACCAAATGGAGACAGAGCAATCTGCCGAAGACAAAGGAAATGAATCCAGATCGCAAAAGCCGCCCCCTATTATCATTGAGGACATAGGCAACGCTACCCTAATGGAGGCTGAACTCGACAAAGTCCTTGGCACAAGCAATTATACTTATCACCTTAGCAAGAGAGGTGCTGCTAGGGTACAAGTTGAGGATTCAGATGCTTATCGTCGCCTAGTTAAATTTCTAAAAGAAAAGAATGCGCACCACTACTCCTATCAACTGAAGGAAGATAAAGCTTTCAAAGTTATAGTCCGCAATCTAGCAAGCACTACCCTCCAAAATAAAATTAAAGAAGCCTTCGTCCAGCATGGACACAATGTCATTCGTTGTTACAATCCTCCTGCCCGCAAGGTGTCTCGGAAAGAACAAGGCAATGATGTGGAAGAACTGATACACAACAATTTCTTTCTCGTTGATCTGGCCCGGGATTCTAACAACAGGGAGGCACTCAAAATAAACGTTATTGGACGCCAAAGAGTTTCGGTAGAGATACCTAGGAAAAATCGTGCAGCTATCCTCTGTCACAGATGCCAAGGTTTTGGGCATACTAAAAACTATTGCTGGAGACCGTACATCTGCGGAAAATGTGCCCGAGAACATCCAACATCGCAGTGCAAGGAAACCGCAGTGGAAAATTTTCACTGTATCAATTGTGGTGGTACACATCCAGCCTGGTCTAGGGATTGTCGTATATATAAAGCTAAAACAGATGAACGGATTCCAAAAATCAATGTTAGCAAACAAAATAGCAAATTTCCGAATGTGCAACAATTTGTACCAGCAGCTTTGGTTCAAGGAAACATCTCGTATGCAGAGGCGCTTCGCTCTCATAGAGCCCCACAAAATTACTCTGCCCGGAACACCAGTGCAGATCAGAGCAAAAGCATTCCAGGCTCAGGTACTTTTGACAACTCGACCCAAAAAGACCCTGGCAGCAAATACCAGATGTTAAAAGCTCCAAACTGGAGGCGGCTATTGAAGCTCTTACAGCAAAAGTAGATGTACTGCAAGCCATGTTTAAAGAGATGCAGGAGACGAACCAGTTTCTTAAACAAATGTGCCTCAGCCTTTTAAACGCTAAAAAATGATGCCAAACACACTTAGCCTTGGATTGTGGAATGCTCGGGGAGTCTCTGGGCATGTTGAGGAGCTAAATCTGTTTCTAGCCGAACATAATATATACGTTATGCTTATCACTGAGTCCTGGCTTCAGGAAAATATACACATATATTTTCCTGGCTACAACATTCATAAAGCAGACCATCCCAGCAATAGACTAAGAGGTGGAGCTGCGATCCTTGCGACGACGCAATTGCAAATGGCCTCCATTAAAATTGACACAACCTCGGGTGAGTTGGGAATTTCTTCCATTTACCTTCCTCCGAAGGTCCCATGGACAGAAGCGGACTTCAATCAGATATTCAGCAATCTGGGCAGTAAATTTATTATTGGCGGCGATTTGAATGCAAAAAGCAGACTTTGGGGAAGTTTTAGGGGCGATGCGAGGGGCAGCTGTCTTCAGCACGCCGTACAAAGCTCCTCTGTTCAAATTCTGGCAACTGGTCAAGCAACACACTATCCTGCAGATACAAATCGTACACCCAGCCACATCGATTTATTTGTTTACAATGGACTGCGGAAAGAACATCTCAAGATAAGGACAGAATATCAGCTTTCCTCGGATCATCTACCATTAGTAGTAACATATGACTCTGCTCCGCTTATCACGACAAAAATGTGTCGATTACTGCACAAGGGAGCTAATATCGATGTTTTTCGTCAGGAATTGGAGAAAACTCTGGATCTCAATCTAGAAATCTTGCTCCCAGAAGACATCGAAGATGCGCATGCGATCTTCCTGAATAAGGTCCATGCAGCTGCCCATCTCGCTGCTCCGCCCCATCAACTTCAAAGCTCTCAAAAGACTCTCCCTCGATCTATTGAGACGCTTTTGCTCATCAAAAGAAGGCTTAGGAGGCAGCATTGCCGCACACGTGACCCAATAGCTTACAGGGTATACCAGAGAGTTTCAAATAGGGTGAAAAAACTGCTGCTATTACATAAACAGATGGAAAATGACCGGCTACTTTCTAATGTTTCCGCTGATTCTTGCCCTAAGCATTCACTATGGTCTCTGGCCAAAAAATATAAGCAGCAGGTGGTCCCGAAATTTCCGGTTCGAAAACCTGATGGAACTTGGGCCAGATCCTCAAAAGAAAGAGCAGAGGCATTTGCAGAGGACTTAGAAGATAGATTTAAGCCGTTTAACACCAGCTCCGCTAACAATCAAAGAAGAGTTCGTCTTGCGCTTGAGAGTCCTGAGCAGCTATGTCCCCCAGTCGCACCCATTACAGTTGAGGAAGTTAGTGGTCACATCAGACAGCTAAAAGCTAGAAAAGCTCCAGGTGAAGATGGCCTGGATAATGTTACACTCAAGGCTATGCCTCTGAAAGCTGTACTGTTTCTCGTCCTGCTATTCAATTCAGTACTGAGACTGGGACATGTCCCGAAACTCTGGAAAAAAGCAAGGATCTGTATGATACACAAGGCAGGTAAAAGCCCATCTTCACTGGACTCATACAGACCAATCAGTCTATTGCCGACGATAGCCAAAATTTTCGAGCGATGCCTTTTGACACGCCTACTTTTATTGGAAAGCATCGAGGACAAAATTCCTCCCTTTCAATTTGGATTTCGAAAATCTCATGGAACACCTGAGCAATTGAATAGGGTTGTTAATTTCATCCTTGAAGGTTTTGAGGCCAAGGAGTACGTGGTTGCGGCGTATCTGGACATAAGACAGGCATTCGATAGAGTATGGCACAATGGACTTCTTGCCAAGATCAAGCCACTTCTGCCTCCTCAACTGCTATGGGTAGTACGCAGCTACCTTGCCGACCGGACGTTTACTGTGGTATTAGATGGTGCGGAGTCCAGTGTAAGAACGATCCAAGCTGGAGTACCACAGGGCAGTGTCTTAGGACCCACGCTTTACACCCTCTTCACGCACGACATGCCCACTGGAGAAACTATCCCTATGGAAGATGCGAACGATCTGCTCATCGCCACCTACGCAGATGACACGGCAATTTTGGCCAGGAGCAGACACATTTTTGAAGCCGCTGATATTCTGCAAGAGTACCTTCACAGCTTCGAAGAATGGGCCAAACGATGGAACATTGGCATCAACATAAGTAAGTGCGCCAATGTTACATACGCTCTGCGCGTGAGCCTCTGTCCAGGCGTTTTCCTACAGGGCCGGAGATCGGAGCATCTAAATAGCTACAAGTACCTGGGAGTACATTTGGACAAGCGTTTAACGTTTGGTAAACATGTGTCCAGCGTCATAGCGACACTCAAAGCCAGGATAAACAAAATGAGATGGCTCCTATCGAGTAAAAGGCTGTCTCTGGACAACAAGGTCAAACTTTACAAGACGTGCATTGCCCCCTCTTGGCGTTATGGATTACAAGTCTACGGAATAGCGGCCAAAACCCACCTTGCAATAATCCGCGTTCTTCAAGCGAAAACCCTTCGGGTAATATGTGCTGCTCCTTGGTACGTTAGGAGTGCAAGCATTAAGAGCGATCTGCGAGTGTCAAAAGTTGGAGATGTCCTTCAAAAACAGACGTCGCAGTATATGCAGCGATTGGAGAACCATGTTAACCCTCTCGCACGGCGGCTTCTGAACCTGCGTTCCATAAGGGGAAGGCCCTTAAGAAGAAGACTTCGGCGTCATCATCCAGTTGATCTTGCCACTAGGCACCTATATTAGATTATATTTTAACATATTATCATTCACTACTTAGCATTTAGACTAAGTTGTTTAAGAAGTAAGCATATAAGTTTAATTTAAGTTTTTTCATATAATAACAGAATAATTAAATAAACAAAAAAGAGAAAAAAAAAAAAAAAAAGTGCGCGACGGAGCCTACTCTGCGCTCTATTCCAATCTGCTTTGTCCAACGGGTGGCGAGCATAGCTCGCAAATAACAGTTGAGCGTTTTGCGTCGTCTTTAAATAAGACCCTTTACTGAGTATTTGCGAATAATACTCGCGAGCAACGGCATCATCGGCTGTTCGCTTTGCTCGCTCGCGCTCGGACTACAATCGTTTTTTCTTTTCTCTTTTGTTACACTTAGAGTGCGAGTAATTGCTTGAGTGAAATGAAGCAAAACGTTGTTAAGCGAGTGATGCATATTAATTTGCGACGCAAAAAGATTTTGTGTAAACGTATCCTCAACTGGAGAGACTTCTCTGTTTTCGGCCTATATGGATGGAGTTAAGACAGTGTCAGAAAGCAAGGAAGAGCCCGTTTCAGCAAAACTTGTTAAGATTTATAGTGACATTGAAAACTTCGACATAATGTATGGTCGCTTGCCAATAAATTGTAACATATTAGATTTTTTTAATGATGTCAAACTTAAACAGCCACATTTGACTGCGCTCGCACAGGTTGTACTGGCTACACCGGCAACCCAGGTTTCCGTGGAGCGCGCATTTTCAGCCCTACATTTTATATTAAGTGAAAGTCGAAGTTCTATAAGCGCAGACAATTTAAATTCATTATTAGTAATTATGCTTAACAATAAGTAAAAATGAAATAAATATTATTTATAAAAAAAATTCCATTTCTTGTCAGCAGAGCAAATTAATGTGAAGAGTGTTTCCAAGAGGTTTTGCAGTAACTTATTCTGTCATTTACTCACTTACTGAGTCTCAATTCGCGAACGACAAATTTATTGCTTCCGAAAAGAGAATCGTTAAAAGAGATCAACACAAAAAACTCAACAACAACACTCAAGCGAAAGCCGATGCAAAATAGAAAAATAGACGCTTGCTCAGAGTGAGAGCGAATTTTTTGAGCATTTTCGCTTCTGCTCTGATATTGTATTTGCGAGCTATGGTGGCGAGACCTCATCCACCTAGCGCGTAAGCGCCTCGTCTCAGCGATGAGCAGTAGAATCTCTCTGGTTATCGGGATCCTGTCTGCTGCGGGCCTCCGGGATGGGTTGCGAGTAGCCATTCTCGCTGCTGCCTGGACTGAATGGGTGAAAGAGTCGATAGCGTCATCAATGTCCTTTTCGGTGTTAATCTCAGTGTTGAGGTGTAGTGAGGACTCGAGGTGCTCTTGAAACCATTCCAAGCTAGTGCGCCTAGTGATTAGTCGCTCCGTCTTGGGGTATGATATTGCTGACGCATCCAGCGTAATGACAAGGGGTAGGTGGTCGGAGCTGAGCTCAACAACCGGCCGTATATCAGCATGGATACCCAGGACCCCCCTAGTCAGCGCAAAATCAATATAGCCTGGTGAGCCTCTACTGCCGTACGGGTACCTCGTTGGATCTCCTGTTGCTAGCGAGTTTACCTCCGAACTCAGGACGAGATGTGCAAGCGCATGGCCTCTTTGGTTGCACCTTCCTGCTCCCCATAGCCAGTGGGACGCATTCCAGTCACCCGCAACGATGAATTTGGAACGATGCTGTTCCAAAATCGACTCAAATTCATCGGTAGTCCATATAAACCTTGGGGGACAGTATACCGCTCCAAAATTGATCGACCCGAGTGCCGTCTCGATAGCTGCTGATGCAAGTTGCACTTTTTCAGTGGCTATTGGTACTAGCGGGAAGTGGACCAGGCTAGACCTGATCAGGATCGCTGCGCCTCCTTTGGCGTTGCCAGCGCTCGGGTCATTGGCAGTATAGGCCTCATACCCGAAAAGTTTGGGTGCCTCCGTCCCTTTGCAGTGTGTCTCGCTGAGCAGCAAGACATCAATCTCGTGTCGCCGCACGAAGCACTCAATTTCGGGCAGCTTCGTGGAAACGCCATCGGCGTTCCACACAAGGATGCGCAGCGGCATCATTATGGTGTCTTCTGCGCTTGGAGAGCGGTGAGCAGATTGAGAATCTGCCCCTGCTGCTGTGTCTGTTGTTGTTGCTGCTTTAGCATCATCATCATTAGTTCCATCTGCTTCTCTTGGAACGAGCGGAGAAAGATAATGCTTTGATTAAGCGATGGTTTCAACGTTGCTGCTGACGCCCGTCGTGTGCTGATGTGCATCCCCAGTCGTTCTTTGACGGCTGCGGCTCCTGTCGTTGAACTGTTGCTGTTGTTGTGCCTGCTGCTGTTGCTGCTTTGCTACATCTGCATAGGAGACGCCGCTTCGAGGAGTAGCTATCGGCTTACCTCCAGTGTTGCTCCGTGGCATTGAACGCTCGTTGCTCTCGCTTCTACCGCCTACCCCACTTCTGGGCTTAGAGCGTTGAAGGAACGCTTGGTATTTTGAACGGCCCGAGTAGTTGGCAGGGTGCTGTTCACCACAATTGAAGCAAGTGCACAGCTCGTTGCGTGGTCGAGTGCAGTCTCTGGCAGGGTGTTCTCCGGCACATTTCACACATATGTGTGCCTTGCGGCAGTATTTAGCCGTGTGACCAAACTGCTGGCATCTATGGCATTGCACGATAGCAGTGCGCTTGCGGAGTGGTTCGATCACGACTCTCATGTGGCATAGTGTCTTGACTGCCAAGATCGCCTTGTTGTTATCCGCTGCGGCAATATCCAGAAAGAACATATTAACTGGGTCAGTTTTGGAGGCGCCTAGCTCGCTGCGCCTCTGGGGCGTATGGGCATCGATCACCTTGTGGCCAATTTTCTCCAGTTCGTCCTTAATATGGCTTAGCAGCGTGCTGTTGTGCAAGCCTTTTACGCAGACTCTGTATGGCCTGTCTTCCTTAAGCTGGTAGCAGTGAAATTCATACTGCTCACTCTCGAGCCAGTTGTCAATGCAGCGAAATGTGGCAGCATCGGCCGTGTAAAGCCTCATGACTCCACCCAGTGATGCCCTGGCCTCTACCTTGCTCACATCCGTGACTTTTTTAATGGCCTGCATTAGCAAGCTGACGTCATTAATGCCCTCCATCACGATAGGTGGTGGCTTGGGCTGTGCTTTTACGCTGCCATAGCTGGCAGCTCCGACATGCCCGCTTCGACGCAGCAGTAGCAGCTTGGTGGCTGGTGCTTGGCTGCTCGCACAGCTCGTCACTATCGCTTACGGCGTCCATATCAGCAGGAGTTTTCGCAAAAAACCCGAAGCGATTTGAGCTGCCACTGTAGCTAGGTTGAAGTGCCGGAAAATCCTCACCATTCTTGTTAAGGTTAGATTTTTTCCTCACTAGATTTGGGGAGACGGCTAAGCCCATCTTGCGCTTAATATTAATTTTTTGGAAACGCAAAGCCACGTCACCTGATGCTGAGTTTAGGTTGCTGGTGAGGGTCCCAGCTGAGTCTACATTGACGCTTGAAAACGCAGTCAGCGGCTTTGCTTAGTTGAGCTCAAAGCAACGAGCTTTTGTCTGGTACTACTCGTTTGTTCTGTCAAACAGAAGTTTTGCTGACGTGGCACTGGGCAGCGGAGCCCTACTTTGGGTAATTTCACACTGAGTTAAGTTATTATTTGGAAATACTTCACTTCACTTTAATGACACTAATAGTGACTTAAAAGGTCACTATTCACAGTTGTGCCACTATTGTGGGCTTGTCTTTGTTTATTAACGGCGAAAATATAATTTTTACCGCTTGCGTTAATTCGATACGTGCTGCTCGCGCCAGTGTTGAACAACTTTTTTTGTATTTTTAAAGCTTAAAAACTGTAGGGTCATTCCGAAAGTATGCAACAATTTTTGTACTTTTTGCTGAGACAAAAAATAAGAGGAAAATTAATATACATTTCATTTTGCAATTACTTATTGATAAGGTCTTGTTTGCTGTCCATCCTAGGTGTTGCGTTTCGGCATTCGACCGTGACTGCCATAACATTATCGCGATTTTTTTCAATAGTGCGACGAGAAACACTAGTCAATAACTGCACAAATCTCTCGGTTCCTTGAATATGTTGAGGAATTTGTGGATCCGGAAACAGTGGATAATCAAAATTTATGTATGTTAATAAATGGTCAAGGGGTATGTTTGCAGTAAATGGCGGCTCTGATAAAATGCTGTCGTTATCTAAGTTTATCATATCGACATAGTCAGTGCAGTTAAAATTAATGGTGGGCTTTCTGTAAGTTCTTAATACAATGGGGTCGTAAAGTTTTTCACGATAATATATAATTTTTTTTAAAGCCTTCGCGCGCACTGCCTTTCTTTCGTCAAAAAGCATTGTTAATAACACATTTTCAGGCTGAGCAAAATATGCGTTATTCTTAACAACATTATTTACTATTTCGCGCAGGTTTTGTGGCAAATATTGCGTTGAACATATAAATTTACCCAAAAGTGCGCTGCCATGTATAGCCGACTGGTAATACTTTATATTAAAGTACATCGGTACGTAAACTTTCATAAGGAATGTTGCTAGAATCTTTAAATTTTCTGTTGGTGAATTTGTTGTTACATACAGTCTTAAAAGTCTACAGGCTTTGGTTAACCAACGAGAATGAACAATAAGCCCAGGTTTCATAACAGCCAAACTTTCTGGACAGTAGCCGTAATGAATTGCATTAGCTATCTGGTGTAAGTACTTAACGTCCGCTGATAGATTTTTTTTTTGTTCTGACGACAAGACAGAGGGCATATTTCCCAGCAAAATGCGTTCGAAGTCGGATACAACCTGAATCTTTTCGGCGGATTCCATTAATTTTGTTAGAGTTCCACTGTCCGATCGTGGGCCACTTGTGGTGGATTTTTCCAACGCAGAAAATAAGTGTCGAAAAGGTAACTCGTTAAAATGTAGTAAGCAAACAAACCAGTGCAATGGTCTATCCAACAGTACTTCAAATCTTCGTAAAATGCCGTTTTCCGTCCCAGTATTAGTGACTTCACCGTCGCAGCAAATACCAACCAGATCGGAAAGAACTAAATTTTTTGTTACAAAAAAGTCATATAGCTGCATTTGTTTTGTACCAGCGTCCTCAGCATTAAGTTTCAAATGACCCAAAAGCTCGGTTTTAGATTCTCGCACAACCACAATATGAGATTCTTTAACAATTCTTTTGTAAAGTTTACCGTTAATATTCTATATTTGCAATGAATCATCTTTTCTACCATCAAAAGAGAATGCCAACACGCTAGAGTTCCCGTTTTGTTTTTCCCGCACAGAATCCCTGAATTTTTTCCTTTCTCGCTGTATTTTACATTTGTCCATAACAATTAGTTCCCCATTGTCGTCCTTGTGACCTACATCTTTAAAAAGTGCCGTAGCCAAACACGCAGCAACTCTGTCTGACACACCAAACCTGTCGCACATCATTGCATAATTCGGGGTGTCAAACCTATTCGTATATGAACCACGCTTATCAACAAATGCACTATGTAAATGTGGTGTTTTAAATATAAATTCTTCATCAACTTTCATGCCAGATGTCTCAGGTCGGTAAGATGAATCTGCAATAGCAGTTGAATCCGCGTCCAAATCAACCATATCTGTCTGTATTTCTGGAATTGTCAGATTTCTTACGGTATGCTGGTCAGTCAAAAAATCTTCCAAATGATCCGGAATCAAACCACATGTACAACGATTTATTTTTAAACTGCACTTGCATTTTCCAATATAGAATAGGCAATTCATTGCCTCGACAAATGCGGTGGACTTTTGATATGTAGGCGTGATTTTTGTTTCTCTGGCATATTTATTAATCAAATTTTTAAGTTTACTTATTATAGTTTTCTTCGTCATAATGGAAATATTTAAGTTATTCCAAATTTCAATCAATTTATCCGCTACTTGTGGAGTATAAGATGAGTATGAAAACATTTCATTTTCATGCTTAGACCGCTCACTCAAAAAAAAAAAATACTTCAAAACATCTCGGCAACTGGGCAAATTAAGTTCGTGTAAATCACTTGGCAAACCAAAAGCTTAAAAATTCAGATCTTTCATATACTGCAAATTCAATAATGTATTATCATTCGCAGAGGAACCAATTAACATGTAAGACTCCATAATTTAAAAATTAGAGCTGGAAGAGATAAAATAAAAGCTATATCTTGAGCAAAACTGTATAACGTCACTATGAAATGTTGGTTTATCATATTTGCAAATAAATTGCTTCACACACTACCATCAAAAATTGTTTGAACCTATTGAGAATTTTAAAAAATTAGTAGTTTAATCACGGCCGATGAATTTGAGTCGATTTTGGAACAGCATCGTTCCAAATTCATCGTTGCGGGCGACTGGAATGCGTCCCACTGGCTATGGGGAGCAGGAAGGTGCAACCAAAGAGGCCATGCGCTTGCAAATCTCGTCCTGAGTTCGGAGGTAAACTCGCTAGCAACAGGAGGTCCAACGAGGTACCCGTACGGAAGTAGAGGCTCACCAGGCTATATTGATTTTGCGCTGACTAGGGGGGTCCTGGGTATCCATGCTGATATACGGCCGGTTGTTGAGCTCAGCTCCGACCACCTACCCCTTGTCATTACGCTGGATGCGTCAGCAATATCATACCCCAAGACGGAGCGACTACTCACTAGGCGCACTAACTTGGAATGGTTTCAAGAGCACCTCGAGTCCTCACTACACCTCAACACTGAGATTAACACCGAAAAGGACATTGATGACGCTATCGACTCTTTCACCCATTCAGTCCAGGCAGCAGCGAGAATGGCTACTCGCAACCCATCCCGGAGGCCCGCAGAAGACAGGATCCCGATAACCAGAGAGATTCTACTGCTCATCGCTGAGAAGAGGCGCTTACGCGCTAGGTGGATGAGGTCTCGCCACCCGTTGGACAAAGCAGATTGGAATAGAGCGCAGAGTAGGCTCCGTCGCGCACTAGTGGATCACAAATCCGCATGGTTTGGTGACAGGCTAGCCAACACTGGGGTTGCAAGCGAAGCGACGCACTCGCTCTGGAAGGCCACGCGCGCTATTAAAAGGCGTTGTGCAAGAAAAGCGCCACTGGTAGACAGAAACGGAACATGGTGTCGGACTGACTTGGGGCAAGCGGAGGTGCTTGCTGTGCACCTTGCCGAGCGCTTTCAGCCTTTTAATCTTGCTAGTCTGCAGCATGTCGCAGAGACACACGACCAGCTGACTCAAGCGCTTCAAATGGACCTGCCTATCAAGCCGTTTGACCCTAGCGAGATAGCTGATATTATTGCAAACCAGAACATTAAAAAACAAGTAAAAACGTTGCAGTCGGACGCAACCGACTGCGGAATACTTTGATACCAGTAAAAGAACGGTTGATAAGGGGGAATGCAGTGGCCCATGGAGTGGCCCATGTGGTAAACATCGCCAGCTATCATGTTACCAAATTTGGTGACTTTAGCTCAAAAACTGTGGAAGATAACTTAACTCCCAAATTTAAAAGGTGGGCGGCAGAGGTGGGCGTGGTAGATGTCACCATATATCTTCCTACCAAATTCGGTGACACTAGCTTGAAAAATGTGAAAAATATAGGCGTTTCCAATTTCAAGTATAAGGGGGGTTGGGGGCGGAATCAGGGGGCGTGGCTTCCAAAATTTTGATGCATTTTTTGGGGAACGTCAATATCTATCTTCACACAAAATTTGGTGGCTCTAGCCCAAAAAATGTAAAAACTATAGGCGTTTCCAATTTCTTGGTGAAGGGGGGATGGGGGCGGAATCAGGGGGCGTGGCACCCAAGTTTTGATGGGGAACGCCAGTACCTATCTTGACACAAAATTTGGTGGCTCTTGCCCAAAAAATGTGAAAACTATAGGCGTTTCCAATTTCAGGAGAAGGGGGATGGGGGCGGAATCAAGGGGCGTGGCATCCAAATTTTGATGCATTTTTTTGGGGAACGTCAATATCTATGTTGACACAAAATTTGGTGGCTCTAGCCCAAAAAATGTGAAAACTATGGGCGTTTCCAATTTCACGGAGAAGGGGGGACGGGGGCGGAATCAGGGGGCGTGGCATCCAAAATTTTGATGCATTTTTTTGGGGAACGTTAATATCTATGTTGACACAAAATTTGGTGGCTCTTGCCCAAAAAATGTGAAAACTATGGGCGTTTCCAATTTCAAGGGAGAAGGGGGGATGGGGGCGGAATCAGTGGGCGTGGCATCCAAATTTTTGATGCATTTTTTTGGGGAACGTTAATATCTATCTTGACACAAAATTTGGTGGCTCTAGCCCAAAAAATGTGAAAACTATGGGCGTTTCCAATTTCAAGGAGCAGGGATGAGGGGGGCGGAAGGAGTGGGCGTGGCATCCAAAATTTTGATGCCGTTTTTTCAGGGACATGACTAGCTATCTGCGTGCAAAATTTGGTAACTCTAGCTGTAAGAATGTGACAAATATTAGGTTTTATCGGTTTTCTGTTATCGAATTTATCGATTTCCCAGCCTCCTAGTAGGCGTGGCACCCCAATCTTGACACTTTATCTGTCTCGCCTATAGACAAACATATTTGCAAAGTTTCAAGTCTCTAGCTTTACGGGTGTCGAAAAAAGTTGCGTTCATACGGACAGACGGACAGACGGACAGACACCATGACGGACATTGCACAAAACCAATATACTATGAGACCTTCGGTATCAAAGTATAAACACCAGGTCATGACGCCATCTGCAATGCCACTTTAAAGGCACTGCCCAGTCATGCGATTCGCTACATAGCTCTGGTGTTCAACGCTATTGTGAGGCTGCAATACTTCCCTCCTCAGTGGAAGCTCGGGATTATCTCCATGATCCACAAACCAGGCAAGCCAGAAAGGGAACCCGCTTCCTACAGGCCGATAAGCCTCCTCCCTTCGATCTCAAAGGTGTTTGAAAGACTGATTGCCGCCCGGATGGTCAGGATCATGGAAGCTCAGGGGATCATTCCTGAGCATCAGTTCGGGTTCCGTGCAGGCCATAGCACTGTTGAACAGCTACATCGCGTTGTCGAACAAATACTGACGGCCTTCGACAACAAGGAATATTGCAACGCCCTCTTTTTGGATATCCGGGAAGCGTTCGACAGAGTTTGGCACACCGGAATTCTGCTGAAAATCAAGCATACGCTGCCTGCGCCATACTTCGGCCTACTAAGGTCGTACCTTGAGGGTCGGCGATTCGCGGTCCGTTTTCATTCGGCACTCTCTACCCAACATGATGTGGCAGCTGGAGTACCACAGGGAAGTGTCCTCGGCCCCCTGCTTTACTGCCTGTAAAGCCACGATATGCCGCAGCCAGATACTAGCCTGTACGGCACATCAATGCTTGCCACCTTTGCCGACGATGTGTGCGTCACATACAGGTCCCGATGTGAGTACGATGCAGCCGATGGCATCCAGGACTACGCCTTAAAATTTGCGGAATGGGCAAGGCGCTGGAACATTGGCATAAATAGCAACAAATCGGCCAATGTTTGCTTTACCCTTAAGCGGAGAACGCCACCGGCCGTGTCTGTGGAGGGGGCCCCTGTACCGCAGTCAAATACAGCAAAGAATCTTGGAGTGATATTGGATCGCAGACTAACTTTCTCAAAGCAAATAACTGCCATCAGAACGCGTATACGCGCTTCAGTTAAAAAACATTACTGGCTTATCTGCTCGCGAAGTAAGTTGTCACTCGCCAATAAGATGACAATTTACAAGCAGATTGTAGTACCAATCTGGAAATACGGGTGCCAAATCTGGGGCCTGGCTTGCGATAGCCAAATTCGAAGAGTTCAGGTCGCCCAGAATAAAATCCTGAGATTAGTTACCGGTTGCGAGTGGTTTGTCCGGAACACCACACTACATAGAGACCTGAAACTGGCCACGGTCTTCGACACTATCAATCAGCACTCGAGTCGTTACCATGATAGACTAGGGCGACACAGAAATCGGCTGGCAAATGGTCTCAACACATATCGCCCACCTAGGAGGCTTAACCGGCGACAACCGAGGGACCTAATTCTTCGATCTCCAGTGATGACGGTCAGAAGAAGCTGACGCACCTTTTCAGAATTTGTATATCTGTGATATTTGTATTGTTATTGTATTGTTATTGTTCTGTTATTGTTATTGTAAATGTTAAATGTTATAATTGCTACAGCTAACTTATGTTAGCCGGCGCGCCCAAATGGGCTGAACGAACAGAAACTAAGGACACAAAGGGGTTCCTGGCTTACCCTGTATGCCTTAATAAATAAAACAGATAATAGACAAATAAAAAAAAAAAATAAAAATAATTTAAAAAAAATACAAATACAAAATAATTTTTTATTTTTGTCCAAATATAGCCATACTCGGATGGTAAAGTTTAAACTGAAAGTTACAATATTTTTATGAAGCTATATTTTTAAACATCAAAAAATATTTTATTTGTCAATTTAAGAAAATAATGAATGTATCTTTAAGATACAAAAACTTCTTCGTAAAATGGGAGGCTCCGTTTTGATTTTAGACCCATGGTTTCTTGGGCAAAACTTCTTAGAATTCATCCTAGTTTACGATTCTGATAACCGCTTTGCCGCGAAAAAAATTGACCCACCCTAATATGCATACATGACATACACACACATGCACAAACGCTGCCCTGCAGTACGGCTGGTGTCAAGGCATACCTAATTCTAGTCCTATGATGCATCACTAGTAGCTAGCTAAATCGTTGGGTACTAGTAATGCACAGGTCGTTAGGCAAATAAAACGGAAAACAAAACTAAACAGTCCAATGATGCATCACAAGTAGCTAGCTAAATCGTTAGGTACAAATGCAGAGGGCTTTAGGCAAATAAAACGAAAAATAGCAAAGGCAAGAGAAGTGACAAAAGCAACTGTATAAGATGAAGCGCGCATGGTAAGGTTAACGGTGAATAATTATAACCAGAATTTTGTCAATTTTTGTTTTCGACTGTGCTCTCTTGTTTTTGGTCGCTAACACATTTTTGTGTGCAGTCAGAAGTGAAATGCGTTCAAGCGAGTGCGCGTGCAGCTTAATAAATTCTAGTAAGTACATAAGTTTATAAAATTATAATCGTAGTAGAAATAAGAGCTAATCAAAGGAATCATTATATTTTAACTTAAAATTAATAGAGTTTCTATACTAAAGCTTTGATTTATTTATGTATATACATATTTTAACAGACGAGCTAGCCAGGGTATACAACGGCGATGGAGTTTTTGCGGAGGACACGATTAAAAAATTGGTATCTTCTATTACTCGTTAATAGGTAAAAGTAAACAGTAATAAGAAGTATAATTGATATTAAATTTAATCACTATTTTACATTTTAGAAACTATCTCTAAATGCCAGGTTGGGCCGCCGGAGCCGGAGCTGCGTAAGGCTACAGAAAAAAACGCGTGGTAAAAACTAATGTGAAAACACTTAACACGTAACATGCAATGTATAAAACAAAAGAAATTATTTATATTTTACATTATTTTTAAAAATAAATAGTGATGTTTAATGTTAAACCTAAGAGTTTTGTGTCTGTTTCGTACTATTTTTGTACAGGCGAAAATATTAGTTACTTGTACTAGCGAAATAGCTAAGTAGGGCGTACTATCGATATTACCAGGCCTCGTGTACCAGATAAATAACTAGCGACTAGACCTAACCAGACAGCCGAGTAGGGCGTACTAACGATTTCACTACTCCTTCGGTACCAAGGAAATCGCTAGCTAGTGGTAATGCACCGCCGTACCGCTCGGTACGCTCTGCGGACATTCTCTAGTTAAATTCGTTAGGTAAATACTTTGCTGGTGGTTCGAGTGTGCACCAGTACTCATCACTGAGTTCTAGGCATATCGCTAGTCTGGCACCGGGCCCGCGTACTGCAGGGTGGGTACAGAAAAATACAAAAATCTCGGCAAAGCTAGTCCACTAAAAAAATGAAACAAATGAAATACACACGTATACAAATACTGATGCATTTTCCCTCTTCCCCTTCCCACCATCCACCTTTCTACAAACTCGGGCCGCTGAAGCCGAGAAGCAAATGTAACAAAATCATAAAGGCAGCTAAATTTCAGTTTTGCAAATATCTGATCATACATACTCTTTATATTTTTCATTCTATGACACTAGTAAACATCCTTGTAACGCACCTCCCATACAGTTGTGCAATTACATATACAAAGATTCACGCATATTTTATAAAGGGGATGCAAAAGTGTATGTGTATCATGTATGTTAGAAAAAGTCTGGCGCGCGACAAATTTCTACCTACATGAACGCACACAAGTTTTTAGCGATCGCAGAAACACACTTGTGAATACTCTTTTAATTTTATTTACAATGTGAATGGGTACACTTGGTAATGTAGCAAGTAAGAGTAGTTTAGGTGCGACACTGAAAATACAAATTCTTGTGTTGCTGTTTGTGGGCATTAAGCCATGCGCATGCATACACACACATACATTCATATGTGTTAGGTGATTACTCAACAAAACAACCCTTATCTATCATATATTGTGCTGATATGACTTAATTATAAATAAAAAACACTTTTATGTAATCTGACTAAGACATTAGTTTTAATTAAATTTTGCTTATTGTATGTCCAAAATTTGACAATTGTTTTTACATTTATTTATTTAATTTTAATAATTTAATTTATTAAAAAAGACACTTGAATATATTTATTATTATTATAAACGCCCTGCACCTGTAAAAAATCATTATCATAAAAAAATACGTACAACTTTTTACGTAAATTCATATTAAGCACAGAGCGGCGTGACCCAACCTTCTTTGTCGGCTGCAGCTCTGCCACTAATCGCACGCAGCGCAGTCGACAACAACCGGTTTGCCGCTGGGGCACTAACAGCAGTTTGGGTTCTGGTTTTTCAAAGTTCGTTGCAATTCGGCGAGCACGATTTCGGCCCAAGAAAATACCCAGCGGGCAAACACCTCCGTTTTAAGCGAGCGTCCTTTTTCTCGTACGTTTCTCGAATAAAATGTTATCGATGATGACACTTTTTATATCGAAATAAGGTGCATTCACGAACAAATTTTCAATGCAGGATGTCGAATTTGATAAAGTGACGGGAAAATTTTTTCAGTACGCCAATGACAGAGTCTCGAAAACGATAAAATATAAGGAAAACAAATCTCAAAAATTTGGTTAAGTTAGGTTTAACAATTTTTTAAATGGAAGTATTATTATTGTTAATGTTTTAAATGTTATTTATGAAAATGTTATTAGTCAAATGTAAATAATTTATATAAAACTTAGCTTTAAGAATTTAATGTTCAATTTTAAATGTTAAATTTTATTAATGTTAATTTTGTAATGCGTCTAAAAAAGCAAAGCTTTAAAAAAAAATTTAAAATAAAATAATATATAAGTTCAAGTTTTCTGTCCGTTTTTACATCCATTCTCGACACTTTTTCGATACGAAAACGGATTCGTTCGCGACTATCACTAACGAAGGTTTTGCTGCCACAAACTAAGCGACAGGTGATACTTTCTCGACAATTTTTCGAGTGTCGTTCTCGACAGTTTTATAAGAGAAAAGTTCGAGAAATTGTCGAAAACTGACCCATTCTCGAAACCGATTGCCCGCTGGGTATTCCTCTAGATATACATACTCGTTGCTCAAAGCCAAAGCACTGACCAAATAATGTTTGGTCAGTGGCCAAAGTAACCTATCATCGGTATATCACTATCGCAGAATGGTGCTGCCAACCTTAACGGGGATTCAGCAGTTCCTTTGGTTTTTTTTTTAGCCTGTGACTCTTAAACTGCTACATGTTGCACATCAAAATGTATATATAATAGCTTTCTATGACCCCTGCAACGAGGGAAAAACTTTTTAGTTGTTGAGGAGCATGTGTTTGTGAACCTAGAAGACTCAAATAAGCATTTTGAAAATTTGCTTCATAATAAAAAAAATAAATAATGCAAGTGTCAGCTTGAGTCAGCTGTTCGCCTTACGATGATTTTATTGATACTTATATATCGTTACTTAGCATCGGTATAAGTAGTAGCCGGACCTCCATGCATCGGATAGGTTAGTGCTAACCGAACATTGAGAAACTCTAATTCGACTAAACTTTAGAACAAGTTGACTAACCGGACATTCAGAAATTGGGCCTAAATTAGTCGTATCCATCCGTTTCCAAATCATATTTGAGTAAGCGCAAGTAGCCTTTGGCTCGTCATTCGATCTTTCAAATTGAGCCCAAACTTGGGAGCCTTCTCGCCGATTTCATTTGATGAATTAGTTGGACTCGAATGTTCGCGGAAAATTAGCCGCCTAAATAGCAAATACCAGCGCTTCATTCTACAGCAACACGCGATTGCTTTTACTTACGATGGGAAGTTTGCTTTATTGTCCAACATCCTTTGCGTTACACAACACGAAAGAAATATTTAGAAAAAAGTAAAAAAATAGAAAGTAAAATCGTTACCTCGGTTTGAGAGTAAAAAGTGTAGGGTAGTGCAGTGCAGAACAGAACTCGAAAAATACAACCCTGAAAATTGTAAGTGTAAAAAAGTGTAGAACTACTATCGCACAAAAAAGGTGTAAGTTAGAGCAAATGAAGCAAACAACAGCTGACTGTCACAGCCGAAAACAGGTGTTGAGCAAATTTGCAGTTGTAAAACGTATTGATTAAAAAGTACATAAGACAGTTTTTTTTAACTTAAATTTATAGGTTAATTTGAGTAACACTAACTTTCGGAATGCACACGTGGAGCGAGCTCTGCCAGTTTGTTTGTTATTTTTTAAATTAGCTTTGAAGCTTCGATCGAGCGTCTTCTATTTATTTTCGATTTGGCTTGTGCTAAAGTTATAATCATGCTCCTTCAACTCATTGGCAATTTCAGCCACATTTTATTTTTAATCAGTAGACTGCGGCCTAACTTTGGCTAGTACTTCCCGTAAAGCTCGATTAGGAGCTTTGTGCTGGAATTCATCCAAAAAGCCTTTTCTTTATTTTCAATGGGTGCGGCAGCTGCTGCTTCCTGCTCTGAATATACTTCAGGCTCTGCATATTGAATAAACAGTTATAAAAAGTTAGAAAAATAAAGAATTCATTATATACAACCTTCAATTGAAAACTCCAAATACTCCTCTTCCATGAAATAATCATTCTCATTCGACATTTTTTATTATTATTAAAACTTGCAATGTTCAAGTCAATTAAAGAAGAGCTCAAAAGCTTTACTGACAGAAAACGGCTTTTCGGCCACATACAGTAAATAACTGACACAAAACAGCTGTTTTGTTGTTCTACACTTTTCTGCTCTTGATTTTTGGTGGTGTAGAAAAGTGCAGAAAAGTGTTAGTCAGGGCACACTAAAAAACACAGGGCAGAACAGTTCAGTGTAAAAAGTGCAGCTATCGAACACTTTTTTGTGAACTAGTGTACACTAGGGCAACCTAGTGCAGCTATCGAACAGACCTAAAGAAAACATAGATAGTCGCCATTAAATATCGATGCTTTAAGAAATTGTAAATACATCGATGCATGGATAGCTCATCGATGTTTTCACCATCTCTACTTCACATCGTATCTATATTTCTAAGACTGACATTGACGTCGTGTTTGTTTGTTGACAATATGCGATAGAGAGAAACAATGTGTAGCCGGAATGCATTGATTTGTGTTTGGCAGCGAAGAATTTAAAAACTTGTGAATTTTTTTAAAATATAAGATCAAAATGGTATGCTAAATACTAAAACATTTAAAAAATTTGGTTTATTATATGTACAAATATGTAAAATAAAACGTATGTGTATTTCAGCGCCAACTTAATATGTGTTTCCTAGGTCTATTGGCTCTAATAACTCTGTTGTACATAATACATGAGCGTCCGTATTTGAAGTATGAAGGGTTTTCCGTATCTCACACTAGACACAATGAAAAGTAAGCATCCGCACATTCTTTTTCCTGAAGCTTTTTATACTCTGATACCGAAGATAAAGAGTTTATTGGTTTTGTAAAATATTCGTCATGCTGTCTGTCGGAATATTGATAAAACGCTTATCTCACGCATTTTAACAGCTAGAGTCTAAATTTTGATGAGAGCTGACAATTTCTCTTAATGATCTGTTGCACACAGCCCTCCGCTTTTTATACCCTGAACCGATAAAATGGGTAAAAAGGGTATAATGGTTTTGTGCAGAAGTATGTTACAGGCAGAAGGAAACATCTCCGACCCTATAAAGTACAGAACAACATCCAGATTTGTATCCCAAATTAAACAATTTTAATATTATTAGTTCTTTAAATGAATTAGTTGGAACTGAGGAAAAGGCTATTTCGTTTTTAGAGGAAATAGGTTGATTCCGTCGCGTAAATCAACTCCACCACAATGTTGAGGGCATCCAATGAAATTTGAATCTGACTCCAACGCTTAGTTTCGCTGGAATTGGAGATGTTCCTCAACTGGATTTTCCGACTTTTTAGTATCTATATATCGATAACTAAGTGAGATATCGATAAATTGTATCTAATATTTTCGTCTTATATTTCAGAAATCTATTAAATAAAGTAGCAAGATTGCTGGTGTCAGAGTATTTCGCAGTCGGTTGCACCCGACAGAAACGTGTTTCCGTATTCATTACTAGCTAGTGTACCCATTTAAAAAAAATATGACATTTGTTCATCATTAAATTTATTGGATTAGAGCTTCCTTGTAAACGATATTTGTTGTCGTTTTATTTTGTGGCAGCAAAATAAATTGATTATCAGCAGATCCAATTCATAATAGGCCTTCATACAGTTGGCCATGAGTAAAACATTAATTTCGTAGGTCGGTCCCTACCAATTCAAAGGTTTGTCCTTGGGACTCATTAATAGTCAACGCGAAAGATATTTTCACTGGAAATTAAAGCCGTTTAAATGGGATTGTCAAATCAGTTGGGATCAGCGTTATCCTCGGCTGATCCTATGTCGATCGATTTGTAGTTTTTGAATTGGCCATGAATTTTTTGTAAAATCAGATTGTTTATTTCTTAAACTTTGTTTTTCAAGCCGCTGCGAACTCGCGATTATCGACTCTTGCGGACTTGAGATGTTCGCAAATTTTGATAAGCAAGCGGTTGTGAACGTTCAATACTTGACTCTTTTGCACGGGACTGCGACGCGTATTATCTCTGACTTGAAAGACGATTTTCAGTTTCTGATGAAGATTTTTTTTGCCCTAGCATGTAAACTTTTTCTAGAAAGTTGAGATCTGGATCTTTTAGGCATTTTAATCTTAATATGATAAAACGAAAAAAAATTAGTGATACTAATATTAGTTAACAAAATTTAATTAGTTGACATACCGACAGCAGCGCCACCTACCGGGTCCAATTGTAAGGCCCAATTTCCCAATGTCCGGCTATGCAAACTATTCTAAGTTGTCGAATTTGAGTTTCTCAATGTTCGGTAAGCATTTACTTATCCGAAGCCTGGAGGTCTTTTTAACACATACCGATGGACCTGGACCTAGAATATTCAAAAAAACCTATTGGAATTCTGCTTCATAAAAAAAATTAACAATTGAAGTGTCAGCTTGAGTCAGCTGTTCGCCTTAGAATGATTGTTCGTATTTATATACAGAAGTGACATATAGATGAAAGGTAACTTTGGCTTTGAGAAAACCAAATAGCTTATTACTATTACGCGTGTTCCCGACGAAATTAAGCATTTTTCCGTGGTAAAAAGAAGTTTATGTTCTTCAGGGATAATTTCGGCTTCTACTGGTAAAAGAATTTTTATACTTTGATACCGAAGGTCTCATAGTATATTGGTTTGTGCAATGTCCGTCATGATGTGCGTCCGTCCGTCCGTCTGTCAAGTGTCAAGATTGGGCTGCCACGCCTTCTAGGAAGCTGGGAAATCGATAACTGAAAACCGATAAAACCATATATTTCTTACATTCCTGGAGCTAGAGTTACCAAATTTTGCATGAATATAGCTATTCACATCCCTGAAAAAAATGCATCAACATTTTGGATGCCACGCCCACTCGTTCCGCCTCCATCCTCCCTGCTCCTTTAAATTGGAAACGCCTATAGTTTCTCACATTTTTTGGGCAAGAGCCATATGTCAAGATACGTAGTGAATTCTAACAAACTGCATCAAAAATTTGGATGCCAAGCCCACCTCTGCCGCCCACCATTTAAAATCGGAAATTTCGATGTCTCTTACAGTTTTTAAGCTAGAGCCCGCAAATTCGGTAGAAAGATAGAAGGCAACATCTACCAAAAATCTGCATCAAAATTTTGGATGCCATGCCCAACCAAGCCACCCGCCTTATAAAATTTGAATCGGCTAAATCTTTAACAGTTGTTGAGCTAGAGCCACCAAACTTGGTAGGAAGATAAATGGTGACAGTTAAAAACATTTGATTCAAAAATGTTGATGCCACACCCACCTCTGTCGCCCACCTTTTACCACCCGGCCCACTCCTTTGCAAGCAGACTCCTTACCATCCGTTCTTTAACTGGTATCAAAGTATTCTGTAGTCGGTACAGTCCGCATGCAACGTTTTCACTTGTTTTCTGCTGATCCTATTGTATTTTATTTTAAACTTTTAATATGTTTCACAGAAATACAACCTTTCACATCGTTGCAGTCGCCTGTGGTCAGCGAGCTCAAGAAACTCTTGTTATGATAAAGTCAGCAATACTCTTTAATTATTATCAGGAATACCTCAAGTTCATAGTATTTACAGAAGATCCATTAACTAGTATTTTGAGGGAGAAACTGACAGACTGGCGTGATTTATACCCGCAACTGTTTGATTTTGAGCTTCTGCCACTAAAATTTCCGAATCAAAGTAAAATGGAATGGAAAAACCTGTTTAAACCATGTGCAGCACAACGCCTGTTTTTACCAGTAAGTATCAATTTGCTTACCTACAATAAATAAATTGGTTAAAGGCTTGACAAAATTGGAATATGTAATTCAAAAAATGTGGAAGATACACTCATAACCGTTTAAACAACGGCGGGGGGTGGGGGGCGGAAGGTGTGGGCGTGGCATTCAAATTTTTGATGCAGTTTGTTGGAAAACTTTACTACCTATCTTGACACAAATTTTGGTGGCTCTAGCTCATAAAAGGTGAAAACTATAGCCGTTTCCAATTTCAAGGAGAAGGGGGATGGGTGCGGAATCAAGGGGGCATGGCATCCAAAAATTTAATGCAGTTTTTGCAGGGACGTGACTTGCTATCATCGTGCAAAATTTGGTAACTCTAGCTGCAGGAATGTGCGAAATAAATGGTTTTATCTGTTTTCAGTTATCGATTTTATCGATTTCCCAGCCTCCTAGTAGGCGTGGCAACCCAATCTTGAAACTTTTTCTGTCTCGCCTATAAACAAACATAATTGCAAAGTTTTAAGTCTCTAGCTTTACTGGTGTCGAAAAAAGTTGCGTTCATACAAACGGACAGACACCATTACGGACATAGCACAAAACCAATATACTGTGAGACCTTCGGTATCAAAGTATAAAAACGATCTATATTGCACTATTCGTTCCAATTTTAATGCATTTATTCTTCAATTTATTACTGAAACACAAAAACATAAACACAAAAACAAAGTAACAAAGAGGAGAAAAAAAAACCAAAACCAAACGTTTGCTTATTTCAGTGTGTCAACTTATTGCAAACAATTAATTAACATACTGTTTATCATTCAAGCAGTTCACTTATTCCAAAGATGATAGACCACCTAGATGTTGCACTGCATACTAAGCAGCGTTAAGTATGGCGGATCGTACCATGACGACCCGGCGCACAAAATACAGCAAAAGCACTCGCCTTTAGTGGCCCAACGCACTAAACGTCGTGATGCGTCGGCAGTATTCTGTGAAATACACAAACGACAGCGGTTCAAATGCTGGCAACATTATTTTATTATGCCCCGAACCCATAAAATGGTTATTAATGGTTTTGTGCAAAAGTATGTAACAGGCAGAAGGAAGTATCACCAACCCCAAAAAGCAAATATATTCTTGATAAACAACAACAGCCGAGTCGATATGGCCATGTTCGTCTGTCCGTCAGTCTGTCCCTATGTATGAACGTGTCGATCTCAGAGACCATAAAAGCTAGAGACTTCAGACTTTGAACATAAGCTCATCTAAGTCCTAGGCAGTACAAGTTTGTTTCCGATTTTCGATAACTTTTTCCGTTTCCGAAATGCACATGTGATCGATAACATAAAAATATCGAATATCTAAAATGTAAAACACGTTTTAGAAACTTGATACAAAATAACGAAAATCTGCGAAAATTTCATCGAAATCAGTTGAGAAACAACAGAGATATCGAAGATTTAAGTTTAGTCACAGATGCATACAGACAATAGCGGTGTTCAACCATGAAACATGAAACGATGAAACGAATGACTGCGCGCGTTAAGTATAGGGTTTAGGAAAAATGGAAAATGGTCATAGGTTGTTCGGCTCCTAAAAGCGTGGACTTAGACAAAAAAAAATTTTTCATTTTGAGTATTATATGAATAATATGTTCTTATATGGATCCCAAGAATTTTCAGTAGAGATTTGTAGGTTCCACAATCGAGAATGAAATGATTAAAGTCACCTATTGCTCTTAACAAATTTTGCATATTTTGCATCAGCATGAATCTTTAGTTGTTTTGCGGCGCATGTCTGCATTTCCCTGCTTTGTTAAGGAAGAAGACCTGAGCTTTCCTAAGGGGTTTTGTCACATAAAGGGTCCCAGCCCATGAAAGAAACTATATCCGACAGTCCCTGTAACGTGATTATGATGTAATCGAGTATACCTGCCCGTGTGGTATAAAAAACCGTTGGTGTCATGATGCTGATCTCCACGAAGTGTTTTTAGCATTATCTCTATTAGTGATAATATTAGCTCCCGTCGATCTGACCTTCCGCTTTAAATAAAGATCTAACTGGCTTCCAAACACCTAGGCGATTTTTTCTCTACTTAAAAGCTTCCTCATAAACTTTATGTTGATTAACAAGCAGTCCCAGGGAATTTTAATAATTTATAGTCTGAAACTTCCCATCGGGAAGTATAATGGATAATTCTAAACAACTTTTATATTATGTATTATTATTATTTTTTATATAACATATATATATATCGATTCACAATTGTACTATTAACCTCCAGGTGCGCATCTTTGCCAGATGGTAGCACCACAAGTTGACTGAGCGTCGGTCACATTGTCCTGACAACGCGTACGGTGTCTTTTTCGTTGTCCACCTATTACCACATTTTATAATCCAAACGTAAAACGTGGCTATATTACCTCGGCTGTTAATATTGATTAGGAATATATATATATACTACTAGGTGACCCGGCAAACGTTGTTTTGCCATGCATATTATTTCTAGGAAACATTTTTCCAATTCAATAAAAATAAATATAATAGTGGAGTTCACGATGAATTGTATTGTTGCAAAAGTGCAAATGTGCAAGCCTCTCCAACAACAATTTGTACTGAGTCAAGTTTGCACTTTTTGCTAGACCCCGACCCTTGACTACAAAAATCGTTGCAAGTTTGCTACACATAAGTGTTAAACATCAATAAAAACGTGACAAGTGTTGCAAAAGTCGCTTGGTATTTTTTTGTGTAATTTAGTGCTTTATGTGCTAAATCAAAACAAACATCTGCTTAAGACGGCTATTGTACAATGAGCAAAGGATGTTATCCCGCCAACTTATGGACTTTGATACATTAACTTTGTCGCCTCTGCGGCTCGCATAAATGCAAATTGCATCATCGACAAAATCATCCCAAATTACGTCCAATGCAGATCGACCTCAGCATGTTCAGTAACACCTGCAATAATTGATAACTAGTGTACTTAAATTGCCAAATAAAGCATTCAAACCTATATACCTTCAATTGCATTAATTTCCTGAATAGCTTGGGATGCTCTCCATTCCAAAAGTGAAGCTTTCACACTTTTAAAAGGCACTTTTCTATTTATTTGTTTCCAATGATTCGAATTACACTCAAAATAGCTAAGTCAGAGATACCAAACTTGCTAGACTCGTGTCGTGCAAACTTGCTCTTTTGCAACGATACAATACATCGTGAACTCCACTATTGTTAACTATTTCTGTTGCTCCAAATGATGTCATTTGGAAACATGAATTGAATGTGCGACTTGACTTCAGGAACATACTTCAATCTGGATCTGTACCGATACGTAAAATGTGCAATGGCTCAGGTGGTGTTTCAATTTCGGTTATTTGTACTTTTCCTGATGAGCAACACATCACAACTGGCTCATTTTTAAATTTGAGTGCATGACAATGCATTCCTTTTTCAAAGTACCAATAACCACTTTAGAATGTGCATAATATTCAACATCCGGCTCATACTGGAATGCTAGTCAAAGAAATAACTTTGATGTAAATGCTCGATGAACTTGTTGGCGTTGTTGGTCAATTCCTCTACGTCTGTCGACTATGTATCTGCGCGTTGCTCTTCCTTCTTGTTGCCTTTGTTGATTTCGTTCATTTCGGGACTCTTGCGATTGTGATTCACTTAACTGTGCCATGCTCACACGCTCATCTGCATTGTTTTCTTGGATTTGTTCACCTGAAATTCGTACTTATAAATATCTCGTGAAATTTTATGTGCTTTCGATTATAAGTAAATTCCCGCATACTATTTTAATTGAATTAAAAAAATGTTTCCTAGTAATAATATACATGAGAAAAACACGTTTGCCGGGTCAGCTGAACGAAACTTGGTCAAGACATAAGGGCGTGTAAGAAAATTATGCAAATCTTGACCCGATCAGACCATTCCTTTGGGTACCTCCCAAAAAAAAAGAACATAGGTGTTTGGAAGGTACCCAAAGGAGTGGTCTGATCGGGATGAAAAATATATGTTGGCCGATGCGCAGACCTAACCGATAAGCACACAAAATTTCACGAAAATCGGTAGAGCCATTTCGGAGGAGTTCAATTACGAAATTTGTGACACGAGAATTTTATGTATTAGACAAGAGAAATTAAGTTAGGAAACAACTAATCTTTGTCTCGCACATCGTACACTTTGCAAAAACAAAATTCAAGGCCGACTTTACTGTTTATCACTTCTCTATGCTCCGCCCTTTGTTCTTAAAAGCATATTTTATCAATTCTCTATACACCGCGCTTTGTTTACAAATGAAAAACAACCGCTAAATAAATGCATACCCAATCTTCGCTGCATTTGCTTTCAAAGCAGAGTTAAAAATGAGAGGGAAGTCCAATCTAGAGAGTGTATCGTCATTGGTGTATCGTTATTGGTCCCAAACCCAAAGAGGCTTAAAGCTTGGACACGCGCGCGCTTCTCTCTTCATGTTCCGCGCTGGATGACAAATTATTTTTAAATCTCGCTCCGTTCATTCGCCTTTGTTGTTGCCCATTTCGGCTCACTCTCTGATGTAAGCGCGCTCTGCATGTCAAACAAAAAGCTTAGTATCGCTACTTTCTTCGCACGCACTGATTCAAAGCAAAAATATCTAAGTGGCTGCAGTTAAGTGAATAGTCAAACTCACACGTACACGCGAAAATCTGCATCATGAATCACGTGTACCTGCCTTTAGCTTTGATTTAGTGTGTGAGGAGGAGGTACGGTTAATAAACTTTATGATTAACATGCAGAGCGCGCGCATAAAAAAGAGAGTGAACGTAAAAGGGCAACAACAAAGGCGCATGATCGGAGCGAGATCTTAAATTATTTGATATCTAGCGCCGGTCAGTAGCAGTGCGAGACCAAGAAAAACACTTACAACAACAACAAACGCTACTTGGGTCGTAAATGAATTTTCAAAGGCACACAAATCTGAAGAAAAAAATTGTGCACTGTGCTAAGTGATACATGTACAAAAAATTATGAAATTTAAGTTTTCAAACGCATTATTAACTTATTTGTGTATGCACTTATTCATTAAGAAGACTTTATGACTTTGATTGTGCGACGCGAAGGCGTCACTGCGTAGATGTTTTGTTTTTGTAAGCACTCTCGTGATCAAACCCTCAGCTTGTGCGACAATCAGGCGCCAGTAGTGGAATGAGTCATGTGTTTTGTTTTCGGACCTAGGTGTATGGGAGGTCCTCGAAGGAGTTGTCCAAAATAAAAATAATTTCTTAGTGCTCAATTACTACCTGCATGGAATATTTTGTGAAAATTTCAGCCTAATAGCCCTTTTCGTTTAGGCTGTGTGAATGTCGACAATCAGGACAAACTCTTTTATATATGTATATGGATAAGGGTTCGGCGGTGCATGATGCATGATTTTTGAAACTCACAAAAGAATAGTTTTTATTATTGGGTATTGCATAAAGTTCCACATAATTGAGATAACAATAATTTATAAATAAGATTTTCAAATTCAAAATTTGTTAATAAATAAATAACTTTTTCATTTTATTTCAAGTCTTTATTAACAAAGGTCGACTCGTTGCTGTATGTTGACACGGACATTTTGTTTTTATCTCCGATTTCCGACATATGGAATTTTTTTGGAAAGTTCAACGATAGTCAAATTGCTGCTCTAGCGCCAGAGCACGAAAATAAAAATATCGGATGGTACAACCGCTTTGCACGTCATCCTTTCTATGGTCAACTAGGAGTAAACTCTGGAGTCATGCTGATGAATCTTACACGCATGCGGAAATTCAATTGGGAACGTCATGTATTTCCTATTTATAAAGAGTTTAAATTACGTATTACCTGGGGAGACCAGGATATTATTAATATTCTGTTTTATTATCATCCTGATAAACTTCATATAATGTCTTGCGAATACAACTATCGTCCGGATCACTGCATGTATATGAATATTTGCAATACTTCTCAATCAGGAATAAAGTTAATACATGGTAATAGAGGATATTTCCATTCCAACAAGCAGCCGTTATTTAATGCAATATATAGTGCAATAGAAAATTACCAATTTAACACAAATGTATACACTGATTTTCTGTTGCCGCTTCGCTCAGCGTTAGTTGCACAGCCTATCAAAGAATCTAGTTGTGGGAAAATCTCTAGTGATATTATTTTGATGGCGAACATTCTTTTTGATAAAAAGTATTAAAATATAAGAATCTTCAAAGCTGTTACGG
Organism: Scaptomyza hsui; assembly: GCA_018152825.1. Classification (NCBI taxonomy): domain Eukaryota; kingdom Metazoa; phylum Arthropoda; class Insecta; order Diptera; family Drosophilidae; genus Scaptomyza; species Scaptomyza hsui. Next base: position 127,793 of record JAECXO010000070.1, read on the forward strand.
AACTCGATTTTAACATTTTTAAGCCATCTTAGTTTAAAGGTTTCGTCAAGTACACTCCGAACTTAAATACTTTAAGCTTTTCGGTTGCTTAAAGAAACATCCTTCTAAGAGATAAAGTTTAAGAATCCTTTACAGGTAGCAGTCAGTTTTTAAATATCCGTCCATTCCCTACCCTCGTGTAATACGTGCAGGTCACATTTGTTTTTAATTTTGTCATCCGGAAATATCTGAATCCATGCGATGGGTAATACCAGTTTGTGCAAATGCATACAGGCAATCATAAACTTATTTACCATAGGCAGTTTATACAAAATAATCGAGCTTTTTCCGTTTCCAGACATTAATAAGAGTAAAATCTTTGATGTGAGCAGTACTGGGGGAATTTTTAAATACGAACTTAAAAATAATGATTTTACGCGTGAAGTCCAAGGTTGTGGGTCTTCTCTCGTAGACCTGTCTCTAATAGCGCAGTACTTGTTTTTTTTCTTTCTACTTTTTAAAACATTTTAATAATTATTTTGTTTGCACAAGTAAGTTTAAAAATGTATTTCAAGAAAAAATAATGAAGGACTTTTTATTCAACATATCTTTAATTAATATGATTAGACATTTTTTTGTTCTGTAAGTCTTTCTATGTTATAAAAAAATCCTCAATATCAATACCTTCTACCCATGAAAATAAGTAAAACTTTTATAATAAAGTTTTGCCGATCATAAACAAAATAAAATTAGATTTTAAAATTCCAAATTTTTAATAAATAAATAACTTTTTCATTTTATGTCAAGTCTTTATTAACATAGGTCGACTCGTTGTTGTATGTTGACACGAACATTTTTTTTATCTCTGATTTCCGACATATGGATTTTCTTCTAAAATTCAACGATCGGATGGTACAACCGCTTTGCACATCATCCTTTCTATGGCCAACTAGGAGTCATGCTGATAAATCTTACACGCATGCGGAAATTCAATTGGGAACGTCAAGTATTTCCTATTTATAAAGAGTTTAAATTACGTATTACCTGGAGAGACCAGGATATTATTAATATTCTGTTTTATTATCATCCTGATGAACTTCATATAATGTCTTGCGAATACAACTATCGTCCGGATCACTGCATGTATATGAATATTTGCAATACTTCTCAATCAGAAATAAAGTTAATACATGGTAAAGAGGATAAAGCAATATATAGTGCAATAGAAAATTACCAATTTAACACTAATGTACTCACCAATTGTTAAAGCATGAACATAATATTCTTAAATACAAAAATATATACATGTATGCAATAAGAGTGTGAACATCTGTTGTGCGCACTAGCAGGTAGCAGTTAGGCTAACTGATAAATAAGGCACATGTTTGTACTCTAAAAATAGCCAGATGAACGCTTAACCTTACAAACTCAGCGATAGGATAAGAATATGTTAAGACCAACGCTGAGACTTACAAACTCAGCGATAGATAAGCTAGAGTTAAGGGTTGATTTTACGCATGAGCCAGGGTATAAAAACCCTGACTCAGAAGAATAAAAACTAGTTCAAATTCACAACACCAACCGTGATATACTCAACATTTTGGTCCTTCGAGCCGGATGATCAACGTTTTGATCGTTCGATAACCTGTGCGTCTTTTGTGCGTTTCTGGGGCATTTAACAACAGAAAGTGTTAAAATACAGTGCTTAATACAAAGTTTTCTTTGGCTAACCAACTCAAGCTGTGAGTAGAGGCACAGTTCGATCAACCAGGCGATCAAGACAAAAACACCTCCAACGGGTTAAGCCAAATAAAATATAAAAAAAACAGAAACATACAAGATGCCGTCAGCACAAACTCTGCAACTGTTGAAGAAGCAAGCGGAGATATATGAGGCAGTCCAGCGGGCAATTGAAAAAAAGGCAGCAGAATCAGCTATTGATAATTTGGCAGCAGAATTCACTGCCAATCATGGAATGCTGATGAAAATTGGAGTCGTCGATCATCAATATTTTACTGGAAAAATATATGATGTTACAATGGCAAACATCAGGACCTATAAAGAGTCCCTGATGAAGGTCGAAGTTGCCGACCAAGCCAAGACGAGCGGCCAACAAACGTCAGTTATAGAAACTGATGTGAAAATGCTACCTGGGACGTCCAAAGGAAAACATGTTCACGAGAAAGTTGAAATGTTTTCTCAACGGAGCCCAAGCCCAATTGACATATTGGTAGATTTTGTGGACAAAAGAGCACAGAAGGTAAGGCAGCACATTAATAAAGTGAAAGCCTGCCTAGAATTCAGCAACCAGGAAGATATAAATGATCTTAAACACAAACTTAACTTCCTTTGGAACAAGGTACAATCAACGCTTACCGAATTAGAGGAACGTTATGAAAAGTTTGCATTTGACGTCGACGAGATCGATGATCTAGAGTGCAGTGTAGACGTTCTTTCAAAGAAATTGAACAGAAAAATAAGTGACATGCACCGAATTAAAGACGAAGTTCCAGAGCTACCGAAAGTGGATCTTCCTCAATTCAATGGAAGTCCCACAGAGTGGCCAACATTCTTCGAGCTGTTCTCCAAGGTTATTCACAACAGGAAGGATATCAGCGACACAAGAAAGCTGAACTACCTGAAATCTTGCCTCAAAGGAGAAGCTAAAACGGCTAGCTACAACGCAGCGTGGGAGCTAATATGCAAGCGCTACGAGAATACGCTCAAAATATTTGCTAACTGCGTAAACCAGCTGCTGGACTTGGAACTGCTGAAGAACAATGATGAAGGCAGTATCCGCAAGTTCTTGGACAGAGCGACTGAGTGCATCTACATCATTAAAGAAAAAGGTAAAATTTCTAATGATGCTGATGTTTTATTCGCTCAAATTCTGCTGCGACAATTTTCCACAGAAGCCCTACAACTGTACGAGCAACATGTAAAGAAGGCTAGGGAAATTCAGTCTTTGTCCGATGTGCTGGAGTTTATTGAGCAACTATATAAGTCAATAGATTCAGTACAAAAACATGCCATTCAGACAGAAGCCAAGAAAACGAGCAATAAAAGATGCCGTTATGGCCAACTGGATGGCCACGATATAACGAGATGCCAGGAGTTTGGAGCCGAGCCTGTTAAAAATCGCAAGCAGTTTGTATTTAACAACTCATTATGCTTTAAATGTTTGGGAACTCATTGCATCAAAGATTGCAACAAGGATTGGACCTGCAATCGATGCTATAAAGCACACAACAAATTGCTTCATGAGGATGCAAAAAAGGAGACCGTCATCAGCAATTGCCTTAAACTAACAAAGGGGCAAGATACATTGCTAGCCACAGCGCTTATCCGGATCAAAAATAAATCTGGAAACTTTAAGCAACTAAGAGCCCTAATAGATGGAGGCTCTCAAAGAACAATGATTTCTGAAGAAGCAGCTCAAAAACTTAAACTTCAGCTAGTAAGAAGTAATGTTGAAGTTCAAGGAATTTCTCAAAAGGTTGAATCTTCACGAAGTAGCGTTTGCTTAACAATTAAACCAAGGATGAAAAGCGAATTCATTACCACAACGGAGGCAATTGTTATGCCAAAACTTCAGAAAGCTCTGCCGAGCAAGAAAATTGACATGGATGTCAATAAGGATTGGATGGGCTGCGAGCTAGCAGACCCATATTTCAACGAGCCCAGTCGAATAGATGTCATCATTGGCGTTGATCTGCTCCCGAAAATTATGTTGGGAAAGGTTAAAAAGATCAAGAAAACTCTAGGACAAGAGACGGAACTTGGATGGATAATTTCCGGAAAAGTATCGAAATACAAAGTTATCAGCGCAACTACAACGGTTTGCCAGGATACACACAAAGGATTTTCGAAACAGGAAAAACATGAGGCTGGCGCGGAGACGCTGCTGAAACGTCATCAGAAGCGCAAGTGCAAGATTGTTGGGAGCGAGAACGGATTCCAGGTGACCGCTGAATACGGCAATGACAAATCCCAGGAGAAACTGGATACACTGAAGAAGAAGTCGTGAAGGCGCCGCCAGTTGCTGAAGGAGCCCAATCGCTACCAGAACTTTAAGTGGGACTGCAACAAAGCCATGGTCAGGATTGGCAAGAAACTGAAGTTCACTACCGACGACATCGGAAATAAGGATCCGATAAATCTCAATAGCCATCTGCAGAAGTACCACCACTTTGAACGCGAGCTTAACTCTGCAAGATCGCGCATTGACGACATCATCAAAGAAGGCAGTGAGTTGATCGAGAGGATGCACTATGCTGCAGATCAAATTAACACTCGCTTGCTAAGGATCGTGATGACGTGGCAGACGCTGACGCAGTCTTCAACAATAAAAAGGCTTAAGCTGAACGAGGCTTGGCAGCAGCAGCAGGCGAAGCAGTTGTCCCAGGCAAAGCAGTACTTTGATAACATGAACAAACGGTGCCTCAAAAGAAGACAAGTACCGACGAACAGGCAGCAATTGGTGACTGTCAATACATCTGGCCCCCCGCAGAATGTTAAAGCATGAACATAATGTTCTTAAATACAAAAATATATACATGTATGCAATAAGAGTGTGAACATCTGTTGTGCGCACTAGCAGGTAGCAGTTAGGCTAACTGATAAATAAGGCACATGTTTGTACTCTAAAAATAGCCAGATGAACGCTTAACCTTACAAACTCAGCGATAGGATAAGAATATGTTAAGACCAACGCTGAGACTTACAAACTCAGCGATAGATAAGCTAGAGTTAAGGGTTGATTTTACGCATGAGCCAGGGTATAAAAACCCTGACTCAGAAGAATAAAAAGTAGTTCAAATTCACAACACCAATCGTGATATACTCAACACCAATTTTCTGTTGCCGCTTCGCTCAGCGTTAGTTGCACAACCTCTCAAAGAATCTAGTTGTGAAAAAATCTCTAGTGATATTATATTGATGGCTAAAAATTTTTTTTGGTAAAATATATTACCATATAAAAACACGAAATTAAGAGAGCGCGAAGGGTGGGGGGGGGGGTGTTTCTTATTGCAAAAATCACCTTCTGCACTTTCAGGGGAATAAAGGAATGCGGTATTTTAAGCTAAAGACTTTTATTAAAAATTCTTGAGACTTATTTTTTAATTTTTTTTAAACAAATCTTTGAAAACCATTATTAGTGATTTTTGTTTTTTTCAAATTAAAAATAATAGTTATTTTTAATTATTATTATAAAAATTCATAATAACTATAATTTTTAACTTTAATAAAAAAAAAATTAAAAATAGCTATATCTAACTTTTTTCATTAAAATTGCAAAATAAAAGATTATTACGCAATTTTCTTTTTGTGATCATAATAAGCTTTTTGGTGTCCTTGAAAAATATGTTGTATTATCCTTTCACAGGGATATTAATTTTACCCATAACTGTTATTTGCGGTCTCTGTTTTAAAGCCATCTTAGTTTTGAGGTTCCGTCAATTACACTCCGCACGTAAATTCTTTGAGCTTTTCGTTTGCTTAAAAAAACATCTGTTGAGCTATCGAGCTTTTTGAACAGCTATCGAATCTCCGAAATGCAAATTTAATAAATATAAATGCTCCGAAACTTGCATATATATAAATATAATTTATTTGCCTTCGTGGCCGAACTTAAAGAAATTTACAAAATGATTGAACAATGTATTGCAAGCAGCTCCGAATTAAACTGTGCAATAATTAAATATAAAGAATGATTTGGCAGGCGGTGTCAAAACCGTGCCGCGACTTGAATTCTCAAGCGATCGAACAGAACTGATTTGCTGCCGAACTGCAGCAGCAGCTTGAGCTCAGCTATAGGCCAAGGGCAATCAAAAAATAAGTAAGAAGAGCATAAGCAAAAAAACAGTTTTGAGAGTTACGTAAGTTTGCTCTTATGCTGCGCAGAGCATAATTGATTAAGAGATTTTACTTTAAGTGATGAAACTGCTTATGTTGTTGTTTGGTGCAGATAGCTGCGTAACCAAACATTCTCCCCCCGTTGGAAGACACGAGCTTTCAGCAACATCCTCTTTCGGAATCGCACATAATTTGCGCACAGCTCTCTTGATAGTTCCAGTTGACGTCTTGAAAAAAGCTACTCGGGAAACTCCGTCAGCACCAGCAACAAGCTCGACCATACTAGCCAGTGGCCAATTTAAGGGGCGGCAAGTTTTCTTCCTTTACAAGAACAAAGTCATTGATGAGAACACCAGGCTGGGATGTTCTCCATTTGGGTCGCTGCTAGAGAAGCGTTAAATATTCCTCACGCCAACGACTCCAGAAAATTTGCTGACAATAGGCTATACGCTGCCAGCGGCTAACGTTCAGCGCGGTGACATCAGTCTCCGGATATAGTGCGAGTGGCGCAGTGCCAGATCTGCAGGGTGCTCTGAAAGTAGAAAAAGAGGTCGAGAGTTTATTATTGCGCCAATGTTGCAGACGAGTGTGCGAAGATCATCCAGGAGTAAAATCAAGGGTCCAACCGATCGATATAAATGGAATTTTGCTGTCATCAGCGCCGCCTGCCAAAGTCCACCGAAGTGCGGGGAACCATAGACGAATAAAATGTAACCAGACTGGTAACCAGAATTGTTCATGTTAAGGCCCTGTAAACAAAAACGCAGGACCCAAACGCTTGTTCCCCTTCAACGAAACTTATCTGGTTTCGTTTTGACTTTGGCTTTGTTGTTTATTTTTCGTTCGTGTTTGTGTATTGTTCTGCGCATACACACGGCACAGAGTATATGTATGTATGTATTGACGCTCACAGCGTCAATGAACAGCGTTATTGCATTGAAGTGTATTGCATTAAAGTAAATAAAATAAATTGCATAATGAAATTAATATAATGTTTATTGGCCTAAGTAGTGTATTTTAATGCATTTTTTAAAGCAAATTAAAGTATAGTTTATTGTGTTGTGATTTTGGGCCCATCGTTGACATTTTTGTAGATGATTTTTAGGATTAAAAGGCCGTTGTTATTCTTAATGGTTAACTTTATTAACCCATCATTTTCTCCTACGCGTTTCGGCTTGTATTAAGCCTTCTTCAGGGAGCCTGCATAAAGTTGTTTGTTTAATATTAAGATACAAAACAATCACAAATGAATACACGCATACATACATCTTTTACATTAAAACATAACATTACAGCATTGTCATGAAATTTAAATTTATATTGCACAAAGTATTTCTAGCGAAGTTGGTCGTTTTTGTCTGTTTTGTATGTTTGCTGCTGTAGTCATCTGTAATTACTGTCGAATAAATATTGTTTGTCTGTTCTAAGTCTTCTTTATGGTTCACAGCGTTATGCTGCTTTGTTGTATGCGTAAGCTTTCTAACGTCAGTCTCGTTCTCTCTCTCCGTTCAATGTCCAACAGTTTGGCGTTTTCGAAGTCAGCTGTGTGACCTGTTGTTGTTGTGTGTTGTGCAAGTGCTGTGGTAATTTTTCCCTTTTTCGCATCCCCCCGGTGTTCGTTGAGTCGCGTTCCAAACGCTCTTTTGGTTGTACCGATATAGACTCCGTTACATCGCTCTCCCTCTCTTCCCATGCAGTTGATTTGGTAAATGACGTTTCGTTGTTGTTCCTTGTCGATCTTGTCTTTCGTATTCGTAAACAATCTACGTGTATTTTTGTGCGCTTTATATGCATATGTTAGGTGTTTGGTCGCATCAGCTGGCATAATTTTCGCAAGAGTTTGTTTGGTAGTTAAATGTTCTATATATGGTATGCTCACGTATTGGTTCATTTGTTCGTCCGAATTGTCGTTGTGTGCTTTTAATATTTTATTATTTTCGTTTGTAATTTCTAGTATTATATTGTCCACTAATTGTTCCGGGTAGCTGTTCTTTAATAATATTGATTTTAATTTTATATATATTTCGGGCTTATGTTTTTCGTCGCTCAATGTGGAGGCTTTTTTGACCATGTTTTTTGCTGTGTTTATTTTTTGGATCATTGGTTGGTGTGAGTGGAAACTCATAATCCTATTGGATGCGATCGTCTTGGTGTACCATTTGAACCCAATATTTTCCCTATTTCTGGTTAGCCCCGTGTCAAGATAAGCAATTTTGTTGTTAACTTCCTTTTCCATTGTAAATTGTATTCTTCTATGTTGCTTATTGAGTGTGTCCAGTATGTTTTGTGCATCCCTTTCTTTTAACATGCATATGATGTCGTCTACATACTTGTATATATGTTTAATCTGTACATTATTTTTGGTTAAGTCGTGTATGGCGTTATCTAGTATTTTGTCGAGTATAATGTTCGCTATGGTGGGGGAGATGGGGTTGCCCATGGGCATCCCAAAGATCTGGTGGTAAGTTTTGTTGTTGTATGTCAGGTAGTTATTGTCAATTAGAATGAAATCCAGTATTTCCTTAAACTTTTTCTTTGGTATCTTCGTGTGTTCCGTAATATCCGCCCATCTTCCCATTATGGTTTGTATTGCTGTGCTCACAGGTATATTTGTAAATAACGATACCACGTCGAACGATACCAGCCTATCATCTTTTCTCAATTTTCTCGTTTGTAAGTTTTTCTTTTAATTGTACGGCGTTCTGTATGTTGTATGGTTTGGAAATAATGTTATTTAAAATGTTGCCTATATGTTTTGCCAGTTTGTAGCATGGAACGTTTGTCGATGATGCTATTGGTCTCAAAGGTGTGTCTTTTTGTGTATTTTCGGTAATCCGTATAGTCTGGGAGCGTGCCCACTTGAACAGTATAGCGTCGCCTTTAATTTGTAATCTATATAGTTCTGTTTGTATAGGTCATTTACAATAGTATTGTTCTTCCTTATTAGTAGTTGTGTAGGATCCTTTCTCACTGTTTTGTATGTAGATTTATCCTCCAGAAGACTTTCCATTTTGTCATGGTAGTCTTTTTTATACATAACTACAGTTTTGTTCCCTTTGTCTGCCTGAGTGATCACTATTTTGTCCTTATGTTCCTTAATTACAGTCTCAGTGTTTTTTGCTATTGTTAGGATAACTTTTTCTTTTTGGTCTGGTTTTCTGCTCTGTTTAAAATTGTGTATAGCGCCTGTGAGCTTTCCTCTTGCAGCATCCTTCAGTTTGTCCTCTTTGATAGATTGTATCCCTTGCTCTAAATCGGCTATTACGTGTATTGGTGATACGTTCTCCTTTGTTACTGGTAATGCAAATTTCGGTCCGAGTGAGAGCAGCCATTGGCTTTCTCTAGGAAAATATTCGTTCGTTTGGATTATGAACCATTCCTCATTTAATTTTATGTTTAGTTTTTCCTGTACTTGTATTTTAGCTTCTTCCAGTTTTTTGTTCGTATGCTCATCTGTGTCTGTTCTTAGTCGTTGATAGGCTAGTTTTTGCTTGGATTCCAATTTATCCAGGTCCTGTTTCTTGAGTATGTCTTTTAGTTTGTGAAAAGTATGTGTCTGTGTTTTGTTTATTATGTGTATGTTACGTTGAGTTTCTTTTATTTTGTAATATACATATACTTATAATACACACTGTACTCAGTGTCTTTTAATATATTTTAATATCAAACACATTGTAGCACTTTGCTGCAATGTTTACGTAAACCAAAGTCCCAAGCATAGCCACAGCGCAAAAGTAATATGATCACACAAGTATGCAATGGGCAGTAGAAGTGCCGTGTCAGCATGTCTCGCATGCGCGACCGTTCCTTCTTTATATATGTATATAACATTCTCTCTCACGCTATCGCTAATGTCAGCGTTTAGCATATAAGTAATACATAATAAGCCAACGTCTCTGCCAGCGTTTACTGGCAGCGAAGTCGCGCAGCTTAGGCTAAGAACCAAAAATGTAAAAGCTAAAGATTTCAATAAACGGACTTGAAAGAGTTCAAGTGACTATTAAATAAACTGAGTTGAGTATTTATTACATGGCGACCGTGACAGGACAGTAACTTGCCCACCAAAAAAAAAGTGCTGAAGTCGGAGCTGGATGGAGCTGGAACTGGAGCGCACCATAGACGATTTGTGGGGCATTACTTTGGCACAGGAAGAAGAGCAATCGGAATGCAAAAAAGTCGCCGAATCTATTCGGCTTATGGAGCATATTGAACTCGAACCGAATTGTGTTGTTCCTCTGTTCAAGTCATCTGCCGAAGTTGAGGCTGTACTACGGGGCAGTCCAGAGCCGTCCAGTTGGACGTGGAGGAATAAATAAAAATATATGCTGAGTGAGTACGGGGCATGATCTCGAAGGCAAACAAGCCCAGGCGCAGTGGCATAAAGGAACGAATCAGACAAAGAAAGTCTGAAATCGTAAGAATCCTGTATAAATGCGAAAATCCCCCACCATGGCGCACTGCAGTCAAATTAAATGACGAACTCAAACACCCCGAGTCTTTATTAAAATCAAAGAGCTCGCCCTGTCCCTCAGAAACAAAATATAATACAAAAATAACTAAAAATCATCGCCCACCAGCAAAACAGATTCCAGCACGAAAACACCGATGCCCACCGGACTGTGAGGGTCCGCTCTGCAGCCCCCATTGCGAAGGCACCTGCGGTGTACAGAATTCGGAGTCAACGCAATACAACGAGTTGCATGAGAGGCAGACCGCCCCTTATGCCTACGAGGGAACGCAACGCAATAGAACGAGTTGCATGAGAGGCAGGCCGCTGCTTATGCCAACGAGGGAGTAGCAGCGAGAGCAACAAACAGCGAGATGACCAGAGCCACCAAGAGCCCCCAACATATTATAGCAACTATATTATATAAAATTATACAATAAGAATTGTAATGCCCGACGACAATTGAGTCGACCGGCAAGACGTTTGGCCTATACAGCCATTCGAACTACTAGGTAGGAAAGGAAAGAAAAATTGTAAAACATATAAATTCCAACTCAAGATGATAGATTAAATCACTTAACTAACAACCACAATTTTACTACATATAAAGTGTAAATTAAAAAAAAAAAAAAAAAAGAATTTTATATATCAATAAAATACTAAATAAATATAAAAAAACAAATAATGTTTTTGAAAATTAACTAAAAGTATATGTCAATAGAAACAAATAAAATAAGTAAATTTGACGAAATAATTAAAAACTTTGATAAAATGGGTATTGTAGACGTTAAATCAGTAGATTCAACAGCCAATGTAATTAATAAATGTAGAGTCAAATAGTAATGACTTAGAATTAATACACACAAAATAAATTAATAATAATAGTTGTTATCAATGTTCAGCAAATTGTTTTTATAAATTAGTATAAATTACATAACAAATTTTTGGGAAAAGTAAATATATGAGCCAGGCAAATGATCTGGACAAAATTTAAAAAAAAAGCGCCAATTACAGGCATTGGGGGAAAACAGGAATAACACAAATTTTGATGGGGATTCACGCCAGACCTTTGCTTTAACATGGGTTGTTTGCTTGTTTGATTACTTTTAAGCAGAATCTGGGACGTGAACGACCGTTTTGCATTGTTATCTGCTTGTCTCGCCAAAAAAAAACAGCTGTTTTCTATCGATTAGGTTGGGTGTAATCAGGGGGCGTCGCACCAATCATTTTAACGCATTTTTTACGCAAAGTAATATACATACAATACTGAATTAAAAAAAAAAAAATAGTAAAATATGCCCAAAAACAAGCGTTAAAAATTTGGAAATGATAGATTTTAAAATTAGTGACCGCTCTACATCATTTTGAATTTTTTGGGAAGGTTAGTATAGATAAGGATAGCAAATAGTTGTGAGCTTGATACTAAACTTATGTGATACATATGGGCATGTCCAATTTAAATAGCAGGGATGAGGGCCCGTACGCTCAGGGGCGTGGATCCGAAGAAGTTGTGCATTTTGGGAACGCTAATATCGATTTGACACATAATTTGGAGGCTGTAGCTGTAGAAGATGTGAAACTATGGGCGTTCAATCCTTTAAGGTAGCAGGATGAGGGGCGTTAGCATTTCACCAAATGCCATTTTGCAGTCAATTTTAATCTCTTCCAACATTTTGTTGTAGTAAATCATTGCCGTTGGTTTCTATATTAAGGTTTTAGCGGTTTTACTGTTATCAATTGCTTATTTCCAGCCTCTAGTAGGACATGGACACAAAACATACCTCATGACCTTTCTATGCACTTGCCTATAATCAAACATATTTGCAACAATTTCATGGTCCACCCATTTCTTTGACTCGTTAACTGACATGCACCTTACGTTCTTGTTTAGATTCCACTAAAATATTTGTTTACAAGGTTAAAAAAAAAATAAAATGAATTTTATTATCAATAAAATACTAAATAAATATAAAAAAACAAATAATGTTTTTGAAAATTAACTAAAAGTATATGTCAAATAGAAACAAATAAAATAAGTAAATTTGACGAAATAATTAAAAACTTTGATAAAATGCGGTATTGTAGACGTTAAATCAGTAGATTCAACAGCCAATGTAATTAATAAAGTAGAGTCAAATAGTAATGACTTAGAATTAATACACACAAAATAATTAATAATAATTGTTGTTATAATGTGCGCAAATTGTTTTTATAAATTATATAAATTACATAACAAATGTTGTAATAAAGAGAAATATATGAGCCAGGCAAATGATCTGGACAAAATTTAAAAAAAAAAGCGCAAACAACATTGAAAACAAATAACACAATATGTATGTTTGTAACTTTAAGAAAATAAAACAATTTAAATACAATGAATTACAGATAAAACAAAAATATATTAACTAAAGTATGGCTAAACTAAAGGCAATTAGAGAATCATATGATAGAGCTCAGTTTACCCTTATCTTAAAGAAAGAGTTCATATCCATAAAATAATGGAATGGAATGAATTATGTAAAGAAATAAATAACATAAAAATTGACTTTGATAAATCATATAAGTCACTTACACAAAACAGACCAATTCAAAGAAATACTATTAAGAAACATGTAGAAATACTAGTAAATTGCTTTAATGAAGCACGTATACTAATACATGGCCAGAGAGAAAAATTAAATCAAGATCATTGGTCCCAAGTATCAAAATTTTTGATCAGACTACGATCTAATTTAATATCCATTAAACTAAAGTTCAATGTAGATATATCAGTACCAACCATACTTAACTCTTCTCTAACAATTGAAACTGGTGATGAACCGGAATCAACAGAACAAACTGACACTGACCAAATAGAGTCAGAAGAGCTTGAGACAAACCCTAAAGTAGAAGAACAGGATTTAAATAATCTTACTGTTCCAGCTGTTTTGATGTCAGATCTGGATAATTCTACAGATTCTGATACTTCTTCAAACATAATAGAGAATAAACCAGGCAACAATATCACAATGGCACAAACTAATATTGATTTTATTAATACAGCAACTAAGCTTATACCAGTTTTTGATGGTAAAGCTGAAAACTTACAAAGTTTTGTTGATGCATTACAAATATTGGAGTTAATAACAGGCGAACACGAACAATTAGCAGTTTCGATAATAAAATCAAGGCTAAAAGGTGTCGCCAGAAATTTAGTCGGAAATGAAACAACAATAACTGAAGTCATTTCCAGATTAAAAAGCAATGTCAAAGGCGAAACTGTAGAAGTATTGTCAGCAAAACTGATGAACATACAGCAACGCAATAAAACTGCCAACCAGTACACACTAGAGGTTGAGCAGATGACAAAAATGTTAAAAGGTGCATATATAACAGACGGCTTACCCCTAGAGTTAGCCAGAAGTTATTCCACTCAGCTCGCAGTCAAAGCAATGACTAAAAATTGCACAATCGATAAGGTAAAACTTATCATGCAAGCTGGTACCTTCAATACTATGAATGAGGCCGTATCAAAATTTGTAAATTGTTGCACAGAGGCAACCGGACAGCCAAACACTGTCCTATATTACAAAAATAATCCACAGCGCGGCGGAAACCGCGGACGCGGAAATTATAGAGGTAATTTTCGCAGTCGCTACAATAATAACAACAACAATAATTACAACAACAATAATTACAATAACAATAATGGACGAGGCCAATATAGAGGAAACTCAAGAGGCCGTGGCAACTCGAATCGAGGCCACAACTATAATAACCCAAGCAATGTCAGAGTAACCAATAATACATCGGAAAACTCGCAAACCCCTTTAAATGTTCAACAGTAGAAAATGCAAGGGTTCATACCATTAATCTCAGTCAGAACATATTTGTATCATTCAACCAAGTGGCTACAGGAAAAGAACTTGTCTTTTTAGTAGACACAGGTGCAGACATTTCAATAGTTAAAGAAAATTCGGATGTCTTTCATGACATAGAAGGCAATTATATTATAGACATAAAAGGAATAAGTCAAGAAGTAACCAAATCCAAGGGGTTAACTTCTATTGAGATATAGACCACTAAGTACATAATCCAACACGATTTTCATATCGTGGATCTACAATTCGCTATTCCTTGTGATGGCATATTAGGAATCGATTTTATTAAAAAATACAACTGTCAATTAGACTTCAAGCCATCTGAAGATTGGCTTATAATTAGACCTAATAACTTAAAATTTTCAATATATGTTCCAATAACATACAGTTCTGGCAACAACTCAATACTTCTGCCAGCAAGATCCCAAGTAATTAGAAAAATCGATCTAAATTCAAAAGAAGACAGTGTATTGATTCCCAATCAAGAAATTCAGCATGGTATTTACATAGCAAGTACCATAGCAACATCTAAAAACGCTTTTATAAGACTACTCAATACAACAAATAAAAATCAAGTAGTCAGTACAAATAATTTAGCGTATGAATCACTTTCGAACTTCGAAGTAGTCAAAACTAATCTAGACAATAGAAAAAAATCTGTATTATCTCAACTAAAAAAAAACTTTCCTCCACAATTCAAATCACAGCTTTCAAGCTTATGCACCCAATATAATGATATATTCGGATTGGAATCTGAACCAATTAGCACAAATAATTTTTATAAACAAAAACTGAGATTGAAAGATGATGAACCAGTGTATATAAAAAATTATAGAAGCCCACACAGTCAGGTGGACGAAATACAGAAACAAGTTGGAAAATTGATCACCGACGGGATTGTCGAACCATCTGTTTCTGAATATAATAGCCCATTATTACTTGTCCCTAAAAAACCATCTCCAGGTTCAGAACAAAAGAAATGGCGATTAGTGATTGACTATCGTCAAATTAATAAAAAATTACTGTCCGATAAATTTCCACTCCCAAGAATTGATGATATTTTGGATCAACTTGGACGAGCAAAATATTTTTCATGCCTTGACTTAATCTCAGGATTTCATCAAATTGAACTCGAAAAAAGTTCAAGAGATATAACGTCATTTTCAACGAGCAATGGCTCGTATCGCTTCACGCGATTACCATTCGGACTAAAAATAGCGCCTAATTAATTTCAGAGAATGATGACTATAGCATTCTCTGGATTAGAACCTTCACAAGCATTCCTTTACATGGATGACTTAATAGTTATAGGTTGTTCCGAAAAACATATGCTTAAAAACTTAACAGACGTTTTTGAGAAATGTAGGAAATACAATCTAAAGTTACATCCTAAAAAATGCTAATTTTTATGCATGAGGTGACTTTTCTCGGTCATAAATGCACTGATAAAGGAATACTTCCGGATGGCAAGAAATATGATGTCATTATGAATTACCCTACGCCGCACAATGCGGACAGCGCTAGACGTTTCATAGCATTTTGCAATTATTATAGACGTTTCATTAAAAATTTCGCCGAATATTCACGGCACATAACAAGATTATGTAAAAAGAATGTTCCTTTTGAATGGACAGATGAATGCCAAAACGCATTCCAATATTTAAAAACAAAACTCATGGAACCTACTTTGCTACAATATCCTGATTTTAGCAATTTTGTATAATTACTGATGCAAGTAAGCAAGCGTGTGGAGCGGTTTTAACTCAAAACCATAACGGACTCCAACTTCCCATTGCATACGCATCAAGAGCTTTCACTAAGGGAGAAAGTAATAAGTGTTCAACTGAGCAGGAATTAGCTGCAATTCACTGGGCAATATTACATTTTCGACCATATATTTATGGAAAACACTTTACAATCAAAACAGATCACAGACCATTAAAATATCTATTTTCAATGATCAATCCGAATTCTAAACTGATACGTATGAGGCTAGAATTAGAAGAGTATGATTTCACAGTTGAATATTTAAAGGGAAAAGACAATTATGTAGCTGATGCGTTATCAAGAATAACCATTAAAGACCTACAAAACATTACAGGAAATATAATGAAAGTCACTACTAGATATCAAAATAGACAGAAAATCCGCGCGGATAAGAAAGAAATAGAATTGCCTACGCAATCTATAGAGAAAGCTTCTAAGCCCAACGTATATGAAGTCATAAACAATGACGAAGTACGTAAAGTAGTGACCTTGCATGTAAATGATACGCTATGTCTATTTAAACATGGTAGAAAAATTACTGCAAGATACGATGTTAGCGATTTATATACCAATGGAATCCTAGACTTAGGTCAATTTTTCCAAAGGCTTGAAATGCAAGCCGGTATAAACAAAATCAGCCAACTCAAAATGGCACCGTGGGAAAATATCTTTGAACATGTTTCAATAGATAATTTTAAGCAAATGGGCAATAAAATATTGAATACATTAAGAGTAGCGCTACTCAACCCGGTGACCCTTATAGAAAAACAAAAAGAGAAAGAAGCTATACTGTCTAAATTCCATGACGATCCAATACAAGGAGGTCATAGCGGCATTGCAAAAACCTTGGCCAAGGTCAAAAGACATTATTTTTGGAAAGGAATGACTCGAGATATTACTGAGTACATACGAAAATGTCAAAAGTGCCAAAAAGCTAAAATAACCAAGCACAATAAGACACCATTAATAATAACTGATACGCCAATAAATGCTTTCGACAGAGTGATAGTGGACACTATTGGTCCACTACCAAAATCAGAAAATGGCAATGAATATGCAGTCACTCTAATATGTGACCTAACTAAATATTCAGTTGCCATACCAGTTCCAAATAAGAACGCGAACACTGTCGCTAAAGCAATTTTTGAATCATTTATTCTGAAGTACGGTCCAATGAAGACGTTCATTACGGACATGGGAACAGAATATAAGAATTCAATTATAAATGATTTGTGCAAATACCTAAAAATTGAAAATATAACATCTACGGCACACCACCACCAGACAGTTGGAACAATAGAACGTAGTCATAGAACTTTCAATGAATACATACGCTCATATATATCGGTTGATAAAACTGATTGGGACGTATGGCTTCAATACTTCATTTTCTGTTTCAACACGACCCCCTCAATGGCACATAATTACTGTCCATATGAGTTAGTATTTGGTAAAACAAATAATTTACCAAAACAATTTAATAGTATAGATAATATAGAAACCATATACAATATAGATGACTATGCTAAGGAAAGTAAATATAGATTAGAAGTAGCATATAAAAGAGCTAGAATAATGTTAGAAGAAAATAAGAAAAATAATAAGAAATTATATGATCGGAAAATAAACAACATAGATATATCAGTAGGTGATAAAGTCTTATTAAGAAATGAAACAGGTCATAAGTTAGATTATAAATATACTGATCCGTATAAAGTAACGGAAATAGGAGATAGAAATAACATTATAATAACGAATAATAAAAACAAAAAACAAACAGTACATAAGGATAGGTTAAAAATGTTCATTTCATAATTGTATTTAGTATGGCCATGCTAAAACAAAAATACTACTTTAAATTTGAATATTATTTGTAATTTCATATATATAGCCTTAATTAATTTAAAAAAAATTAATAATATATATACTTGTATAAGTAATATATGCTATACACTAACAAAATAACTTCATGTACTTACGTTATTTTTCAAAAGGAATGAGATGTAATATACATATGCTTATAATACACACTGTACTCAGTGTCTTTTAATATATTTTAATATCAAACACATTGTAGCACTTTGCTGCAATGTTTACGTAAACCAAAGTCCCAAGCATAGCCACAGCGCAAAAGTAATATGATCACACAAGTATGCAATGGGCAGTAGAAGTGCCGTGTCAGCATGTCTCGCATACCGTTCCTTCTTTATATATGTATATAACATTCTCTCTCACGCTATCGCTAATGTCAGCGTTTAGCATATAAGTAATACATAATAAGCCAACGTCTCTGCCAGCGTTTACTGGCAGCGAAGTCGCGCAGCTTAGGCTAAGAACCAAAAATGTAAAAGCTAAAGATTTCAATAAACGGACTTGAAAGAGTTCAAGTGACTATTAAATAAACTGAGTTGAGTATTTATTACAATTTCTAGTTTTACGATTTTAAGTAGAAACGTCTTTTCTATTTTCTGTAGTTCAATTCTCGTGTCGTGTAGTTTGAAATTGTGTTGTAGTGCAGCAGTTTTACCTTGTCGGACGAACAAATGAACCAATACGTGAGCATACCATATATAGAACATTTAACTACCAAACAAACACTTGCGAAAATTATGCCAGCTGATGCGACCAAACACCTAACATATGCATATAAAGCGCACAAAAATACACGTAGATTGTTTACGAATACGAAAGACAAGATCGACAAGGAACAACAACGAAACGTCATTTACCAAATCAACTGCATGGGAAGAGAGGGAGAGCGATGTAACGGAGTCTATATCGGTACAACCAAAAGAGCGTTTGGAACGCGACTCAACGAACACCGGGGGGATGCGAAAAAGGGAAAAATTACCACAGCACTTGCACAACACACAACAACAACAGGTCACACAGCTGACTTCGAAAACGCCAAACTGTTGGACATTGAACGGAGAGAGAGAACGAGACTGACGTTAGAAAGCTTACGCATACAACAAAGCAGCATGAACGCTGTGAACCATAAAGAAGACTTAGAACAGACAAACAATATTTATTCGACAGTAATTACAGATGACTACAGCAGCAAACATACAAAACAGACAAAAACGACCAACGTCGCTAGAAATACTTTGTGCAATATAAATTTAAATTTGATGACAATGCTGTAATGTTATGTTTTAATGTAAAAGATGTATGTATGCGTGTATTCATTTGTGATTGTTTTGTATCTTAATATTAAACAAACAACTTTATGCAGGCTCCCTGAAGAAGGCTTAATACAAGCCGAAACGCGTAGGAGAAAATTTATGGCTTAATAAAGTTAACCATTAAGAATAACAACGGCCTTTTAACCCTTTCGGGACGGAGTTTTATTTTGAAATCCAAGATAGTTGTCTTAAAACTTTTTGCATATTCTGAAAGGGGACAAAAAAAATGGTGTTCTGCATACTTAAAAATCCTGAAATCGTCCTTTTATCCTGGGACATATAATCCCAATAAGTATTTTCAGTGGGACATATAATCCCAATGCATATTATCAGTGGGACATATTATCCCTGAGTCCAAGTCTTCTAGCAAAACTCGCTCGACTTCCTCATAACTTAATGCTCTTTTCGACATCTGAAATGTTGATTGGGATTATATATCCCACCCAAAAAACTTGTTGGGATTATATGTCCCATTTTTATAAAATCACGTAAAACTTACAATTTATCAGATCTTAACGCTGCCAAATTAATCGTTTGAATAGATTTACTATATTTCTCACTAAAAAACTGCAAACAGTGTGCACTTTTGTCCCTACACGTGCTCTACAATACAAAATTGCGATCAAACTGACGAAATTTTACCGAGGTTGTGAAATTCATTGTCAATTTGCGTATACAGTGCCGATCTTTACCGTTATATTTTTGTTTACATGGTGAAGTTGACATTAGGAGCTGCATTTGGGATATTTTACGTTATTGGTAGCTTTAAAATTAATCAAAATACAGAAGTTTGAAAATTGCTGGGACGTATTGTCCCAGTAGTCCCGAAAGGACAAAAATGTCAACGATGGGCCCAAAATCACAACACATAAATCACAGCCGAAGGAATGATCGGTTTTCAACACAACAAAAACAACCCACAACCACAATGGGATACATGCAACTAATACGAGCAACATATGGAAACAATACAGTTAGTGATATTAAGAATTATTTTAAATGCCAGAAAAACCTAGCCAAACAACGTGGACGACTAAAATACTTACTGAAGTGTAAAGACTATAACATAATACCAAAACACCTACAAAGTAAAACTACTGCACTACAACACAATTTCAAACTACACGACACGAGAATTGAACTACAGAAAATAGAAAAGACGTTTCTACTTAAAATCGTAAAACTAGAAATAAAAGAAACTCAACGTAACATACACATAATAAACAAAACACAGACACATACTTTTCACAAACTAAAAGACATACTCAAGAAACAGGACCTGGATAAATTGGAATCCAAGCAAAAACTAGCCTATCAACGACTAAGAACAGACACAGATGAGCATACGAACAAAAAACTGGAAGAAGCTAAAATACAAGTACAGGAAAAACTACACATAAAATTAAATGAGGAATGGAATATTTTCCTAGAGAAAGCCAATGGCTGCTCTCACTCGGACCGAAATTTGCATTACCAGTAACAAAGGAGAACGTATCACCAATACACGTAATAGCCGATTTAGAGCAAGGGATACAATCTATCAAAGAGGACAAACTGAAGGATGCTGCAAGAGGAAAGCTCACAGGCGCTATACACAATTTTAAACAGAGCAGAAAACCAGACCAAAAAGAAAAAGTTATCCTAACAATAGCAAAAAACACTGAGACTGTAATTAAGGAACATAAGGACAAAATAGTGATCACTCAGGCAGACAAAGGGAACAAAACTGTAGTTATGTATAAAAAAGACTACCATGACAAAATGGAAAGTCTTCTGGAGGATAAATCTACATACAAAACAGTGAGAAAGGATCCTACACAACTACTAATAAGGAAGAACAATACTATTGTAAATGACCTATACAAACAGAACTATATAGATTACAAATTAAAGGCGACGCTATACTGTTCAAGTGGGCACGCTCCCAGACTATACGGATTACCGAAAATACACAAAAAAGACACACCTTTGAGACCAATAGCATCATCGACAAACGTTCCATGCTACAAACTGGCAAAACATATAGGCAACATTTTAAATAACATTATTTCCAAACCATACAACATACAGAACGCCGTACAATTAAAAGAAAAACTTACAAACGAGAAAATTGAGAAAAGATGATAGGCTGGTATCGTTCGACGTGGTATCGTTATTTACAAATATACCTGTGAGCACAGCAATACAAACCATAATGGGAAGATGGGCGGATATTACGGAACACACGAAGATACCAAAGAAAAAGTTTAAGGAAATACTGGATTTCATTCTAATTGACAATAACTACCTGACATACAACAACAAAACTTACCACCAGATCTTTGGGATGCCCATGGGCAACCCCATCTCCCCCACCATAGCGAACATTATACTCGACAAAATACTAGATAACGCCATACACGACTTAACCAAAAATAATGTACAGATTAAACATATATACAAGTATGTAGACGACATCATATGCATGTTAAAAGAAAGGGATGCACAAAACATACTGGACACACTCAATAAGCAACATAGAAGAATACAATTTACAATGGAAAAGGAAGTTAACAACAAAATTGCTTATCTTGACACGGGGCTAACCAGAAATAGGGAAAATATTGGGTTCAAATGGTACACCAAGACGATCGCATCCAATAGGATTATGAGTTTCCACTCACACCAACCAATGATCCAAAAAATAAACACAGCAAAAAACATGGTCAAAAAAGCCTCCACATTGAGCGACGAAAAACATAAGCCCGAAATATATATAAAATTAAAATCAATATTATTAAAGAACAGCTACCCGGAACAATTAGTGGACAATATAATACTAGAAATTACAAACGAAAATAATAAAATATTAAAAGCACACAACGACAATTCGGACGAACAAATGAACCAATACGTGAGCATACCATATATAGAACATTTAACTACCAAACAAACTCTTGCGAAAATTATGCCAGCTGATGCGACCAAACACCTAACATATGCATATAAAGCGCACAAAAATACACGTAGATTGTTTACGAATACGAAAGACAAGATCGACAAGGAACAACAACGAAACGTCATTTACCAAATCAACTGCATGGGAGAGAGGGAGAGCGATGTAACGGAGTCTATATCGGTACAACCAAAAGAGCGTTTGGAACGCGACTCAACGAACACCGGGGGGATGCGAAAAAGGGAAAAATTACCACAGCACTTGCACAACACACAACAACAACAGGTCACACAGCTGACTTCGAAAACGCCAAACTGTTGGACATTGAACGGAGAGAGAGAACGAGACTGACGTTAGAAAGCTTACGCATACAACAAAGCAGCATAACGATGTGAACCATAAAGAAGACTTAGAACAGACAAACAATATTTATTCGACAGTAATTACAGATGACTACAGCAGCAAACATACAAAACAGACAAAAACGACCAACTTCGCTAGAAATACTTTGTGCAATATAAATTTAAATTTCATGACAATGCTGTAATGTTATGTTTTAATGTAAAAGATGTATGTATGCGTGTATTCATTTGTGATTGTTTTGTATCTTAATATTAAACAAACAACTTTATGCAGGCTCCCTGAAGAAGGCTTAATACAAGCCGAAACGCGTAGGAGAAAATTTATGGCTTAATAAAGTTAACCATTAAGAATAACAACGGCCTTTTAACCCTTTCGGGACGGAGTTTTATTTTGAAATCCAAGATAGTTGTCTTAAAACTTTTTGCATATTCTGAAAGGGGACAAAAAAAATGGTGTTCTGCATACTTAAAAATCCTGAAATCGTCCTTTTATCCTGGGACATATAATCCCAATAAGTATTTTCAGTGGGACATATAATCCCAATGCATATTATCAGTGGGACATATTATCCCTGAGTCCAAGTCTTCTAGCAAAACTCGCTCGACTTCCTCATAACTTAATGCTCTTTTCGACATCTGAAATGTTGATTGGGATTATATATCCCACCCAAAAAACTTGTTGGGATTATATGTCCCATTTTTATAAAATCACGTAAAACTTACAATTTATCAGATCTTAACGCTGCCAAATTAATCGTTTGAATAGATTTACTATATTTCTCACTAAAAAACTGCAAACAGTGTGCACTTTTGTCCCTACACGTGCTCTACAATACAAAATTGCGATCAAACTGACGAAATTTTACCGAGGTTGTGAAATTCATTGTCAATTTGCGTATACAGTGCCGATCTTTACCGTTATATTTTTGTTTACATGGTGAAGTTGACATTAGGAGCTGCATTTGGGATATTTTACGTTATTGGTAGCTTTAAAATTAATCAAAATACAGAAGTTTGAAAATTGCTGGGACGTATTGTCCCAGTAGTCCCGAAAGGACAAAAATGTCAACGATGGGCCCAAAATCACAACACATAAATCACAGCCGAAGGAATGATCGGTTTTCAACACAACAAAAACAACCCACAACCACAATGGGATACATGCAACTAATACGAGCAACATATGGAAACAATACAGTTAGTGATATTAAGAATTATTTTAAATGCCAGAAAAACCTAGCCAAACAACGTGGACGACTAAAATACTTACTGAAGTGTAAAGACTATAACATAATACCAAAACACCTACAAAGTAAAACTACTGCACTACAACACAATTTCAAACTACACGACACGAGAATTGAACTACAGAAAATAGAAAAGACGTTTCTACTTAAAATCGTAAAACTAGAAATAAAAGAAACTCAACGTAACATACACATAATAAACAAAACACAGACACATACTTTTCACAAACTAAAAGACATACTCAAGAAACAGGACCTGGATAAATTGGAATCCAAGCAAAAACTAGCCTATCAACGACTAAGAACAGACACAGATGAGCATACGAACAAAAAACTGGAAGAAGCTAAAATACAAGTACAGGAAAAACTACACATAAAATTAAATGAGGAATGGTTCATAATCCAAACGAACGAATATTTTCCTAGAGAAAGCCAATGGCTGCTCTCACTCGGACCGAAATTTGCATTACCAGTAACAAAGGAGAACGTATCACCAATACACGTAATAGCCGATTTAGAGCAAGGGATACAATCTATCAAAGAGGACAAACTGAAGGATGCTGCAAGAGGAAAGCTCACAGGCGCTATACACAATTTTAAACAGAGCAGAAAACCAGACCAAAAAGAAAAAGTTATCCTAACAATAGCAAAAAACACTGAGACTGTAATTAAGGAACATAAGGACAAAATAGTGATCACTCAGGCAGACAAAGGGAACAAAACTGTAGTTATGTATAAAAAAGACTACCATGACAAAATGGAAAGTCTTCTGGAGGATAAATCTACATACAAAACAGTGAGAAAGGATCCTACACAACTACTAATAAGGAAGAACAATACTATTGTAAATGACCTATACAAACAGAACTATATAGATTACAAATTAAAGGCGACGCTATACTGTTCAAGTGGGCACGCTCCCAGACTATACGGATTACCGAAAATACACAAAAAAGACACACCTTTGAGACCAATAGCATCATCGACAAACGTTCCATGCTACAAAATGGCAAAACATATAGGCAACATTTTAAATAACATTATTTCCAAACAATACAACATACAGAACGCCGTACAATTAAAAGAAAAACTTACAAACGAGAAAATTGAGAAAAGAAGATGATAGGCTGGTATCGTTCGACGTGGTATCGTTATTTACAAATATACCTGTGAGCACAGCAATACAAACCATAATGGGAAGATGGGCGGATATAACGGAACACACGAAGATACCAAAGAAAAAGTTTAAGGAAATACTGGATTTCATTCTAATTGACAATAACTACCTGACATACAACAATAAAACTTACCACCAGATCTTTGGGATGCCCATGGGCAACCCCATCTCCCCCACCATAGCGAACATTATACTCGACAAAATACTAGATAACGCCATACACGACTTAACCAAAAATAATGTACAGATTAAACATATATACAAGTATGTAGACGACATCATATGCATGTTAAAAGAAAGGGATGCACAAAACATACTGGACACACTCAATAAGCAACATAGAAGAATACAATTTACAATGGAAAAGGAAGTTAACAACAAAATTGCTTATCTTGACACGGGGCTAACCAGAAATAGGGAAAATATTGGGTTCAAATGGTACACCAAGACGATCGCATCCAATAGGATTATGAGTTTCCACTCACAGCAACCAATGATCCAGAAAATAAACACATCAAAAAACATGGTCAAAAAAGCCTACACATTGAGCGACGAAAAACATAAGCCCGAAATATATATAAAATTAAAATCAATATTATTAAAGAACAGCTACCCGGAACAATTAGTGGACAATAAAATACTAGAAATTACAAACGAAAGTAATAAAATATTAAAAGCACACAACGACAATTCGGACGAACAAATGAACCAATACGTGAGCATACCATATATAGAACATTTAACTACCAAACAAACACTTGCGAAAATTATGCCAGCTGATGCGACCAAACACCTAACATATGCATATAAAGCGCACAAAAATACACGTAGATTGTTTACGAATACGAAAGACAAGATCGACAAGGAACAACAACAAAATGTCATTTACCAAATCAACTGCATGGGAAGAGAGGGAGAGCGATGTAACGGAGTCTATATCGGTACAACCAAAAGAGCGTTTGGAACGCGACTCAACGAACACCGGGGGATGCGAAAAAGGGAAAAATGACCACAGCACTTGCACAACACACAACAACAACAGGTCACACAGCAGACTTCGAAAACGCCAAACTGTTGGACATTGAACGGAGAGAGAGAACGAGACTGACGTTAGAAAGCTTACGCATACAACAAAGCAGCATGAACGCTGTGAACCATAAATAAGACTTAGAACAGACAAACAATATTTATTCGACAGTAATTACAGATAACTACAGCAGGAAACATACAAAACAGACAAAAACGACCAACGTCGCTAGAAATACTTTGTGCAATATAAATTTAAATTTGATGACAATGCTGTAATGTTATGTTTTAATGTAAAAGATGTATGTATGCGTGTATTCATTTGTGATTGTTTTGTATCTTAATATTAAACAAACAACTTTATGCAGGCTCCCTGAAGAAGGCTTAATACAAGCCGAAACGCGTAGGAGAAAATTGATGGGTTAATAAAGTTAACCATTAAGAATAACCACGGCCTTTTAATCCTTAAAATCATCTATAGTTTATTTTTACTAAAACGATAATTTGTCGGCGGCAAAGCAATTATTTTATATTTTGTTGAATGTTTTGCTTTGCAGGCAGCACTTCTTCGACCTCGGGTTCAAACCGCGTTCCGACATTTGTTATAATATATATACATATATCTTTTTTTTCTGACTTTTAAGTCCTCCTAGAAAAAGAATTGTTTGCACATAGTATCCATTGATATATGGATTAAACAATTTAAAGTTAGTAAAAAAAATAATATAAATATTATCTGTAGGGTTTTAGTTTTAAGAAAAACTGATTTTAAGAGCACTTTTGTGGAATCACTTTAGATATCAACTTATCGCTTCAATCTTCAGCACAAAAGTCCCAAAAAAGCATTATGCACTTATTCCAACGCGCGTAAACTTTTGTTTTTGATTTGATTTCTTTCTTTTGTGTCAAATTACATCGAACACAAAATAACACCTGCCTCAAGTCATCCACCTGCAAGAACGGTCGTGGCGCAGTGGGCTACATGCTTGTTTGTAAAAAATTTTTATGACCCGAGTTCAAACCCCAGTCAAATGAATCAAATTTTATTTCTCTCTTTTTTTGTTGCATTTTTATTTTGAAATATATAGTACATGTGTTTTATGTTCAAATATTATAATATTAAATACAATTATTTATTTTAAAATTAAAACGGCGGCCGACTTTCAAAGCGTAGTCTGGCCCGTCTTTGTGTGTATGCATGGCGTTGTAGACACCTAGGCGAAGAAAACGCACGAAACGTAGCCAAGGTCAGGCTCGTGTTTGTGTGTATGCATGTGTAATACACATTGTGTATGTGGACGACAAGAATAAGAAAACGCAACAAGGCAGCTAAAGTAGCAGTTGCTGACATTTAAAACTGCACAGGTTTAAAATACCCTATGTCTTAATAATAAGTTATTGTCTATAAGACCACAAATATAGGCTTAGTGTAGAAAGATAAGTATTTGAAAGCATAGTACGTTTTTTAAATGTTATTTTAAATTTCACATTAAGATATATAAATTACATTTAATTAGTTATAAGTGCCTTTCCTTATGGCCAAAACACATTTTAAAAATAGCATAATTAAGTATATTGCGTTTATCTATTTAATAACGCATATTTTAAATAAAGTCAAACTACCCTTCCTTGCTAGGGTAGCAGCAACCAGATTCAAGCAAAGTTTCCCCAGTGAAGCGCTCCGACCACGCAGAATGTTAGTTAACATAACAGAGCAGTGCTTATTTCCAGTCTTGTTACATTTTATTCGTCTATGCGGGGAACGAGGTGGGATGAATTCCCATTCAATATTGTTGCCAGCAAGCGCGCCGAAAGCAGTCGGCCACGATCATAGCATTGGAGACCACGGACACGATAACTGGGATCTGGCGGTGACAACAAGGAACCCCGAAGCACCGACCCAGAAGACATCACAGGACACGGGATGTGAAGAGGATGTGAAGCGAGCATGCCGGAATTGCGGAGAAATCGGGCATTTCTCTAAAGAATGTCGCAATCCCCAACTGTTGTTCTGCTGGGACTGTGGCCGGCGTGGTACTCGTACCATCGGATGCTGCCGCGTCGCCAGTTCGGAAAACGGTCAACGTCTCCGTCCAGCAGAGGGCAGGGCGGAGAGCAACAGCAGTTGGAGGAGGGGAGGATCGCGGCCCTGGTGACCATAAGGGATACCCTGGCAGCAGCAACACTGGACACAGGAGTCACGTGATCGTTTATCAGTGAACGGTTGGTGAAAATCGTCGGGACTAAGGATAACATTCGTGATATTCGGGTACGGATAATCCTTGCAGATGGCTCACCAAAGGAGATAACTCGGGCCGTAGTGGAATAGATAAAGCTCGACGAACAGGAGGCGGTAGTACCACTACTGGTCATGCCAGAAATCCTGGACGACGTCTTCTTAGGCATTGACTTTTTGTGTTGGATACGCACAAGAATCCAGTGTGGCCGAGCTTTCTAACAACTTTCACAACTTCCCGATCCACGAGCGCATCCTATCCTGATGACTCCGTGCCGACCAATGACGACAACCCCGCAGGACGCACTTAACACTGAGCTCGCCGACTTCGTAGAGACAGCGCAGGCTAGTGTTGCACCAACGCAGGATGCACGCAACACTGAGCTCGCCGACTTCGTAGAGACAGCGCAGGCTTGTGTTGCACGAACGCAGGATGCATGCAACACTGAGCTAGCCGACTTCGTAGGCGAAAGGCTCCCAGCAGAAGCAAACGCATGACAGGAGTATCACACATCGCACAGCAGGAAGAGGCAATAGAGCTGGATGATTTGATTGTCCATCCGCCTTTAAGAGCCCTATAATCAACGCTCAGATCCGCCATCTGGATGCTCCGCAATAGTACTTGGGTGCCTTTGTGTATCCAATCTACTGTGAGACTGGGATGTCTGATGTGATTTCGAAATTTATATATATAACAGAAGACACGACGCAGAGTTGCATGCCGTAGAAACATAGTGCATTCCATTACTGTCGTTAGTTCTTAGATTAAAGATATACGATTAGCTATGAACATTTGGCATCGAAAAGACTCATCACGTATCCAGGATAAGACAACTGCAGAATTCGACCAACCATAGTATCTGCAATTGAACAAATTCCTTTGAGCTACCACGGGTCTGATAAGCCCAAGCGGGCCATGGAAACGAGCAATGGTAGTCAGCACAGACCATTTGCTAGGCTTGCCAGGCGTTTTCAGAGAGAAGCTGAACAGAAGGCAGTCTGAAGCTGGATCCCATGCAAGTCCGAGAGTCTTTGTGACATCCGTGCCATCGTCAAACTTTAAAAAAGTCTCCTTATCATCATCAGACACCTGTTGAAGCACGCGAGGATCATTGAAGCACCACTTCTTAAGCTTAAAATATTCTTTTTGTAGCAGACTGACTGTTCAAGCCATAATTTCAACTACTTCAGAGCCACCTCCGGTGATGAGATCATCTACATAGAAATCGCTCAAGACCACTTTAGATCCAGCAGGAAACGATCTTCTTTCATCAATAGCCAATTGCTGCATGGAACGAACCGCCAGAAAAGAAGCTGGCTTCGTGCCATTGGTGACGGTATCCAGTTTGAAAATTTGAATTTCCTGATGAGGCGAATCATGCCACAGGATACATTCCAGGTTCGCAAAAGTTTGTTAAAATGCGCTTTACAATCAAGTTCCTCTTTGGTAGATTCGTTAACTGAACGAGAACAAGGTTCTACCTTCCAAAGCAGACGAACGATTTCATCAAGCTTGTGATCAGGGCTAGGATTTGGCTTCGAAACAGAGCGAGTGACCGTAAATGAGGCAGGGCTCGTCGAAGACGTTGCTCCCGTCACTATCCAGCCCAGTTGAGTTTTTTGTAGAATAGGCAAACCAGGAGCGATTTTGATATGACCTACGCAAACAATTCAAAAAACAGGCCAACACTAATTAAAAGATCGGTTTGTTGCGGCTTCAAGAACTCTGCATCAGCCAAGCGAATATTTGAGGGTATATTCCAGAGATCAGTGCTCATATCATAGCTCGGCTAATTCCCAGTAATAGACGGAGCTACTAACACTGATATGTTGGCAGCGTAGTCAGATGTTCGCGAATGAAAACTTATATCCGCTGGATATCCCCCAATCCAGAAATCAAAGTAGACGACCGATGTTTGCGCAGCTGGAGGTGTTGAGCTAAGCGAGAAGTAATAATGTGCACCTGCGACCCAGAATCAAGAAGAGCACGGCAAGGCATCAGAACACCAGTGCGACCTTAAGCGTTGATGGCAGCAGTTGCCAACAGCACAATGTCTTCACTGAGATTTTGGGCTACAAAAGATGCCGAATCTACTTGAGAACCCTCAATCTGGGATTCAAAATGAGGAAGCGTATGATGCTTGGCCTTACAGCTGTTTCAGGCAGTCGAGCTGCACTCTTTTAGCCGATTACCTTTGCACAGGCAATTGATGCAAAGAGAGAGCTTCTTTACCTTGTGAAGACGCACTTGCGGAGACAGATTTCCAAAACGGGAACAGTTGTATATTAAATGGACAGAGGTCTCACAAAACATACATTCAGTTGTGTTGGAGTTAGTAGCGTCAAAGGCTTTTCTACTAGTGTTAGAGATTTTGCTACTTTTTCCCACCTTAGAGCTAGGCGTGTACGTTGCCATAGCGTATTCCAAATTTCCAACCTTTGACATCGTCGATAAAGAAATGCCATGAACTGCTCACAGGTCGGGATAGTATCCATAGGTGCTGTCTCCTCCCAACTGGTTTGCGTTGCCGTGTCCACTTTTTGCAGTAAACTGTGCACGGTAATAAGGCCTGCAATCTGCTCAACGCTGCCCAGGCTTTGCAGTGCGCGGATGTTGGCGTTTACCGTATCCGAAAGGGTTCGAAGTTTTACAGCTAACGACGACTCGATGCAATCCAAACCCGACATCTCAGTGACATGTGCCTAGAATATAAGAGGCTTGTTATTAAACCGCTTTTTATGTAGCTCTAATGCAACTGGATAGTTTGCGCTGCTGATTTCCAACGAAGAAACACTGTCTAAGGCTGGTCCTATCAGGCACGATCGCAATTGCTAAAACTTCTCCACATCTAAAAGTCCTGAGTCCCCGTCAATGATTGACGAGAACAGTGCTATGAAATCTGCAAACTTTGTGTATCCTCCGGCAAACTCTGGAAACTTGAGCTCAGGCAATCGAATCCGGCTTTGAGACAATGTTTGATTGTCAACAGATGCATTGCAGCAGTGATGGACTAGGAGGAGCCAGCCAACCCGCAGGAGCCACCGCAGAAAAGGCAGGTTATACCGCCGAAGGTGTGGGCTGTGCGACCAGCGTGATGGCATACGTCAACTTGGGAGTAACCATCTCGCTCCCCATGAAAGGTGGTGGTGGTGGGGGGTGGGGGGGGGTTGGGTGTGTGAGGTAGGCCCCGAATAGGCCTCCCCCAAAAAGCGCCGTCGATAAAGTATAGTTAGAGAAAGCCTCAAGAATTGTTATTGTCATTGGAATTATTAGTAAATTAGACAAATTTATCATTGTATAAGTAACGTTTAACTAGCATCTAACGTATGTGCCGCGTTGACTAAAAGTAAGAGTAGGCTTTCTTTTAATTAGTTATTTGGGTTTAAATAAATCGATCGCAGAGAAATCCGCGATCTAGTGAAAGAATAGCTTCTTGTGTTTTAATTTGTACGTGCACTTGTACCAGCGGAACAGAATCCCAGCGTACGCAGTGTACTACAACATTTCCTTGGGTGCTAGCAGTGTGTTCCTTAATCGTTGTATAACCACTGAGTCAGAGGCGTGAAGTGGTACAACCCTTCGCACTTCCTGATCCCTTGTCGTAGCCCCAGCAGCCGACTCGCGCTCTTAACATTTGTAAGCCACGCGTTTTACAGTCTCTAACAAATACAAGTATTCTTGTAAGTTTGACCTGGCCGGACTGTGCTTATATCTCTGCTTATTATTCCTTTACATCTTGACGATCCAACGTGCTTATGTACTTG
Organism: Scaptomyza hsui; assembly: GCA_018152825.1. Classification (NCBI taxonomy): domain Eukaryota; kingdom Metazoa; phylum Arthropoda; class Insecta; order Diptera; family Drosophilidae; genus Scaptomyza; species Scaptomyza hsui. The sequence goes on from JAECXO010000070.1 coordinate 159,635, forward strand.
TCCTTCCACAACCTCTCCAAGACAGAGTTAATCCTCGGCAGAGGGTACGCATCCGGTACTAATCGTACATTGAGTTGGCGAAAGTCCACACACTTGCGTGTGTCACCAGTCTTCTTGCCCACCAACACAATGGGTGAAGTGTGTGGGCTTTTGGAAGGCTCGATGCATCCATCCCGTAACAACTCGTCTACTTGCGCATGGATTATCCCTTGCATCGCTGGGCTCCGAGGATAATATCTCTGCTGTATTGGACGCTCGTCGCGCATAACTATCACGTGTTCTGCGATGTTGGACACGCCTGTCATGCCATCGAATTTCGCCAATTCCTCCTCCAGAAATTCTTGTACCCACGCGCTGTCGAGGCGGCTGGGCTGGCTCGTGGCGACTGGTTGAGCCTTCGCGCTCATTGCTGCTACGTCGTCATGCTTTACGCACTCACCCGCTAAAGTAGCGTCGGCTACGCTGTCTAGTATCCCTCGTGATTCAGGTTGTACCTCGGTCTTCTGATCTCCTGGTCCGGTGCGAAACGGGTTCCACTGGATAGCTCTCAGCCGTACAGGGCCCAAAACGCTTCCCCAGACCTTGTCTCGTACCATTGTCGTGGTTGGTCCACCTTTCGTTGCTTTGACGACCGCCTCGTGGTTGCAGGCGTCGTCCTGGCTTTGTCTCGTGGTCTCTGGTACCTCTGTGTTTGTGTTGGCGACCGCCTCGTTGTTGCAGGCGTCGCCCTGGCTTCGCTTCGAAGTCTCTGGTCTCGGTTTGACGACCGCCTCGCGGTTGCAGTCGTCGCCCTGGCTCAACTTCGTTGTTCCTTGTCTCTGTGTCCTTGTGTTGACGACCGCCTCGCGGTTGCTGTTGTCGCCCTGGCTCTGCTTTGCTGTGTCTCTTTTAAGGCCCTCTGGCTACTACTGCACTGGACCTGTTGAGTTTCGGGTCGGTCGGTTGATGATATTCTGCCATCACCTCAGTCTCGATGCTTGTCTCTGCAGCAAGTCGGCCATCCTGCAAACGAATAACACCAGCTAGTTTTGGAACTCGCTCGTCTGCACTCTCGCCTGTTCCGGATTTGATGAGAGGCGCTGGGCGTTTCCCGGCCCCTGTGCTTGGCAACAGTCGACGGTCCTCACTCCTCGGCGACCACAGTTCCAACAGAATAAAATTCGCGTCCCACGACATTCCCTCGCGAAGTGACCAAGTGCTCCGCAGTTACGACACGCATTACGTGTGTTCACGGGTTGCTCGCAGCTGGCCGAACCTGACGTAGCTTGAAGGTTCCCTTCTGTTGCAGACGATGTTGTTTGCGAAGCGGTTTTGGGATTAGTTGCCCCTGTTTCACGCTTTGAAACGGCTGCTGGTCCGGTTGGGCGAACCGTCCGCTCGATACTTACCTTGTTCCTTGCCTGACGTAGATACTCTCGTTCCCTTGTGACTTCAAAACTGATAACCAGCTGTGTCAACTGCTTGAAAGTGCAGAAGTCCGTTCGTCTCACGTACAACTGGTACTCCGGCAGAAGATTTTCATAAGCCCGCTCCAGTTCTTGGTCTTCTGAATAACCAGCGCGGTTCATCATGAGGCGAATGTCCACTAGATACTGCTTGTATCCCTCGTTTTCCCTATGGTAGTGCTTCCTGATCTCGTCCTCTAGTCTCTGGAAATACCGCGGAAGTAGGAAAAATTCCAAAAATTGCTTCCGGAACACGCTCCATGGTTCGCCCTGTAGCTGGCTCGTGCGGAACCAGCCCTCGGCGGTACCTTGTAGTAGCTCCGGGACACCCTGGGCCAAATTTCGGGTGTCCACTCTATGTGATACAGCTCGTTCATCCAAGCGCTCGATGAATCGCAAGGGGTCTGTAGTACCGTCAAACGTGACTCCCCAGTGCTGCATGCGTTCCACTGCCATGGCTTCAAGGACATCGTGTCGATTCGGTGCATCGCCGATGTTGCCCTCTCGTGTGCTTGTGACAAGCGCTTGTGCTATACAGGCACCGGTATGCTTAGATACTGCGTACCCGGGCTGCCTGGGTCTCGTGGTGGGGACCTGCTAAGTGCCACTCGTTGCTCCGGTAGACTCGTCGTAAAGAATATATATTCTTGATCAGCATCAACAGCCGAGTCGATATAGCCATGTCCGTCCGTCCGTCTGTATGATCGCGTCGGTCTCAGAGACTACATGAGCTAGAGACTTCAGATTTTTAATATAAGTTCTCCTATACCATGAGCGGAACAAGTTTGTTTCAAACTATCGATAACTAGTCTAGTTTCCGATATACACATGGAATCGATTACAAAAAGTCGCGAATTTGAAAAATGTAAAAATTTTGGTTGAAATAATGGATAACGATAGAACTTTTCTGAAAATTTCATCGAAATCGGCTGAGAAACACCAGAGATATCGAAGATTGAAGTTTAGGTCACAGATGCATACAGACAATGACTGTGCGCGTTAAGTAAAGGGTTCGGGGTATCTCCTAGTCGGAAAATCTCGACTAGAGCCTTCTTACTTGTTAAGTATTAATGGTTTAATAAGAATCTATGTTGATACATTTATATGTTCTGTGCAGTTTGATGAATAAAACTGAAGTGAAGTTTACGTTGAGTTGCAAGTAGATGTAAGCCTTAGAATCGACAAACCGTTGTTCATTCTAAAAATTCTGGTGGGCGTTTTGGTGAAGCGTCAGCGGTTTCGCAATCGCTGTACTGGTGGTTGGCACAAGAGTACGTTGTGCTACATTGTATGTAGCATACTCAGCATTTATGCAGGATGTTCAAATGGGTCGCAACGGCAACTACTACAGTGGCGTAGCAGTTGATCTTTAAAGGGGGCAACGTCAATGGTGGAGTCGTTGTGGTTTAGAATTGGGTACCGTGACGTTAACTCGCGCTGTCCTAGGCCTTGTTTACTTATGCACGGCTAGTATCATTGTTGTATACCAGCTCGTATCCTGTGCGATGTCCTGTGCCTTGGTTGCTAATGCACGACTAGTATCCTTTTTGTATACTAGCTCGTATCCTGTACGATGTCCTTTGCCTTGGTTGCTAATGCACGACTAGAATCCTTGTTGTGAACTAGTGCGTGTCCTGTGCGATGTCCCTGTTGAGGTAAGGCTATTATCCCTGTTGTAACCTGTGTCCTGTATCCTTGTGCTTGGTTGTGTCCTTCGGTGTGCTGCGTCCTGGGTCCTTGGCACCTCTCCTCTGGCAAGCATAATATATATATTCAAATATATATATACTAGATGACCTGGCGAGCTTCGTTCCGCCTAACAGTCAATGAATGTTGTGTTATCTTTTAGCTGAGATAATTTAGGCTTTGATGAACGTAATACAATGAATGATGATGAATACATAGAGAATGATAATAAAAATTAAAAAAATAATAATAATTAAGTACTTCAAACACATGTCAGAAAAAAATGATTGAAAACTATGTTGGGCAGATTGGGATACACTCGGATTAATTCATTATCGGATATTTATTCAAGCACCTTGTGGTAAACGATATTCTTTGTTTTTTGGTCAGGCGCAAGAACAATTAAAGCGGATGGTTTCCCGACACGTGAGCATGCCACGTACAATTGACCATGAGAAAAACATGCATTTTCTAGATTGACGACACAAATAGTCAAGGATTGGCCCTGTAATTTGTTGATCGTCATGGCGAAGGCAAGACGAATCGGGAATTAAATTCGTTTAAACTCAAAGGTCATATCCGTTGGGATCATCGGAATCCTTGGAATAAGAACTTCCTTATCTTTAAATTTTCCTTCAAGTATCGACGAGTGAATCACATTGCTCATCAGTTTTCTTATCACCAAACGCGTTCCATTGCACAGTTTTGGTTGGTTTAAATTTCTAAGCATGATGACTACCGAGCCAACCTTCAGCTGTAAATTGTGCGGTGGTAAACTTCAGTTGGATAATTAGTGGCTTCTTCTTCGTTTGTTACACAGTCAATAGATTTGAATGAATACAGAGTTCCTACGATTTGATTTTGAATTACAAAATTGAGATCATCTACATCTTTATTTTTAGCCGCCAAAACTGCGCGCTCACTTAACCATTTAGTATTTTTGTGGTTAGCAATGATATCCGGGAATACTTTGTTGATATGCTCGTCGTTTGATGAGACGAAATTGGAAAAATTTGGAGGAAATTAAATCAAACCGCTCCATTCGTCAACAGGAACACGGCCAATACCGGTACACGACCATTCGAGAAATCACCAGCAGATAGATTGTTCAACAATGCAACTCTCATATTTACAGACAGTTGAAGTTTCTTTACATATCACCACTGATTTGATGCTTTAAGGCAAGCATTTATCAGCGTTTTTAGCGTCGTCAGCAGTAGATTTTGGAATGACTGGTAGTGTTTGCCGGAAATCGCCAGATAATAAAATCATTGCACCACCAAAACATCTCGAGTCATTGCGCAGTTCTTTTAATGTTCGCGTGATTTCATCGATGATATTGGATGTTTGGATGCCAAAAAACGCCATGTCGCTCCCTTTCCTGACATATTTCCAAATGTATTTAATTGACTTGACCGAAATGCAATACTCAACATTACAATGTGCCTTGAATGTTTTGGAAAGAAGTGGCGAATATGGAACAATCCAACTGTTATCAACTACGAAATCGTTTCCTTTCACTTTAGTTGTGATAGTTCTACCATTATCATCGGGCGATCGACGCCGATACAATGGATAACCATCGTTGCCTGTAATGGTTTCTGCCATCATTTTTCGTGGATACCGTTTGGAACACTTACCGTCGACCATGCACGGTGATTGGCAGTTGATAGTGCCACACGGTCCACGAATCATATTCGTGATTACAACATCATGTAGGTCTGGATCGGCTTCAGGAGCAGGAATTTCCGCACTAACCAAATTAGAACGTGAGCATGTGGTAGGCCTCGTTTTTGCCATTCGACTGAAGACATCCAGCATCGAGTAATCCCAAAGACGTGTTGCTTAACAATGTAATTAATTAGTGACCGAATTTTTTGCTTGAAAACACGTGCGGTGATGTCGTGTCGATCACTTGATGTTTGTCAGGGAAGCAGCAATTGAATAATTTCCATCCATTTCGGATTACATGTAAATGTAATGAATAGATCTGGCCGACCATAATGACGAACATATGTCATTGCATCTTGCGCATATTCATGCATATGACGCGGGTTACCTGTGTATGTCACCGGTAAAATAGTCAACCGACCAACATTTTCTGAATCTCATTATGTGTTAATTGCATCGCGTAAATGAATATACTCTTCCGAACGCAATTTAGCTTGATTCAACCGAATGAAAGTCAGGCGCTCCGTTTCGACTTAAACGTACATGTCAACGCAATATTGTTGAAGCACTCGACGAAATCGCAACAAATAATTAACAGAATTTTCACGAATCATCAAACGATATGCGTAATAATTCATCGAACTAACCTTCTTGGTAGTTTCCTCACCATTCAATGGATTAATCATTTTGATATTAAAGTGATATCCATCGTCTCCTCGCCAAAACATCAGTGGGTATTGTAACGCGTCATATGAACGGTGTGCTTCATATATTCTTTGTAGTTGCCCAGTATTGCGTCGTGTAAGTACAATATCACGTGTTTCCATGTTTTCACCAACAATCAGGATTGCCACTTCGATTGTTGGAGCATTAAATGTGCGTTCATGTGTTCCAGCTGGTCTTTTATCTGCTCTGAACACAACTTTATAGTCATCCATGGCATGCGCTCTAAAGCAGTTTTAAACAATGCATGATGTTCATGAAGCATTTGCTGCAGTTCTTGGAGAATTGCTCTTTTCGTAGCTGTGTTGATCCCTTAACGCCGGTCAATTTGTTCTTCCATATTGCCCATGAAGTACATTTGCAAGAATTTATGCTGTGCATCTTCAATAGGTTGCAATGATCCAATGCGATGGCAAATCTGGCCTTGAATCTTAGTTATACTGAATAATACTGAATATTCACTCGCATAAAACATAAAACAACTAAATATAATAACAGTGCCTGAACTTTTTACACAAAATAAATTTCTGAAGTCACACATGAATAGTTGTTACAGTATTTGACAGGATGGAACAACAAATGTTTGACATAAAATAAATGAGCATTGATTGAAATGAATATTGGATGTTTGGATACCAAAAACCGGCATGTCGCGAGTTTTCATTGTTTTTAAGATGTTTTCTGCTATTCGGGGCGGAGACAAATCCAACGAATCAAAAACCGTGAAAATTGGTCCAGCAGATCTCGAGTTATAAGTGTTGTAACAAACACGACTTTGTTTTATATATATAGATATATATATATATATATATATAAGCGCTGTCTATGTACTCGTGGGGGCTAAGGCTTTGTTTATGAAGCGTGTGTGCCTGCCGCCGCGCCGAGCTGACTCAGCCAGTGGGAGTTGGCAGTCACATGCCGACTACCGAAGACTGACCATGCGTGGTGAAGAGCCACATCCTGCTCGAGGTGCCCCTGCTCTAGACGAATTATGGCGGATCTAGAGAGGACAACACGAAAAAACCCGTAATCACCGGTGTTACCGTACCGTGCCCCTGTGATGAATGGCACTACGTTAGTGTGTCTTTTAACGGTGGCTTCCGGATACCTGGCACCTCCGGTCGTATAAGTGCCCGATCCGGGGTATGAGGCTCTGCCCCGGGGGATACTCCTTCCTCATTACTCGTGGGACCAACTTATGGAAACTATCGATGAAAAACAAACCCCCCCCAAGAAACAGGGTGCTCTAGCAGCCCCAAATCGATTAACGTTAAACCTATCCGGGAGCCCGAGGTAGCTATGGACATATGTTCACAAAGCTCCGGCACCGACACCATCACCAAGGAAGACGAAGAAGCTCTTCTCGCCTCTCCCAAGACTGAAAAGCCCAAGCGGATCGCGCTATCGGGCGCTGCAAGGTAGAGGCAGTACCCAGCAAGTGTGGCGCAAACAACAAGCGAGGTAGATCGGCCAACACGACCCCAGAGGAGGTGTCGACTAAGAGGGCCATGACAGAAAACGCGGCACCCAGTGCCCAGACGAAGGGTGTTCCTGCAAGCGTATTGCTTGTCACGGGGGCTCCACTAGTTTCCACAGCCGCAGCTGCGGCTGGGCAAGTAACACAGGAGCAGTCACCCACGTTGCCAGCTCGGCGAAAATGGCGATACTCCCTGCCGACTACCCCAGCAATCTGCTCACTATGGAGCAGCTCAGCAGCATCCAGACCACCATACTGTCGAGGGTGATGGCTCTGCGACACGGCTCTGTGAAGCCGCTGTTCTCTGGCTGCACTTTTCGACCAGGATGGATGGCCATAACATGCGGGTATGCGGAGACAGCAGAGTGGCTGTGCACAGAGGTGCCTAAGCTCAAGCTGTGGAAGGACGCCTACATTAAGGTTGTCCCCGAGGCAGAGGCTCCACGTGCCGCTGTCTTCATTGGCTGCTTTCCGCTTCCCAATGCGGACATGAAGACGGACGAGATCCTGATGCTCATCGAAGGCCAGAACAACGGGCTGCGAGTGGGAGACTGGCGTGTCTTTCACCGCGAGATGAGGCAGAACATGGCACCGCAGCTGCCATGTCCATGACTAATGTCCTGTCCCCCTCCCCCACCCTTCCCAACACACGGAGACACCTCAGATGTCTCCAAGCAAACCTGCACCACGCAAAGGCCGCATCTGACGTCCTTTGTGGGAGGTTTGCTACGATGGACATAGCATTTATCTAGGAACCATGGGTAAATGCCGGACGTGTCCTGGGGTTAAGCACCCCATCCGGTAAGCTGCTATATGCAAACGACCAACCTCGCCCTAGAGCGGCGTTATTAATTAACAAAAACGCAACATATGCTCCCCTATCACAGTTCATCACTGAGGACCTGGTGGCAGTTTGGGTCAAAATACCCACTGCCCATGGCGAGCAGGAGGCAGTGCTGGCCTCCGCCTATCTACCCGGCGACTCGGACGTTGTGCCTACGGCGGCTACCTGTGCCCTAGTAGAGCACTGTCAGAGGAACCGACTCCGGTGGATAATCGCTTGCGATGCCAATGCGCATCACACGGTCTGGGGGAGCAGTGACATCAACAAAAGAGGTGAGTGCCTTCTTGAGTACATTATTAGTAATAACGTAGGTTTACTAAATCGGGGCAGCGAGCCTACATTTATCAATGCAATTAGAGAGGAAGTCCTCGACTAAACTCTCTGTAGTATAAACATGTTGTCCGCTGTCTCAAACTGGCACGTAGCGAGTGATATGACTATGTCAGATCACCAGCACATTAGATTTGTTATAGGATGCGCCTTGCAATGCAGCCTAGTTACTAGAAATCCCAAAAACACCAACTGGGATCTTTTCTGTTTTGAACTTGAGCAATCCAGAGACTGCTCCATCCGCCCGATAATATCCAAAGACGAGCTAGAGCGTGAAGCTACTGTGCTTCGGCATATCACGCCAGCTGCGAACAAAAGGTTCGCAAGATCAGAAGGGCTGTTCCCTGGTGGAATAAGAGCCTTGACGATCTTAAAATGGCTGCGCGAAGGCTCTTCAATAAAGCGAAGAGTTAGAAGGCCACATGGGATTCCTACAAATCTGCTTTAACGCTCTACAACAAAGAGCTGAGAAGGTCAAAACGGGCCACATGGCGCCAACACTGCGGGCAGATTTCAACGCTCCCGGAAGCTGTCAGGCTACAAAAAGCCCTCTCCAAGGACCACTCAAACGGCATCTGTACTCTGAAAAAGCCAGATGGAACATACACAAACAACCCAAAGGAAACGAGCAGTCTACTCCTAGCTACTCACTTTCCTGGGTGCGTGGCTGTGGTGCAACCAATCTCAGAGAATGAGGCACCGACCTACATCTCGGGGATTGGAAAGTGCCCACATCCGCGCGTGGCTATGTTGGCAAACTCCACTAGGGCTGAAGGAAGGGAACCCCCCTATCGCTCAGAACGTGCTGGAAACATGCCCTATAAACTGTTTCATCAAAATAGCGTACAATGGGCTATACATACTTTCAGTCCATACAAATCCCCTGGACCAGATGGAATTTATCCATGCTTATTACTGCGGGGACTGCACCAACTCGCACTCCCCCTGGTCCGTTTATTCTGAGCTAGTCTCTTGTTTGGACACATAAGCTGGGTTTCCTGCACAGCGAAAAAAAAATTTTCCATGCAAAATCGTCGCAGCGGGAATGGTTTTTTTTTGGCTGCGTGTTTTCTAGGTTTCCAGTAACGTAGCAAAAAATACTAAACTGCTTATCGATAGTATCGATTAAATACATATGTACACACTGGCGCTCGGCTCAGGAAATAGCAAATCATATATCTTTTGGAGCCGAGAGCAGGAAAACGTAGCGCAAAATGGAAAAGGAAACAAAATGCATAAAACGTGTGGAAAAATTTAGCCACGACGAAAAGGTTTTATTAATTAAATGTGTCGAGTCGCATCCATGCATCTTGAGTTTGGCAGACCGCAAACATTTTGATTTTACATCTGTGAGACAGGCATGGGAAAGTATTGGCACTGAGATGGATAAAGATCGTAAGTTAACATATTAATATGTTATTAAATATATTAATAATAAAAAATATCTTTGTTAGCGAATGAGTGCAAGAGCGCTTGGACGTCGCTGCGTGATAGCTTGCGATACCAGCGAAGTAAGCTCGCCAAAAGCGGAAGTGCTGGTGGCTGCCGATCGCAATCGCCAAAGATTGGTAATTGTATGGACTGGCAATATGCGGACCACATGGCTTTTATCCCAGTCTTGTCACATGAGAGACGGTAAGTGTATATACATAGATTGCATATCTTTTCATACATTTCATTAACATATTTTACAGTACAAAAACCAGTAGCGTATCGTTTGTGGACAGCCCGGCGTGCAGCCCAGACGTTATCTCCACTCCAGAAGTGGCAGAAGCAGTCGTTGATGAAGTCGACACAAGCATGTCGTCTTCTTATTCATATGTGAGTATGTATGTAGCTTGTACAAATACTTAAAAAAAATAACAACAAATTGTATTTGCAGCAAACGAATTCTGCAAAAAAACGTAGATTGGACAGCGACCAGCCAAAGAATTCAGACAGTATTGCTAACATGTTTCATGAGGTTTTAAATGTAACAAAAAATACAAGGAATATCTTGGCCTACTGGAACGAGCTGTTGAACAAGCTTCCCAACAATGTTGCCACCGCAACCGAGGTCGAAATAACTAACATAATATACAACAAAGTAAAAGAGCATTCACAGAATAATTGAATTGAATAAACAGAATTTATTGAGCATACATCATTATTTTATTCTCTTACACCCGCTGACTCATTCTGCCAAGGTACTGCACCAGCTGCTGAGTTGACATACTCTTTAATAGTGTTTCGCATATACTTCGGGTAATCCTGAACGCGACCTCGAAAAGCTTCGGCATCCATGCTTCTTTCCAATGGTCCTGACTGCCACTCAATGTTCGAGTATTCTGTCGCTCCCGTTCTCATCATAAAATTGTGCATATAGCAGCATGCGGCTACAATGTTTTGTGCTCTTTCAGGTAAGCACTGCAATGTGGCCTGCACGGCCTGCCATCTTTTTGACAGAATGCCGAATGCATTCTCTATGCAACGACGAGCGCGGCTCAGCCGGTAATTAAAAATTCTTTCAGCCGAAGAAAGATTTCGCGAACCGTAGGGCTTCATTATCCGCTTGTGTAGCGGGAATGCATCGTCTCCTACAATATAATAGGGCATGCGTACTCCGTTAATTTGGTTGTCATTGGGAAAAGATATCTCGCCCGACAACACTGCTCGTCCCAGGGTACAATTTGAAAAAGCATTCATATCCCCCTCGCTGCCGTAAGCTCCGACGTCTATGTACGTGAACTTGTAGTTGGCGTCACACACTGCCAGAAGCACAATAGAATGAAAACCCTGTAATGTAAGGGAACACATTTAAAATTATGTATGTATATATATAATTTGTTTGCAATGAAACTTACTTTATAATTATAAAATGCGCTGCCGCTGTTGGGTGGCGCCCTTATTGCGCAATGTTTGCCGTCAATGGCACCGATGCAATTTGGAAAATTCCACCGATCCATGAAGTCTTCTGCCCACTTCAGCATGTTTGCTGAGTTCCATTTTGGGAACTCGTCGCGCAGCGCTAAGGTGATGGCATTGCAAACAAGGCCAATCGTGCGTCCCAAGTGTGGCTTGCTGATCCGGTATATAGACCCAATGTGGCATTGCAAGTCTCCAGTTGCGAAAAATCTTATAAATACAACAATTAAATATTACTGATATGTTACGTTAAGCACTTGCAATGAGCTTACTCCAGAACAACGGCAAATTTGGCTTTTAAGGGTATCGCGTCTGGGCGTGTGTTCCGATTTGCTACCAAATGTGGCTCCACCAAAGAAAACAGATAATTAAATTGAACTTCTGTCATGTGGAAATTTTGGATGAATACCATGGGATTCTGCACCATATTAGTGAACTAAAATGCATAAAATTTTGTATTTTTATTTCTATAAAATATGTGTATGTTAATGTAAAATGCTTACGTCGTTCAAAAATCTTCCTTTTTGATGCCTTCGCTGCAAATATGGGTGGACCCACCATTTGTGCTGTCGGCGTTGACGGTTCCGTTTCTCTTCTTCCTCGCTCGTCCTTGCAACAACATATGCTGCCAACAACGGAATAAGCATGCTACTTCCACTATTCATATATTCTTTTTTAATTGTAAGCTTTGTTTACTTTTAGATATTTGATGCCTCAGTGTGACCAAGTATCTCCTAAGATATGTTATGCAAAATGGCATATTTTTACCACACATTGGGGGACTATGGTCACACTGCCCACGCTTCCGAAATATACCGCAAATTCCGGCCAGGATTTTTTCACTGTGCAGGAAACCCACCTATACCAAGCAAATATGCTACAGTGAAAGTTGTGTTTATTCCTAAGGTAGGGAAGAAAGACTCCCAATTGCCTAAGTCCTATAGACCGATTAGTCTGAGCTCCTTCTTCCTTAAAACTATGGAGAAGATAATTGATCAGCACATCAGGGAGGTGAATCTCAAGCATCTTCCCCTTCATAAGTACCAATATGCGTACCAAGCTGGTAAGTCAACTGAGACTGCCATTCATTGCCATACAACAACCATTGAAAAGGCCATTGGCGCTCAACAAATAGCACTAGGTGCCTTTTTAGACATCTCAGGAGCTTTTGACAACACGTCATATGAGGCTATCCGAGCCTCTCTTGTACGAAAAAACGTCTCCACACCCATAATCAGGTGGATTCTGGCAATGCTTAAATCCAGAATCATAACTGTAGACCTTGAAGGAACCATGACCTCAATCACAGCCACAAGGGGGTGCCCTCAAGGGGGAGATCTCTCTCTTCTCTTGTGGACTCTGGTCATCGACGAGCTACTCTATAAGCTCAACGACTCAGGGTTCTCCACTCAAGGCTACGCTGATGATCTAGTCATCTATATAGTGGGCTGGCATGAGCAAACCATCTCGGACGCATGCAGCAAGCCCTAAATATAGCCAGCAGATGGTGCCAGGACAAAGGATTGTCCATAAACCCGTCTAAAACTGTTTTAGTTCCATTTACCAGGAAAAGGTCTCTTTCTCTAACAAGACCATCCCCAAATGAATCCACCATTGACTTCTCAGCTGAAGCCAACTACTTAGGTGTTACACTCGACTCCAAGCTCAACTGGAATTCCTTGAAAAGACCATAAATAAAGCCACTCGAGCATACTTTGCTTGCAACAGGCTTTTCGGTAGAACATGGGGTCTAAGTCCCAAAATGATCTACTGGTCTTTTAATACTGTGGTAAAATCGATCTTAACCTATGAATCTCTTGCTTGGTGGACGAAATCTACCCAGAAGACAGCCGCGGCTGCACTTACCAAAATACAACGACTGGTCTGCATAGGCATTACTGGAGCCATCCGGACATGTCCCACTGCAGCACTTGGAGTCATAACTGGCATACCCCCTCTACACATCACCCTGAAAAAGGAGGCCTGCCGGGGGGCACTTTGCCTCCAAAACATCACCAATATAAAAAGTGGTGATCTTACCGGGCATCTTCGGTTTCTCGAACCCCTAATAGACGAGCCCATTCTGCGCATAACTGACGAACAGAAACCAAAACTTGTTTTCCACAGAAACTTCTCTGTAGTCTTGCATACCAGACATGAATGGAAAACAAAATCAATATCTCTGCCCAGTGGATCACAAACATGGTACACTGACGGGTCGAAACTGGAAAACGGGGACACTGGGGCTGGTATTTTCAGACCAAGGTTCAATAAATCCATAGCCATGGGAAAGTCTCCAACCATTTTCCAAGCAGAGATATACGCCATAGAAATCTGTGCTCGTGAATGCCTTCGCAGGAAAATGCAAGGCGCACTGATTTACATCTTCTCTGACAGCCAGACGGCGCTCATAGCGCTGAGATCCTTCACGATCTCCTCCAGAATTGTAGAGAACTGTTTCCAGCAGCTGAACGCCCTTGCCTCCAAAAACAACTTAACGGTGGGCTGGGTGCCAGGGCATGAAGGCCATATAGGAAACGAGGTGGCAGACTCCCTAGCTAAACGCGGGGCGATGACACCACTAATCGGCCCTGAACCGTTCTGTGGACTTTCGAAAGGACTCACAAGGGAACTGCTCAGGAAATGGGAGGAAGCAGAGATAAGTCGCCACTGGACCGACAGTGCAGGGCTGAGACAAGCCAAACAATTTCTCGTCCCCCAGATGTGAATGCCCCTCGCTAAGCAGGCGTTGACTTCTACAACTAGGAAGCGAACTTATCCCCCCCTACAGGATTTGGGAACATATAGACCCTACCAAAGTGCTCTCTTTTATTAGAAGCCTAGGTATAGAGGCTCTACACTAATCCTACAGGCCGGCACAAAAGACCTAACATCTGGTCGCAGTGAAACAAGGCCCTTGTAATAATAATAATAATAATAATGTACTCGTACGCTGCATCGCTTCGTGTGCCCAAAAAAAAACCCTATATAACCGACCACGTTTACTTCTGTTAATGCATTTCCCACATGTACCGATTTATTTTTATTTTTTCAAGAAATTAACACGTGCACACACACATATGTCGGCAGTAGCCCCCTTTTTTTTTCAATATATATAATTTTTTCTTAGATGCCCCTACTCGGTACATGTATGTGCTTGCAAAACTGTGTATACTGCCTAAAAAAAAAAACGAACCGGCACCCCTGTGCAAATCAAAACAAGTGAAAACGTTGCATTCGGACGCAACCGACTGCGGAATACGTTGATACCAGTAAAAGAACGGTTGATAAGGGAGAATGCAGGGGCGAAGGGAGTGGGCCATGTGGTAAACATCGCCAGCTATCATGTTATCAAATTTGGTGACTTTAGCTAAAAAACTGTGGAAGATAACTTAACTTCAAAATTGTAAAGGTGGGCGGCAGAGGTGGGTGTGGCATCCAAATTTTTGATGCAGATCTTTTGTAGATGTCACCATATATCTTCCCACCAAATTTGGTGACTCTAGTTCAAAAAATGTGGATGATACACGCATAACCGTTTTAACAACGGCGGGTGGTGGGGGGCGGAAGGTGTGGGCGTGGCATCCAAAATTTTGATGCATTTTTTTGGGGAACGTCAGTACCTATTTTGACATATTTTGGTGGCTCTAGCCCAAAAAATGTGAAAACTATAGGCGTTTCCAATTTCATGGAGCAGGGTGAATAGGGGCGGAAGGAGTGGGCGTGGCATCCAAAATTTTGATGCAGTTTTTTCAAGGGCATGATTAGGTATCTGCGTGCAAAATTTGGTTACTCTAGCTGTAAGAATGTGAGAAATATTTGGTTTTATCGGTTTTCTGTTATCTAGTTTATTGATTTCCCAGCCTTCTAGTAGGCGTGGAACACTAATCTTGACACCTTTTCTGACTGGTATATATACAAATATAATTGCAAAGTTTCAAGTGTCTAGCTTCACAGGTGTCGAAAAAAATTGCGTTCATCCGGACGGACAGACGGACGGACACCATGACGGACACCATGACGGACATTGCACAAAACCAATATACTCTGATACTTTCAGTATCCAATTAAAAAAAACAAAACAAATCTTGTCCAATGACTTTCAAACTGTGCATAAGTGCCTTCGTGGGCTTCCCAGTGCTCCCAAAACTGTACCTACAAAACTCTGCATGAAACTGTACCAAATGTTGCAAACGGACTCGCAAGCGACCGCAGATGAAAAAAAAAACTAATGTGGCCTAGTTTGGCACGTGGTGGTTAATAATTCCTGCAAAACTGTGCCAACGTGACAGCGTTTTAAAATGCACTTGTCTCGAACCATTGTCGTGGTTGATCCACCTTTCGTTGCTTTGACGACCGCCTCGCGGTTGCAGGCGTCGTCCTGGCTCTGCTTCCTAGTCTCTGGTACCTCTGTGATAGTGTTGACGACCGCCTCGCGGTTGCAGGCGTCGTCCTGGCTCTGTGTCGTAATCTCTGATACCTCTGTGATTGTGTTGACGACCGCCTCGCGGTTGCAGGCGTCACCCTGGCTTCGCTTCGTAGTCTCTGGTCTCGGTTTGACGACCGCCTCTCGGTTGCTGGCGTCACCCTGGTTTGGCTCCGTTGTCTCCAGTATCTCTGTGCTTGTGTTGACGACCACCTCGCGGCTGCAGGCGTCGTCCTGGCTCTGTGTCGTAATCTCTGGTACCTCTGTGCTTGTGTTGTAAAGAAGCTTTCTGGGGCTGGGGTAGAGGCTCAGTCCTGTCCAGGGCCTTTAACAATAAAATTTATAAAATACCGAGACTCGTAGACCTGCCTCGGTAGTTCCCCCCTTATGAGGCTCCGGTGGCGCTCGAAGTATGCGTGGTTGCACCAACCGGCGATTTGGACGCGGTCAGAACGCTAACAAGAGTTGGGGAACACGAGTGGCGAGGCACCGCACAAGACGCACAGAGGATCCCTCGGAATGCGCCTTGTCGACCCGCCAGTAGCCCGGGCGATACCGGACACCACAGAACATGCAGAGAAAAACACTCGGAACATGCTCTGCGGCGTCGCCGACCGCCCTGCCAGCCGCGCGAACTATGCGTTGGCAAGGGACACTGGCATGGCCACCAATAGCACAGAGAAACCCTCGGAATGCCATTGGTGACCCTGCCGGCGACCCGAGCGGCGCCGGATACCACAAAACATGCAGAGAACGCTCGGAACATGTTTTGTGGCATCACCGGCCACTCTGCCCACTGCACAAACTACAAAGGGGAGGGGGAGGAAGGGAAGAGAGCCGAGAGACACCGGTAGTTCCACCAAATCGCACAGAGAACCCTCGGAATGCGAATTGGTGTCACCACCGATGGTCGGGCAATTCCGAATCGCCGCGTTTCTCTGCACGTGTTGCGGCCATGCGGTACGCCGTGGCCACTAGCGACACAATACACTACACGACACTAAAACGGTTGACACGGCTATGATTTATATATTTGGTACTTTTTTTCACTATATTACTTAATTTCCTAACCACACCGCACAACAAAAACAAAATCCCGCCCATTATTTCCCCAGAACCAGTGGCCAGCTTACCCGCGCTTCATTCTATTGTATTGTTAAATGTTTTCTTGTGTTTGTTCCCCGTGTTGACCTGGCAATCCTCGTGTGTCTGCTGTTTGTTTTCCTTGTTAAGCCGGTATCGTCACCATGTGTGGCTCGCGCCCGTTTCTGTTGTTTACGTTTTCGCACACCCGTCTCAGTCAAGAGCTATATCGCGACTCCCCAGCCACGCATTTTTCAAGAGCCGTCGTACCCTTTTCGCGATCGCTGCTTGGGCTCGGCTGCGGCCTCTGCCCTTAGGCTGCCGACGCCGCTGTCGCTCGGGTCGTGGCTTTTGTCGCGTGGCGCTCTTCCATTGGTTCTGCATTTTGCGTGCGGTGTGCAGATTTTCCGAGCCGGCGTGATCCCGTTGCATACCAGTGATGCGTGCTCAGCATCAGTGATGTGCGCTTTGTTCCAATGATGCGCGTTTAGCTGTGGGTAAAACCCTATCCCGGATGAACATAACTCTGGTTTCCTTGTCTTAGCTTAACTCCTCGGCCTATAATACTCCCCTAGTCTAATACTTATAAATTAAAATACCTTCGTGGCTTTAAACTATAAACTAAAAATAGACTTCAAATTGTGAAAGAGTCTTGTTCTCCTTCACACTCCCTCCCTACTTCGGGGGAAGTAATGCGATCGTAACTTGCCGTTGCCGGTTTATCGTGTACCGGATGGCATGTTGTCCCACGTGGCTAAAATTCCTCACGCCGAGACGCGCCTCAGGGTCCTGGAGGTAGCAGTTGATGAAGTTGATGACGTTGACCGGGAGTTGACGGTCATCAGTCCCGGTGCGCCACTCAGCGGGGGCTGTGGTCCACTCCTCCGGGTTCTCCAGCACCTCCCCGACGGTTGGGTGCTCCTCGAACAGGCCCATCAGCCAGTCGGTGGCCCCTTGCTCTATGGATAATATCGAGTCCAAATCGACATCGTCTTCGTCTGCGTCTGGGTGCTGTGATCCGTCCATGGGGTGAGCGTTTTCCCTGGCTGTGTTGAAGCCCTTGTCGGACCAGTGGTTGGACCGCGGGACAGCCGGGTCGGTCACCAACCACGACCCATATGCTGGCGGTGGGCTGGCCGGGTATGGTGGTGGATAGCCCATATCTCCGTAGCAGACTGCCAAACGGTAGGCCGAGTCCGAGGTGGTGTCCGACTCGGTTGGGGCATATGCCTGGTGATCCGCGTCGGCTCTCTGTGACCGGATGGAGGTGCTTCGATCGTCTTCGGCCATTTGCGCATTCAGCTCCGACACGTCCCAATTTAGCGGGGCTCTGACGCCGCTAGTGCCGAAACGCCCGTCTGGTGCCACCTCAGAATCTGAGATGAGGGAGATCACCTCCATGTCTGGCTGGCACTGGTCATTGTTAGTGTTGATCCAGCCACGGACGGCCTGCATCCGGACTGCCGTGGGTACTGGCTCCGGGTGCCAGTCTTCGGACACGCCAACTCGTCGCAGCTGCGGCTCCCGCGCCGACTGGTCCAAGGGACGTCCCAAAACTACGTCATGTGCCCCCAAGGGCTGTGTGTCCGGCTCGCCTTGCGTTGCATTTGTACTAAAGAATAATTGAACATATGATCGATGTAACTTATTGTAAATATTCTAAATATCCTAGCCCTAAGATGTGGTGGATGCTTCTCTTATTTTAACCTGTGTTCTGATTGGGTTTTTCCCCTTTCTGGGGCGGGGACGTTATACTGGCTCGCCAGTAAAAGTGGCCCACGTGACTCTGCTGCAGTTGCTTAGTTGTCGCTGTTGTCACTTACTTGTCGCTGTTGTCGCTCAGTCCTGCGGGCTCTTTGTCTGCTCCCGCGTTGAACTCTTTGAGATCGGCCAAGCTTGCAGTTTTCCGTTGTCGTCCGGTAAGGCTTTGGCCTCGCACTATGTTTGGTCAAACGAACTTAATTACCTTGTAAGGTCCCTCGAACTTTGGTGCTAGTTTCGCAGCGAACCCTTTTGAAGCTTTGGACAGGTGATGTTGTCTCAGCCATACCATCGTGCCTAGTGTCGGTCTCCAGTCCCGCCTTCGAAGATTTTAACCTCTGCCCTGCTCGTGCAAGGCCCGTTGGATGTTCTGTTGCACAGCCTGAAAAATGCCTTTCAATCTTGCTGCTTTTGCGTCTGGTTCCTCGGTGTCTTTTCCCAATCCGGGCGTGACTTCCTCGTGGAGGGCTCCTGGTAGCCTGGGTTCTCGGCCCTGTACCAAGTATGCGGGGCTAAATCCTGTGGTGTCTGAAGTACTACTGTTGATCGCTAGGCTAAGCTCCGGCAGAATTTTGTCCCAGGTGCTTTGGTCTCCATCAATGTACTGTGCCACCATGGTTTTTATAGTCCTGTTTGCCCTCTCTGTAGGGTTCTGTTGCGGAGTGTACGGGGCGGTGTATTCCAGTTCCATTCCTGCTGTCTTGCAAAAGCTCCTAAACGACCGGCTTGTGAATTGTGTTACGTTGTCGCACACGAACTTCCGCGGTACTCCAAATCGACAAAGTATTCTTTCTCGGAACGATCTTTCCAAATGGGCGGTGGTGGCCATTCGTAGAGGCACATAGTTCCACCCATTTCGAGAATAAGTCGAAGAAAACAAGGAGACTGGTGTTCCCGTGTTTCGGACGCGGCAGGGGACCCATCAAATCCGCACAGAGGATGTCAAACGGGCCCTGAGCCTGTCGTTTGTACATGTGTCCTGCTGGTCTAAGTTGACTCACCTTGAATTTCTGGCACTTATCGCACTTCCTGATGTACCTCGTCACATCCCGGAAAATACCAGGCCAATAGTATCGCTGTGTCACTCTTTTCGCCGTCTTCCGGACTCCCAGGTGTCCTGCTGTCGGATGGTCATGACATTCTTCCAAGACCCGTCGTCGATGATCACTGGCTACACATAGTTTCCAAGTCACGTGTTCCTCCTCGGGAGGCCGATGGCCCGTTTGCCGGTAAATTTGCCCGTTCTCGTGTATGTACTCTGTAAACTTCTCTAGCTCCTTCTCCATTCGCTTGCTCAATCGTAGCAACCAAGGGCACTTTGGAACCTCTTCAAGGTGCGCTGAAGGGTTTCCAAAGGTTGTCTAGAAAGTGCGTCCGCGACTACGTTTTGGCATCCTCGTCTGTAGAGTATGTCGAATCGATATCCACTCCCGAAGACTTATACCACCCGACGTTGGAGGTGTTGATCACTTTGCCTGCCTGTGCCGTACGCCAGTGTAGTGAACCATTAAGACGGGTACGTCAATTTCGGAAAACCGATTTTGTAAAACTTACCCGGCTCTTAGAATTGGTTGACTGGTCGCCCCTCTATGGTTCTGAGGACTTGGATACGGCAATCAGTATTTTTTATTGCACCTTAGAAAATTTATTCGATAAGTGTGTCCCTTTTGGTAGGCCAAGTAGGAAAAACAAACCTGCGTGGTTTACACGAGAGTTGACAGCCCTTAAAAATCTAAAATCTAAGCTTTATAAGAGTTTCAGAAAATCTGGCTCTTCTGTTCATTACTCATCATACTTGATTGCGCGTTCCAGTTTTTCAGTCATGAATAATTCATGTTATCAAAATTACCTAAGTCGGTGCAGACTACAGTTTCAGCAAGATAGAGGTTCTAAGAGGTTCTATGACTTCGTTAATGCGAAGCGTAAGTCATCAACACTTCCATCTAATTTATCTTTTGAAAACAAGTCGGCCAATTCGGATCAGGCATTGCCGATTTATTTGCCGAATTTTTCAAACAACATACAGTTCAATTGATAATCAGGTTGATCTGCCTTACCCGTATCAGGTTGATGCCTCTAATTGCATTTTTGAACCAAGTATCACGGAGTACACTGATTTCAGCAAGGCATTTGACTCGGTTAATCACTACCTTTTACTTCATAAACTTCAACTTTTAGGTTTTCCTAGCAATCTTATTCGGTGGATAAGGGAATATTTAACTCATAGAACACAGAGAGTCAGTTTTAATGACGCTGTCTCTAAGGTGGTTCATGTCACTTCCGGTGTTCCGCAAGGAAGTCACCTTGGACCTTTATTATTTACACTTTTCATCAATGATCTTCCATCTGTTATTGACCAATCTCGAGTGCTGATGTATGCTGACGATGTAAAATTATGCATGTCGGGTACTGCTCTGTTGTCTGCTCAAAAACTACAAACTGATTTAGATAATTTTCAAAAGTGGTGTCGTGTTAACTTACTAAATCTTAATTGCAACAAATGTAAAGTCATGTCTTTTTATAGATGCTTTCCTTTTTCAAATATATATTTTCTTGATGGAAGCCCACTCGATCGCATTGAATGGGTTGATGACTTAGGTATCCTTTTTGATCCGAAACTTAAATTTCACAAGCATATCTCTTCAGTTGCAAATCGAGCCTCTAGTACCTTGGGGTTCATTAAGCGCTGGTCGAAAGAATTTGACGATCCCTACATAACCAAAACACTTTACACGTCTTTGGTACGTCCTGTTCTTGAATATGGATCTTGTATCTGGTATCCCAAATACAGGATTCACCAGGATAGAATAGAATCAGTGCAAAAACACTTCTTGCTGTTTGCCCTTAGCAGATTTAACTGGGATACTAACATTAACCTACCTTCCTACCACAGTAGACTTTTACTAATAAATCTTCCTTCTCTTTCTGATCGTAGAGCAATGCTAGGTGTAGTCTTTTTACATAAACTAATAAATGGTGAAATTGATTCCTCCGAATTAATCAGCCAAATTAGTTTTGGTGTTCCGATCAGAAGGACAAGGAATTTTCTACCCATTGCTCTTCAAGATTGTCAATCTAACTATGCTATTCATAACCCTTTTCGGATTTTATGTTCAAACTATAACGAATTTTCCCACTTAATAAACGGTGTCACTTCTATTAGTTCTCTGAAAAAGTTAGTCTTATGTCATTTGTCTACATTTTCGCGATCTAGGTAACCGTACGCTATGCGGTGTGCCCCTCGGTCGGTTGGGCGGGAGGTTGGTTGCTTTTTGCTTGGGTTCGCGCGTTAACAAGCCGGTGCTTGGTATCGTTGGGCCACTTGAATGTACTGTTTTTTTTTAGTACATCTACGTCCAATAATAATAAATAGATACTGTTGCAATTCGAGCGCCCAGCGTGCAATTCGTCCTGTTGGGTTGTCAATCGAGTTTAGCCACTTCAACGCAACGTGATCCGTGATGACTTCGAAATGGTAGCCCTCCAGATAGCAGCGCAAATGCCTGATCGCCCAGACAATCGCTAAGCACTCTTTTTCCGTGGCGGAGTAGTTTTCTTCTGCTCTGAGAAGACGTCGGCTTGCGTAGGCTATTACTCGCTCTCCTCCCTCTAGGCTCTGCGTTAGGACGGCTCCGAGTCCATAGTCACTGGCGTCTGTTTGGAGTGTAAATCTCTGCGTGAAATCGGGACAGGCCAGGACCGGTGCCTTGGTCAGCTTGTCCTTCAAGTCTTCGAACGCTGCTTGTTGCTCCTCGCCCCATAGCCACTTCTTGTTCTTGCGTAGAAGGCTCGTCATTGGCTGTACAATAGTGGCGAAGTTAGGGACAAAACGACGATACCAGGATGCCATTCCCAGACACCGTCGTAGTCGCCAGAGGTGCCAGTTGCTGTACTGCTGCGATTTTCCCTGTGTCCGTGTGTATACCGGCCTCGCTTATCATGTGTCCCAGGTATACAAGTCTTCGTTGGAAAAAGCTGCACTTCTTCCGATTCAGTTTTAGGTTCGCTGTCACCAGTCTTTGAAACACCTCTCGCAGGTTTTCCACGTGCTCCTCCAACGTTGCTCCAATGACGGTTATGTCGTCCAAGTAAGCGAAAGCGTGGGGTTCCATCTCCGGCCGATGACGCTATCCAAAGCTCGTTGGAAGGTCGCCGGGGCGGAGTGTAACCCGAACGGCATAACTTTCCACTGGAATAAGTTTCTCCCCGAGACCGTGAATGCGGTGTACTGTCGACTTTCCTTGGCCATCGTGATTTGCCAGTATCCGCTTTTTAGATCCAACGTGGAGATGTACCTTGCATTGCGTAGGCGTTCCAGTATATGGTTGATACGGGGCAATGGATACGCGTCTGGTTCTGACCGCGCATTTAACTGCCGGTAGTCTACACACATACGGATCTCGCCCGTCTTCTTGCCCACCAGCACGATGGGGGCGCTGTGCGGACTTTTGGACGGCTCGATCTGACCATTCTTCAGGAGGTCGTTGACCTGGTCATTGATGATCTTCTGCATTGCCGGGTTCTTTGGAGAGTATCGTTTCTTGATTGGTTTGTCGTCCTTCATGATAATAGTATGCTGTGCGATGTGTGATACTCCTGTCATGCTTTCGAATCGGGCTAGTTCCATTTCCAGAAAGGCACTGATCCAGGTGGGCAATGCTTGTTCCGTTGCGTTTGCTTCTGCTGGGAGCCCCTGCTTCCGTTGTGATAACAGCTAGGCTTATAGGGGTTGCTTGTTTATAGGTCTCCTGCTCTTCCAGAATGTCCGGTAGTGTACGTGGTCGCTTCCGAAATGGGTTCGTTCGACGAGCCTTGCGAGCGTCCGCCAATGGCTCAAGCGTGTAACCTTTGTGGGTTCTAGGCTGGTTCCTTGTTTGACTGGCTTGCACTGTGTCTACGAAGTTGGCTAGCTCAGTGTCCTGTGCGTCCTGAGTTGTTGATTCACTAGCCTGCGCGGTCTCTACGAAGTCGGCAAGCTCAGTGTTGCGTGCATCCTGCGTTAGTGCAACACTAGCCTGCGCTGTCTCTACGAGTTTGGCTGGCTCAGTGTCATGTGCGTCCTGCGTTGTCGAGTTTTCGCTAGCCTGCGCGGTCTCTACGAAGTCGGCAAGCTCAGTGGTGCGTGCATCCTGCGTTGGTGCAACACTAGCCTGCGCTGTCTCTACGAGTTTGGCTGGCTCAGTGTCATGAATGTCCTGCGTTGTCGAGTTTTCACTAGCCTGCGCGGTCTCTACGAAGTCGGCAAGCTCAGTGTTATGTGCGTCCTGCGGGGTGGTCGTCATTGGTCGGCACGGAGTCATTAGGATAGGATTCGCTCGTAAATCGGGGAGTTGTGAAAGTTGCAAAAAGGCTCGGCCACACTGGATTCTTGTGCGTATCCCACACAAAAAGTCAATGCCTAAGATGACGTCGTCCAGGATTTCTGGCTTGACCAGTAGTGGTACTATCGCCTCCTGTTCGTCGAGCTTTATCTTTTCCACTACAGCCCGAGTTATTTCCTTAGGTGAGCCATCTGCAAGGATTATCCGCACCCGAATATTGCGAATGTTGTCCTTAGTCCCGACGATCTTCGCCAACCGTTCACTGATAAACGATCGCGTGGCTCCTGTGTCCAGTGTTGCTGCTACGGGGGTGTCCCGTATGGTCACTAGGGCCGCGATCCTCCCCTCCTCCAAGCGTAACGGGTGAATTAATGACGAGGGCTCCAACTGCTGTTGCTTTCCGCCCTGTCCTCTGCTGGACGGAGACGTTGATCGTTTCCCGACCTGACGACGCGGCTGCATCCGATGGTGCGAGTTCCACGCCGGCCACATTTCCAGCAGAACAACAATTGGGGATTCCGACATTCTTTAGAGAAATGTCCGATTTCTCCGCAATTCCGGCATGCTCGCTTCACATCTACTGCTCCGCCCGTGTCCTGCGATGTCTTCTGTGTCGACGTTTCGGGGTTCCTGGTTGTCACCACCAGATCCCAGTTATTGTGTCCGTGGTCTCCAATGCTATGATCGTGGCCAGCTGCTTTCGGCGCGCTTGTTGGCAACAACGCTACGTATCCCTTTGAGTCCCGAACCCAGACATTCTCAAAACTTGTGACCAATTGGGTCAATGTGGCCAACGTGTCGAATTCGTGTCGTCGTGTGAACAATTGGTACTCCGGCAGTAGGTTCTCGTATATGCGCTCTAGCTCCCGTTCTGGCGAGTATTGGGCTCGTTGCATCATCAGCCGCAGCTCAATGAGATAGTCGCGGAACGTTTCTCCTGGACGCTGGAACCGAGTCTGGATGGTACTTTCCAAGCGTTGGAAGTACCGAGGCGGCAAGAAAAAGTCCAAGAACTCCTTCTTAACCGACTCCCAAGGTTCATCTTGCATACGGTAGGTCCGGAACCATCCTTCGGCTCGACCGGTAAACAGACCGGATATGGCTCGTGGCAGTTGGTCGACACTCACCCGGTACGATGCCACTCGCTCTTCGAGTTTCTCGATGAAACTCAGTGGATCCGAGATGCCGTCAAACACGATGCCCCAGTTGCGCAATTTATCCGCCAGCATTGAGCACGAGATTTCTTCGCGAACTACCCTTTTGCTTGTGGCACTGGTGCTTGCGACTTCGAGGGACTCCTTTGCAAGAATCGGCAATGCCGGCACTGTCACCTTAAGCTGATGATGGTCCTCCTTGCGTTCTCGGCTTTCTGGGCCGGGGACACGGCCGGTGAGCGAGCATCCCGAGGGCTGGCTCATCCCCATATCTCGCTTCCAGTTCGACTAGGTGGTCTCGTGTTACTTCCGAGTGCTCGCCCCTGGTGACAAACGCCAAAATCCTGCCCCGCAATTCTTCCTGGGTGCCAGTAGTTCCTAGCCCGAACGCTTGGGCCAGTTGCTGTAGCTCGTCCTTGCGACGGAAGGTCATCCACTTTACACCCATACCAGTACTGCTGCGGGTTATGCTGCGAGTACTGCTGCTGTGGGTGCTGCTGCTGGTACTGCTGTAGGTTCTGCTTGCAGGGGCTGTTTGCAGGTGCTGCTGCAGGTGCTGTTGCTGGTGCTGCTGCATGCTCTGTTGCTAGTGCTGCTAGCCGGTGCTACTGAAGGTTCTGAGCTAGTGCTGCCGCGGGTCCTGCTGTGGGTTCTGCTGAGGGTCCTGCTGCTGCTGGTCCTGCCACTGGTTCTGCTGTGGGTCCTGCTGTGGGTTCTGCTGAGGGTCCTGCTATTGCAGGTCCTGCAACAGGTTCTGCTGTGGGTTCTGCTGCGGGTCCTGCTGCGGGTCCTGTTGTTGATCCTTTTCGTTGCGTGAGGATTCACTTGTCAAGGATGTCTTTAAACACTGTGTCACTTTTGGTCAATGTCTCGAGGTGACTGCTCTGGTCAGCTGCCTGTGGATAACTTCCTTTCCTGCTGTCGGTGGCTGCCTTATATACGCTGGGCCTCCCGCCTCAGCTACCTGATCGTGCAGCTTCGGGATCTCTGCCGCGTAGATGTCTTCGTTGATGGGCTCTGCGCTGCCGCTGCGTATTCTCGTCGGCTCTGCTCTGTCGCTGCGTCGGCTGGTCCTCGGCTCCGCTGCTGAGTCGCTCTGCTGCTATTCGCTCTGTTTGTTGGCTTGGCTGGCACTCGGCTCTGTGGCTGCGCCGCTCTGTTGCTTGGTTCTGTCGCTGCGTCTGTGACTGATGCGTGAGCACCGCGTTCGGCTCTCGCAACAAGAACAAATTAAGTGGGTTTACAAAAAAAATGGTTAATGGGAAGCTGGGCCCTACTGTACTCCAGGGAGCAAATGTTTGGGGAAAGTTCTCGAATGCGGTTGGTTTGCAAAAAAACAAAATAATCACGTGCCTAACATATCTGACTGCCTAACATATCTGTTGCCCTTTCGCGCGTGGTGCCGAGGGGCATCACCGCATGCTCAAAAATAAACTATCCTCTCCTGCTGACCACGTGATCCCACGGGTCTCAAGTTTACGCGACGTTTTTTTTTTTTTTTTTTTTTTCTGGGGCTGTACGCCGGCTCTGTAGATTTGATTTGCCACACGAAGACAAAAAAAAAAATAAAAAATAAGCAGCTCGCGTCTGCGTTTTTCCCGTGACAGTACTTTCGGACTAGCCGAAAACATGTATTTTGTCACAACTCCGCCCACAACGTGGGTAAAACAAAAAAAATTCCAATCCTACTGTCGTAAATATGCTAACGAAACCAAAACAAATCTCGGAGTCCCTGCTCGGGCGCCAACTGTAAAGAAGCTTCCTGGGGCTGGGGTAGAGGCTCATCCCTGTCCAGGGCCTTGTACAATAAAATTTATAAAATACCGAGACTCGGAGACCTGCCTCGGTAGTTCCCCCCTTATGAGGCTCCGGTGGCCCACCCACGCATACCGAGAAGCGCTCGAAGTATGCGTGGTTGCACCAACCGGCGATTTGGACGCGGTCAGAACGCTAACAAGAGTTGGGGAACACGAGTGGCGAGGCACCGCACAAGACGCACAGAGGATCCCTCGGAATGCGCCTTGTCGACCCGCCAGTAGCCCGGGCGATACCGGACACCACAGAACATGCAGAGAAAAACACTCGGAACATGCTCTGCGGCGTCGCCGACCGCCCTGCCAGCCGCGCGAACTATGCGTTGGCAAGGGACACTGGCATGGCCACCAATAGCACAGAGAAACCCTCGGAATGCCATTGGTGACCCTGCCGGCGACCCGAGCGGCGCCGGATACCACAAAACATGCAGAGAACGCTCGGAACATGTTTTGTGGCATCACCGGCCACTCTGCCCACTGCACAAACTACAAAGGGGAGGGGGAGGAAGGGAAGAGAGCCGAGAGACACCGGTAGTTCCACCAAATCGCACAGAGAACCCTCGGAATGCGAGTTGGTGTCACCACCGGTGGTCGGGCAATACCGAATCGCCGCGTGCTCCGAGCGATTCTCTGCACGTGTTGCGGCCAAAACAAAACGAAACATTTTTCAAAGGAAAATAACGGTGCTTGAACCGGTGCATTTGAAATGCATGCAAAATTGCATCGGTCAACGACCGTCAGTTGACAAAGTTTAGTCTATTCAGTTGGATCATTTTGTCACTGCGAGCAGTCGAGTGTTATGTTTCTTATCATTTTTGGAGCTTAATTGATTTTTTGCGGTATAAAGGTTCTTTATAAGTGACCTGTAACATTTTTATTATTTTTTTGAAATAAGCCACAAAAAGTAAGTAAATTTTTCACAATATTCTATTTTGGATGGAAAAAAACTAACTGTGTTCAATCGTGTTCAAATCAACCAAAACATACATCATTTGCAGAAAATCATTCTGAATCAGGATCAAAAATAAAATGTTGCCCATATTTTGCCCAAAGGAGTTAAATTTAGCAATGACGGAAATAACACGCGCACAGTTTTTCGAGGTTTGGTCAAGACGTAAGAACCGTTAAGCTAAACACACTTGTAGATCACGCAGCGATGATTTTTGGCAAAGACATTGATCATAATAAGTTAAATATGCACTTAAGAAAAATGTGTCATGAATTTGAGTTGAGGTGTTCTTTATCTAGGAGAGATAAATCGAGATTTATCATGAATAATGAAAGTTGGCTGCAGGGTACAATAAAAGAAAACGATTATAAAATTGATGTCGCGCCTTCAACTTCAAACAGAAGCGGAAGAGCTATAAAAGCGTTTTCTGACTGTTGCCTAAAAACACAGCAAAGAAAAAGTAAAGATCTGCTGCTAAAATTAGACGAAAATCAATTGATTTCAGCGACAGAGCTGACTTTGCGGTCGAGCGGAAAAAGGGATTCGGCGAGGCTAATGAATGAGTTGGCAAATGCTTCCCCATCTAGGGGATCAACCATCAAGAAAGCCAGATTATGCACAGATCATTCAAAACGTCTTACATCAGATCAGGCACTCGCGTTAATGGTGGACACCAAGTTATCAGTCCATTAATACAAGACCTTACGGGAGCACACAAAAATGGTCTGTACAAAAATGTATCCATGCTATGATCTGGTCAAAGAGTCAAAATCCTTATGCTATCCCAGTGAAATTACTGTCACCGAATCGTATGCTGAAATAGGTTTACAATCGCTTATAGATCACACTATAAGACCCGTTTTACACGATGAACTTTTCTGATGATTTTTTTTCTCATTCTGTTTTAAAACATCTTCGCAAATCTGCTCGCATTTACACGATGAACTTTTTAATTCAATTGATTCTTTGTAAATGCAACTCTGATTTAAATATATTGTCGATAAACATACATTTCGCCCCGAATTCAACAAGTTCTTTGGTCCAAAACATTTTTATTAATAATTTATAAGCCACAACAATGTATTTACTATTTGCGCTAATATTTGCTTGTGCGATAATTCGTATCGATAACTTTATTATTCACATCAAACACTGTTCAACTCTGTGTTTACATGCAATGAGAAAAATAAATCCCAACTACACAAGTCATGAAGCACTGCTTGCAGTTGTTACCCCTCTACTCCCTTTGCCTACAAGCGAATGTTACAGAAGCAAAAACTTCATCGTGTAAAACGGGTCTAAGAAGGTTGATAAGTGCCCACGAAGATTTGTTTCACTCATTGACTCGACTAGACGATGTTAACATAATTAAAAAATGGGGCTGCGATGGTGCTGAACAGAGCCGGTATATGCAAACGTTCACAAAGGACAATTTGTCAGATGAATTCATATTTTCAATATCAATGGTTCCACTACAATTGTATTCTTCAAATGAAACAGTCAAAACTGTATATTGGCAAAATCTAATGCCATCCTCAACTAGGTATTGTAGACCGATACGATTTGTTTTTGCTAAAGAGACACGAAACCTAATCAGAGATGAGGTGAAGCATATCGAGGACCAAATTGAATGTTTATTTCCTACTTTCATTGAATCAAATGATTTAAATTTTGAAGTAAAAGCTAAGCTTGTGCTATGCATGATCGACGGCAAAATCTGCAATGCGTTGTCAACAAATACGTCATCACAAGTGTGCTACATATGCGGGGTACACCGAAAATGTTGAATAACCCAGGTGCCTTAGCGGATCGTGAAGTCAATGCTGATATGCTTGCGTTTGGTCTCTCACCTCTTCATGCGTGGATAAGATTCATGGAATGTTTGCTGCACATCGCGTATAGGATTGACATTAAAAAATGGTACGTCACTGGTGAGGAGAACAAAGCAAAGCTCGCTGAAAGAAAAAAGGCAATTCAAGACAGCTTTAAAAAAGAAATGGGCCTTTTAATTGATATGCCGAAACAACACACTGGCAATACAAATGATGGCAATACCGCGAGAAGATTTTTCTATGATGCCGAAAAGACCGCAAAAATAACTAGATTGAATATTAATTTGATAGTCAAGTTTCGCACAATTCTGACTTGTATTGCAAGCGGTTGCAAAATCAAAATGTCAGTTTTCCAGCCCTACCTGACTGACACTGCAGAGCTGTTTTTAAGGGAATATTCCTGGTTCAACATGCCAGTAACTGTGCACAAAATTGTATTCCATGGGAAAGAAATTATTTCTTCCTGCATTCTTCCCATTGGCAATTTCTCCGAGGAAGCACAGGAAGCGAGAAATAAAAATGTTAGAAGTTACCGTGAACATTTTACCAGGAAAACTTCACGCGTGCACACGAACACAGACCTACTGCATAGGTTACTAATATCATCGGATCCATTTATTGCAAATTTGCGAACTCCTCAAAAAACAAAATGTGGACCCTTATTTAAAGATGTCATCCCATTTCTTGAATATGATCAATCTGGCGATGAAAATTCTGATTCAAGTTCAGATTCTGAATAAGTTAGAAAAATTTATTTGCTAAGTTTTTTCATCAATTTTAAGTTGTATTTTCTTTTTTAAAAAAAAACGTGAAAAATATGAAAACCACTTTTTTCTTTAAATTAATTAATTATCTTTCAAAAAAAAAAAAAATTAAATTTGTTCAGCCAATATTTTTGAAGTTACTAGCAAAAGCGTGAACATATTCCAAAAGTAATAAATTAAAAAAAAAAAAATTGTTTTTTTCATTAATAATTTCAAAAAAATTTTTAAATTGGCTAAAATTAAATTAAACAAAAAATACTAACCTGATACTTTTAGGATAAAATTTTTTTTGTTTTTTTTATGTCGCTTTTTGTGTTGAAAAAATGAAAAAAAAATCTGGTTTTTCCGTATTTTACGCCCCTTAAGCTGCCTAATTTCTTTCGGGATATTCACACATTTAATGCAAATTTCAAGTCAATAGCTTTAAAATTACGACTGCTATTGAATTAAGTCCCCCTAGATTGGCAAAATCGTACACTGTGCGCCGTGGCCACTCCCGACACAATACACTACACGACACTAAAACGGTTGACACGGTTATGATTTATATATTTGGGACTTTGTTTCACTATATTACTTAATTTCCTAACCACACCGCACAACAAAAACAAAATCCCGCCCATTATTTCCCCAGAACCAGTGGCCAGCTTACCCGCGCTCCATTCTGTTGTATTGTTAAATGTTTTCTTGTGTTTGTTCCCCGTGTTGGCCTGGCAATCCTCGTGTGTCTGCTGTTTGTTTTCCTTGTTAAGCCGGTATCGTCACCATGTGTGTCTCGCGCCCGTTTCTGTTGTTTACTTTTTCGCACACCCGTCTCAGTCAAGAGCAATATCGCGACTCCCCAGCCACGCATTTTTCAAGAGCCGTCGTACCCTTTTCGCGATCGCTGCTTGGGCTCGGCTGCGGCCTCTGCCCTTAGGCTGCCGACGCCGCTGTCGCTCGGGTCGTGGCTTTTGTCGCGTGGCGCTCTTCCATTGGTTCTGCATTTTGCGTGCCGTGTGCAGATTTTCCGAGCCGGCGTGATCCCGTTGCATACCAGTGATGCGTGCTCAGCATCAGTGATGTGCGCTTAGTTCCAATGATGCGCGTTTAGCTGTGGGTAAAACCCTATCCCGGATGAACATAACTCTGGTTTCCTTGTCTTAACTTAACTCCTCGGCCTATAATACTCCCCTAGTCTAATACTTATAAATTAAAATACCTTCGTGGCTTTAAACTATAAACTAAAAATAGACTTCAAATTGTGAAAGAGTCTTGTACTCCTTCACAGTGTTGACGACCGCCTCGCGGTTGCAGGCGTCGCCCTGGCTTCGCTTCGTAGTCTCTGGTCTCTCTTTGACGACCGCCTCGCGTCTGCAGGCGTCGTCCTCGCTCTGTGTCGTAATCTCTGGTACCTCTGTGCTCGTGTTGACGACCGCCTCGCGGTTGCAGGCGTCGCCCTGGCTCTGCTTCGTTGTTCCTTGTCTCTCTGTGTTTGGATTGGCGGCCGCCTCACGGTTGCAGGCGTCGCCCTGGCTCTGCTTTGCTGTGTCTCTTCTAAGGCCCTGGCTGGGGTTGTTTTTGAGTTTGGGGTCGGTCGGTTGATGATATTCTGCAGCTTTCGGGTTTGGCATGCTCAATGGGATAAGCAAGCCACCCACCTGCAGCTTGACGTTAATGGCGCTGAATAAGTCCAACCCAAGCAGCACATCGTCGAGGGCCGATGATAAAACCAGCATCAGAATGCTATCCCGTGCTTGCTTGAGTCGTACGTCTGCTTGGATCACCCGCGTTAGCTCCATTCTTGTCCCATTTGCCAAAGCTATCACCGTCCTTACTGCTCGTCTGTTGGCCGGGGTCTCGATGAGTCGTGCTTTTTGCTCGCTGAAGAAACTCCGCGTGGCACCCGTGTCTAGCTTAGCTACCATCACCTCAGCCTCGATGCTCGTCTCTGCAGCAAGTCGGCCATCCTGCAAACGAATAACACCAGCTAGTTTTGGAACTCGCTCGTCTGCACTCTCGCCTGTTCCGGATTTGATGAGAGGCGCTGGGCGTTTCCCGGCCCCTGTGCTTGGCAACAGTCGACGGTCCTCACTCCTCGGCGACCACAGTTCCAACAGAATAAAATTCGCGTCCCACGACATTCCCTCGCGAAGTGACCAAGTGCTCCGCAGTTATGACACGCATTACGTGTGTTCACGGGTTGCTCGCTGCTGGCCGAACCTGACGTAGCTTGAAGGTTCCCTTCTGTTGCAGACGATGTTGTTTGCGAAGCCGCCTACTGTGTGCTGGTTTTGGGATTAGTTGCCCCTGTTTCACGCTTTGAAACGGCTGCTGGTCCGGTTGGGCGAACCGTCCGCTCGATACTTGCCTTGTTCCTTGCCTGACGTAGATACTCTCGTTCCCTTGTGACTTCAAAGTTGATAACCAGCTGTGTCAACTGCTTGAAAGTGCAGAAGTCCGTTCGTCTCACGTACAACTGGTACTCCGGCAGAAGATTTTCATAAGCCCGCTCCAGTTCTTGGTCTTCTGAATAACCACAGCGGTTCATCATGAGGCGAATGCCCACTAGATACTGCTTGTATCCCTCGCTTTCCCTCTGGTAGTGCATCCTGATCTCGTCCTCTAGTCTCTGGAACTACCGCGGAAGTAGGAAAAATTCCAAAAATTGCTTCCGGAACACGCTCCATGGTTCGCCCTGTAACTGGCTCGTGCGGAACCTGTCCTCGGCGGTGCCTTGTAGTAGCTCCGGGACCCCTGCAACCGCGAGGCGGTCGTCAACACAAGCACAGAGGTACCAGAGATTACGACACAGAGCCAGGACGACGCCTGCAACCGCGAGGCGGTCGTCAACACTATCACAGAGGTACCAGAGACTAGGAAGCAGAGCCAGGACGACGCCTGCAACCGCGAGGCGGTCGTCAAAGCAACGAAAGGTGGATCAACCACGACAATGGTTCGAGACAAGTGCATTTTAAAACGCTGTCACGTTGGCACAGTTTTGCAGGAATTATTAAC
Organism: Scaptomyza hsui; assembly: GCA_018152825.1. Taxonomy (NCBI): domain Eukaryota; kingdom Metazoa; phylum Arthropoda; class Insecta; order Diptera; family Drosophilidae; genus Scaptomyza; species Scaptomyza hsui. Next base: position 192,816 of record JAECXO010000070.1, read on the forward strand.
CACCACGTGCAAAACGAGGCCACATTCGTTTTTTTTTTCATCTACGGTCGCTTGCCAGTCCGTTTGCAACATTTGGTACAGTTTCATGCAGAGATTTGTAGGTACAGTTTTGGGAGCACTGGGAAGCCCGCGAAGGCACTTATGCACAGTTTGAAAGTCATTGGACAAGATTTGATTTTTTTTTCTTGGATACTGAAAGTATCATAGTATATTGGTTTTGTGCAATGTCCGTCATGGTGTCCGTCATGGTGTCCGTCCGTCTGTCCGTCCGTATGAACGTACGTTTCTTCGACACCTGTAAAGCTAGAGACTTGAAACTTTGCAATTATATTTGTCTATGTACCAGTCAGAAAAGTGTCAAGATTAGGGTTCCACGCCTACTAGGAGGCTGGGAAATCAATAAATTCGATAACAGAAAACCGATAAAACCAAATATTTCTCACATTCTTACAGCTAGAGTAAACAAGTTTTTCATGTACTTGAAAAAACTGCATCAAAATTTTGGATGCCACGCCCACTCCTTCCGCCCCTATCCTCCCTGCTCCATGAAATTGGAAACGCCTATAGTTTTCACATTTTTTTGGCTAGAGCCACCAAATTTTGTGTCAAAATAGGTACTGACGTTCCCCGAAAATATGCATCAAAATTTGCAATGCCACGCCCCCTGATTCCGCCCCCATCCCCCCTTCTACTTGAAATTGGAAACGCCTATAGTTTTCACATTTTTCGAGCTAGAGTCACCGAATTTGGTAGGAAGATATATGGTGACATCTACAAAAGAGCTGCATCAAAAATTAGGATGCCACGCCCACCTCTGCCGCCCACCATTTAAAATCGGAAATTTCGATATCTCTTACAGTTTTTAAGCTAGAGCCCGTAAATTCGGTAAAAAGATAGAAGGCAACATATACCAAAGATCTGCATCAAAATTTTGGATGCCACGCCCACCCAAGCCACCCGCCTTATAAAATTGGAATCGGCTATATCTTTAACAGTTTTTGAGCTAGAGCCTCCAAACTTAGTAGGAAGATAGATAGTGACAGTTAAAAACATTTGATTCAAAAATTTTGATGCCACACCCACCTCTGCCGCCCACCTTTTACATTTTGAAGTTAAGTTATCTTCCACAGCTTTTGAGCTAAAGTCACCAAATTTGGTAACATGATAGCTGGCGATGTTTACCACATGGCCCACTTCCTTCGCTTCCGGAACACGATCCATGGTTCGCCCTGTAACTGGCTCGTGCGGAACCAGTCCTCGGCGGTACCTTGTAGTAGCTCCGGGACCCCCTGGGCCAAATTTCGGGTGTCCACTCGATGTGATACAGCTCGTTCATCCAAGCGCTCGATGCATCGCAAGGGGTCTGTAGTACCGTCAAACGTGACTCCCCAGCGCTGCATGCGTTTCACTCCCATGGCTTCAAGGACGTCGTATCGATTCGGTAGCATCGCCGATGTTATCCTCTCGTTTGCTCGTGACAAGCGCTGTTGCTAAACAGGCACCGGTATGCTTAGATACTGCGTACCCGGGCTGCCTGGGTCGCGTGGTGGGGACCTGCTAGGTGCCACTCGTTGCTCCGGTAGACTCGTCGTATTCTTTTCTTCATGGGATCCGTTCCCAATCGTGATAGGCGACAAGCTCCGAGATCGTTGTTATGTGACTGGCTTGGTGTCGGGCGTCCGGGCTTTTCCAAAAACGGCTTCAAGCTCCTCCAAGCGAGTCTGGATGATAGCCAAGTGGCCACTTCGACCCACAAAGGCAGACATGGCCTCAAAGTTCGTCCACTGTGCCTTCACATTCAAATCCGAACTCGTCAGCAAATGCTTCAAGTTCCGCCTTGCGCCGGTACGATATCCACGCTACTCCGACCATGTAACTATGCGTAGCCTGCTCCTGTGTCCTGGTTCAAGTTGTGCCGGTTTAAATACTGCGCGCTGTCCTATGCCTTGTTTACTTATGCACGGCAAGTATCCTTGTTGTGCACCAGCTCGTATCCAGTGCGATGTCCTGTGCCTTGGTTGCTAATGCACGACTAGAATCCTTGTTGTGAACTAGTGCGTGTCCTTTGCGATGTCCCTGTTGAGGTAAGGCTATTATCCCTCTTGTAACCTGTGTCCTGTATCCTTGTGCTTGGTTGTGTCCTTCGGTGTCCTGCGTCCTGGGTCCTTGGCACCTCTGCTCTGGTAAGCTCGTTGAAAAATAAAAAAATATATACCAGGCACGATGTTCACAGCCATGGCTCTGGGTCGACTATCCCCTTCTGTGCCGTGATGGCTAAATCTACACTGTTTCGTCAACTCACGAATGATCGCGACCGAGGGCTCACGAGCTTCGCGTTGTCCGCCTCCCTCCTCTGTCATTCGTAGATGCAAAAAAAAAACCTCACTCTCTGCTTTTCCCTGCTCCTCTTCGTAGATACATAATATATGTATTCAAAAATATATAAATATATATATGCGCTGTCAATTTACTCGTACGCTGAATCGCCTCGTGTGCCAAAAAAAAATATATATGCCCGACCACGTTAACTTCTGGTAATGCATTTCCCACATGTGCCGATTTATTTTTATTTTTTCAAGAAATTAATACGTGCACACATATGTCGGCAGTATCCCCCTTTTTTTCAATATATTTTTTTCTTTCTTATATTTTAATTTTTTGTTTTGGGTCTGCCTTTAAATGTGTATGCTAGTGCACGCATGCCCCTACCCGGTACATGTAAGTGCTTGCAAAACTGTGCATACTGCCAAAAAAAAAAAAACGAACCGGCACCCCTGTGCAAATCAAAACAAGTGAAAACGTTGCAGTCGGATGCAACCGACTGCGGAATACTTTGATACCTGTAAAAGAACGGTTGATAAGGGAGAATGCAGGGGCGAAGGGAGTGGGCCATGTGGAAAACATCGCCAGCTATAATGTTATCAAATTTGGAGACTTTAGCTCAACAACTGTGGAAGATAACTTAACTTCAAAATTGTAAAGGTGGGCGGCAGAGGTGGGTGTGGCATCCAAATTTCTAAATCAAAGCTTTTTAAATGTCACCATCTATCTTCCTACATAGTTTTGTGGCTCTAGTTAAAAAACTGTTAAAGATATAGCCGATTCCGATTTAATAAGGCGGGTCGCTTGGATGGGCGCAGCATCCAAAATTTTGATGCAGATCTCTTGCAGATGCCACCATCTATCTTCCTAACAAATTTAATTACTCTAGTTAAAAAAATGTGGATGATACACGCATAACCGTTTAAACAACGGCGGGGGGTGGGGGGCGGAAGGTTAAGGCGTGGCATCGAAAATTTTTATCCAGTTTCTTGGAAAAATTCACTACCTCTCTTAACACAAAACTTGGTGGCTCTAACCCAAAAAATGTAAAAACTATAAGAGAAGGGGGTGTTTATGCCTTAAAGTAGGCAAATAAACAAGAACTGCCGCCTCCACCTTCCGCTCATATTGCATTAGAAATAGCTCTCAACTTCTGTTAATTTTATGTAAATGCCTATTCACTAAGAGTCACCTCGAACCTGCACGCATCCAGTAGCACAATGGCGGTCAGCCCTGTACCCTCGCCGGCCCTGCCGGAAGTAAATATGCCAGTCGCCGAGAACTGGTTGTATACGCAGGTCAAAGTTGTTAAATTTAGTTATATGTGGACCATAAATAACTCTAGCTTTTGTCGGGAGGAAATGGGTGAGGTACTCAAATCGTCCACATTCTCAGCCGGTGCTAATGACAAACTAAAATGGTGTTTACGGGTAAATCCCAAGGGTCTAGACGAGGAGACCAATGATTACTTATCATTATATTTTCTGTTAGTTTCGTGTTATAAATCCGGGGTGAGAGCCATCTTCAAATTCTCAATACTAAATGCAAATCGTGAGGAAACCAAAGCCATGGAATCCCAGCGAGCTTACCGTTTCGTGCAGGGCAAAGATTGGGGCTTTAAGAAGTTAATACGCCGCGATATTCATTTGGACGAGGCGAATGGCCTGCTGCCGGAAGATAAACTGACCATATTCGTGCGCTTGCAACACAACAAATCCCACCAATTGGACCACCAAGGAAACGCGTGAAAATGAGCTGAAACCATAATTCTGCACCAACAGAAAATAACCATAATAATAAAATAGTAACAACAACAGCAACAATAGCAACAACAACAATACCTACAACAAAAACAATAATATTAACACAATATGTAACATACATTTTAGCAGTTGCAACAAGCAGCACTGTGTTTCTTCCACAACAACAACAACAACACGAACACAAAGTTCAGCTGCAACACATTTTTATAATAATAACAACAACAGCAACAACAATTGGTTAAAGCCACAAAAGCAGCAGCATGAACATCTAGCAAAAATGCCGTTTATTGTTTCAATATCGAGTAATTTTATTTTCAAGAACTTGATAAATGTAATATTTTTATTTTGTTGATTTATGATTTATAATTAATGCTTATTTTTAGATTTAATAAAACTACAAACACACACAAACTAATGTAGCAGAAGATCAATTGCAAATAGACCATACAAACGAAACCAATTGCCTTTTCACTGCGGAAAATTCTATGTCTTCATCACGGAACAACCATCAAGTTTGACCTCACTTCGACCCTCCCGATACAGCGTGAAGCCACCCCACCACAACATTTGGTCCTTGGAGCCGGATATTTATCAAGGATTTTGGAAACAAAATCGGATTTCATCCCCCAACTCCGCTCGCCCCAGCCTTCATCGGTGACTGAAACGCATCACAAAAAAAAAGTTAAGTACATTTTTTTCCTCTTTTATTTGGAAAATAACTGAAGCGCACCTTCAACGTCAGCCATACATTTCTTCCACCAAACGCACTTTTCAATAATCCTAACAAGTTCCATAAACCATATACGGTTAACAATTTTTTATTTAACTCATGGATTTTCTTATTTAACTTAATAATAAATTTATTTAAATAGTTAATACTACACTAACACACACATATCTATCGCATGCACATCCGCAAATATATAAATCAAATTCCACCTGCAAGGAAAATAAAGAAATTTTAATTAAAGAACACACATATGTATGTGCAATTGTAAATCTTCCTAACGCATACTCATCTGTGTTTTTTTCTTCGTGTTTGTTCTGAAATTTTTGCCTTGACCGCTCCGCTGGGTTGTCTTGTTGGGGAGCCCAGTCTACAATAAAGAACAAACTTAGACAAATATTAAAATATAAATTGTTCAAAAACACAATCAGCAACATACATTCATATCTACAAACATATGTCGGCACTTGAAATCAAGTGTACAAGTTTCATACATACATACATAGCTGCCGACACATGCAAGTCCCAAGACATCTAAACACGTAAAACATAAAAACATAATAATTAATTATAGTTTACGCTAGCGAATACAAAAACTCGCAACTAAGACACATATGTAACATATACCGCGCAATCACCAACACGATTAGCACATATAACTTGTTTTATAAACATTTATTTCGCTACCCCTACTACCGCAGTATAAACATATGTGCACACATCCACAGCGACAAGACATGTCAATACACAGCACAATTTACGCGTATTCATACACAAGGCGTGAATGTTATTTTATAAACATTACTTGAATTAAACACATATTTACAACATTGTTAAACATAGCGACCAGTGATGGCCAAGCGGTCAAGTACGATATATCGCAACGCACATTCTCCATATATTTAGAGGCACGAATATTTATTAAATAAACTGATCGTGTTCATTATTATTTGTGTTTAAGAAAAATTAATACAACATACCTTCTGTGGTACACCCGATACTGGTTTTTTTTTTAATGTATTTGATCAAATTTTCAACGTTGTAAACTGTCCTCGTCCGATCACGATTATTTATTGCAATATCAATAAATAATAATAATATACAAAAAAAAAACCTCCGCTCAACACTCGTATCCGTTATTAGAAATTTTCTGTTCCGGTTGACTACTCTGTCTGGTTTAGGAAACCAGAAAGAACCTCAATTGACAAGTCATTGTCAGTGCCGAAGCAAGTTTGCAGTCCGTCTTTACACGGTTTGAGAAGCTTAACTCCAGAAGCTTCCTCCTCTGAACCTAGAAAAGAAGCTACTAGAGCTGAAAGCAAGGGGGCTATCCAAAGCACAAATCCTAAGCCCGTGATCCAAGTGAATACAGTCGACATGGCGTTGAACGATTTTATTGCTGTCACTGACAGAGTCAGCCATTTTCAGGCCAGAATCCCTACACCTTCCAACACCATTCCGTCAATTCAAACATTGAAAATTCGACTTGAACAAATTCGATCTTTGTGGGAAAAAGTCGAGGCAGAATATGAGAATTGCTCTAGATCCATAAATAGACTTGACGGTAACGACGAGGCCTTCGCTATGCAGTCCAAATATGACTATTGCTATTCGGTGTATGAGACTTGCGCGGCTCAGTTGAGTGAACAGTTTGACCTTGCATCCTCTTTAATAACGCAATCCATTGCAAAAGCTCCCACAGTTTCGAGAGGTTGTAGACTTCCATCCGTTGACACTGAAGTTTTCTATGGAGATTACTTGAAGTGGCCAACGTTCCGAGATTTGCTTATTGACATTTATATTAATAATTCCAACTTAACACTAGTGGAAAAATTATTCCATCTGAACCCAAAAACTGGTGGTGAAGCCAAAGCCATAGTTAGCAAATCCCCGGTTACACGTGATGGGTTTGCCTCCGCTTGGGAAGCTCTTTACGAGCGTTTCCAGAACAAACGGCTTCTGGTTAATAGCCAGTTAAGAATCCTATTTAATTTGCAAATCGTCAGTACTGAATCAGGTGCAGCTTTGAAGGACATCCAAAGCATTATTCAAGGCTGCTTAACAGGACTTGAGCTTTCTCAAATCTCAACTGAGAATTGGGATTGCCTGCTTGTTTTCTTGTGCTCATCCAAGCTCCCCAAGCTCACTTTGTCACTGTGGGAACAATCCTTATCCGACAAGTCAGCAATTCCGACTTGGCAGGAGCTAAACTCTTTCCTTAGCGAACGCTATCGCACTCTAGAAGCGATAGAGGATGTAAGGCCAAACACAAGCCAAGTCCATCCAAGATCCAGCCGCAATGACGCGGCTCAATGCTTCAATGCTTTCGAAAATAAACTAACCATGAAACCTCAGTCTTGTCGACTATGCGCAAAAGAAAATCATCCTATTCGCTTATGTCCGCGATTTCTGCAAATGTCTCCAAAGGATAGAGCTCTGCAGATTAAGCAACAGAAATTATGTTTGAACTGCTTCGCGAGAGGCCATATCCTGAAAGATTGCACAAGTGCACATAGTGCACATCGGCTCTCATGACAGCCTCCAATCCATCCACTTCGTCAAACATAGCATCTAACGTCCAGACATATTTTTCGGCAAACACACAAGGTGTTTTGCTTGGCACGGCCTTAATAAATATCTGCCATGCAGGTACTACATACAAGGCACGCGCACTTATTGATTCAGGATCGAAAGCGACGTTCATCACAACTCGAATCTTCAACCTGATTAGTTCCATTCAAGACCGTCCAAGCCCAAATTAGTGGGTTAAATCAAACCCTAGCAGCCAAGCCTCAAAAGTTGTGTAACTTTTTCATAGGCTCCCCAGTAAAGCCGAGAATTCAAATTGAATCTTCGGCATATGTTATTCCACATCTGGCAGGTAACCTACTCTCCTACCCAGTACCCCAGACGATACTGAAAAACTTGCCAGAAATTCAATTGGCTGACCCCATGTTTTATAGGAGCTCGCAGATAGATGTGCTTTTAGGCGCAGATATCCTCCCATCCATTTTATTAGGCGGCTCCCAATCCAACATATGCGGAACTCTTTTGGGGCAAGAATCTATCTTTGGCTGGATTCTTACAGGCCCAATAGCCAAGAATACTGGCTCATCCATTTCCTCGTTCACAACCAAGGTTTCTGTCGATCCTAAACTCCACTTAGGAAAACTTCTCACAAAGTTTTGGGAGGTGGAGGATCTTCCTCTTAGTCCGATAAGGGACTTGGACTCCAAGTGCGAAAGCAATTTTGTCCGCACCACTACAAGAAATGAAAGTGGAAGATACGTAGTCACACAACCCTTTCGAAATAATGAACACATCCAGTTGGGACATTCAAGGTCCATTGCGTTAGCTCAGTTTCTGAAGAACGAAAATCGTTTGAAAAGAAACATTCCTCAAAAAGAGCAGTACGCTTCCGAGATTCAGGAGTATATTGACTTATGTCATATGAGACAAGTCTCTCCGAGTGTTGACTGTCACCACTTTTATCTCCCTCATCATGCTGTTTTCAAGCCAGACAGCACCACTACAAAGGTTCGCGTGGTCTTCAACGCATCCAGCATTTCAACGAATGGCAAATGTTTTAATGATATCCTGTATCCAGGACCAGTCCTACAATCCGATCTGACCGTACAGATCCTCAAGTGGCGTTATTTCCGCTACGTTTTCAACTCGGATATCACCAAAATGTATCGGCAGATCATGGTGCATTCCGACCTCACTCCAGCTTGCACAGGATGTAAAAGAAGAACTGCCTCTCGCTAGTAAAATTATTTCTAAGCATATATGTGTAGATGATGTCCTAGCAGGGGCCCATTCCAAGGAACACGCAATTCTCAATATCCGAGAACTTCGTAAGGCGCTAGCGAGTGCTGGGTTTCCATTACGAAAGTGGACATCAAATGAAAAATCCGTCTTAAACGACATTCCAAAAGACCATTTGCTTCGAGACGATTTCTTCGAAATTGAAGAAGCCAGTGTTGCGAAGACGTTGGGAATTAGATGGCAAGCCGACTCTTATGAGTTTTTTTTCGCCCCTTCCGCCTTAATCGTCAAGAAAGCCTTTTCCAAGCGCGACGTACTTTCGCAGATTGCAAAGCTCTTTGATCCTGCTGGATGGTTGGCACCAGCTATAGTGCGGGCAAAAATCTTCATGCAAGAGATTTGGCTACACAAGCTAAACTGGGATGATGTGCTGCCACAAGAGCTCGACGGTCGATGGCGAGTTTTCTTGACTTGCTACCCCACGTTGGGAAAGATCCGCATTCCAAGGTGGCTTAATTTCCAACCGTCCGCAAAGGTCCAGTATCACGGGTTTTGTGATGCGTCACAGCTGGCGTACGGCGCAACGCTTTACGTTCGTGTTGAAGTCAATGGTCAGGTCCACACGCATCTTCTCACTTCGAGTTGCTCCCATTAAGACAGTCTCTTTGCCGAGGCTTGAGCTGTGCGGTGCAGGTCTTCTCGCAGAACTGGCCAGCACACTCCTTCCACAACTAACAACTAATAAGATCGAGTCTTATTATTGGACGGATTCCACCATCGTCCTGGCATGGCTAAACAAGCCCCCATGTACTTGGACCACCTTTGTGGGAAATCGATTCGAAAAAATACTGCAAGCTTCAGATACGGGGACTTGGTCCCACGTACGCTCAGAACATAATCCCGCTGATTTGGCCAGTAGGGGAGTTTCACCACAAGAACCTTTGGATAGTAAGATGTGGTGGCAAGAGCCAGAATGGCTGAAACTCTCCCAGGAATCATGGCCTTCCTCTACTATTTCCACGCTAGATACCAACTTGGAACAGCGTTCCATCAAAGCTCATGTAGCCAGCACTCCCTCCAGCATGGACGTTTTTCCGACTTTAATAGAGCGTTACGTGTAATGGCTCATGTATATCGGTTTATTATCCGCTGCCGAAAAGGGTAAAAACACGTGCCTGAAGAGCTCAGCTGTAAAAAGCTATCTGAAGTGCGAATAAGCTGATAAAGTGCACTCAGCAGATCCACTACCCACAGGAGTATAAGTTCTAGCTTAAAAAGCAACCACTCCCTAAGGCCAGCAATATTACCAACCTCAACCCTTTCCTGGACCGTAATGGTTTTTTTAGAGCATGCGGCCAGGTGAGAGCATCCCAGAGCCTAACATACGTGGAAAGGCATCCACTGTTAGTTCCCTTCTCCTGCTCTTTTTCCCGCCTTCTCTGTACCCATCGCATTTCGCTCCATGGGGGTAATCAACTAATGCTGCGTCTTATCCGATCCTGGAATTGGATTCCAAAGGTCAAGGTCCTCATTAAGGCGACAATTAATTCGTGCAAGATCTGCCTTGTATATAAGAAACGACTCCGAACCCAATTCATGGGTGATTTACCAGTTGAAAGAGCCACATTCTCCAGACCATTCACCAACACTGGTGTCGACTTCGCCGGACCATTTGAAATCAAAAGTTTTACTGGCCAAGCTTGTCGAATTTTTAAGTTCTTTGTTTTCGTTTTTGTCTGCTTCAGCACTAAGGCTATTCATTTGGAAGCCACATCCGCTCTCCAGCACATGTTCTCTGACAGCGGTAAAACGTTTGTCGGAGCCTCCAAAGTTCTTGATCGTGATTTCCTAGAAGCTACACGGCAATGCATCCTCGCTAAGTATAGCCATCAAAAGATGTCCTGGCGTTTCAACCCACCAAGTGCACCTCATATGGGTGGCTTGTGAGAAGCTGGTGTGAAAAGTTTCAAGTCCCATTTCTACAAATCCACTTCTTCTTTCAAGTACACGTTTGAAGAACTATCCGCTCTGCTCTCAAAAGTTGAAGCGTGTCTTAACTCGAGACCAATCTCTCTTATGTCAGAAGATCCAACTGACTTATTGGCGCTCACTCCTGGCCACTTTCTGATAGGTGCGCCGCTTTTGTCCGTATGCGAGCCTGAGATTAAAGAGAGTCCCATGTCCATTTTAAACAGATGGCAGCGCCTCAAAACTCTCAACCAACAACTTTGTTTCCGTTGGAAGGAACAGTATTTGAATGAGCTGCATAAAAGAATCAAGTGGCAATCGCAGACAAGGAATCTACAGGCAGGAGATATGGTTATCATAAAGGAAGATAACATTCCACCCAATGAATGGCGTTTAGGGCGTGTCCAATGGACCTACTCTGGCTCTGACTCTAATGTCCGGGTCGTAGACGTTTTGACTGCACGTGGTCTAAATAAGATGCCCGTCGCCAAACTTGTCCTGCCTGAAGCAACTATCCAGACACAAGGTTTAAGTCCTTATACTCATTAACAATTCCGTTACATCCATTTGTGCTCGTCCGCTCGCCCCATTGTTCAAAATACGATATATACTTATTCCAAATCCTCAATATTCAATCATCCACAGTATAAGAATGGCTCCACCGCTTCATGCGGTTGACGGCGGAGAAGAGGCTTAGGGCAGTATTGGTGAATAAGTACTGTCCTAAGTGCCTGGCTCACCAGCACTCGGGGGCCACTTGCCGGCGTGAGGACCGGTGCCGCAAGTGTCAAGGCGACCATCACACTCTTCTGCACATTCCGGAGGCGGATCGAGCTTCTCCAGTGCCTACCCAAGCAAGGCCCCACGCCAGTCGGTCCCCATCTCGACCCTCCGCAGGCCCGTTGAGTGGGCTATCGCTGTCGACAATTTTGGGACATTAACGAACAACCGTGATGCCAACGGTGGTCTCCAAGTGTGACACGGGAGTAAAGACATTTGACACCCGGGCTGTGGTCGACCCATGCTGCCCTTTCAGCATGATCGATACATAATTGGCAACGGCCTTTGGCCTGTCCGTCACCCGTGTCGGTTCGGAAAGGGCATGCACGGCGGTGTTAAGATCACGATGTTCCGACTTCCAGAAAGAAGTCCTACTCCATTTGATGCCCACACAGATTCGCACTCCAGCGAAAGCGATTACAGACCGCTCCGGCGTCAACACGGCCCACATCACATTGGCCGATGACCGCTGGTTCCAGCCGGGCATATCAAGTATCGTGCTTGGAGCGGATGTCTACGGCTCAATCATGCTCCCCGGAGTAATTCCCAGCCAAGGCGGATCGCCATTGGCTCAAAGCACTGTTTTTGCTTGGGTGTTGTCCGATTCCTGCAGCCAAGAATTCTCCATACGTATCCTTTCTATTGCAATACTGCAAGGGGGCGGTATGTTTATGCCTAAAAGAAGGCAAATAATTAAGAACTGCCGCCTAAACCTTCCGCTCATATTGCATTAGAAATAGCTCTCAACTTCTGTTAATTCTATGTAAATGACTATTCACTAAGAACTAATGTAACAGAAGATCAATTGCAAATAGTCGATAGAAACGAAACCAAGTGCCTTTTCACTGCGGAAAATTCTATGTCTTCATCACCGATACAGCGTGAAGCCACCCCACCACAACAGGGGGATGGGGGCGGAATCAGGGGCGTGGCATCCAAAATTTTGATGCAGATCTTTGGTAGATGTTGCCTTCTATCTTCCTACCGAATTTGGGGGCTCTAGCTTTAAAACTGTAAGAGATATCGAGATTTCCGATTTTAATTGGTAGGCGGCAGCGGTGGGCGTGGCATCCAAATTTTTGATGCAGATCTGTTGTAGATGTCACCATATATCTTCCAATGGATATGTACCAAATTTGGTGACTCTAGTTCAAAAAATGTGGAAGATACACGCATGACCGTTTTAACAATGGCCGGGGGTGGGGGGCGGAAAGTGTGGGCGTGGCATCCAAATTTTTTATGCAGTTCTTTGGAAAACTTCACTACCTATCTCAACACAAAACTTGGTGGCTCTAATCCAAAAATGTGAAAACTAGAGGCATTTCCAATTTCAAGGAGAAGGGGGATGGGGGCGGAATCAGGGGGCGTGGCATTGCAAATTTTGATGCATATTTTTGGGGAACGTCATTACCTATTTTGACACAAAATTTGGTGGCTCTAGCATAAAAAATGTGAAAACTATAGGCGTTTCCAATTTCATGGAGCAGGGAGGATGCACACGGAAGGAGGACATGACTAGGTATCTGCGTACAAAATTTGGTAAATTTGGTAGCTGTAAGAATGTGAGAAATATTTGGTTTTATCGGTTTTCAGTTATCGAATTTATCGATTTCCCAGCCTCCTAGTAGGAACCCCAATCTTGACACTGATAAACATAGTTGCAAAGTTTCAAGTCTCTAGCTTTACAGGTGTCGAAAAAACTTGCGTTTATACGGACGGACAGACGGACACCTTGACGGACACCATGACGGACATTGCACAAAACCAATATACTCTGATACTGTCAGTATCCATTAAAAAAAAAACAAATCTTGTCCAATGACTTTCGAGCTGTGCATACGTGCCTTCGTGGGCTTCCCAGTGCTCGCAAGACTGTACCTACAAAACTCTGCATGAAACTGTACCAAATGTTGCAAAAGGGCTGGCAAGAGACCGTAGATGAAAAAAAAACTAATGTGGCCTCGTTTTGCACATGGTGGTTACCAATTCCTGCAAAACTGTGCCCACGTGATAGCGTTTTAAAATGCACTTATGTGCGAGCGGACCGGCGGACGTTAATAAATACCCCAAAACAAGACTCAAAAGAAGTCTGCAATTCACACCCTGTATGCTTGCAAAACTGTGCCTACGTGACTGCGTATGCAGCTGCATAGCAAGCGACAACAGACAAAAACTAACGGCGTTTTTCCCGGCCGCCTTGCAATATGTGAGCGTGTGTATATGCGCGCACGTGGACCCGCTAACCTAATACCTCTGTCGGACCACTGCCTCTTGCCGTTATGAGCGCAGCCCTGCAGGACCACTACTACTGATTTTCTGCTGAAAAATATCACCACCTAAGCACACTTTTCCCCGCTCTAGCTTTTTAAACTATTTCGGTGTCACTTTCCGAAAATGTATATATAAAACACCACAATCCCAGAGTCCCTGCTTGGGCGCCACCTGTAAGGTAGCTTTTTCTATGGCTGAGGTAGTTCAGTCTCTACAGGGCCACCTTACCAGAAATTTTTAGGTTGTTGGGATCGGGAGAGTGGGGAACTGAGACACCGTGCTCGGAAAAGGAGCGTAATGAGACACCGGTGATCCGGTGATTAGCCAAAGTGCCTTTCGGCAGTGTAGCCACCCCTGCCGATTGCGACTCGAATGCCCCTGGTATTAACCTAGGCTGCACCAAGTTCGGAAGCAGGCATGCGCCGCGTGAAAACTTCATGCACTGCCGCGGTATTGACCTGCGTACAGTCAACGGATTATAAAGCGGTGGGCGGGCCACACGTACCGTTTTAACACTCGCTTACCCGGGCACCTCGTGGCTTTCTATTTGATTCCTTGTGTGTGGTTTTGTTTGTGTTCTGGCTCCTTGTCGTTATTGTGTTGTCCTTCGTCTTAAATATTATATTCCCTCGTAGTCCTTACGTTGTCATTGCGAGGTCTCCTCCTCTATCTCCTTGGACGGGTTTTTGGGCACTTCGCACGTTCGCACTTTCGTTCATCGCGGCTACCGAAACTTGAGTGATCACTCTCGGTTTATGGTGGCGATCGCCAATCCTTTTCTACATGTCGCTCTTTGTCGCTGCTGGTCGATGGTTTATTGTTGCGCGGCTTTTCTCTCTTTTAGAGCTTCCCTGTTAAAGGGGTCCCGTTTCTAAATGTATGCAACTACTGTGGGCCATATTCATATAACTAGCTCAAAATATATAACTTAACCTATTAACTTATCCTATAAAATTGTGACTCGTCACACACCCATTTTGCAAATGTCGCCAGTCAGGGCTATTGGAAATGTCCTAAACTGCAACAGGATACTGAAAAGATTGCGTTGAATAGTTGGTCCTGCCATGAGGATTTCATTCAGGGAATAACCAGACGATAACATGGCCGAACCATCAAACACAACTCTAAGCTTAGTGGTTAAGCTGTCCTCCTTTAGTACGCAATGATGAAGAAGATAATACTTACAGCAAATTATCATGTGCGACCCAACAAGAGACATGTGGCTTAGGTCCACATACTCTTTGATAAATGCTAAATATTGAAACCTTAACCCAGGTCATCCTGCTCTAATTTGCGATCCAGGTTACAAAAACAACGATATGCTTGATACGAACTCCCAATCAGATCCACAGCATGTTTGACTGGAAGGCAAACCGATTATTCGCTAGTTTCCAAACAAGCAAAATTTTGTTAAAATGCGCTTCACAACCAAGTTCCTCTTTGGTAGATTCGTTTACTGAACGAGAACAAGATTCTACCTTCCAAAGCTTGTGATCAGGGCTATGAGGCAGGGCTCGTCGAAGACGTTCCTCCTGTCACTATCCAGCCCAGTTTAGTTTTTTGTAGAATAGGCAAACCAGGAGGGATTTTTATGACCTACGCAGTACAATTCAAAAAACAGGCCAACACTAATTAAAAGATCGGTTTGTTTCGGCTTCAAGAACTCTGCATCAGCAAAGCGAATATTTGAGGGTACATTCCAGAGATCAGTGCTCATATCATAGCTCGACTAATTCCCAGTAATAGACGGAGCTACTAACACTGATATGTTGGCAGCGTAGTCAGATGTTCGCGAATGAAAACTTATATCCGCTGGATATCCCCCAATCCAGAAATCAAAGTAGACGACCGATGTTTGCGCAGCTGGAGGTGTTGAGCTAAGCGAGAAGTAATAATGTGCACCTGCGACCCAGAATCAAGAAGAGCACGGCAAGGCATCAGAACACCAGTGCAACCTTAAGCGTTGATGGCAGCAGTTGCCAACAGCACAATGTCTTCACTGAGATTTTGGGCTACAAAAGATGCCGAATCTACTTGAGAACCCTCAATCTGGGATTCAAAATGAGGAAGCCTATGATGCTTGGCCTTACAACGGTTTCAGGCAGTCGAGCTGCACTCTTTTAGCCGATTACCTTTGCACAGGCAATTGATGCAAAGAGAGAGCTTCTTTACCTTGTGAAGACGCACTTGCGGAGACAGATTTCCAAAACGGGAACAGTTGTATATTAAATGGACAGAGGTCTCACAAAACACACATTCAGTTGTGTTGGAGTTTGAAGCGACAAATTCTTTTCTACTGGTGTTAGAGATTTTGCTACTTTTTCCCACCTTTGAGCTAGGCGTATACGTTGCCATAGCGTATTCCACATTTCCAATGCCATGAACTGCTCACAGGTCGGGATAGTATCCATAGGTGCTGTCTCCTCCCAACTGGTTTGCGTTGCCTTGTCCACTTTCTGCAGTAAACTGTGCACGGTAATAAGGCCTGCAATCTGCTCAACGCTGCCCAGGCTTTGCAGTGCGCGGATGTTGGCGTTTACCGTATCCGAAAGGCTTCGAAGTTTTACAGCTAACGACGACTCGTTGCAATCCAAACTCAACATTTCAGTGACATGTGCCTGGAAAATAAGACGCTTGTTAAAAGTCCTGAGTCCCCCAATGATTGACGAGAACATTGCTATGAAATCTGCAAACTTTGTGTATCCTCCGGTAAACTCTGGAAGCTTGAGCTCAGGCAATCGAATCCGGCTTGGAGACAATGTTGCATTGTCAACAGATACATTTTGCCTCATAGTAGAGCACAAAGGCGACGATAACTTTTGTTTATTTATTTCGCGACGCAAGCTAGTTTAAACTAAGATGGAAAGTTCATCAAAAGATTCACGTAACTCACTCCCAATTTCATCATAGTCCAGCTCCTCAAATGCGTTAGGCATATTGATAAATGCCTGCTGAGCATTTTCCAGAGCCTTAAGCCGAACAGCCGACTCTTTTTCGCTGAGATGCACAATTTGCTCCGGAGCGATTGCTTTGGCCATCCGTTTTACCTGCTCGTCAATAGCTTTGGCTTTGGCTTTGTAAAACGGTGCGCCAGTCGAAAGAACTGCAGCAGAATTTTGCATCTTGAAATATACGTTTATATATTCACGCACTTTAAATATATAGTTTAAGAGTCACTGAATTTCATACACTTGCGGGATACAGTTTTAGGTTGTCACTGGTTGTTAAACACTTGCACGATGTATTTTAATGTTCAGTAAATGTCAAACACTGTTATTTTATTGCCTCCACTAACGCTTTTATACATTATAGTTTTAAATGCAGTGACGTTCAAACGACGTAATGTCAATGGCAATGCAGCTGGTAAAAACGTAATGTAAATTGCACCAAAATCACAATGTCTATTTGAGCAATAACAATGCAGAAACGGCTTCTGCATCTGGCACTAAAAACTCTTTGTGGAAAGCTCACCCAACTCTAAGTCCACCGACAGAAACAGTGATGCCTTTAAGAAACAAGGCAGGCGGCTGGGCCCGGAGCGATGAAGACAGAGCTAAAAATTTTGCGGAACATCTGCAAAATGTTTTCCAACCTAATCCTGCTACAAACGCGTTCGCACTCCCGACCGTTATAAACGACTCTCCCCTTCAACATGAGCCAATAGTATTCCGCCCGAATGAAGTCGCAAGAATTATCAACCAGCATCTAAACCCAAAATAATCCCCGGGCTGGGACTTAATATCCCCAAAGATGATTATTGAGCTTCCCTATTGTGCAGTCTGCATAATTGCACAGTTATTCAACGCAATCACACAACTCGGCCACTTTCCAGAGAGATGGAAAAAGTCTATCATCATAATGATTCCAAAGCTTGGTAAAGATAGAACAGTTCCCTCGTCATAAAGACCTATAAGCCTTTTATCGTGTCTATCAAAACTCTTCGAAAAATGTTTGCTGACTCGGATTAATCAATTCCTGAATCTTAATAACATAATCCCATCACATCAGTTCGGTTTTCGTGAAAAGCACGGAACTATTGAGCAGGTCAACCGCATAACATCAGAAATACGAGGCGCGTTCGAAAAACGAGAATACTGCACTGCAATATTTTTGGATGTGTCTCAGGCGTTCGACAGAGTCTGGTTGGAAGGTCTGATGTACAAGATCAAAACAACGCTCCCAGTCAACACACATAAACTGTTAAAGTCGTACCTCACGACAGGAAGTTTGCAGTAAGATGCAACTCTGCAATATCCGACGAACACCGTATAGAAGCTGGCGTTCCTCAGGGCAGCGTACTTGGGCCGACACTTTACGTACTCTACACAGCAGACATCCCAACATGCAGAGGCCTAACAACATCAACCTTTGCTGACGATACAGCTATTCTTAGCCGCTCCAGATGCCCACTGCAAGCAACAACACAACTTGCTGGTCACATCGTTAACGTAGAAAACTGGCTATCCGACTGGCGAATTAAGGTAAGCGAACAAAAATGTAAACATGTAACTTTCACCCTAAACAGGCAAGACTGTCCACCACTCACGCTTAACAACACTCCACTCCCGAAAGCAAACGAAGTAACGTACCTGGGAGTACACTTGGACAGAAGACTCACATGGCGCAGGCACATTGAAGCTAAGAGAACACAGCTTAAACTCAAAGCCAATAGCCTCCATTGGCTAATCAACGCTCGCTCTCCGCTAAGTCTGGACAACAAGGTTCTGCTCTACAACTCCGTTTTTAAACCAATCTGGACCTATGGCTGCCAGCTATGGGGTAACGCGTGCAGCAGTAACATTGACATCGTGCAAAGAGCCCAGTCGAAGATCCTGAGAACTATCACCGGGGCACCGTGGTACGTTCGCAACGAAAACATACAAAGGGACTTAAACGTACCACCGGTCAGGGAAGTCATAGCGGAACACAAGGAAAGGTACTTGAGCAAGCTCTCATCGCACCCAATCAATCTCGCGAGAGGCCTCACAAACACGTGCAGCCGATCCCGCCTCCATCGTAATGATCTTCCTACCCAGCGATGAGTTGAGGAACGCGTTTCCAACCTACCAGTTCAAAATGTAACTGTTAGTAATTAATGTTTGTAAGATTTGTAAACTTTTTGTCAGTTCCTTGTTTTTATACATTAAGGGAAATAATCAAAAATAAATAGCAAAGTTTAAATAAATAAAAAAAAACATGTTTTAATTGTTTATTGCCAGCGCCGACTTGAGCTGTGCAATGATTTAATATACAAAAAATGATTTGGCAGGCGGTGTCGAATACCGTGCCGCGACTTGAATTCTCGAGCGATCAAACAAAACTACTTTGCTGCCGAATTGCAGCATCGGCTTGCACTCAGCTAAAGGCTATGGGCAAGGAATAGAAAATGCAAGACAAAAAGAACTACGATGAGCATATGCAAACAACAGTTATGAGAGTTACGTTAATTTGCTCTTATGCTGCGCATAATTGATTAAAGAGATTAAACATTAAGAGACAACTGCTGTTTGGTGCGGATAGCTGCGTAACCAAACAGTCACAAACACTTTTTGTAGTTCTGGCTTGTCTGTAAAGCAACAACATAATCCCTTGAAATTTCGTAGCGCAACAACAAAAATAGGAAAGCCCCGTTACTTTGCCGCTGAGCATAGGCAGCGAACAGACGAACAAAAAAGAATACGCAAAAATGTTCTTGTATTTTCCATTGCTTATGGGAAAAGCAGTTCATGTATACGCAAACTGCTCGCCTATACCTAAAAGCTATTACAAAAACAAATTAGCTCTAAGAGCAATCGGCATTGACATCTATGCTCTAAAGCTTTCATTTTTATTAATTATCGCTAAGCTTCTACCCATCTCTATTTTTAGATGTAGAGCCTTGAATTGAAAGTTAAGCTTAATCTAAGCGTTTTATCCGAAACTATGACAAAGCTAAACTGCTTTATCAGCATGAGTTCATGAGTTAAGAAGTGCCGATTCTAATTTATGAAGAGTTTTTCTAATGACGTACTAATAACGTATTTCCATTGCTCCGCTTCCGTAAATTTTAACAGTAACTGACGAAAGATGTTTCCACTGCTTTGTTACTGAACCTCCGTAAATAAATCAGCTGTTCGGTTTGTTTTGCTTTGTATTTTCTGCAAAAAAAATGAGAAAACTAACCGGAATTGTACATTGCAAATAAGTAACAGCGTGCTGCCAACTTGTATGGCTTATTTTCAATGCCTACAAGCTTTATTTCTTGCATTGCAGACGCAGTACAAGTCCATTTTCGTATATACTTAGGAGATATTCTGAATTGCCCTAAGTGCAACAAAATTATCCGCCCACAGTTTTAAAAGCAATCCTTTGAACCTTGGCACCCAGTTCAATTGTTTCCTACAATAATTAATCAAAAAACAAAATTTTTAAATTTTTTTTGAATATTACTATATATTGCGCCTACATATTCACAATTTCTGCTATTCACAATCATCTGTTTTGCGACTGTTACATTAAAAGAGCCCATTAACAGCGATGTTTTATCGAATAAGTGTTCAAATGAACCAGTTTTGCTTCAGTTATTCTTCAGTAAATATTTACGGTCAGTTTTACTTCAGTTAATTCCTTATGGGGGAATACACGCAAACTGAACCTCAGTTACTGTTAACTAACATAGCTGAGAATAACTGAGCAGTGGAAATACGCTATAAGAGTGCGTTAGTCGTTAATGTGAACCTCTGATTGGCCGGTGAAGGATTTCGTCAGGGAATAGCCCAGTGACTAAGACTTCCGCCTAGTTAACGAGAGGTCTCAGTTTTAACTCCTGTCCGAGACTATAGTTTCATATACGATCAGTTTGAGTTTAATAATTCTAAACAGAAAGTTCACTAATAAGTGCTTAGCAACATTCGAAATAGCGTTATCATTTCATTCACAATTTTCAAATTGTTTCGAATCACTCCTTTGATACTGACGTTGAGCTTGCTAACGCACTCTCAATAACACTGTTATAGTTTTTTTCAAAAAAAAAAAAAAAAAGGCATGACCAAACTCAACGGTTTCCCCCTTTTTCGGGTCCTACGAATCGAACTGCATCATTACTTTTTTTGAGTTACAATCATGCTTTCATTTAAATTTTTTTGTTGAAGTTTTTCATCAAAGTGGCCCATTGTAAGAGAAAGGCACATTTTTCTTCGGTCTCTAACTTTTTTAATGTTGACTTTTTTGGTAAACTTTCTTTGGCAAAGCTTCTCAGAATAAGTCCGTCTTTAAGTTCTTAGAAGACAGTAAACCCCAAAATCAATGTTTTGGGTGTCCTTATAGCTAATATATCGAAAAAAAACTTAAATATAACCCATTTTTTTAAAATATTTTTTCCCTCACGTTTCGTCAATATTTTAATTTACCCTTTGATACTTATACATTAAGTGACATCTTGTAAAAGTAAGAAACTTAAGCAAAGACAACGTTTTGAGGAAACTAACCATTAGAAAAAAACTTAACAAAATTTGTATATTTTAAAAAAGCTACTCTAACTATGTTTGTGTGCTGTTTTATATTTTTTTTTTTATCTTTTAAGTATTATTAATAAGTATCATAAATTTGTACACAATATTTAAATTAAATTTAATAAGACTCATCTACCAATGTCCAACACAAATCAGCAAGCAACGAGTCAAGCTTTTTGCCGCTGTACCAATGCTCAAGGGGACCGGCGACTGGGTGAAATCTTTCTCCATGCTCATCGGATTCAGTCGGAACTTGCTGCTCAAAATGGTCCTTGTGATGGTGAAGGAAATGAATTTTTAAGTACATATTCACACCTAATTCTTCAAAAGCGTCTAACATGTCATCCACATATTTTTTCCAATCTTCAGACCGGTGCACTCCTAAGCAATGGTTTGTAACGGTCATAACGGAGTTCCAGGCAATTTTTTCATTGGGCCTTAAAAGTTCTCCGAATTTTGCGTTTTTCATAAGTTTTCTTATATCGGGGCCATTGAGAGCACCTGAGAATAATGATATGTTGATTTAGTTCTATTTGTGCGCTGAAAAAATACTTAAAATACCTTCTTTTATTTTCGCAACACTTAGTCTTGGAAATATTTCTGTCAAACATTTAAAAGCTTCGCCATCTCGATTTATTGCTTTCATGAAATTTTTGACAATTCCCAATTTTATGTGCATTGGTGGTAGCAAAATGTTATTAGCCGGTATCAGCGGAATATGGATAACATTTGCCACATTTAAATGAAATTCTGTGCGAAGCTTCCAATCACGCATTCTATATTGGTTTCCGCGGTACCTTGTGTCCCAATGACAAATGAAGCACATATTTTTTGTGTATCCTGTCTGCAAACCAGTAAGCAAGGCGATAACTTTTAAATCCGCACATATCTTCCATTGATGCTGCTGATACTGAACTCTGTCCAAAATTAATTTCATTGCTTCGTATGTTTCCTTTGTGATGGAGCTTATGGCGGTTGGAGCCGGATTTTTTGTGTTGTCCACATACAGCAATACTGCTTTCAAACTAATTTTCGACGAGTCAATAAACAAGCGCCATTGCTCTGGTTTGTACTCACAGTTCATGTATTGCATAAGACCAGGAATATTTTTACAATACGAAAAAGTATTGTCGCCATTAACCTCAAAGAAATCTAATAGCTCCTCCTGTCTTTTGCGGAATCCATACACCTTCACATCTTTATACAATATATTTACCGATCGAAGATGATGGGCTAGGCAAATCGCTTGTCTTTGCGATAATTTCAGCTGTCGTACCATCGTATTCAAACGGGCTTGGGAAATCTCCAAGTGACGACATGGGCTTTCAACTTCGGTTGGGTTATACATTGAGAGTAGATCTGTAGGTTCAGTGGCAAATGTCGGCGAAATATATCTTTCAGTAGGACTTGGACATCTTGGTATCGGAACATTTTCTGAGTGAGATACTGGTAGCTGTGCAGATTAAACACTTTTGTAAACTGTGTTTTTTTTGTTGAGTCTTGCAAATTTGTTCTTGCACGCGTAGCAGTTACCAGAATGATGCCCTTGTGGATCTATTCAAATCATTGGGATGCCGAACCCCATTTTTAGGCACAGTCTTTTTGACCAGTTATGCAGGTTGTTGTTGCATTGCGTGCAAATGGTATTTGCCACCTAATCTACGTCTCTTATAACGGGCAAATCGAAATATTCCTCGTAGATGCTGGCAGTTCCAGAAGATATTTTGAGTCTTCTCCGAGGGCTTGTAAATTTTCCACATACGTAGCAGAACAACGATAGGCCAATTGGACACTTATTCATTTTAATTTATTTTCTTAATATACAAGGCACTAAAACAATGTTGTTTCCGCGAAGTCAAAGTCAAATTAACTACTGCAATCAATGCTTAAACTTTGACTCTTAAGCAAGCTAACATCAGATAAGATGTTATCAGCAGCATTAAACGGTTCTTTCAAACGGTACTTGTTATTTCTTATCAGTGCAGTGGTTAAAAGCTTGACTTGTTGATTGTTGATTTGTGTTGGACATTGGTAGATGAGTCTTATTAAATTTAATTTAAATATTGTGTACAAATTTATGATACTTATTAATAACACTTAAAAGATACAAAAAAATATAAAACAGCACACAAACATAGTTAGAGTAGCTTTTTTAAAATATACAAATTTTGTTAAGTTTTTTTCTAATGGTTAGTTTGCTCAAAACGTTGTCTTTGCTTAAGTTTCTTACTTTTACAAGATGTCACTTAATGTATAAGTATCAAAGGGTAAATTAAAATATTGACGAAACGTGAGGGAAAAAATATTTTAAAAAAATGGGTTATATTTAAGTTTTTTCGATATATTAGCTATAAGGACACCCAAAACATTGATTTTGGGGTTTACTGTCTTCTAAGAACTTAAAGACGGACTTATTCTGAGAAGCTTTGCCAAAGAAAGTTTACCAAAAAAGTCAACATTAAAAAAGTTAGAGACCGAAGAAAAATGTGCCTTTCTCCACTTTGATGAAAAACTTCAACAAAAAAATTTATATGAAACCATGAATGTAACTCAAAAAAGTAATGATGCAGTTCGATTCGCAGGACTCGAAATAGGGGGAAACCGTCGAGTTTGGTCTTTTCTTTTTTTTTGACTATCACAGTGTAATTATATGTCAATAGAAACACTTTTTTGAATAAAAATATTACGCACATATAATATTTATATTTATTATATATTTTTCCATTCTTTGCATTTCCGCCATGATTGTTAAATTTCTGGTTTTTACGTTTTTCCTTAATGAGGAGAAATTTAAAAAAATCAAAATAAAATTGCATATAAAATGAAATATTTTTTGGTGAAGTTTAATAGATTTCCGAGAAAAAAATCAAAATACTAAAAACAATTTATCGATTTGTTATCGAGCTATCGAAAAAAAACCAACAGAATTTTTCGTTGTGATATGAATTTTTTTTCGATCTTTTAATAACTATATGACTAAGCGAGTTATCGATCAATTTTAATTAATATTTTCGTCTTATTTTTTCGAGTTCAACAAAAAAACAATTATCTGACCTTGGCGCCGGAGTAACAGTAGAATCCCTACTTCATAGGGTCGGAGACGCTTCCTTCCGAGTGTTGCATACTTTTGCACAAAACCATTGTATTCATTTTACCCATTTTATGCGTTCAGGGTATAAAAATAAAGAAAATAACTGATTTAAATTTATTTTAAATCGTATTAATGTATATAAAACAATAAAAGTTGATACAAGTTTAACAACGTGCATTACAATTTTTTTTTTTTTTTTCATAACAATATATATCTTTATTCATTTGTAGTGTACTGTTACTATTAATAATACCTTTTACTACAGTGTAATGTTAGTTTCAAAAGAATATATACATATGTACATACTAATCCTAAATTATAGGGTGATAGAGTGGGAAAAGGGGAAGATTAAAGGGTTCTATGGGACAGGTCGGATGGGTGAGTTTTTTTGAGTCTCCTACTCATGATTACTCCGCTGGTGCGTCTCCGTTCTAGGAGCCTTCGCGCCAGCTGATTAGGGTGATGTGCGAGTTTGTGCAAGTAAGCAGTAGCTTGGCGGTTTATCACGTCTCCGATCCTCGGTACATGGAGTTCTGTGTCGATGTCGCTGTTGCGTATGTACCAAGCCGCACCAGAGATTCTTCGCAAAATTTGGGACTGGGCTACTCTTATTTTGCTGAGGTTCGACTTTGCCGCTATGCCGTATACTTGGATGCCATATCTCCAAATGGGTGCCAGAATTACTTTATATATAAGCGTCTTGTTCGAGATCGAAAGTTTATTCTTTGCGTTTAGAAGCCAAGCTATACTGCTCGCCTTATTCTTGAGTCGTTTGACAGTGTTCGTTATATGGCGTTGAAAATTTAGACGTTTATCCAGAGTGACTCCAAGATATTTGTGGGCATCTTTCTGGTCTAGTACTTGGCCAAGTAAGAATACCCCGGGAGAGGTTTCCTTCCTGAGACTGTATGTGACAGATACACACTTTTCAGGGTTTATGGCAATGTTCCATCTACAGGCCCAGTTCTCAAATTTTTTTAGGTAAATCTGGAGGAGATCTGTAGCAGTGTATACGCATTTGTCTCTGGCCAGAACCGCAGTGTCGTCTGCAAAGGTGGCAACAAGTAAATTGTTCGGCATGTTGTCAGCTGAAGGCATGTCGTGCGTATACAGGCTGTAGAGGGTTGGCCCTAACACGCTACCCTGGGGTACACCAGCTCGGACTCTCTTTTGTTGAGAGGAAACCCCGTCCTGAACAACTTTAAAGGATCGCTCATGAAGGAAGCTTCTGACAATGAGGTAGAGCTGTGGGTTGAGTAGCTCTTTAAGTTTATGCAGGAGTCCTGCATGCCACACTCTGTCAAATGCCTGCTGGATGTCCAGATAAGCTCCAACGACGTACTCCTTTTCGTGGAATCCCTCCAGAACAAAGTTAACAACTCGGTGCAGCTGCTCGGGCGTGCCGTGCCTGAGCCTAAATCCAAATTGAAATTTTGGGATTGCCTTTTTAACCGCCCTGGTTTCAAGGATCCTTCTTAGGATGCACCTTTCCAATATTTTGCCAAAAGCTGGCAGGAGGCTTATCGGACGGTACGAATCAAGCTCATCTGCTGGTTTCCCACTTTTATGTAGCATGATGATGTTGGCCTTCTTCCAGGCGCCTGGGAAATGTCCGAGTCGAAGAGCGGAGTTGAAGATCAAAACGAGGAATAACAAAGCTCTGGGGGCAGTTGATTGCATTACAATCAAATATACAATTTTAGTAGGAGTAATCGGTACACACAAGTGATAGACGTTGTTGTCACCTAGCTAACAAAAAAGTCATCGCCTTAAAATTTATTCCAGATTTTTACAAAACGATGCTTACGAGTTGCTTAAAACGAAATTCATACAACATTAGTTAACCGATAAATCAGGGTTTAGAGCAAAAATTTCGATTATTATAATACAACATATGCACATATATTTATTTTTAATTGTAGACCACAGGACAATAAATTTCGATGCAATTTCTTAACCATAAATTAGATTATACTTTCCAAAAGGGTTTGCAACTCTAAGAACTATTTATTCCCTTAAAGCCCAACTTTGAATTTAAAAGATACAATGTTTTGTCTCTGAGAAATCGTCTGTTTACTGATTCTTATCAAGTTTCTAATTGGCTTAACTTTATTTATTTCGTAATGATATTTTATGTTTTGAATTCCTCTTTAGAACACAATCAAAAATATGCAGGAAATTTTTGTTTGCTTTCGGGTTAAAGTCGAGCTAGGCCCATTTTTACTTTCAAATCGAATCAAAAACATCCAGGAAAGTTAAGTCAAGGTTCGGGTTCAAAACATCGGTTGGGCCTTTGTTATGCATTGTTAATAATTTTAAACAATGATTTATTTTATTGAATCATCTAAGTCATAGGAGAAAGTTCCTCTTCGTCAGTATCAGTAGCACTAGGTGAACCAATCAAATTTGGTAAAATATATGCATTGCTTGTGCTTGCAGAATGAATACTATTAATGCTTCTGTTACTTATATCTGAGCTTGGACTTGGAGTTTTGGAGCTTGGTTTGGTAGCTGAGCCAGGCGGTCCGTTATTCCTGGTTGACGCTGTTTCCTCATCATCGGAACATTCAACACTGGATATCGAGATATTATCCTTAACAAAAAAATCTATTAAGCAACAAGTGAAAAGGTTTCAGTCGGGCGCAACCGACTGCGAAATATTCTGATACTAGTATTAAAACGTGGTAAATAGTTTTTTTTTGGGTTGGGAGGAGGGGGCTTGGCCTTAAACAATTAACATTTAAACCAAATCATTGATATGCGTCGCCAGCTATCTGTCCACCAAATTTCGTGACGCTCGCTTTAAGGCTGCGGAAGAAGCAGGCATTCCCAGTTTTAAAACGCGTTAAATAGATTTGCACCCTGAGGTGTATCAGCCCCCTTTGGATGTAGCGTCCCAATTTCGACAATTTGTCGAAAGACACCAAGACATTTGCGACGTTTCAAGTCTCCAGATTTAACAATATCGAAAAAAGTGGCGTTCATACAGATGGACGGTCGGATGGTCGGACAGACACTTTGACGGACATTGCACAAAACTAATATACTCTTTACATTCGGTATCAGAGTATAATTATTTATAGATTAAGCAATTAAATTACAGTATCTCTTTGTGATGTGTAGCCCAACAATTTAAGTTTGCGTTCTTCTCTCATACGAGTTAATCTCATTAGAAGTGTATAATGCTGTTCAACCCGATGCAAACATGTTTTGCAGATGGTCTTAGGTAAAGGATCAGTTGGAGATATCTGTAAAACATTTGAATAGATTTTGATACATAACTTATTTGTGAATGACTTACAGTAATAGGCAAATAACCGTTTATCTTTTCGACTAGGCATAATCTCTGACCATGGTCTCCATAAATGTGTATAACTGTTCTATGCATTTCTGAGCAAAGGCGGCAAAGGAATCCGGATATACAGGCCTTCTCAATACTTCCCATTTTATAGGTAGGTATACCAAAATCTGCCAATCTGCTGTTGTTGGATTTAATCATATTAATAAGGTTCAAGTAATAATATTTCAATATTATTTTTAACGCACTTATTTTACTCCCTACCACATAAACAGTCTGTTAAACACAATAAAAATAGCATTTGCTCTTCTCCTCACAAACCGATATTCGCTAGGGCTGTTCATAATACATAAAAATATCAATATATCGATATTTTTATAAGAAACGATATATTTATATCGGGATATTTATTTTTGCCCAAATATCGAAAAACCGATTTTTTCGGGATATTTTTAGATATTTTCAGATGACCCAGGTGGTGGATTTGAAGGCGCCCATAATAGGTCAATTTTAAAAGGCTTGTCAATGAACGAGTCGGAAAATAGGGAGCTGTAGTTATGTCTCAGCTTGCCAAATATTGGAATTAAACAGTTTTGTCATATGTAATCTGTTCGGTTATTCGATAGCATTGTTGTTTGCTTATTAATATAGATTATATCTTTTTGTTGTGGAACGGAATATCATTTTATTGTGGGAAAAAAGAAAAAAATTAAACTATCAAAAATATTTATATATCGATGTTTTCAATGTGATATATCAAATATCATATTGATAATTTTTCAAAACACAAAATATCATCGATACGATATTTTAAAAATATTCGGCAGCCATAGCATTCGCATTTACGATACCAATGTTGTATGTTCGATTGGTTTTTCTTCGAAGTTCGAACATTTCTTAAATCGATAGTACATTATTTCTTGTGAATATATAGAGATGACAGTTAAACAACTTACTACCGGTTATTCCTTATAATGCCTTTTACCTATGGTGTTATTCAGTCATGAAGTTTGAAACGCATAAAAAATTAACGTGTGTCGTTACGTCACATTGCAATTATAGACAAATTTTAAATTAATATACATTTAGTGTACTTGATTGCTTAAGGCCCAATTTCTTAATGTCCAGTTAAGCTTGCAGTTAGTTGACTGCGGATTAACTTTGTTACTCGAGCTATTCGGGAGCACTGACCAAATAACGTTACAGTGCCTAGAGATAAGCAATTTGGTTTTCTCAATGCCATAGTTACATTTAATCGATATATCAATTCGCCTATTGGTGCTGCCAACCTCAACGTGGAACTCAGTTCCCAAACCTGCTGCATGTTGCACATCAATATGTATATACAATTTTCTCTACATTTTAAATGATTTGTATTAATTATAATTGTTCTCATATTTTTGTCTCACGTCTATTGAATTCCGTTGGTAATTTTTCGATTTTGAAGTATTGATACCTCGATAACTAAGTGGTATATCGATACATTTTAATTAAAATTTTCGTCTCATTTTTTTAGAAATCTATTAAGCTTCATAAAAAAAAATGGTGTTACATTTTAATCGATAGCTCGATAAATATCAACAAATCGATAAATCCGACCTTGGCGCCGGAGGCTCCGAAATGTCCCAAAAATCATTGATACTATATATGATTATTTTGTCTAATCTCGCTGCATTTTATCAAAATTTACATAAAAAAAAAAATGATTTACAATGTTTTCATTTTTTGATTCGATTTCTCGAAAACTATGCGAGCTATCGAAAATTTTGTGTGGTCATTTCGTTTACTTATGTCGATTTCTATAAATTCCGTAAATTTAATCGCTCAGTTACAAAAGCTGTTTCCACTGCTCCTACACTGAGCCTCCGTTAATGAATCAGCTGTTCGGTTTGCATTGGTTTGTATTTTCAGCGAGAAATTGAGAAAAACTGTCCAAAATTTTACATTGCAAATAAGTAAGAGCTTATTGCCAACAATTATGTCTTATTTTTAATGCCTACAGGCTTTATTGATTGCATTGCAGACCCAGTACATATATATTTTCGCACATACGTGAGAGTTATTCTGAACTGCCCTAAGTGCAACAAAATTATTCGCCCACAGTTTCAAAAGGAATCCTTTGAACCTTGGCTACCAGTTCAATTATTTCCTACGATAATCCATAAACAAAATTTTTAAATTTTTTTTGAATATTACTATATATTGCGCGTACCTATTCACAATTTCTGCTATCCACAATCTTCTGGTTTGCGACTTTATCATTAACAGAGCCTATTAACTACGATGTTCAAATGAACCAGTTATCGCTTTAGTTAATCTTCAGTAAATATATAAGGCCAGTTTACTTCAGTTAATTCCTTATGGGAAAATACACGCAAACTGAACATCCGTTATAGTGCATTTACACTGAGCGACTTTTTCTGGTGCCGCTAGAGCGCCGCAATTTTACCGGCCCAAATAAATACCTTTTTTTTACCGATGAATCGATTTTTTTTGTCAAATTACTGATGGCGGCAACAGGAATCAGCTGATTCAAAATCAAAACACATGTGCAAGTACAAAATTATTGAAAATACTAAATATTTGTATTATTATTGTATATAATAAATTTAATTTCAAGTGGATGTCGGACAAAAGAGAAAGCGCTTGTCGGAAAGCTTGAAAAGCATTTTTATAAAGAATCCTCAATTTTTGATTGGGTTTACACATTTGGCCCCAAATACTCAAATGTCATGTTTTGCCAAACAATTTTGCAGAACTCCTTTTGAATATTGGACAGGCTAGCAGTCGATAAGCCAAACAACGTGGCAACGGTCCTGTACTCGGCGGCTGATCCCAGGCTTTACAAAGCTACGGCAACCCGCTTGTCTAGTGGGATGCACTCTCTTAAATTGGAGTCCTTCCTTTCCATTTGAGGCAAGGCATCGACTAACTTTTGAAAGAGGCTTCTTTCCATCCTGAAGCTCTCCTTGAACAAACCTCACTCAACTTTGGCACATCCATCTCCCAATAAAAACCATTGCGCTCGAGCATCCAGACACTTCGCGTGCTAAAACAGTCGAACTGCGACAACATATTTAGCGCAGCCGTTGCTGCTGCCACTTCTTCGTTTTCGCAATCAACAAAATTGCTTAAAATGTATTATTATTATTAATTATTACAGTATTATTAATGCTATCACCAATTTGCGTGGCCAGCATCAAAAAATTTAAATTTTGATCAATTTTTCAAATTTCTTCTTCTTCAGCAATCACAACAAAAGTAAACAAACCACACCTGATTTTAAAGACTTTTTAACAATGTAAATGACTTTCGCTGCTAACCACAACGGCTTTTTTTAACGGCGCCAGTGTAAATGCACTATTATCGATATTTGGATATGAACAGTGCCAAATTGAGTATAACAGAAAATCAAACAGCTGTCAGCGGCTTTTTAATTGGATTTATGTTAAAATTTTCTGCAGTTTTACCAGGATTGATAGTGGAAAGACCTGCATTATCGACTTCGCTGTTAAGATAAATAAAGCCTAGTCGAATCGGGGTATTAAACTTGGAATGCAAATTTGTTTGTTTTTCTGACATTTTGTGTCACTTTTTGGTGTAATTCCAAGAAAGCAAAAAAAAAATTTGTGTGGAGAGAAAAATTGATAGCGGAAAAGAACTTGACGTGGTAAAAAAAAAAGTGGACCGCAGGCAAAAAAGATTTTTTCATTTTTGTTGTCTGAAGTCATAGAATTTCGTACATACACGTTGTTATGATCCGGCCTTTTCTTCCCAACACTGTATCGATAGCCGGCATCCAAATCGGTTACCCAGGGATGGATACGACCTCGATACAGTGTGGGCCGGAAATTTTATTAATATTATTTATATTTTTACAAAAACTAACAACAAACGGACAAGCAGCAAATCTTCGCGGAATCGGAACATATGGGGTAAATAAGTGTTGATAGTTACCCCAATGTGCCCTCCCTACCTATGAGTTGGCAGTTTTAAATGTATTGCCAACTCCCTAAACATAACAACACTACCACAATATCCTACCCCGACATCAACACATCTTCATCCCACCCACACATAAACAACTGCTCACACATGTTAACTAAACAGTAACAATCTTATATTTATTCATTTAATTATAAACATTTTTCTTGAATTTAAATTTACTTTATATAAATAATAAATAAGGAAAATGATATATTAAATAAACATAAACAAAAATAAACAAAAAGCTACTAAACGAAAAACAAAATAAACATTTGACAAAAACTAAAGAATAAAATAAATACTATAATTAATTAATAAATAAGATTAAATAACAACGATTAAATAAATAATAAATAAATAGACAGCTGGGTATGATAAGAAAAATAATGGTGATCATAAAATTCTCGTGTCACAAATTTTGTTGCTGAGCTCCTCCAAAATGGCTAAACCTATTTTCGTGAAATTTTGTGTGCTTATCGGTTAGGTCTGCGCATCGGCCAACATATATTTTTATCCCGATCAGACCACTCCTTTGGGTACCTCCTAAGCCCGAAGGATTGGTCTGATCGGGTCAAGATTTGGTATGCATAATTTTTTTAAAAGCCTCTATGTTTTGACCAAGTTTCGTTCAGCTGACCCGGCAAACGTTGTTTTCCCTTGTTAATTATTACAAGGAAACATTTTTTTATTTAAAAAAACAAATAGCTAAAATAATCTACTACAAGTATGCGGGGATTTACTTATAATCGAAAGCACATACGCCGAAACTTTCTCTGAACAACTGTTAGATATTGGCGATGGGTAAGTTGCTGTACATGAAAATACTGGATGCATAAAACTACAGACGGACTTTTGCTCAATCATCGACTCGCAAAACACTGTCATCGATAACATATTTCCCGATGTACACACACAATATGAAAGTCATAAGTGGCTGGCAGAAAAAGCGATTTTGGCAGAAACAAATTTGGACGCCAATGGGGAAAATTTAAAGATACAACAGTTTTTGCCTGGGTACTTGGTGTCATACAAATCTATCGATGCAGTTTGCGATACCAACGAAACTTTGAATTATCCGAATGAGATTTTAAATTGATTGGATTTGCCAGCCATGCCACCATACCATTTACAATTGAAGGTTGGATCTCAAAACATTCTGCTTCGTAACTTGAACCTACCACGGCTGTGTAATGGCACACGATTAGTCATTAAAGAACTAATAAAAAACGTTATTAAAGCCATCGTTATGATTTGAATAATAAGTCACAAGGCCAGGCCTTGTCTGTATATGGCTTAGATTTGGAAACAGCATGCTTTTCCCACGGACAACTTTATATGGCATGTTCTCGCGTGGGAAAACCATTCAGTTTGTTTGTGTTGGCTAAAGGCGGATTAACCAAGAATATTGTACACTCAATTGCGCTGAGTGATTAATTTATATTTTTTTTCAACTGCCATAATTGATAAGTAAATCCCCGCATATTTATAGTAGAAAGCTATTTTTTATCTCAGGATCGAGGACGGTCTGCTCCTTATGAGATCGATCGGGAGAATAGCGAGGAGTTCCTGTGGAAGCAGTGGGTCCCGGAGGCGCATACCAGCACATTGGTCCAACAGGCACATGACAGCTACACTGTCAAACACAAACACTGCAGGGAAATCCGCTTGGAGTGTTTCACGCCAAGGGCCTGAAACAGTGATCCCCTAATCTCTGGGCATGGGCGACGGCCTAGGTTGGGCAGCGAAGCAGAAAGGAGCCGCCTTTTTGCAATCCTGTTCGAAGCACACATCAGCGAACCGGAGAGTGGTGCTATGGTCGGCGTTATATTTACCGATGGTCGAGGCGTTGCACGAGGGGTGGAGAGTCATGCTGGCGTCCGATACTCGATGAATGCAGGCTTGCTAGGTGACTGTGTAAGAGAGGAAGAAAAAGAGTGGCATAGCCGTGAGTTGGCAAATTCTAGCAGCGGCCGCATTTTTTAAGTTTAAAAAAAGGAGTAAAAGCCAACGAGGGAAACTTATTGACGCTGGACAGATTGACAGGTACGGGACAACAACAAGTTGTAAAATAAATAGTGCTAATGGTGTGTTTTACTATTCCTTGAGACAGTCCAGACGCACACCGGCAACTGTTACCAATCTGCGACCTCATAAAGAGCAGACTGCCCTCGATTTTGAGATCCGGAAACCGCGACGAATTTGTTCCAACTTGTTCTAGCCGTCGCTCTCAAACGCCGTCGTCTCAAAATTTGAAAAGGTTTAGCTCTTCTACCTCGAATGGCCGAGATAGCATATCGGCTACCACGTTATCTTCAACCTTTCGGTGCTCGATTTTTAATTCAAACGCTTACAATGCCAGCGACCATCTGGCTAGCCATCCGCTCAGATCCTTGAGTGACATCAACCATTCGAGACTGGAATGGTCTGTTATGACCGTGAAAGGCTTCAGCTCCACATACGGCCTAAAACGCTCTACCGCCTTAACCGCTGCCAGAAACTCCTTCTCCGTCACGCTGTAATTCAGCAGCTCCTAGCAGCTTTGCCGAACTCGATGTTTTGTAAGGGGTAAGCATCCTTGATAGTCACATTGTTCAGCTTCCGCGCGTCCAGGCACAACCTGTTCCTTCCCGGTTTCCGCACCAACGTCATTCTGTTGCTCCACGGACTCTCGCTTATCTCTATGACAACGAGTCGCAACATCTCGTCTACCTCCGCGAACAAAAGCTGTTGGACCGCTGGTGACACGGGGTAAAAACGCTCCTTCACTGGTACCGTGCCTTCGACGAGTTCGATCGTGTGGTGTTCCAGTTGAGTCTTGCCCAATCCTTGCTCTTCATATGCTACGAATTTAGACTTCACGGATGTCAGCCGCATCTGCTGATCGTCATTCAACCGGTGCGGTTCGATTGGATCTCCCTTGGCTCGACTGACTCCGCTCGTACCACCTCCGGTGCCAGGCAAAACTTCGACACCCAGGTACAAGTTCGGGACAAGGGCTGGGCATACGTAGAGTGTCATCTGGCTCGTTACATCCTTGTTATGGATCGGGACCGATATTTTGCCTAATACGGTGTAGCTCGCCCCTCCTGCAGCTCGTACTCTTGACCTTTGTGGGTGCCATGCTAGCTCCAACTTCGCAATCAGCTCTACTGCTCCTGCTCCTAGAAAGCTGGCTGTCGCTCCGGTATCGAGAAGCCCTTTCATGGGGTGTCCTTGGGCTTTAACCTCGGCAAAGGCTCGTTCGTCGCACTTGAGCACCACACCAAGCGCTTTGCAAATGCTCTGGCGTTGCCTACGGCGTAATGTGACCACTTGGGCCTCGGTACCTGCTCATTGTTGGTACTCCTAACTATAGCCTTAACTAGCATGCAGTCCTTATCTCTAGCGCTTATATCTAACATGCGATTTGAGATGTTTTTCTTAATTTCTGCGCCTCTGCGCCCAAATAACGCTTCGACTGTCTTGTCCGGTGCATACTCTGCTGGAACCTTTTCCTCCTCGTGCAAAGCTTCGATCACCTGGAATCGGTCTCTAGGCCGAATAGTTGGCTCCGACGTGGTCTGACTCCTCGACCAATGGGACGAAAACATATTTTCTGCGTCTTGGCACTCTTTTTGAAGCTTCTCCAAGTCGATGATCCAGATTGGATAGATGACCCGCGAGATTCCATCCCTGATATTGACCTAAACAATCTTTATCAAGTCATGGTCGCTGACTGGCACATCGGGCCACGGCACCTGATAGCTCTGCCTCAGGTGATCCCGCCCAAAAATTAATACCAGTACGGCTCGCGTCGAATATCAGCCCCCATCGGCGCATCGGGATTGCCTCGGTCCTTGTCTCTGCTGTTCCAAATGGTCTCCTCGTAGGCGGACCATCTCTCGACTGGGCTTTGCTGTGCGCTCCAAAGCCCCAGTGTTCGGCCTGTTCCCTCTGATCGGATTCCAGAGCGCGATAGTCGAACCAGTGTCTGTTCTTGAATTTTCCTTTTGTTTACTATAATACTAATTTCTCTCTTTCTTTTTCAACTATAACGAACGACATATATATGCGGGGTGAGACGAACATGGAACAAGATACGGGTACGGAAAGTGTTATGTACAAATATTGGTCCTAATCCAAAGAATTGTCCGTATTCCTATATCACAGTTGTTCTATTAATACTACAAGTTATACGATACATGGACTGACAGGAAACACAACGTCGGTCCTGAGGGACATGACACGTACCATGGCCTCGACACATGCAAACATTAACGGTAGGAAATGTTTTTACATTTACAATAATGCCATTTATCCCTGAAATTACTTAGCTGACCTGCATCAGGATATGGTAATCCAAACTTTCAAAAAAGTTCTACTGTTACCCATTATTTCAATCCTCATTTTTACATTTTCCAAATTCTGGATTTTTTGTAATCGATTCCATGTGTGTATCGGAAACCAGAATAGTTATCGATGATTTTAAACAAACTGGTTCTGCTTATTGTATAGGAGAACTTATATTCAGAATCTGAAGTCTCTAGCTCTTGTAGTCTCTGAGATCGACGCGTTCATACAGACGAACAGACAGACGGTCAGACTGACGGATAGACGGACATAGCTGTTGATGCTGATCAAGAATATATATAATTTGTGGGGTCGGAGATGCTTCCTTCTGACTGTTACATACTTTTGCACAAAACTATTATACCCCTTTTACCCATTTTATGGGTTCAGGGTATAATAACAATAGCTTGAACAAATACTGTGGCTTCACTAGCTTCTTATTATTGAGTTTTCCATTGGGAGCCATTTGTTGTGATCCGGCCTTTTCTTCCCAACACTGTATCGATAGCCGGCAACCAAATCGGTTACCCAGGGATGGATACGACCTCGATACAGTGTGGGCCGGAAATTTTAATAATATTATTTATATTTTTACAAAAACTAACAACAAACGGACAAGCAGCAAATCTTCGCGGAATCGGAAAATTTTCGGGACATATGGGGTAAATAGGTTTTGATAGTTACCCCAATGTGCCCTCCCTACCGACAGTTTTGAATGTATTGCCAACTCCCTAAACATAACAACACTACTGTTACAAGTCAGCACACATTTATATTATAAGACATCAAATAACTGCACATGGCTATGTAAGAATGACACACAAAGTATTAACACATTTAAAAACTATGTCAAGACCATATACAATACAGTATATTTATTGACACAATAAAACTGTAACCAATACAAAATTATGCTGAACACACAGAATATCGCTGACTGCACAATGCCCAATACGTGTCGCAATAGTAGCGGTCAGCCAACCCGGTAGTTGCTTAATTTGCTATTCTGCATTGCTTGCAACACAATAACCTAAACTAAGCTATTTTATACCCCGAACCCGTGAAATGGGTAAAAGAGGTATAATGGTTTTGTGCAAAAGTATGTTACAGGCAGAGGGAAACATCTCCGACCCTATAAAGTATGTTATATACAAAAATTCTTGATCAGCATCAGTCGATATAGCCATGTCCGTCTATCCGTCCGTCCGTCTGTCCGTATGTATGAACGCGTGGATCTCAGAGACTATAAGAGCTAGAGACTTCAAATTTTGAACATAAGCTTATCTAAGTCCTAGGCAGTGCAAGTTTGTGTCCGATTTTCGATAACTATTTCCGTTTACGATATACACTTGTGACCGATAACATAAAATATCGAATATCGAACATCAGAATCACGTTTTAGAAACTTGATAGAAAATAATGAAAATCTGCAAAAATTGCATCGAAATCGGTTAAGCTCTGCTGTGTCTTATATCGAAGATTAATGTTTAGTCACAGATGCATACAGACAATGGCTGTACGCGTTAAGTATAGTGTTCGGGGTATCTCCGTCTCCGTCTCCGTCTTACTTGTTATACCCCGAACCCATGAAATGGGTAAAAGGGGTATAATGGTTTTGTGCAAAAGTATGTAACAGGCAGAAGGAAGCATCTCCGACCCTATAAAGTATATATTTTCTTGATCAGCATCAACAGCCGACTCGATATAGCCATGTCCGTCTGTCCGTCTGTCCGTCCGTCCGTCTGTATGTATGAACGCGTAGATCTCAGAGACTATAAGAGCTAGAGACTTCAGTCCTAGGCAGTACAAGTTTGTTTCCGATTTTCGATAACTATTTCCGTTTTTGATATACACATGTGATTAATACCGTAAAAATATCGAATATCGAAATCTGATCCAAATAATGAAAATCTGCAAAAATTTCATCGAAATCGGTAGAGAAACACTAGAGATATCGAAGATTCAAGTTTAGTTTTAGATGCATACAGACAATGAATTATTTACGCGATGATTATAGGATTCGGGGTATCTCCTAGTCGGGAAATCTCGACTAGAGCCTTCTTACTTGTTTGATATGTTTTCATGTATGATTCATGAAACAAAAATGTGGTATTTAATCGAGATTTATCCGTCACATCGATCTTATAGAAGAGAACTATCTCTACGCATGGGAGATTTTAGTAGATGCCTACAACAATCCTAGAGATATCGCATCTAGGATATTAAATCGCCTCCTGCTGCAACAAACCTGCAGCGACAATGTCAAGTCTTTAAAGGAGCTGCACATCACCACAATAGAGTCCTTAGCTTCACTGAAGGGACTCGGCATTGACATTTCAACGTGGGATCCAATTATCATTGCCATCCTGAGAAATAAACTGGATGGCGCAAATAAAACACTCTATGAACAATCATTGGGTAATACGAAGGAAATCCAGCCACTGGACACCATGCTCCAGTTCTTAGAACAGAGAGTTCGAGTTATGGCTACTGGAAAAAGGGCATCTGGAAATTTTAAAAAGGAGACTAAAAGCACAACATGTGCAACATCGTTAAGTGTACAAAGAGGATGTCTTTATTGCAAAAAGACAAGTCACTATTTATCTAAATGTGACGATTTTCGCGCTAAATCAATTAGCGAGCGCCTAAATTGGGTGCAAGGTCAAAAACTATGCGTCAAACGCTTTAAAAATGACCATAAAACAAAGTCATGCCCAAGAAACTTCAGCTGTTTTAAGTGCAACAAAATACACCATACTCTAGTACATTTGGAGAATGCTATCGCATCAGTAGCAGCAGAGCTATACACACAAGTTGTGGCATCCGCGAAAAATCAAAATTACAACCTACTTTCAACAGCAAAGTTAGCTGTACAAGGACACAATGGACAGCTGGCAACGTTCAAGGCATTACTGGACTCTGGATCGCAGATCAATTTGATCTCTGAAAGACTAGTGACGATGTTGGCACTAAAGCCTCATGACACAACACTCCATATTGAAGGCATCGGAGGACAGATAAGAGTCAGCAAAGCTCGGGTGAATGTCATAGTTAAATCGCTACACATCAATTTTACTAAGCGAGTGGAAGCATTTGTACTACCCCATATAATCTCAGATCAACCCGCCCAATCGATCAACATTACCGATTACAGCATGCCGAGCAATCTACGACTTGCGGACCCTAACTTCAACAAACCAGGCAAAATCGATATGTTGATTGGAGCAGAGCACTGTTTTGTTTTTTTTTCAATATTGCTCCACCTACAACATAGAATGTTCCATTCTGGTCCAATGATGCAACCAACTGAATTTGGTTGGAGCGTTGCAGGAAAAATAAATGCTGCAAGTAAATCATCAGCCATTTGCGCAGCAGCAACAAACGAAAAAACAAATGAATTAATGGATAGATTTTGGACACTGGATAGCAACGTACAGAAATAAGCAAATATCTGTGCGGTTACTATGTTCAAAGTCTCGAGTGGCTCCAACAGGAAAACAGTCGCTCCCACTATGTGCTGCACTATTGGGTGCTGAGCTTGCTGAGAGGGTTCGACGCGATTTAGACCTCGACAGCAACACCGTGCCAGGATACTTTTGGTCAGATTCTACTGTGGTTCTTTCATGGATCAATGCAGCTGCATCCACATATCATACATTTGTGGCAAACCGAATAGCGAAAATTCAGGCCTTGACAAGCCAAACTCAATGGCGCCATGCCTCATCGGCCAACAACGCAGCAGACAAATGCTCAGCCCTAACTGTTATCACCCCGAGCAATTTGGAAAGAAAAACCAAACATGTAAGTCTGGCAATATCTCCATCTACAATAGAAGAAGAATTATGCACTTGTAGACACAGCAAATCATTTCACATGTTACAACGCATTGTGGCTTACATGTTGCGCTTCTGTTACAAAAAATACAGATCAGCAACTTCCACGCTGTGCATCAAGGAATTGGATCGCGCTCGCAACCTAATCTTGCGGACAATACAACAAGTTGAATTCGCTGCTTATCTAAAATCGTTGCAGAGTCACAACATGGTGGACAAAAAGAGTTCCATTTCATCGCTGTCCCCCTCACAATGTTCAGAAGGACTTATGAGAGTTGGAGGCAAATTGGATCAAGCCTTACTCCCTTACAATGCAAAGCACCAAATTTTACTGCCCTACAACGATCCAATTGTAAAAATGATATTGCGAGAACTGCATGCAGACAATATGCATTGCGGTGCCCAAGCCTTACGAGCAACTGCAAGACAACAAAATTGGATCCTCAACGAAAAAACAATGCCAAGGACCATCATTCACAATTGAGTGAAATGCAACAAGGCAAGGCCCAAGTTAATGAACCAAATTATGGGCAATTTTCCAGCCGACCGAGTAACACCAACACGCCCCTTTCTTACTACAGGTGTAGATTACTGCGGACCAATCTGGATTCATCATACAATTTAAGGAAAAAGACCAGATAAGGCGTACAAAGCCGTATTCTGCTGCTTCTCTACAAAGGCAGTACACCTTGAGTTGGTCAGCGATCTGACGACAAATGCCTTTTTGGGAGCTTTGCGGCACTTCTTAAGCCGCTGCGGCAAATGTCAAACAACTCATTGTGACAATGCCACTAACTTTATTGAAGCAAACAACCAGCTGAAGGAACTGGAAGGAACAATCTTTGGTGAAAGGGCTCAAGCAGAGATCATCAATCACTGCAACAAGAAACAAGTTGCGTTCAAATTCATCCCGCCACGAGCGCCATCGTTTGGAGGTCTATGGGAAGGTGCAGTCAAGTCAGCAAAACGACTGCTGGTTACCACTCCTAACACTGCAACCCTAACATTTGTGGAATTAAACACGGTCATCGTCGAACTTGAAGCGATCTTGAATTCACGGCCAATTACACCGATGTCAAATGACCTGACGGACACCACTGCTCTCACCCCAGCACACTTCCTGATGGGTGAAACGGTCACTGCTCCTCCCGATGTCAACGCCGCCCGCGATGAAAAATCCTTACTGAAACGTTGGGAGTTAGTATCCAGAATTAAGCAACTATTCTGGAAGGAACGGTCAGAACAATACTTGCAAGAGCTACAAGCTAGACACAAGTGGAAAACCATCAATCCCAATATAAAGGAAGGCATGCTTGTCCTAATCAAAGAAGACCACATACCATTGTTGACTTGGCCAATGGGACGCATTGTAAGAACATATCCAGGGCTTGATAGTCATGTACGAGTGGTTGACGTAAAAACCGCCTCAGGCACCTACAAGCGCCTCATAAACAGGCTTGCGCCAATCTTTCCAGGGGAGATGGCCAAGAAACGCCCTATCAATGAAGCGGCGGACACGTATAAAAATGATGCGCCGGTCGCCCAACGGATACGATTAATGTCCCCAACTATAACTTCGTCATTGTTTATCCTGCTTGTAATTCTACCTTTAGTACTGACATAGTCAGTATCGGTTACAAGATTCGACACCTGGCTTCGTGTATATTACAAAAAAAATTGGAACCACAATGAGAGCAATTCCCGACTGGACCATGGTTGTATACAATGAATTGGACCCATACTGGCGCGATATGAAGACATTTAATGGAGGCATACAAGAGTTCCAATTCATATGCCCAGAACTAAACAATATAGACTGACAGTCTATTTGGAGTATTTGACTCGGAGGACTCCAATAAAATGACTAAGGTCATCAAGAATGTTCAAACCAACGAGGAATTCTTACTGACCCTGCTAAGAAATCAAACCTCAGTACTTGACTCAACCATTAACGTTGGCAAGAAAACAAGGTCTACATCGGACAAGCGTCTAAGACTACTTGAACTACGAGTTGTTCCCATTAGCCAAAGCAGACGAAAGTACACTGGCGTACGTCTTACAGAAAACTACTTGGCATTAACAACTCAAATAACATTGCTAGCAGCCACTCTGCAGCGCATACAGTCTGAAATAGTGGACGTACTAACTGGAGTTCGCCACCACACAATAAGCCTAATATAGATTTCCCCTAATCAACTAAGGGACCACTTGGATCAAATATGGGATCATTTGCCACCAGATCAAATGTTACCCGTGACAATTCATGGGACTTACACAGGATGATCTACATCGCTGCCTTACATTACAGAAGGAAGAATACATATGCTTTGATCATCTAGCTGTGTTTAGTGTAAACAACATATGCGAGTTCCAACTCTTTAACAATAAGACACCGACGATGTGTGAAATAACTCACAGAACAACAAGAATGGTATGGGAAAAAACACATCAACCGAATAACTGGTGTTTGTGTATATATGTAAGAAGTTGGGAAGCATTCAGTACATAAACTGACTGCTAAAAGGCGTCGCAACTGGCACTTGTAACCAGGTGGACTACGGAGAAATAATGAATGTTTCTTGTTGGTTTTACAAAGAACACTGATTTTATTAACGAAAAAGTAACAATATTTATAGGTAAAAATAGCTTAGTTTACAGTTGTGTAGTATCAATTAGAATTAGGTTATTGTGTGCTCAGCAGTTGCTTGCAATGCAGAGTAGCATATTTGGCAACTGCCGGGTTGGCTGACCGCTACTATTGCGACATATATTGTGCATTGTGCAGTCAGCGATATTCTGTGTGTTCAGCATAATTTGGTGTTGCTTACAGTTTTATTGTGTCAATAAATGTAAAGTGTTGTATATGGTCTTGACCTAGTTTTACATGTGTTAATTATTTGTGTGTTATTGTTACAATGTCATGTGCAGTTATTTGATGTCTTATAATATAAATGTGTGCTGATTTGTATACGACTGAACATTCTCCCGGCCGTTGAAACGGTTTTCAACCATCCTCTAAGTCCAGTGTAAATCGTCTTGGGGATGCTGATGGAGCGGATGTATCGATGGCCTCATTCCTTGTGGTTGTGGGTTGAAAGGTCCATAGGCGTTGCTTCCGCATTGCATAGGCGCACACTACAATGACCGATATCAATAAAGCAGCGTAAGCGGCTATATGATGGTGTTGGACCACGCTTATTTGGTTGGGCATATCTTCTTTGTTGAGTGCAGCCAGTTTTAGCTGTAAGTCGTCCAGATCCTTGTCGTCTTGCACCTTGTACGTATGTTGATTTTTGTTGACGGTACATTAGTGGTGTTCGGCATGTTGATGTCTCCAAAGCGGGCGTAGCTTTTCCTCACTTGACTTATGACGGTACCAAAGGTACTGATGCTAATGTCTATATTGCGTGCAGTACAGCCAGATGATAGCGACAGTAGCCCGGTGTTTTCTAGTTGTATTGTAGATGGTGTACCATTGCATACGGCTTGTAGTTCCATTGCAGAATGTGTTGCAAAGATCCAGTTATTCGGTTGGTGTGTTTTTTCCCATACCATCCTTGTTGTTCTGTGAGTTGTTTGGCACATCGTTGGTGTCTTATTGTTAAAGAGTTGGAATTCGCATCTGTTGTTTACATTAAATACAGCTTGATGATCAAAGCATATGTATTCTTCGTTAGGTAATGTAAGACAGCGGTGTAAATCATCGTGTGTAAGTCCCATGAATAGATCCCTGTGGTTGTTTACACCTATGATCGGCGTTTTTAGCTCGAACAATCTCCAACTAGTAGAGTTCCACACTGGAATTGGCACCATATTAAACAGTTCGAATATCGATGTTGACACTAGTGGTAATATTACTCTGAATATCACATGAGTGTCGGTGGCTGTGCCTTCGTTGGATGAAGTCACGGGTAACATTTGATCTGTTGGCAAATGATCCCGGATTTGGTCCAAGTGATCCCTTAGTTGCTTAGGGGAAATCAATATTGGGCTTATTGTGTGGTGGCGAACTCCAGTTAGTACGTCCACTATTTCCGATTGCATGCGCTGAAGAGTAGCTGCTAGCAATGTTAGTTGAGTCGTTAATGCCAAGTAGTTTTCTGTCAGACGTGCGCCAGTGTACTTTCCTCTGCTTTGGCTAATGGCAGCTACTTGTTGTTCAAGTAGTCTTAGACGCTTGTCCGATGTAGACCTTGTTTTCTTGACAACGTTAATGGTTGCGTCAAGTACTGAGGTTTGATTTCTCATTAGGGTCAATAAGAATTCCTCGTTGGTTTGTACCTTCTTTATGACCTTAGTCATTTTATTGGCGTAGTCCGAGTCTAATACTCCAAATAGACTGTTCGCAATATTACCCACTGCATCAAATGGAGAGCGGCGTTTGCGATTATGTTGCATGAGTATGTTAGCCATTTGCAGTTCATCATACAAGTGTTGATAGTGCTGTAATATAGCATCACATGTGTGTATGTTGTTAAGTTCTGGGCATATGTATTGGAACTCCTTTATGCCTGAATTAAATGTCTTCATGTCTCGCCAGTATGGGTCCA
This sequence comes from Scaptomyza hsui, assembly GCA_018152825.1. Taxonomy (NCBI): domain Eukaryota; kingdom Metazoa; phylum Arthropoda; class Insecta; order Diptera; family Drosophilidae; genus Scaptomyza; species Scaptomyza hsui. The sequence continues at coordinate 236,993 of JAECXO010000070.1, forward strand.
ATTCATAGTATACAACCATAGTCCAGTCGGATATAGCTCTCAACCTTGTTCCAATTTTTTCGTAATACACCCCTGGCTTTGTGTCGAACCTTGTCACCGATACTGACTGTGTCAGTACCAAAGGTAGCATTAGAAGCAGAACTAGCAACGACGAGGTTATCGTTGGCGACATTAGTCGTTTCCGTTGGGCGACCGGTGCGTCATTGTTATCCGTGTCCTCTGCTTCGTTGAGAGGGCGTTTCTTGGCCATCTCCTCTGGAAAGATTGGCGCAAGCCTGTTTATGGGGCGCTTGTAGATGCCTGAGGCGGTTTTCACGTCAACCACTCGTACATGAGTATCAAGCCCTGGATAAGTTTTTACAATGCGTCCCATTGGCCAAGTCATCACAGGTATGTTGTCTTCTTTGATTAGGACAAGCATGCCTTCCTTGATATTGGGATTGATGGTTTTCCACTTGTGTCTGGCTTGTAGCTCTTGCAAGTATTCTTCTGACCATTGCTTCCAGAATCCTTGCTTGATTCTGGATACTAATTCCCAACGTTTCAGTAAGGTTTTTTCATCGCGGGCGGCGTTGACATCGGGAGGAGCAGTGAGCGCTTCACCCATCAGGAAGTGCGCTGGGGTGAGAGCAGTGGTGTCCGTCGGGTCATTTGACATCGGTGTGATTGGCCGTGAAATCAAGATTGCTTCAATTTCGACGATGACCGTGTTTAATTCCTCAAATGTTAGAGTTGCAGTGTTGGTAGTGGTAACCAGCAGTCGCTTTGCAGACTTGACTGCAGCTTCCCATAGACCTCCAAACGATGGCGCTCGTGGCGGGATGAATTTGAACGCAACTTGTTTCTTGTTGCAGTGATTGATGATCTCTGCTTGAGCCCTTTCACCAAAGATTGTTCCTTCCAGTTCCTTCAGCTGGTTGTTTGCTCCAATAAAGTTAGTGGCATTGTCACAATGAATTGTTTGACATTTGCCGCGGCGGCTTAAGAAGCGCCGCAGAGCTCCCAAAAAGGCGTTTGTCGTCAGATCGCTGACCAACTCAAGATGTACCGCCTTTGTAGAGAAGCAGCAGAATACGGCTATGTATGCCTTATCTGGTCTTTTTCCTCGGATTTTATGATGAATCCAGATGGGTCCGCAGTAATCTACGCCTGTAGTAAGAAAGGGGCGTGTTGGTGTTACTCGGTCGGCTGGCAAATTGCCCATAATTTGGTTCATTAACTTGGGTCTTGCCTTGTTGCATTTCACGCAATTGTGAATGATGTTTCTTGACATTGTTTTGTCGTTGAGGATCCAATATTGCTGTCTTGCAGTTGCTCGTAAGGCTTGGGCACCGCAATGCATATTGTCTTCATGCAGTTCTCGCAATATCATTTTTACTATTGGATCGTTGTAGGGCAGCAAAATCTGGTGCTTTGCATTGTAAGGGAGTGGGGCTTGATCCAATCTGCCTCCAACTCGCATAAGTCCGTCTGAACCTTGTAAGGGGGACAGTGATGAAATGGAACTCTTTTTGTCCACCATGTTGTGACGCTGCAACGATTTTAGGTCAGCAGCAAATTCGACTTGTTGTATTGTCCGTAAGATTACATTGCGAGCGTGATCCAATTCCTTGATGCACAGCGTGGAAGTTGCTGATCTGTATTTTTTGTAACAGAAGCGCAACATATAAGCCACAATGCGTTGTAACTTGTGAAATGAATTGCTGTGTCTACAAGTATATAATTCTTCACCTATTGTAGACGGAGATATTGCCAAACTTACATGTTTGGTTTTTCTTTCCAAGTTGCTCGGTGTGATAACGGGTAGGGCTGACCATTTGTCTGGAGAGCCATTCAGAAACAGTGGTCCATAGAGCCATAGATTGTGCTCGGGTAATTTTCGTGCCGATATTCCTCGTGACAGTACATCTGCTGCATTTTTGGCCGATGAGACATGGCGCCAATGAGTTTGACTTGTCAAAGCCTGAATTTTTGCTATTCGGTTTGCCACAAATGTGTGATATGTTGAGGCAGCTGCATTGATCCATGATAGAACTACCGTAGAATCTGACCAAAAGTATCCTGGCACGGTGTTGCTGTCGAGGTCTAGATCGCGTCGAACCCTCTCAGCAAGCTCAGCACCCAATAGTGCTGCACAAAGCTCCAGTCGAGGGAGTGACTGTTTTGCTGTTGGAGCCACTCGAGATTTTGAACATAGTAGACACACAGGTATTTGCTTATTTCTGTACGTTGCGCGTACATATATTGCGGCGCCATATGCGCGCTCTGACGCATCGACAAAGGTGTGCAATTCTTTTGTGATTGGAGTCTTACCATTATAGATATGCCTTGGAATTTGCATTGAATTCAGGCTCTGCAACTCCTCTCGATAATCCTTCCATTCGTTTTGAAGATTTGAAGGTAACTCGTCGTCCCAATCAAGCTTTAATTCCCAGAGCTGTTGCATAAAAATTTTAGCCTTTACTACGACTGGAGCGAACAAGCCTAGGGGGTCGAAGATCTGTGCCAACTCTGAGCAGACTGCACGTTTTGTAATCCTTGTTGCTGTACTGCTGTGAGTGCGACCACCAAGTTGATCCTTTTTGGGCATCCAAATAAGGCCCTATGTTTTCACGCTGTGATGTTCCAGTGTTTCTCCGAGCTTCACATCGGTCACTATGTCTTCTTTCGGAATTCCTTGCAATATTTGTTCATTGTTTGAACACCATTTGCGCAGCTTAAACCCCGATGGCTGAAGGATTCTGTTGAGCTCTTGTTGAACTTGAATCGCTTCTATGATTGAATCGGTGCCAGTAAGGCAATCATCCACATAAAAGTCACGTTTTAGTGCCTTTGCACCCATCTGGAATCTTTCCATATTCTTGGTTGCCAGATGATCCAAACATTTTATTGCTAAAAATGGTGCGGATTTTGTGCCATATGTGACTGTTTTTAACCGGTAGTACTTGATCTCTTCTGATGTTGCGCCATACAATCAGTTGATGAAACTGATTTTCCGGATTGATCCATACTTGACGATACATTTTTTCAATGTCAGCAGTAAACACATATCTATGTGTTCTGAATCGTAGCAGGATAGACATTAGCTCGCTTTGCACCGTGGGGCCTGCATGTAGTATGTCATTCAGTGATTTTCCAGTAGACGTTTTGCATGACGCGTCAAAAACAACTCGAAGTTTTGTTGTAGTGCTGTCCGGCTTCAATACGCAATGATGCGGAATTACGTAATGATTTTTTGGGATTTGTTGAGGTGACACTTGTTTCATGTGTCCTAACTTCTCATACTCCGCCATGAAAGCTGCGTACTGCTTCCACGTGTCTGCAGAGGTTCTGCGCTCTAACGATAAGAACCGTTTGGTCGCAATTTCCATGGAGTCTCCCAGGGCTGAACAGTGTTCAGAAAATGGGAGTTTGACGATAAATCTGCCGTCCACCGCCACTTGTAAGTGCTCTAAGAAGTGAGTCTCACAATGCGCTTCAATGGGTGTTCGTGGTTTCTCTGTTGACTCCATGCTATCCAGTGTCCAAAATCGTTCCATTTGTTACTTCATTTGTTGCTGCTGCGCAAATGGCTGATGATTTACTTGCAGCATTTATTTTTCCTGCAATGATCCAACCAAACTCAGTTTGTTGCATCATTGGACCAGAATGGAACAATCTATGCTGTTGTGGGAGCAATATTGAAAAACAGTGCTCTGCTCCAATCAACATATCGATTTTGCCTGGTTTGTTGAAGTTAGGGTCCGCAAGTGGTCGATTGCTCGGCATGCGCCAATCGGTAATATTGATCGACTGGGCGGGTTGATCGGAGATTATATGGGGTAGTACAAATGCTTCCACCCGCATAGTAAAATTGCTGTGTAGTGATTTTACTATGACATTCACCCGAGCCTTGCTGACTCTTGGCTGTCCTCCGATGCCTTCAATCCGAAGTGTTGTGTCGTGACGTTTTAGTGCCAACATTTTTACTAGTCTTTCTCAGATAACGTTGATCTGCGATCCAGAGTCCAGTAATGCCTTGAATGTGGCCTGTTGTCCATTATTTGCTTGTACAGCTACCTTTGCTGTTGCGAGTAGATTGTAATTCTGATTGTTCGCAGATGCCACAACTTGTGTGTGTGGCTCTGCTGCTACTGATGCGATAGTATTCTCCAAATGTAGAAGAGTATGGTGCTTTTTGTTGCATTTGAAACAGCTGAAGTTGCTTGTGCACGTTTTCGTTTTATGGTCATTTTTGAAGCAGTTGACGCATAGTTTTTGTCCTTGCACCCAATTTAGGCGATCGCTAATTGATTTAGCGCGAAAATCGTCACATTTAGATAAATAGTGACTTGTCTTTTTGCAATAAAGACATCCTCTTTGTCCACTTGACGAGGTTGCACATGTTGTGCTTTTAGGCTCCTTTTTGAAATTTGCAGATGCCTTTTTCCCAGTAGCCATAGCTCGAACTCGTTGTTCTAAGAACTGGAGCATGGTGTCCAGTGGCTGGATTTCCTTAGTATTACCCAATGATTGTTCATAGAGTGTTTTATTTGCGCTATCCAGTTTATTTCTTAGGATGGCAATGATAATTGGATCCCATGTTGAAATGTCAATCCCGAGTCCCTTCAGTGAAGCTAAGGACTCTATGGTGGTGATGTGTAGCTCCTTTAAAGACTTTACATCGTCGCTGCAGGTTTGTTGCAGCAGAAGGCGATTTAATATCCTAGATGCGATATCTCTAGGATTGTTGTAGGCATCTACTAAAATCTCCCATGCGTAGAGATAGTTTTCTTCCTTAAGATCGATGTGACGGATTAATCTTTCCGCCTCTCCGACTACGCTGGTTTTTAAATACCACATCTTGCGTATGGTTGGCATGTTTGTTTCATGTATCATACATGAAAACATATCAAAGAATTGTGTCCATTTGAGAGTATCACCATCAAATTTTGGAATGGAAATACGTGGCAGATTGATGTTTTTGGCGCACGTACTGCTTGAGTTCCCTGTCAGTGCATTCCGTACATCAGCCTCTGCCTTGAGATATTCAGTGGCGTCGTAGCCAATCTCTTCCGGGTCTTTAAATTCCTCGTATATTTGGAAATGGACCTCTTGAGTTTTTGCCCATAATGACAACCATATCTGCATTAAGGGGCTTGTGTTGAAAGGCTCGATTCAATGATGCAATCATCGCCTTTTGCCGACGGCACAATGCCATTAACTTAGCATTTGTGCTTGCTCGGGCATTTACTGATCCTGCAGCTATGACGGTCTTTGGTTCCGTCATGTTGCTGGTAGACTGATCTGCAATGTCAGCCTGTTCCAAGAAGTGAGTTCTGTTCTGCTCTACCATGGCAGCGACTTCTTCGAAGAACTTGAAGTATCTATGAGACTCCTCTAAGTTCGATGAGTTCCTGATCACCTCGTGGTTGTCTTTAAAAACAGTCCACTTTTCCTCTAGTATCGAGGCCCTGGCTTGATAGTAGCCAGGTTTTGCTTTCCGATCAGCTGGGTCCTTTTTGCTGTTCCTGACTAGCCTTGAAATCTCCTGGCTTATCTCGTCCTGCGCAGCTAGGACCTCTTCCAACATAATTGATTTGTCTGTACTCATTATTGTCGCCTTGTTGACAATTTAAGAGTTAGCAGAACCAATTTGTATATGTCGTCCTTAACTCCTGATTATTCCTGACCCGTTGGAAGTGTTTTATTCGCTCTGGTGAGCTGGATACGCTTCGATTCGCAACCGTGATGTGGTCAAGGAATAAGGAGTTTTTTTTTTGTTGTAGAAAGGATCCTTGTGTGGACGCCTTCGTCGGGGTCCCCAAAATGTTTGTGTATATGTGTAAGAAGTTGGGAAGCATTCAGTACATAAACTGACTGCTAAAAGGCGTCGCAACTGGCACTTGTAACCAGGTGGACTACGGAGAAATAATGAATGTTTCTTGTTGGTTTTACAAAGAACACTGATTTTATTAACGAAAAAGTAACAATATTTATAGGTAAAAATAGCTTAGTTTACAGTTGTGTAGTATCAATTAGAATTAGGTTATTGTGTGCTCAGCAGTTGCTTGCAATGCAGAGTAGCATATTTGGCAACTGCCGGGTTGGCTGACCGCTACTATTGCGACATATATTGTGCATTGTGCAGTCAGCGATATTCTGTGTGTTCAGCATAATTTGGTGTTGCTTACAGTTTTATTGTGTCAATAAATGTAAAGTGTTGTATATGGTCTTGACCTAGTTTTACATGTGTTAATTATTTGTGTGTTATTGTTACAATGTCATGTGCAGTTATTTGATGTCTTATAATATAAATGTGTGCTGATTTGTATACGACTGAACAACTGGATCTTTGCAACACATTCTGCAATGGAGCTACAAGCCGTATGCAACGGGACACCATCTACAATACAACTTGAAGACACCGGACTCCTATCGTTATCATTTGACTGTACTGCACGCAACGAAGACATAAGCATTAGTACTTTTGATACCGTCATAAGTCAAGTGAGGAAAAGCTATGCCCGCTTTGGCGACATCAACATGCCGAACACCACTAATGTACCGTCAACAAAATTCAACATCTCGGAGTACAAGGTACAAAAAGATAAGGATCTGGACGACTTACAGCTAAAACTGGCAGCTCTCAACAAAGAAGATTTGGCCAACCAAATAAGCTCGTTCCAACACCATCATATAGCCGCTTACGCTGCTTTATTGATATCGGTCATTATCGTATGCGCCTATACAATGCGGAAGCAACGCCTATGGACCTTTCAACCTACAACCACATGGAATGAGGCCGCCGATACATCCGCTCCATCAGCATCCCCAAGACGATTCACACTGAATTTAGAGGATGGTTGAAAACCGATTCAACGGCCGGGAGAATGTTAATTCGTATACAAGTCAGCACACATTTATATTATAGGACATCAAACAACTGCACATGAATGACACACAAATTATTAACACATTTAAAAACTATGTCAAGACCATATACAATACCCTATTTTTATTGACACAATAAAACTGTATACAATAAAAAATTATGCTGAACACAAAAAATGACTGCACAATGCACAATATGTGTCGCAATAGTAGCGGTCAGCCGGTAGTTGCTAAGTATGCTATTCTGCATTGCTTGCAACTGCTGAGTACACAGTAACCTAATTTTAATTGAACTAAACTAAGTAAGCTATTTTTACATGCTTTTATTTAACTTGACTTGTCTGTTTGTATGTTTGTACCGGATTCTTGTAATCAAATTTTCACCAAGTTCCCGACTAGCTAGAGCTCTGAAATTTGCACCAAAGATGTGTTTCAGATGACAATATATGTTTTTATAGTTTTCGGCACGATGAAATATGTAATATCATGGAAAAACCACGAAAAACAGTTTTCCCTTTTGCTTAACTTACTACTTTGACTGCCAAAATTCACAAGCTCTGGTGGCATGGAGTGAAGACTGCCGCTTCACATCCATTTTTTAAATTATTTTTTTATTAATTAAACTTTTTTGTACATGCTTTAATTTAATTTGACTAAGGCCCAACTTCTCAATGTCCGGTTAGTCAACTTATTCTAAGTTTAGTCGAATTTGAGTTTCTCAATGTTCGGTTAGCACTTACTTATCCGATGCATGGAGGTCCGGTTACCACTTATACCGATGCTAAGTATCGATATATAAATATCAATATAATCATCGTAAGGCGAACAGCTGACTCAAGCTGACACTGGCATTGTTTATTTATTTTTTATAAAGCAAATTTTCAAAATGCTTATTTGAGTCTTCTAGGTCCACAAACTCAACAACTAAAAAGTTTTTCCCTCGTTGCCGTTTACAACAGGGCTCATAGAAAGCTATTATATATACATTTTGATGTGCAACATGTAGCAGTTTAGGAGTCATAGGCAAAAAACAAAACCAAAAGAACAGCCCATTAAGGTTGGGAGCACCATTCGGCGATAGTGATATACCGATGCTAGGTTAATTTGGCATTGAGAAAACCAAATTGGATAACTGCAGTATAACTCGAGCATAAAAGTTATTCTGAAGTTAACTTATTCCAAGTTTAACTGGACGTTGAGAAATTGTTCCTAAGCTAAGCACTGTATTCAAGAAAGCGTATAAAAGCATGTCTTCAACATTTTTTTTTATTTTACTTGTTACATGCTTTTATTTAACTTGACTTGTCTGTCTGTTTGTACTGGATTCTTGTTATCAAATTTTCACCAAGTTCCCGATTAGCTAGAGCTCTGAAATGACATAATATGTTTTTATAGATTTCGGCACGATAAAATATGAAATATCATGTAAAAACCACGAAAAACAGTTTTCCCTTTTGCTTAACTTACTAATTTGACTGGGTTCGAACCCCGATCGAGACATACTTTTTATACCCCGAACCCATAAAATGGGTTAAAGGGGTATAATGGTTTTGTGCAAAAGTATGTAACAGGCAGAAGGAAGCATCTCCGATCCCATAAAGTATATATATTCTTGATCAGCATCAACAGCCGAGTCGATATAGCCATGTCCTTCTGTCCGTCTGTATGAACACGTCGATCTCAGAGACTACATGAGCTAGAGACTTCATATTTTGAATATAAGTTCTCCTATACCATGAGCAGAACAAGTTTGTTTCAAATTATCGATAACTATTCTGGATTCCGATATACACATGGAATCGATTACAAAAAAATCTCGAATTTGAAAAATGTAAAAAAAAAAAGGGGATTGAAGTAATGGGTAACGATAGAACTTTTCTGAAAATTGCATCGAAATCTGTTGAGAAACACCAGAGATATCGAGGATTGAAGTTTAGGTCACAGATGAATGCAGTCAATGACTGTACGCGTTAAGTATAGGGTTCGGGGTATCTTCAATCAATTTCGACTCTCATTTTGAAGCTAAAGCGAGTCTTTTTCGAGTCGTATTTTTTTTATATTTTGTTAAAAAATAAACAAATTTTTTGTTCATTTTTATTATTTTTATTATCAGATTATCAGGCCTGTTCTACTATTGGATTCTGAGTAATCGAATCGATTCCGAGCGTTTTGCATTCCTACATTTCGATTCCGATTACAAATGGATCGTTATGAAAACGAGTGACAATTAGCATTCGAAATTAAAATGATTGTGCTTAGAAAGAAACTAATGTGTGTTGGTTAACCCTGAAACTATTTTTTACTTAATTTATATTCTCTTGGCAATAATTTTGCATTATCTTTCGTAGGGCATATTATTTAAATTTTTTTTTTTTTTTTTAGTTGCACACCTAAAATTTACGTGAGTTGGCAAAGCCAAATCGATCGGAATCAGTCTTATACAAAATGTAGAGCTGTCATGTTTAACCAAAGAATTAGATATGTTTATTCTTTGATACCGAAGGTCTCATAGTATATTGGTTTTGTGCAATGTCCGTCATGGTGTCCGTCTGTCCGTCCGTCCGTATGAACGCAACTTTTTTCGACACCCGTAAAGCTAGAGACTTGAAACTTTGCAATTATGTTTGTCTATAGGCGCGACAGATAAAGTGTCAAGATTGGGGTGCCACGCCTACTAGGAGGCTGGGAAATCGATAAATTCGATAACTGAAAACCGATAAAACCAAATATTTCTCACACTCTTACAGCTGGAGTTACCAAATTTTGCACGCAGATAGCTAGTCATGTCCTTGAAAAAACTGCATCAAAATTTTGGATGCCACGCCCACTCCTTCCGCCCCCATCATCCCTGCTCCTTGAAACTGGAAACGCCTATAGTTTTTACATTTTTTGGGCTAGAGACACCAAATTTTGTGTCAAGATAGATATTGACATTCCACAAAAATATGCATCAAAATTTTGGATGCCACGCCCCCTGATTCCGCCCCCGTTCCCCCCTTCTCCATGAAATTGGAAACGCCTATAGTTTTCACATTTTTTGGGCTAGAGCCACCAAATTTTGTGTGAAGATAGATATTGACGTTCCCCAAAAAAATGCATCAAAGTTTTGGATGCCACGGCCACCTAAGCCACCCGCCTTATAAAATCGGAATCGGCTATATCTTTAGCAGTTTTTGAGCTAGAGCCACCAAACTTGGTAGGAAGATTGATAGTGACAGTTAAAAACATTTGATTCAAAAATTAGGATGCCACGCCTACCTCTGCCGCCCACCTTTTAAATTTGGGAGTTAAGTTATCTTCCACAGTTTTTGAGCTAAAGTCACCAAATTTGGTAACATGATAGCTGGCGATGTTTACCACATGGCCCACTCCCCTCGCCCCTGCATTCCCCCTTATCAACCGTTATTTTACTGGTATCAAAGTATTCCGCAGTCGGTTGCGTCCGACTGCAACGTTTTTACTTGTTTTTTTTTGTTATTAACACAATATTTTTTTTAAAATAACTATAAAAACTTGATTACTATATAGGAGACAAGATAAGCTTAAGCAAAAACGAGTAATTACACGAATATAAGTAAACTAAAAATACCTGTGCTGTGTAATGGCAGCCCTAATACTAATACTAATACTAATACTAATACATCGGGTATTTATGAGTTATCGTTGCGGTAAACAGCTGATCTCAATCATATATTCAAAATGTAAGTAAGCGAATAATTATTTGTGAACATTTAATAAGATTTTTTGCGTTTTCAGGGGCAAAAAACGAAACGCAGAGCAGGAAAATTTGCTACTTTGTTTCATAAAGGGAAAACCCGGACGTAGCAAAAGGTTTCACCAAAGGGGATAAGGTGGAAATAAGTGCAAAGTGGGAAGCACTTGCAAGCAACATGAATGCATGTGGGCCCCCTTGCAAAAATGCAAGTGAATGGAAAAAGGAATGCTTTGTTTGAACATAAGTTGTGTTTTTTTTCAACAAATTGTATTTAAAATAAAGAGCTGTATTGCCTGAAAGGCAACTGTCAAAAATAAGTTATCGGAGAACCGTGGTGAGACTGTTGTAACAGGCGGCGGTCCATTTGTTCAAAATGTTTTAACGGCTTTTGAGGAGAAGAGGGTGCCAACATTTTCGGATATATTGCTTCTACAAGCCCAGAAAATGAAGAGGAAGTGGATAATTGTGAAAGCAACTCACCTCCAAAAAAAACAAGTAAGAAGGCTCTAGTCGAGATTTCCCGACTAGGAGATACCCCGAACCCTATTCTTAACGCGCACAGTCATTGTCTGTATGCATCTGTGACCTAAACTTCAATCTTCGATATCTCTGGTGTATCTCAGCCGATTTCGATGAAATTTTCAGAAAAGTTCTATCGTTATCCATTATTTCAACCCCCATTTTTACATTTTTCAAATTCGAGATTTTTTTGTAATCGATTCCATGTGTATATCGGAAACTAGAATAGTTATCGATAATTTGAAACAAACTTGTTCTGCTCATGGTATAGGAGAACTTATATTCAAAATATGAAGTCTCTAGCTCATGTAGTCTCTGAGATCGACGCGTTCATACAGACGGACGGACAGACGGACAGACGGACGGACGGACGGACATGGCTATATCGACTCGGCTGTTGATGCTGATCAAGAATATATATACTTTATGGGATCGGAGATGCTTCTTTCTGCCTGTTACATACTTTTGCACAAAACCATTATACCCCTTTTACCCATTTTATGGGTTAGGGGTATAAAAACAAAAAGTGGATAAAGAGGATGTAGAAAGTTTGTGTGGAACACAAAACAAAATTTTAAATAGAATTGCCGACAGCCTGGAAAAAGTGAATTCGTAAAAAGAGGCAACGGACAATGCATTAAAGCAACACTTTCAAATAATAGAAAATCTAGCTCAAAACAAGTAAGAAGGCTCTAGTCGAGATTTCCCGACTAGGAGATACTCCGAACCCCATACTTAACACCTACAGTCATTGTCTGTATGCATCTGTGAATAAACTTCAATCTTCGATATCTCTGTTGTTTCTCTACCGATTTCGATGAAATTTTCAGAAAAGTTATATCGTTACAAATTATTCCAACCCCCATTTTTACATTTTCCAAATTCGAGAAATTTTTGTAATCGACTCCATGTGTATATCGAAAACGGAAATAGTTATCGAAAATCGGAAACAAACTTGTACTGCCTAGGACTTAGATAAGCTTATGAGCAAAATCTGAAGTCTCTAGCTCTTATAGTCTCTGAGATCGACGCGTTCATACATACAGACAGACGGACAGACGGACATGGCTATATCGACTCGGCTGTTGATGCTGATCAAGAATATATATACTTTATAGGGTCGGAGATGCTTCCTTCTACCTGTTACATACTTTTGCACAAAACCATTATACCCCTTTTACCCATTTATGGGTTCGGGGTATAAAAAGTATCTATTTTGTTTTAATGCCTTTAATGAAATGTTCGTGCAATTTCGTCTCTTTTGTCGGCAGCAACTCCAACAATCGGAAATTTATCATTGTTTTCCTCAGAAACGTCTATGACAACGTTATCTTCATTTAAGCTGAAGTATTGAGTGCAACAAATGTTGTGAAGAGCGCAGCATAAATTCATAATTTTACCCACAAACTCTGGCTTATAAGAGGACTTTGTAGTAAACTTAGTACTTTGTACCTTAATAGTCATTCATTTCCCTTTCATGTCGTTGCCTTCACCGGTTAAGACAAGACATACTTAATTCGGAAATATTATCAAACAGATTCTGCATCTATAGAAAGGACCGTACTCTGCGCCGAGCTGGCGGGGTGCTTATTGCTGTTGATGAGGACTTTCCCTCTGAGACAGTAATTTTAGGTGGTTCTATGGATATAGAGTTTGTTGCTGTAAAGTTTAATATTAATGGTGTTGGTATTTACGTTTCTTGTTCCTATATACCACCTTTGTCTGACAACTCTGTCTACAATTAACATTTGTCAGCAATACTTTCCATTTATTCTATGCTTTCTGATCGTGATATTCTTGTAGTTCTTGGCGATTTTAATATTGCTGATGCTACTTGGATTTCAAGTCCGGACTCAAGCGTGTTGACCCCCATGGTGCAGACTGATTTTCTGGTTGGTTTATTTGAAATGTCATTGGGTCAGATCAATGGCATTCCAAATTCTCTTGGTAAAATGCTTGATTTGGTATTTGTTTCGGATCCATCTACTCTATCTGTGTCAAGATCCCTTCCCATATCCACTCCCAAAGACTTATACCACCCGACGTTGGAGGTGTTGATCACTTTGCCTGCCTGTGCCGTACGCCAGTGTAGTGAACCATTAAGACGAGTAGGTCAATTTCGAAAAACTGATTTTGTAAAACTTACCCGGCTCTTAGCACTGGTTGACTGGTCGTCCCTCTATGGTTCTGAGGACTTGGATTCGGCAATCAGTATTTTTTTATAGAACCTTAGACAATTTATTCGACATGTGTGTCAGTTTTGGTAGGCCAAGTAGGAAAAAAAAACCTGCTTGGTTTACGCGAGAGTTGACTGCCCTTAAAAATCGAAAATCTAAGCTTTATAAGAGTTTCAGAAAATCGGGCTCTTCTGTTCATTACTCATCATACTTGATTGCGCGTTCCAGTTTTTCAGTCATGAATAACTCATGTTATAAAAATTACCTAAGTCGGTGCAGACTACAGTTTCAGCAAGATCCTAAGAGGTTCTTTGACTTCGTTAATGCGAAGCGAAAGTCATCAACACTTCCATCTAACTTGTCTTTTGAAAACAAGTCGGTCAACTCAGATCAGGCCATTGCCGATTTATTTGCCGAATTTTTTCAAACAACATACAGTTCATTTGATAATCAGGTTGATCTGCCTTACCAGTATCAGGTTAAAGACTCTAACTGCATTGTTGGACCAAGAATCACGGAGTGTTCAATACTACGTGATCTACAGGGTATTAAGCCTGTTTTCTTCCCGGGACCTGACGGCGTAGTAAGCTGTGTGCTTAAGTACTGTGCTGATGGTCTCTTAAAGCCGTTGCATAAATTGTTGAGTTTGTCTATTGAGAAATGTTTATTTCCTAATATCTGAAAAGAATCATTTATTATTCCGCTCCATAAAAAAATTAGACAAGTCTAATGTTCAAAATTATATGGGTATTTCCAAATGGTCTACTATACCAAAAATGTTTGAGAAATTAATAACATCTCAATTACAACATTTTTGCAGATCTCTAATTTCACCGTGTCCGCATGGATTCATGAAACAAAGATCTACTACCACTAACCTGTTAGAATTTACTTCACTAGTTGTTAATGGTTTTCAAAATAAAATGCAAACGGATGTTATTTACACTGATTTCAGCAAGGCATTTGACTCGGTTAATCACTACCTTTTAATTCATAAACTTCAGCTTTTAGGTTTTTTAAGCAATATTATTCGGTGGATAAGGGAATATTTAACTCATGGAACATATAGAGTCAATTTTAATGACGCTGTCTCTAAGGTGGCTCATGTCACTTCCGGTGTTCCGCAAAGAAGTTACCTTCGACCTTTAATATTTAAACTTTTCATCAATGATCTTCCATCTGTTATTGACCAATCTCGATGTAAAATTATGCATGTCGGGTACTGCTCTGTTGTCTGCTCAAAAACTACAAACTGATTTAGATAATTTTCAAAAGTGGTGTCGTGTAAACTTACTAAATCTTAATTGCAATAAATGTAAAGTCATGTCTTTTTATAGATGCCTTCCTTTTTCAAATATATATTTTCTTGATGGTAGCCCATCGCCTTGAATGGGTTGATGACTTAGGTATCCTTTTTGATCCAAAACTTAAATTTCACAAGCATATCTCTTCAGTTGCAAATCGAGCCTCTAGTACCTTGGGGTTCATTAAGCGCTGGTGGAAAAAATTTTTCGATCCCTACATAACCAAAACACTTTACACGTCTCTGGTACGTCCTGTTCTTGAATATGGATCTTGTATCTGGTATCCCAAATACAGGATTCACCAGGATAGAATATAATCAGTACAAAACCAATTTTTGCTCTTTTCCCTTAGGAGATTTAACTGGGATACTAACATTAGCCTAACTTCCTACCACAGTAGACTTTTACTAATAAATCTTCCTTCTCTTTCTGATCGCTGAACAATGCTAGGTGTAGTCTTTTTACATAAACTAATAAATGGTGAAATTGATTCCTCCGAATTAATCAGCCAAATTAGTTTTCCTGTTCCGATCAGAAGGACAAGGAATTTTATACCCATTGCTCTTCAAGCTTGTCACTCTAACTATGCTATTCATAACCCTTTTCGGATTTTATGTTCAAACTATAACGAATTTTCCCACTTAATAAACGGTGTCACTTCTATTAGTTCTCTGAAAAAGTTAGTCTTATGTCATTTGTCTACGTTTTCGCGATCTACGTAACCGTACGCTATGCGGTGTGCCCCTCGGTCGGTTGGGCGGGAGGTTGGTTGCTCTTTGCTTGGGTCCGCGCGTTAACAAGCCGGTGCTTGGTATCGTTGGGCTACTTGAATGTACTGTCTTTTTTTTTAGTACATCTACGTCCAATAATAATAATATTGAAAAGTACCTTGCAAGCAACGAAATCGGCTCTTTAACACGCCTATGGTTCGCTCGACAACATTTCGAGATGCCGTATGCTTTTTATTATTTTATGCTCCATAAAAGCATTTTGAGGATTTCTGTACGGTGTCACACAAAATGGTTCCAGAGAATAGCTTGAGTCAGCCAATATCCAACTATTTTCTTGGCAGGCGGATCTGTAAAATTCCCTTGCATGTAATCCAAATTTCTCAAAAAAAATACCGTTTCGATTCAACTATTTTGCCGGCTGACATTTTCATGCTAATATGTTCTTTACATAAACAGGATTTAAGAGCGTCCATAACGTTATGTAGCACTTTTGAAAAGGTGCTCCTGCCTATGGCATTTTTTTGATTCCAGTATCATTTTAAATGTTTTTTTATTCACCCGAAACGACTCTTGAAATTAATAGATTTTAAATAAAATGTTTTTACCATGAAAATAACGACCAACTTACTTAGAGTCTAGCATTTCCATAACGTTGGTGTTTTCTTGGGCTCGTAGCAGCCGATTAGTGCGTCTAGCTTTTAATTTAGCTAGACGCTCTCTTTCTCTTGCTGCTAATATAATTGCTGCTGGCATTGTTAATAGCTTATTTAAATAAACTGTTTTTTTTGTTTTGGTTCATTTACTCAATCAGCTGTTTGTATCGATACAAAATTGGTATCGAAATTGAGTATAAGAAGAATATAAGACGATCGAAATCTGGGAATGCAAGCATCGAAATGAGAATCCATTTCGATTCCGTTTCGACTCGGAATTTAGAACAGGCCTGTATAATTTTTGTTTTTTTTTTAGTTCTAATTGTTGATATTTATTATCAGCAATTGCAAATTGCTAACTGGGTTAACAGTTGTTTATGTGTGGGTGGGATGAAGATGTGTTGATGCCCAGCATGCAATTGGAAGATTGTTTTGATCAGATACCCCAATACGAGTCTAATTCGGCATGCACGTTTGATTTGAACAGCTTGGCGACTCACAAGCGACTCGCTTGCATGTTCAAAATATGATTCTATGCACGAAATGTAAGGAAATCAAAAATTCAGCATGCAGGTGATTGAGAAATGCTTTGTATCATAAGTTGAACTTATAGGCAATTATACCAAGCTAGTCAATGACGCCTGATGGTCGTGCTGCCAAAAACGCCGCACAAAACGAAAGTCCCCGGTTGAAGGCCTCGTTGGGTAAAAACAGGTAAGTAAAAATTGCGTCATTTATAATAAGCATTTAAATTTACTTTAACAGTAACATAAACATTAACATTAATATAAGCATAAACATTAACATTAATACAATTCTAATACATAAAGGAAACTGTTAGCAAAATTGTAATAAACATCAACACTTAGACTTAATATAAAAAAAAATTATAATCTGATAATAAAAATAATAAAAACATGTAAGAAGGCTCTAGTCGAGATTTCCCGACTAGGAGATACCCCGAACCCTATACTTAACACGTACAGTAATTGTCTGCATGCATCTGTGACCTAAACTTCAATCTTCGATTACTCTGGTGTTTCTCAACCGATTTCAATGAAATTTTCAGAAAAGTTCTATCGTTATCCATTATATCAATCCCCTTTTTTTACATTTTCCAAATTCGAGATTTTTTTGTAATCGATTCCATGTGTATGTCGGAAACCAGAATAGTTATCAATAGTTTGAAACAAACTTGTTCTGCTTATGGTATAGGAGAACTTATATTCAAAATCTGAAGTCTCTAGCTCATGTAGTCTCTGAGATCGACGCGTTCATACAGACTGACGGACGGACAGACGGACATGGCTATATCGACTCGGCTGTTGATGCTGATCAAGAATATATATACTTTATGGGGTCGGAGATGCTTCCTTCTGCCTGTTACATACTATTGCACAAAACCATTATACCCCTTTTACCTATTTTATGGGTTAGGGGTATAAAAACAAAAGATTTGTTTATTTTTTAACCAGCTATCAAAAAATTCGACTCGAAAAAGACTCGCTTTAGCTTCAAAATGAGAGTCGAAATTGATTTGAAATATGACTAGTTTCTGATTCGAAGAAGACATGATTTTGATTCGAAATGCGAGTCGAAGTTGATATGAAATATGACTAGTTTCTGACTCGAAGAAGACTCGCTTTTGATTCGAAATACGAATCGAAAATGAGTCGAAACTGCAGTCACACGCGACCCCTCAAGAAGAGTCGCGTTCGGGAACCGTTTTCTCCCGACGGGAGTATCGTTTTCGATTAGAAAATGAGCTCATATATACTTATTTTAATCAGATTGACGACTCAAAAATGACTCGCTTGTAATTCAAAATGCTTGCTGGGCTAAACAAAAACAACCTTATATTTATTCATCTAATTATAAACATTATTCTTAAATAAATTTACTTTATGTCCTGTGTTTCGATGGTGACGGTTGTGTTTCTGTGTGATTCGTGGAATTGATAACTTTGTGATTTTTGGCTTTCGCTTGCTCTGTGTTTTTATCTACTAACACAAAATATCTTTAAACATGTTTGTCTGCTGCAGCAAAAGTTGCAAAATTGTTGGTGGATCCACCTAAGACTTTATTTTATGTAGGGCGTGTGATAACATGATTCACATGAAATGTGCCAGTTTCAATGCCAAAATCAGGGACAGTTTAGCAGCTGATTCTGGTCTTAAGTGGTATTGCCATACCTGCAATGAGATAGAGAAGGAACAGTCTAAGTTCATGAGACGGACCTTCAATTATTTCAAAGCTGTCCGCAATAATTTCGATACGCTTCGTGGCAGTATTAAAGAGTTGGAAGACCACATTAATACTGCTGAAACTTTAAACGACTCGCCGAAGCGACAAAAAGACTTCGGGATCTTGTCCGCCTACAGTCCCGCTGGTGTTGCCCCCCAAGCCTCTTTTGCCGGCTACTGCCTCTACCCCTGCTGCCAGCCCTTCAAACGCATCTAAGCCTCTCCTAGCGGCTAGTCCTAGTATCCCTTCACCTGCTGCCAGCCCGTTAATGGTATTTAATTCACCGGCAACAAATCCGGTGTTACCTAAAACTAATGTTATATGTACCCGTAGATCCATGTGGATTAGTGTTGGGTAAACACTGCTCATTTTGAAGAACATTCACTTGTTCTTTTTTTTTAAAAGAGTCAACTCGCTCACATTGCTCACTTGTTCATTCAAGTTGCTCAGTTGCTCTCTTGTTCACTTAAGTTGCTCAGTTGCTCACATGTTCAGTCAAGTTGCTCAGAAGAGCTGTTGTTCTTTTGCTTTAAACCGGCCGTTGTTCTTTTACATTTTAAGTTTATTTATCACTTAATCAAAACCACATTACTATAACAATTATAAACAAAATATATTTATATTTTTACTTTTTCATAGGTACAAACCTTTAACAAATAACAAATTAAAAATTAAAAAATATTACTAAAATAACAAAAATATTTTTTTCTATGATGAGCATGATTTCCCTTGGCAATTATTTTTACCACTTGCCGATCTAATTGTTGGCTTTTATTCTCCGAAACAGGCCTATAGGCAAAAGTTGTGATTTTTGGCTGTGTGTTAACTAGAACAACATTCTCCTGACTTTGTCGGACAACGGGCTCCATTGCTGACGGGTGCTTACTTCGCAGGTGCCGAGACAAGTTGCTTTGCGACTTATAGCTTAAAGCTGAGTTGCAGTACTTGCATTTCGCTTGCGCGTTGCCAAAATCAGTAAAGTGAATCCATATATCACTATGTTTGCGGATCAGAGACATTTTAAATACTGTTTATTAATTTGCATTAAAACTATTTGTTTTTGGCGCTAAGATCTAACAGCCGGAAATGAACTGAAACCATCATATGAACGGTGAAAAAAGAACCTCTGTGAAAAAATGAACTAAATACCGAAAGAACAGCTGAGCAAAAAGAACTAATGAGCTAAAGGGAGCAAGTGAGTTGTGAGCAAATGAGCAATAGGAACAAGAACAAGAACAAAAGAGCAAGTGAGCAAGTGAGCAAAAAAGAACAATTAGTACGGAACATTGTTCACTTGTTCAGTTCGATGAACAACTCTTTTTTGCTCACTCACTCATGAACAACCCAACACTAATGTGGATCAACAGATAGTCAGCCTCTTGATCCTAACTCTTAAGCCCATTAGGGTTGTACCTCAGAGTAAATTTGTTTCTGTTTCCAGGCTCACTTCTGATAATTCTGCGGAAGATGTAAACGCGTATATAAAAAGTAAAATTGATTCCCCGCGTATCGTTGTCGATAAATTTAAATTCAAACTCGCCCGTGATATATCTTCCTTTAAGCTGAGTGTTCCGCCGGAACTTTTCTCAACGATTTGTTCTGAAAAGTTGTGGCCGCCACACATTATAGTGAAGGACTATGTCAGTAGGCGAAATAATAATAATAATAATATTAGGATCAGTAGTGCTCCGCCTGTTGCATCCACTTCAGTAGCAAAAAACTAACACAGTTGATTACCTCCCTCTTACTGGGCTATCAGAATGTTAGAGGACTTTGTAGTGAACTTAGTACTTTGTACCTTAATAGTCATTCATTTCCCTTTCATGTCGTTGCCTTCACCGAAACGTGGTTAAGACAGGACATACTTAATTCTGAAATATTATCAAACAGATTATGCATCCATAGAAAGCACCGTACTCTGCGCCGAGGTGGCGGGGTGCGTATTGCTGTTGATGTGGACTTTCCCTCTGAGACAGTAATTTTAGGTAGTTCTATGGATATAGAGTTCGTTGCTGTAAAGTTAAATATTAATGGTGTTGGTATATACATATCTTGTTCCTATATACCTCCTTTATCTGACAACTTTGCTTACGTGGAACATTTGTCAGCAATACTTTCCATTTCTTCTATGCTTTCTGATCGTGATATTCTTGTGGTTCTTGGTGATTTTAATATTGCTGAGGCCACCTGGAGTTCAACTCCGGACTCAAGCATCTTGACCCCCATGGTGCAGACTGATTTTCTGATTGGTTTGTTTGGTATGTCATTGAGTCAAATCAATGGTATTCCGAATTCTCTTGGTAGAATGCTTGATTTGGTTTTTGTTTTGGATCCATCCACTCTATCTGTGTCAAGATCCCTTCCAATATCTACTCCTGAAGACTTATACCACCCGACGTTGGAGGTGTTGATCACTTTGCCTGCCTGTGCCTTACGCCAGTGTAGAGAACCATTCAGACGAGTAGGTCAATTTCGGAAAACCGATTTTGAGAAACTAACCCGGCTCTTAGCACTGGTTGACTGGTCGTCCCTCTATGGTTCTGATGACTCGGATTCGGCCATCAGTATTTTCATAGCACCTTAGACAATTTATTCGACATGTGTGTCACTTTTAGTAGGCCAAGTAGGAAAAACAAACCTGCTTGGTTTCCACGAGAGTTGACAGCCCTTAATAATCAAAAAGCTAAGCTTTATAAGAGTTTCAGAAAATCTGGCTCTTCTGTTCATTACTCATCATACTTGATTGCGCTTTCCAGTTTTTCAGTCATGAATAACTCATGTTATAAAAATTACCTAAGTCGGTGCAGACTACAGTTTCAGCAAGATCCTAAGAGGTTCTTTGACTTCGTTAATGCGAAGCGAAAGTCATCAACACTTCCATCTAACTTGTCTTTTGAAAACAAGTCGGCCAATTCGGATCAGGCCATTGCCGATTTATTTGCCGAATTTTTTCAAACAACATACAGTTCATTTGATAATCAGGTTGATCTGCCTTACCAGTATCAGGTTAAAGACTCTAACTGCATTGTTGGACCAAGTATCACGGAGTGTTCAATACTACGTGATCTACAGGGTATTAAGCCTGTTTTCTTCCCGGGACCTGACGGCGTAGTAAGCTGTGTGCTTAAGTACTGTGCTGATGGTCTCTTAAAGCCGTTGCATAAATTGTTGAGTTTGTCTTTTGAGAAATGTTTATTTCCTAATATCTGAAAAGAATCATTTATTATTCCGCTCCATAAAAAAGGAGACAAGTCTAATGTTCAAAATTATATGGGTATTTCCAAATTGTCTTCTATACCAAAAATGTTTGAGAAATTAATAACTTCTCAATTACAACATTTTTGCAGATCTTTAATTTCACCGTGCCAGCATGGATTCATGAAACAAAGATCTACTACCACTAACCTGTTAGAATTTACTTCACTAGTTGTTAATGGTTTTCAAAATAAAATGCAAACGGATGTTATTTACACTGATTTCAGCAAGGCATTTGACTCGGTCAATCACTACCTTTTACTTCATAAACTTCAACTTTTAGGCTTTTTAAGCAATCTTATTCGGTGGATAAGGGAATATTTAACTCATAGAACATATAGAGTCAATTTGAATGACGCTGTCTCTAAGGTGGTTCATGTCACTTCCGGTGTTCCGCAAGGAAGTTACCTTGGACCTTTAATATTTACACTTTTCATCAATGATCTTCCATCTGTTATTGACCAATCTCGATGTAAAATTATGCATGTCGGGTACTGCTCTGTTGTCTGCTCAAAAACTACAAACTGATTTAGATAATTTTCAAAAGTGGTGTCGTGTAAACTTACTAAATCTTAATTGCAATAAATGTAAAGTCATGTCTTTTTATAGATGCCTTCCTTTTTCAAATATATATTTTCTTGATGGTAGCCCATCGCCTTGAATGGGTTGATGACTTAGGTATCCTTTTTGATCCAAAACTTAAATTTCACAAGCATATCTCTTCAGTTGCAAATCGAGCCTCTAGTACCTTGGGGTTCATTAAGCGCTGGTGGAAAAAATTTTTCGATCCCTACATAACCAAAACACTTTATACGTCTCTGGTACGTCCATTTCTTGAATATGGATCTTATATCTGGTATCCCAAACACAGGATTCACCAGGATAGAATATAATCAGTACAAAACCAATTTTTGCTCTTTGCCCTTAGGAGATTTAACTGGGATACTAACATTAACCTACCTTCCTACCACAGTAGACTTTTACTAATAAATCTTCCTTCTCTTTCTGATCGCAGAACAATGCTTGGTGTGGTCTTTTTACACAAGCTAATAAATGGTGAAATTGATTCCTCGGAATTAATCAGCCAAATTAGTTTTCCTGTTCCGATCAGAAGGACAAGGAATTTTGTACCCATTGCTCTTCAAGCTTGTCACTCTAACTATGCTATCATAACCCTTTTCGGATTTTATGTTCAAACTATAACGAATTTTCCCACTTAATAAATAGTGCCACTTCTATTAGTTCTCTTAAAAAGTTAGTCTTATGTCATTTGTCTACGTTTTCGCGATCTTCGTAACCGTACGCTATGCGGTGTGCCCCTCGGTCGGTTGGGCGGGAGGTTGGTTGCTTTTTGCTTGGGTCCGTGCTTGGTATCGTTGGGCCACTTGAATGTACTGTTTTTTTTTAGTACATCTTCGTCCAATAAAATATAAAATATAAAAAAAATAAATGACGAAATTTTTTTTTTTACTTTATAAATTTTATTTAGTATCTGTCTATTGGGTATGAACATGTAGGGGGGATTCACACGTAGGAATAGGTTGCTTGTTCGTCGAATTAAAGCACTTGAGGTTTTGACTATTTAAATTGGCTGGAACTTTATTACTTTTATGTGACCTCTATTTGACACTTTTTAAATGTAACTAACTTCAGCATCTTACGCTTACCATAGACGAATAAAATGTAAACAGACTGGTAACCAGAATTGTTCATGTTAAGGCCCTGTAAACAAAAACGCAAGACCCAAAAGCTTGTTCCCCTTCAACGAAACTTATCTGGTTTCGTTTTGACATTGGCTTTGTTGTTTATTTTTCGTTCGTGTTTGTGTATTGTTCTGCGCATACACACGGCACAGAGTATATGTATGTATGTATTGACGCTCACAGCGTCAATGAACAGCGTTATTGCATTGAATTGTATTGCATTAAAGTAAATAAAATAAATTGCATAATGAAATTAATATTATGTTTATTGGCCTAAGTTGTGTATTTTAATGCATGGTTTAAAGCAAATTAAAGTATAGTTTATTTTTACTAAAACGATAATTTGGCGGCGACAAAGCAATTATTTTTTAATTTGTTGAATGTTTTGCTTTGCAGGCTGCACTTCTTCGACCACCGCGTTCCGACATTTTTTATAATATATATATATCTTTTTTTTCTGACTTTTAAGTCCTCCTAGAAAAAGAATGTAAATTCTCATGTTTCGCACTTGTTTGCACTTAGTTTCAATGTTTATATGGATTAAACAATTTAAAGTTAGTAAAAAAATAATATATATGTTGCAGCGTCGTTATTTTCGTTATTCGATTCCATCGTTTTAGGCGCAGCGAGTTTCGGTCGCACCGGGATCCGAAACTCAACTGACTCTGTGTCTTCCCTTTTTCTCGTGCCTCTCTACCGAACCACACTCGGCGACAGCTACAAACGCTGTCGCCCCGCCAAAACGGGACTTTCCTAAACTACATAGCAAAACAGACACATAAATAGGCTGATGCAATATCGCAATGTTCTTGCGATTCTGGTGAAATACCCAAATACGCACTAGCACAAACTCAATACACTTCTCACATACATTTCTAGCACACGCCGCCACAGCGCCACATATTCAAACTACTTATGCTTCCACACGGCCAACCTGACCATAACACGACCTCGTGTAATTCTAAAAAATGCTTAGCTTCATGCAGAATTTAAACATCCATTCTTAGTTCTTAAACTAATATAAAATTCATCTTTTACTTAATTAAACTTTCTTAATAATTCTCTTCATTATCATAAACCCACTTGGTTTCGCATTACATTATTTTATGCACCACACGCCATGATCAAAACATTTGTTTTGCACTTGTGCTTGCATTACAGATATGACAAATTTATTCAAGTTTTATTATCAACCTTTCAGGCATCCATACTGTCTCTTTCAACAGTTTGACTTTCCATCATTCCAATACTGTCTCTTTCAACAGTTTGAATTTCCATCATTCCAATACTGTCTCTTTCAACAGTTTGACTTTCCATCATTCCAATACTGTCTCTTTCAACAGCTTCCTTATCAATCACTTCATTACTGTCTCTTTCAACAGTTTCCTTATCAATCACTTCATTACTGTCTCTTGCAACAGCTTCCTTTTCAATATCATTCAAATCCTCATCACAACTTTCTAAATCATCTGGAACATATCCCTCTGGCAATTTCCTTATATCTCCATGAGCATACTTGAACTTCCTATTATTTGTCAATGACTTGAGAATATATCTATCTCCGTCTAGTACTTGAACAATTTGCAAAGGTCCTCTATACTTTGGACTTAACTTTGTTTGATGCCTTTCTTCATTCTTCAACAACACAAAGTTTCCTACTTCATATGCCAAGGTGTGTCGACCTTTGGTATTGTAAACTTTACCTGAGGATGACTTTGACATCTTGCAAGTTATACAGTTTTCGACAAATTTCCTTACATATTTTGACATATTTTCAAACCAGTAAAAATCGTAGGCTTTGTCCAATGTTTTTTCCCAACCCAAATGCATTATTGTCTCATGAACTTGATTAATAACGGACCATCTAAATGATCTTGGAACAATTGGCAAAGATCGAGTTCTACCATTTCTCTGTATTTTCCGATAAATTATTCCTGCTCTTAGTTCGTAAGTTTTTGCAATGTCCTCGGCAAGAGAATTGTCTTTTAGTTTATTCACAATATTAATAATATCGGAATCCTTGCGCTGTTCAGCCATCAGCCAATCACTAGATATCTCTGCCAGATAAATTCTTTTTTCAGAAACTTTACGTGCATCAATTGCATCAGCAGATGGGAGATTTTTTGAAAAGAAATCAGCATGAGCCATTCGTTTACCCTCTCTATACTGTAATTCAAATGAGAACGACTGTAAATAAGCCCACCATCTTTGTGCTCTGGGCGATAGGTCACGTTTATTTCTTGATGCTTTAAGCGAGTTGCAATCGGTAAAGACAACAAAATCTCTGCCTGTCAAATAATGACGAAAATGCTTAATGGCCATGACAACCGCAAGAGTCTCCAATTCGTAAGAATGGTATCTTGACTCAGCAGGTGAGGCAGCCTTACTGAAGAATTCAACGACATGGCGCCTGTTATCTATTCTATGCAACAAGATGGCACCGTATCCACGAGCACTTGCATCAGTATGCAACTCGATGGGATATTGCGGGTCAAAATAACCAAAACTGGCTTCTGTGTAAGAACAGATTTAACTTTTTCTCTTATTTCTTCATGTTCTGGCTTCCAAATAAACTCGTTCCTTTCCGATGTCAACAAATACAAAGGCTTTAAGAAACAAGAAAATCCGTGTTTAAATTGCTGAAAGTAAGACGCAAGTCCAATAAATTGTCTTAAAGCATAAACCGACTGAGGAGGTGGTAAGGCAGTTAATGCAGAAATTTTTTGAGAATTTGGACGAATTTGACCTGCACTCACTTCATATCCCAAATATTGAACAGTTGACTTCAGAAACGAACACTTTTTAATATTGAACAAAAAACCAGCTTTCGTGAGAACATCAAGAGTAACCTGTAGTCTTTCCAAAGCCTCACTTTTCGTTGCAACCACCACTAACACGTCATCCATATAGACAACCACAAAAGTATTTGCCAGTTCTCCAAGTGTATGCATCACTGTACGCTGAAAAACTGAAGGTGCATTTTTCAGACCAAACGGCATTGACAAAAACTCGTACTGGCCATCTGGGGAGACAAAAGCCGTACACTCTATTGATTCTTCATGCAATGGGATTTGGTAATATCCGCTTGCCATATCCAAACAAGTGAAATATTTAGCACCATGAAGTCTGGCTATCTGGTCTGCTATAAGGGGTAAAGGATATCTATCTGAAACTGTGTTAGAATTCAATTCACGGTAATCAACACACAACCGATGAGAACCGTCTTTTTTGTTTACTAACATCATAGGACTTGCAAAGGGAGAGCAGCTTGGCCTTATGACATTGCATTCCAAAAGCTCTTTAATCTTGTCGCGTACCAATTCTCTTTCATTTGGACTAAGCCTGTATGGTCTTCTTTGAACAATTTTTCTATTGTCTATTAATTTAATCTTCATTTCACCTGTACTGACAGTAGATGAAGGAATTCCCTTTGTAAAAGATTTTGAATAGTTTTCCAATAAATTGTTTAATTTATCTTTATCTTCACCGACAAGATCAGTATTCAATTTAGAAAATACATCATCATTAGAACAAAAGTTAACAGATTTTGATCTTACAATTTCAAATTTTCCAGGTGATAAATGACATAAAATCCTTGCGACAGTATTTCTCTACCAATAAAAATATCATTTCTCAAATATTCATCACTCAAAACATGGAATAACATTTCAATACAATGAGTGTTAATTTGTACCTTGCAAAGTATTTGCAATGTACTACAAATGCTGTCATTTCCAATACCTTTCAACATTACTGTATTGTTAATTCTTTTACCAACTAACTTAGCACTTATCTTTTGTTTAACCAATGCTGCACTCAAAGCCATCACCAACGCACTGCCTTTTATGTTGTTTTCTGCCAAAATTATATTTACTGTAGCACACCACGCCGATGCGTCGGCGCCTGCAAGATCCGCGTTAAATTTCGGCAAAACTACTGCATTATTATTCGTTGTTTCGGAAGCCGTTGATTTCAATGCTTTCACAAGTTCAATAAAATTTTTATTTTGCACTTCCATTAACACTCGCCATGGATCAATTGACGTATTAGGTAGCGAGCCAGATCCCACTTCTGATGTTGCAGCGTCGTTATTTTCGTTATTCGATTCCATCGTTTTAGGCGCAGCGAGTTTCGGTCGCACCGGGATCCGAAACACAACTAACTCTGTGTCTTCCCTTTTTCTCGTGCCTCTCTACCGAACCACACTCGGCGACAGCTACAAACGCTGTCGCCCCGCCAAAACGGGACTTTCCTAAACTACATAGCAAAACAGACACATAAAAAGGCTGATGCAATATCGCAATGTTCTTGCGATTCTGGTGAAATACCCAAATACGCACTAGCACAAACTCAATACACTTCTCACATACATTTCTAGCACACGCCGCCACGGCGCCACATATTCAAACTTCTTATGCTTCCACATATATAATATCTGTAGGGATTTAGTTTTAAGAAAAACTGATTTTAAGAGCACTTTTGTGGAATCACATTAGATATCAACTTATCGCTTCAATCTTCAGCACAAAAGTCACAAAAAAGCATTATGCACTTATTCTAACGCGCGTAAACTTTTGTTTTTGATTTGATTTCCTTTTTTGTGTCAAATTACATCGAACACAAAATAACACCAGCCTCAAGTTATCCACCTGCAAGAGCGGTCGTGGCGCAGTGGGCTAGATGCTTGTTTGTAAACAAATTTTATGATCCAAGTTCAAACCCCAGTCAAATTAATCAAATTTTTTTTCTCTCTATTTTTTTGCATTTTATTTTGAAATATATAGTACATGTGTTTTATGTTCAAATATTATAATATTAAATACAATTATTTATTTTAAAATAAAAATGGCGGATGACTTTCAAAGCGTAGTCTGGCCCGTCTTTGTGTGTATGCATGGTGTTGTAGACACCTAGGCGAAGAAAACGCACGAAACGTAGTCAAGGTCAGGCTCGTGTTTGTGTGTATGCATGTGTAATACACATTGTGTATGTGAACAAGAAGAATAAGAAAACGCAACAAGGCAGCTAAAGTAGCAGTTGCTGACATTTAAAACTGCACAGATTTAAAATACCCTGTCATAATAATAAGTTATTGTCTATAAAACCACAAATATAAGCTTAGTATAGAAAGATAAGTATTTGAAAGCATAGTACGTTTTTTAAATGTTATTTTAAATTTCACATTAAGATATATAAATTACATTTAATTAGTTATAAGTATATTGCGTTTATCTATTTAATAATGTTTAAATAAAGTCAAACTACCCTTCCTTGCTAGGGTAGCAGCAACCAAATTCAAGCAAAAGTCTTAAACTGCAAAACTCAATTTCTGTAACAACAACAAGAGAAATGAAAAAGGGCAACAACTAATCTTTGTCTCGCGCATTGCACACTTTGCCATCAAAACAAAAACCTAAACAATAATGGCCGCTGGTTGTCGCCGAGAATCAACGAAACAACTGATCGAAGAATTTATAGTTTCCCCAGTGAAGCGCTCCGACCACGCAGAATGTTAGTTAACATAACAGAGCAGTGCTTATTTCCAGTCTTGTTACATTTTATTCGTCTATGACGCTAACGAGGTGAAGCCTCTGTTAAAGGCTGCCTTCGGCTAGAAGGCTCGGCTTGTGGTGAGTTTCTAGCCACGGCAGCAGTGCTGCGCGGTTAGCGGAATTTCAGCTGCTTTGGCATAAACATTCTCCCCCCTTTGCAAAGATTGCAAGATTAGGCCGGAAGGCGGGATCGGAAATTATGCCGGAAGGAACGATGACGTTATGCCTGACACTACCCCGAGAGCATCCAACCAAATATGGTATTTTGTGCCACCGGAAGGCCATTCTTGCCGGGAACGAGTCCTGGCACCAAGAGCTCCTGGTACAAATCAGCTCCTAGCACCAGGGACACACGCTTAGGACGAAACCAGGTTTCGTCCGATGGCACAATGTTGGCGAAATTTGCCTGGACGCTTTTTGGGATCGTTTTGGCTAGCGTCATCATCTGGACGCCTTTCTCTACTTTTAATACCGCCTCCCTCGTGAAGGTAGCCGACCGCTCGTGGAGGAACACCGTACAGGCCTCATCCGCACCGACGCTGCTGACGGATAGGCCGAAGCCCTTTGCCAGAGAAGCGCTGATGCGGCTTGTTGGACTGCACGGGTTTACGAGCGCGGCCATCATGAACGATGTCGTTCCATTGTTTAGGAAGAGGGAGACTGTCGCTAGGAGCGTAATCCGCTTTAATTCCAGTAGCGACACCAACGACGTTGACATCGCTGGCTGGGGACTCTTTGCTGGTGTGGCGGTTCGCTCCCTGGATACTTCCAGCCGACGCTCGATTGCGGATGGGGTGCCTTAAGTCGATGCTGCTGGTCGGGGTGATTTGGAGAGGTGGAGTAGCGTTTGGTGGTCTTCTTTGCTGGTTCGGGCAATACTTGATTAACAACACGACCCGAAGCCGTTTGTCGCCCGGCAGCCTCAGAAATCCACTGCAAATACGGCAGCGAAAGGACTGCACCCCGCGTGCCCGACTTGATTGCAGTGCCAGCGCCTTCCTTGGCGCCATTCTGTATAACGAGAAAGAGATTAGAAAAAAATGTTCTCGAATTCGCACCATGGACGTTGCACACAGTTCAAGGGTACGAGGAAATGCGTTAGGAACTGGGAACGGAAGTGTCCATTGAAAGTAGGAGTAATTTAGCGGCTGGTCGCTTTAAAACTCCTTGGCTGGTGAGGACGTCCACCACCCAGACTTAATTGTCCGAACTAGGATAGGTGACCCTGACACGACCTAGACGCCACTCTTTATCTGGGAGATTATCTTCTTCTATGATGTCGACAATTTGAAGATCACGTGTCGGGAACTGCCATTTGTTGCGCTTGTGGAGCTCCTTTAGATACTCTTCTTTCCAGCGTTTGCAAAATTGCTGATTCAAAGCCTTCAAACGTTGCCATCGGTTAATGATAGACGAAGCCGTCTCATTGAATTCTGGCTCGGATATGGAAAGAAGAAGGCCCCCCGGTGAGGAAATGACCAGGGGTAAGCGCCAGGATCCTCTGACATGGGTGAGATGGGCCTGGAATTAAGACACGCTTCGACATTGGATAAGAGCGTTGCGAGCTCTTCAAATGTGTACTTTGTGGCCAACGTGGATTTGTAGAACAGGGCCTTGAAGCTTTTAACCCCTGCTTTCCAGAGCCCTCCCATGTGCGGTGCACTTGGCGGATTGAAATGCCAGGATAGGCCGGTTTGGGCGTATTTGGCCAGGATGGCGGGTTTTGCGACTTTTACCAATTCTCGAGACAGTGTTCTTGAAGCTCCAACAAAGATTTCTTCCATTGTCGGAGTATAAATGACGGGGACAACCGCGTCGGTATGCAAATCTCGAGAATGCCGCAAAAACTTTTCGGACGTTAAATCACTGGTAGTTTCAAGATGGATCGCTCGTATACTAAAACATACAAAGACGCACACGTACCCCTTAGCTATTAAGCAGGCCTTGCCTGTATAATTTTGTATGTCAAAGGGGCCCGCGAAATCCACACCCGTGTGAGTGAATGGCCTGGAGAAGGTGGCTCTAACAACGGGTAGGTCTCCCATAAGTTGGGTTTGGAGTTTCTTACGGTGAATCACGCAAACCCTACAGGAGTTAATCACGGATTTGATAAGATTCTGGAGCATTGGAATCCAGTATTTGGAACAGACAAGGCGCATCGTTAATTGGTTCCCACCATGCACCGATATACGGTGGGTAAATTGCACCAAAAGGCGCGATCATCGGACTTCATATGGGAGGATAATCGGATGGCTCTCGTCGTATGTCAGAGCTTCGGAATGACCCAGTCTTCCACATGCTCTCATAACTCCTTCCTGGTCAAGATACGGATTCAGGCTGTAGATGCTGCTTGACCTTGGAATCTGCTTCTTTTGGAGAAGACAGCTGTGTTCTTGTAAATACCCTGATTGCTGCGTGAGGATTATCAGCCTTTCTTGGGAGTCGCTCAATTCCTTGCTGCTTAGCTCATTCGGAAAGGAAACCGCTTTATCCTGATGCGCTGAATGAACCTCTGGATGTAGGCCATGACTCGGAGCGCTCTATGGAAACTAAAAAAGCTAGGGCCGGTGAGTATCCAGCCAAAGACCGTCTCTTGCCCCAAAAGACTGCCGCAGACATTAAGACGAGAGCCACCCAGGAGAATGGACGGAAGGATATCCGCACCTAAAAGCACATCTAGCCCCAAAGAAGTTGACTTCAACCCTTTAGAAAGGCATTTTGATTTTGTCAAACAATATCTTTGAGATGAATGTGGCTTCCGAGCCTGAATCTATCAGCGGTTTCGCCGTGGACTTGGTGCCCAGATGGATAACATTTATTAGGGCAGTACTTAAGAGAACACCACGCGTATCAGTTGCAAAATAATTTTGAGCGCACGGTTGGTTCGAAGTGGACTGTATTTGAAATGGAATGTTATTTTGCGTCTGAGAAATTGAACTAGCGGTGGTGCAGTCTTTAAGTTGGTGGTTTGTGAGGACGTTTCTTGGCCGAGGTCGGCGTCTCAGTCGCGTCCGGGGTCTTTTAGAGATTATTTGTAAAATGCTGGGACCCTGGAGTGAGCCGCACCGAGATCGACTACAAACACGCAGACATGTAGAGGTCAGAGGGCAGTACGGGTGCCAGGGTCGATATTGTCAGAGTGGGCCATAGTAAAGAGGCCGAGAGTCCAGGGTAATAACCCGGAAGACTCCTCAACCCCCCTCCTTGGACCAACCCTCGGCACCGACCAGGCGCAAAGCCCCAAGCCTCGGGGTACGAAGGGGACGAGGATCGAGCACTCATCCGGCTTGGCCAGGGTAAAACCCGGATGCCTAGCCAGCTGACCACCCGATCCCGCTCACCTCGTGCCTACTCACCGGCCGTGTCATCCGGAATGCGTCCCGATTTCTTCTACCCAGGCCGGCCACAGCTGCAACGCGCGGATATTACTCGGTTGTCGCTACACAAGGATCGGACCAAGAGGCAGGCATCGCAGAATCTAGAGTCAGACTCGGGAGATTCGCTATCCTACCCCTCATGCCCGACCCGTGTGGGCCGTATGGTGAGGCTACACACGGGTCGAAACAAGAGGCAGACATCGCAGAATCTAGAGTAAAACTCAGCAGATTCGCTAGTCCACCCCTCATGTCCGACCCATGTGGGGCTACCCGACTACCCGCTGAAGGATGGGAGAAAAAGGAAAATATACAACAAATAAAACACAAATATAAATAAACTTTACAACTTTATTAGCATTGTTGGGAAAGGGTATGGTCTCGCCTTGGTATGGCCATAGGCCAACTTACCCCGTTACGGATGGGTGTATGTGTGTGGGAATGTATGTGTGTGATGATGGGTGTGTGTGGGCTACGGCCGTGTGCGTGTGTGTGGTTACTCAGCGTGTGTGTGTGTGTGTAGGCCTGGGCGTGGGTGTGTGTGTGTGTGTTTCTCAAAGTGCGTGTGCGTGTGTGTGTGCGTACGCTCGCGATCCCGGCACCGTCACTTGCACTATTTTCACTTGCAGTTGCACTGTTGTTGTTGTTACAGGGGCGCTCCGCTGTCCGTTGCCGTTTTTGTTGTGGCAAGGGCGGTCCGCTGTCCGTTGCTGTTGTTGTTGTGGCAGGGGCGCTCCGCTGTCCGTTGCTGTTGTTGTTGCAGGGGCGCTCCGCTGTCCGTTGCTGTTGTTGTTGTTGTTTGCGCGTGGCTTTCTTTTTGTGTGGCCGATTCCGAGAACTAACTTTTATGCGCACTGCTCACTCTGTGTGTTTATTGCTTGGCACGTGGACTTCGACTGTCAGCACCAAAAATGCAGCTCATGCCGGTTGGCCGAACCAGGGTTGCGCATTGATCGCGCTTAGAGCATTTTTGCGCTTGTGCTCTCACTTTTGCGTTCGCGTTCGCGCCCTCTCGGGCACATCAATAAGCTTTTGGTCGTTGTGCCGGACGGCGCCCGGCGCCAATAGCGACCAGCTTCTGTGTGTTCTTTGCGAAACAATTCCAACATAGACTCCGCTGTTTCACGAGGTTGGCTCTATCTGACACTGACATCTGTGGGAACTTAGGACATAAGCGGATTGGGTGGTAGAAGAGCATAAGAATTCAAGGAGGCAGTCCCAATTGTCAGTCGCTACGTCGGAATGCTCCAGAGCTGTCAGAAAACTCTGAATAATGGTCTGAATTTCTTTCAGGGCGGAACCGGTTTCTACATTGACCGACGGCGAATTGAAAACGATTTTAAGCTGGTTATTAACCGGAAGCCGCTTGTTTTGGAAATGCTCATACAATGCCAGCCACGCAGAGGCAAAACCGTCATGGGTGAGCGGAGACTTCGAAACCATTGCCTTAGCTTCACCTCCAGTTTTTGAATTGAGGTTAAACAATTTTTCGACCGCAGTTAGTCGATGGTTGTCAACGTAGATCTCCGTAAACAGGTCTCGGAAGGTTGGCCATTTTAAGTAGTCTCTATAGAACACTTCTGTGTCTACTGGCGGGAGACTACAGCCCCGAGAAAAAGACGCTATCAGAACTGCGGGTTGCCTATTAATTTGTTCGCATAATTGTGCCGTACACCGCTCGTTTACGGAGTAGCAATGGTCGTAAGTTGCTGTTAACGACGCAGCATCGCTACTCCCACAACCTTGGCTAAGTGCCCGAGAGCTGGTCTCGTATTCTTTCTCTACCTTTTCCCACAGAACCTTTACATGGTCGCGACGGATGGTTCTGTAGCTGACGGACTACAAATTCCTGAATCGAATTTGGTCAGCTTATCGGAAGCGGAGATAAAATCGGGCATTGCCATGCTTGCTTTGGAGTTAAGTTTGGTATTGGTCCGAAAGGCTATTTGCCTCAAACTTGAAATAGGTGGTTTGGCGGTCTCTTGGATTTCGGCGTAACGGTACTGGAGGGTTTCTTCACCGGGAGATTTTGTGAGGAAAGCGAACTTCTTCTCTGGCTCTTCACGGACGGAACGTTCAACTGTTTTTTTTTCGCCTTGACTTGGCCCTATCGGCATTATCCGTTCTCAAAAATAATTATTTGAATAATTATTTTTTATAAGTTGGAACAGGTGACAAGAAAGAAAACTCCTGGGGCTTTGAAGGAATATTTATTGTCGTCAGGAGTGACCACAATAAAATGGGCTAGAAAATATTTGTATAAGACTATTTACAAATATAGCCCCGATAAGTGGACTTAAGAATAATTTATAAAAGAATATTTATCAATTATTCGGATACTCCACTCAGTTCAAAATAAAATTGTAAAAGAATATTTACAACTTCCCACCCGGTAGTGGACTTAGAATAATTTCTAAAAGAATATTTATAAATTATTCGGATAATCCACCCACTGGGAATGAAATGGAATCGGGTCTGTAAGAATTGTAAAAGAATATTTACAATTTCGCACCCGGTAATGGACTAGGAATAATTTATAAGCGAATGTTTATAAATTATTTGGGTGTTCCACTCGCTTGGAACGAGATGGAATCGGGTCTATAAAAATTTGAAAAGAATATTTACAACTTTCCACCCGTTAACGGACTTAAAATAATTTATGAAAGAATATTTATAAATTATTTGGAGTATTCCACTCGGAACGAAATGGAATCGGGTAATTGTAAAAGAATATTTACAACTTTCCACCAGTTAACGGACTTAGAATAATTTATAAAAGGATATATGTAATTATTTGGAGTATTCCTCTCGGAACGAAATGGAATCGTAGTCACGGAAAAACGAACAGAAAAAACAGATCGGAAATAGTAAATTAATTATAAAGTATTATTAATACTTTTAAATTAAATCAATAATCAAGTCAAATTTCGGAATGTTGACGAGCACGATATATCGCACTACACACGTTAGCGCCTCTATGAAAAAAATACTCTTTGATACACTTTACTAGTTCATAAGAGCGGAACTAGAAAAGCTTACAAGTGCTTGTGTTTGTTTATGTTGTTATTGTAATGTATGCCGCCAAAATAAAGGAAAAAATTAATCTCTTTGTATGCTCGGCCAGTGTTTTGTTTAATATTTTAAAATAAATGTTATTTTGCACATGTATCTTGTGAATTTTATGAGTTGCCGGCGACTTAACAGATGTTGGAAATAAGCCACTTGCAAGTGCGGCTTTTAGGCCCAATTTCGCAATGTCCAGTTAAACTTGGAATAAGTTAACTTCGGAATAACTTTTATGCTCAAGCTATACTGGTTTGGTTTTCTCAAAGCCAAAGTAACCTATCATCGGTATATCATTATCGCCGAATGGTGCTGCCAACCTTAACGGGGATTCAGCTGTTCTTTTGGTTTTGTTTTTGCCTGTGACTCCCAAACTGCTACATGTTGCACATCAAAATGTATATATAATAGCTTTCTATGAGCCCTGTCGAAATGGCAACGAGGGAAAAACTTTTTGGTTCTTGGGGAGCATGTGTTTGTGGACCTAGAAGACTCAAATACGCATTTTGGTCGCCTTACGATGATTGTATTTATATTTATATATCGTTACTTAGCATCGGTATAAGTAGTTACCGGACCTCCATGCATCGGATAGGTAAGTGCTAACCGAACATTGAGAAACTCAAATTCGACTAAACTTAGAATAAGTTGACTAACCGGACATTGAGAAATTGGGACTTAATGTGTTAATATTAATTCAATAATTGTGTGTGTTCGTATGTAGTTAAATGTGTTTGGAAGGTGTAATATAGATGTGTTGTTAAAAATATTATATGTGTACGGGATTACAAAACATCTAGAGCGAAGATGTCAAAGCCCATAGCTCTTCGAGCTCATTTGTTTTTGTAGCAGCTCTTTGGTATAGGCGTGCAGTTTGCGTATACATGAACTGCTCTTCCCATAAGCAATGGAAAATACAAGAAAAATTTTGCGTGTTCTTTTTTGTTCGTCTGTTCGCTGCTTATGTTCAGCAGCAAATTAACGGGATTTTGTTGTTGCTTTACAGGCGAGACTGCTCCAAAAAAAAAGTGTTTTTGACAATCGGCTTACGCACAGAACTACATGAGTGAAGGTCATTATTATTACATTTTGTTGTCATTCAAATGCATATAAAATTTTTTCAGTGATACCTGCTGCACTTGAATTAGTGTATTTCTGCATTTGTATTAGTGAAGCTCTTCCATAAGCATCGTTTTGACGTCTCTGATCTATAGTATGGACAACACAATTATGGAATTTAAATGTTCTCTGTTTTCTGTGGACACACGTACATACATTTGTAAAATCAGCTGCTGGTGGCTGTGCGTAAGTATGTATGCATGTATTTATGTATGTTACTATGTGAACGTATTTAAAAAAAAAGCGCAGACAGACATTTACTTATTTCTACCTGTTTGGAATATTGTTAAACAAGTAGTCTAATTGGTAGTCTAAATATAGACGGTGGAAAGCGAAGGATTAGTTTCCCCTTTTACTTGTTAAGCACTTTGGCGGACGGAATAAATATGGCGGATCATATGCCCATATATTTTATGTATTTTTATACTTATCTTGACTTTTCCTGTGCTGCCGAAAACTGGAGATGATGTCGACTGGTGCTTCACAATCCGGTTCGAAATACCATGAACATGTTGGGGGGCTTCGCACGTAGGAATAGGTTGCTTGTTCGTCGAATTAAAACACTTGAGGTTCTAACAATTTAAATTGGCTGGAACTTTATTACTTTTATGTGACCTCTATTTGACACTTTTTAAATGTAACTAACTACAGCATCTTACGCTTAACGAGGTGAAGCCTCTGTTAAAGGCTGCCTTCGGCTAGAAGGCTCGGCTTGTGGTGAGTTTCTAGCCATGGCAGCAGTGCTGCACGGCTAGCGGAATTTCAGCTGTATTGGCATAAAAGGGACAATAACTAAATTTCATAACAACATTGACTATTTTCTTACATTATGACATGTATGTAGGGACTAGGATTTGGATCGTCGACAAAATACGTGCTGACGACATCGATAGTTTGATTTCTGCAGAGATTCCAAATCCGTCCACTGATCAATTACTATTTGATATTGTAACTACAAACATGATTCATGGTCCGTGCGGAAATCTGAATCATTCATCACCTTGCATGGTAGACGGAAAATGTACAATGTGTTTTCCTAAAGATTTCGCAAACGATACGGTCAGACATGTTGACGGATATCCAATATATCGTCAAAGAAGTACCCAAAATGGCGGACAATGGTTCGTTAAAACTATCAGTAACAAAGACATCGATATTGACAATCGTTGGGTGATACCATATTCAAATCTGCTGAGCAAAACATTCAATGCTCATATTAATGTTGAGTCATGCAGTTCGGTGACGAGTATCAAATATATTTGCAAGTATGTGAATAAAGGAACTGATATGGCTGTATTAAGAATTGAAAATACTAATGTAAATGCTCCTACAGTGAATCAACATGATGAAATTACGAATTACCAAATTGGCCGGTATATCAGTTCCAATGAAGCTGTCTGGCGTATTTTCGGTTACCCAATTCATTAACGGGATCCAGCAGTTATACATTTAGCTATCCATCTTGAAAACGGCCAGCGCGTATATTTCACAGACGGTACAGCGCTTGATCGTGCCATAAATCCACAAAAAACTACGCTCACCGAATTTTTTGAACTGTGCAATCGTGCGGATGCTTTTGGTGCCTTCGCACAAACACTGCTCTATTCTGAAGTTCCACAATATTTTACATGGGCTCAATCGAAACAAGTAAAAACGTTGCAGTCGGACGCAACCGACTGCGAAATACTTTGATACCAGTAAAAGAACGGATGGTAAGGAGTCTGCTTGCAAATGAGTGGAACGGGTGGT
Source organism: Scaptomyza hsui (assembly GCA_018152825.1). Lineage (NCBI taxonomy): Eukaryota > Metazoa > Arthropoda > Insecta > Diptera > Drosophilidae > Scaptomyza > Scaptomyza hsui. The sequence goes on from JAECXO010000070.1 coordinate 275,024, forward strand.
AAACATTGCCAGCTATCATGTTATCAAATTTGGTGACTTTAGCTCAGAAACTGTGGAAGATAACTTAACTCCCAAATTTAAAGGTGGGCGGCAGAGGTGGGCGTGGCATCCTAATTTTTGAATCAAATCTTTTTAAATGCCACTATCTATCTTCCTACCAAGTTTGGTGGCTCTAGGTCAAAAACTGTTAAAGAAATAGCCGGTTCCAATTTTATAAGGCGGGTGGCTTGGGTGGGCGTGGCATCCAAAACTTTGATGCATTTTTTTGGGGAACGTCAATATCTATCTTCACACAAAATTTGGTGGCTCTAGCCCAAAAAATGTGAAAACTATAGGCGTTTCCAATTTCATGGAGAAGGGGGGAACGGGGGCGGAATCAGGGGGCGTGACATCCAAAATTTTGATGCATATTTTTGTGGAATGTCAATATCTATCTTGACACAAAATTTGGTGTCTCTAGCCCAAAAAATGTAAAAACTATAGGCGTTTCCAGTTTCAAGGAGCAGGGATGATGGGGGCGGAAGGAGTGGGCGTGGCATCCAAAATTTTGATGCATTTTTTTTGGCAAACTTCATTACCTATCTTGACACAAAATTTGGTTGCGCTACCCCATCATATTTATGAACCTACTGATTAAAGAAAATTAATTGACTAGAAACAAGAAATAAGAATAATGGAATCTTGTAATTGCTTGGGATAAGGAGATCCAGTTGTCAGGATTGGCCGAGTTGTAGTAGGAGGAATACCCTTGATATAGCTGTTAAGTGCAACACTGTATTACTCTGTAAGACTATCGATCTAGCTGTTAAATGCAACACAGCATTACCTTGTAACATTAATATGTAATCAGCAGTAAGCGATGCATGTTACAGTTCAGTTGATATTCGGCATGTAACGCAACGATTCGAGAGAAATACTTCATACACAATAAAGAGCACTTGAGAATATCAGCATCTAACAGTATGTCATTGAGTCAAATCAATGGTATTCCGAATTCTCTTAGTGGAATACTTGATTTGGTATTCGATTTGGATCCATCCACTCTATTTGAGTCAAGATCCCTTCCCATATCTACTCCTGAAGACTCATACCACCCGTCGTTGGAGGTGTTGATCACTTTGCCTGCCTGTGCCTGACGCCAGTGTAGTGAACCATTCAGACGAGTACGTCAATTTCGGAAAACCGATTTTGTGAACTTACCCGGCTCTTATCACTGGCTGACTTGTCGTCCCTCCATGGTTCTGATGACTTGGATTCGGCAATCAATATTTTTAATAACACATTAGACAGTTTATTCGACATGTGTGTCTCTTTTGGTAAGCCTAGAAGAAAAAAAAAACCTGCGTGGCTTACACGAGTTGACTGCCCTTAAAAATCGAAAATCTAAGTTTTATAAGAGTTTCAAAAAAATCTGGCTCTTCTGTTCATTACTCATCATACTTGATTGCGCTTTCCAGTTTTTTAGTCATGAATAACTCATGTTATAAAAATTACCTAAGTCGGTGCAGACTACAGTTTCAGCAAGATCCTAAGTGGTTCTTTGACTTCGTTAATGCGAAGCGAAGGTCATTAACACTTCCATCTAACTTGTCTTTTGAAAACAAGTCGGCCAACTCAGATAAGGCCATTGCCGATTTATTTGCTGAATTTTTTCAAACAACATTCAGTTCATTTGATAATCAGGTTGCCTTACCCGTATCAGGATAATTGCTCTAATTGCATTTTTGAACCAAGAATCACGGAGTGTTCATTACTACATGATCTACAGGGTACCAAGCTGTGTGCTTAAGTACTGTGCTGATGGTCTCTTAAAACCTTTGCATAAATTGTTGAGTTTGTCTATTGAGAAATTTTATTTTCCTAATATCTGGAAAGAATAATTTACTATATCGCGGGTATCTCCAAAATATCTGCTATACCAAAAATTTTTGCGAAATTGATAACATCTCAATTACAACATATTTGCAGATCTTTAATTTCACCGTCCCAGCATGGATTCGTACAACAAAGATCTACTACCACTAACCTGTTAGAATTTACTTCACTAGTTGTTAATGGTTTTCAAAATAAAATGCAAACAGATGTTATTTACACTGACTTCAGCAAGACATTTGAATCGGTTAATCTTTACCTTTTACTTCATAAACCTCAACTTCTTGGCTTTCCAAGCAATCTTATTCGGTGGATAAGGGAATATTTAATTCATAGATCACAGAGAGTCAGTTTTAATGGTGCTGTCTCTAAGGTGGTTCATGTCACTTCCGGTGTTCCGCAAGAAAGTCACCTTATTTACACTTTTCATCAATGACCTTCCATCTGTTATTGACCACTCTCGAGTGCTGATGTATGCTGACGATGTAAAATTATTCATGTCGGGTACTGCTCTGTTGTCAGCTCAAAAATTACAAACAGATTTAGATAATTTTCAAAAGTGGTGTCGTGTTCAGTTACTAAATCTTAATTGAAGTAAATGTAAAGTCATGTCTTTCTATAGACGCCATCCCTTTTCATATATATGTATACGGGGGTGTGCCAGAAATCTCTGGAGAATTTGGCTCGAGCTGGTTTTCAAATCTCTAAAAAAAACCCGTCGGTGTGCCAGAGATTTAATTTTTCGGTAAAATGTTTCGGAGCAAATACGTGAAACGAAAATGGCCAAAAAGAGTAGCTACCTTTCAAAAATGAAAATTGCCTAAAATGTATTTGCTATTTTTGTCATTGTTTTCAAGGTTGGCCTCATGGCATTGGTGTTATATTTAATAAATGGTAAAATAAAAATATGTTAGGTTTTATCTCTTGTTGCACTTATACAAAACAAATATTTAGTATTTTGCCCGCCAAGTAACTCATGTTGCTTCACTGCCCTGCCGTGATAGCTTGCTTGAACAGCTGTTCTACGTACTTCGTAAATGACGAATCTGGTTTTGTTTATATTTTAAAAGTGCAAAAGGTGAACGGTGTTTTCCCCTATGGACCAATAATAAAATAAATGTTAAACAAATAATTAAATGCAATTTTAACTTAACCTACATTTTGGCTGCTTAATGACTTTCCATAAATTAAATTCTTCTTCTTACTGTAGACATTCACACACCTTACAAACACCGTCACCACACCACCGTAGCCACCTCATAAAAAAAAGGTTTGCTGCAATAACTTAGTTAAATTTACAACAAACTGTACACTGCTCAACCATGCCATCTTGTTACCTTAAAGAACGATTTTTTTTATGTTTATTAGTCACAAAAAAGTGGCTTTAAAATTGATCTATTAAAGACTCCGATTTAATAGTTATTGTTAACCAAACAATGTGGCAGCTCGTTTGTTAGGGACGGTTTTGCACGGTGCCCCGGTGATAGTTCTCAGGATCTTTGACTGGGCTCTTTGGACGATGTCGATGTTACTGCTGCACGCGTTACCCCATAGCTGGCAGCCATAGGTCCAGATTAGTTTCAGAACGGAGTTGTAAAGCAGAACCTTGTAGTCCAGACTTAGCGGAGAGCGAGCGTTGATAAGCCAATGGAGGCTATTGGCTTTGAGTTTAAGCTGTGTTCTCTTCGCTTCAATGTGCCTGCGCCATGTAAGTCTATGTAAGTGTAAGCGTGAGTGGTGGACAATCTTGCCTGTTTATGGTGAATGTTACATGTTTACATTTTTGTTCGTTTACCTTACTTCGCCAGTCGGATAACCAGTTTTCTACGTTAACGATATGACGAGCAAGCTGTGTTGTTGCTTGCAGTGGGCAAATGGAGCGGCTGAGAAAAGCTGTAGCGTTAGCAAAGGTTGATGTTGTTAGACCTCTGCATGTTGGGATGTCTGATGTGTAGAGAACGTATAGTGTCGGCCCAAGTACGCTACCCTGAGGAGCGGCAGCTTCAATATCGGATATTGCAGAGTTGCATCGTACTGCAAACTTCCTGTCATAGAGGTCCGACTGTAACAGTTTATGTGTGTTGGCTTAAAGCATTGATTTTATCTTATACATCAGCATTCCATGGCATTCTGTCGAACGCCTAAGACACATCCAAATATATTGCAGTACAGTATTCTCAATTTTCGAACGCGCCTTCTATTTCTGATGTTATGCGATTGACCTGCTCCATCGTTCCGTGTTTTTCATGAACGCCGAATTGATGTGATGGGATTATGTTATGGAGATTCAGGAATTGATTAATCCGAGTCAGCAAACATTTTTCAAAGAGTTTTGATAGACATGATAAAAGACTTATAGGTCTATACGACGAGGGAACTGTTCTATCTTTACCCAGCTTTGGAATCATTATGATGATAGACTTTTTCCATCTGTCTGGAAAGTGGCCGAGTTTTGTGATTGCATTGAACAACTGGGCAATGATGTAGACGCACAATAAGGAAACTCAATAATCATCTTTGGGGTTATCAAGTCCCAACCCGGGGATTTTTGGATTTAGATGCTGGTTGATAATTCTTGCGACTTTATTCGGGCGAAATACAATTGGCTCATGTTGACGCTGAGAGTCATTTAATACGGTCGGAAGTGCGAACGCGTTTGTAGCAGGATTAGGTTGGAAAACTTTTTGCAGATGAGCCCCAAATGTGTCGGTTCTGTCTTCATCACTGCATCACTACTGCAATAGCTTCTCCTAAGCATCCGGGATTCAATTTTTAAAATCTTATCTTATCTCTTAACAAACCATGTTGAAGGACCAAAACATCTAACCAGTGCAATCAACTCAGCGCAACATCGTTTGCAGTATGCAGCCGATTCTCTTATTGTTAAATGCATATTGTCTACGAGCGGCGTGTCATCATCTTATTTCATACGACATGAGACGGAAACGATTGCCTTGGCTTGGTCCGAGGCTGTGGACTTCGGATAAATTGCAGGTGACACCAGTACTTGGGAAGGAATAATCTGATTGCTAATCCTAGTACTAAAATCATGAACTTGACGGGAACTCTTAACAGAAATAGGCGTTATGCTATATATGTTAAAAAATTAGCATCGCCTTTATTAATCTTTATATTACGACGAAGCATTGCAAATAACTGATCAATATTGCCAAAGCGCATACAACATGAAGTTCCTCTAGAGGAGACTTCATAACACTTCGGCCCCCTAGCATGAGAATCAATTAGCCAATAATGCATTTTTCCAACTAAATATTGTCAAATTCATGCAAAAGCAACTGAAATTGAATTACTAGTAAGAATTCCATATTAGTGATCCTCAAAAACCTTATAAACGCATTTTTCAAATTTGGAAATCCGTTATCAGTTTCGCCTCTATCAATATGCCCATCAATCAATATATCATTTAAGTTTACCCAATGCTTCTTGAACAATAACCCTGGCTGCAGTTCTCTCAACGCTAAATATAAACGACAATACACTTACATGGCTTCGCGCTCTTTAGAAATTACTCGCTGAATTTGATGCTACGAATATTAGCTTTGTGGTTTACTGCTTAAGTAAGCGGTTGTTTTGAATTTGTAAACAAAGCGCGGTGCATGAAGAAGTAATAAAAAAAAAGTATTTAAAACAAAGAGGCGGAGCATAGAATTGTGACAAAACAGTAAACTTGGCCTTGAAAGTGTGCGATGTGCGAGACAAAGATTAATTGTTGCCTAAATGCATTTCTCTTGTTGTTGTCGTTTGATTCAATCGCTTGCTGCTACCCTAGCAAGGAAGGGTAGTTTGACTTTATTTGAACTTAGCGTAGTTATATAGATAAATGCAATATACCTAAACAAGATGTTTACAATACATGTTTACTATCATTTTGGCAATTAGGTATTGCATTATTTACCGGAATATGTTGAATATATGTAGATACGAAATAAAATAAACGTATTTTATATTTAAATACTTCAAATAAGCTATATTTATATGAAAAATATGTATTAGGAGATTTCATTGACTATACCTAAATTTTGATACTAAGGGTATTTTTACTGTGTGCCGTTTTTACGTCTCAGCAACCAGCAAATTTTGTTGTTTCCTTGTTTTGCATTTGCCCATTCTTTTGTATATGCCCATTCTCGATGTGTATACACACAGCATTGTACACACGAGACGGGTATATTGGTTTTGGGGAATGTATGTCACATGCAAAAGGAATTATTTCCAACCAAATTATATATATATATATATTATTGATCAGCATCATAAGTCGACTCGATTTGGCCATTTCGTTTTGTATAGCATTTAGGGTATAGGGTATCTCCTAGCGAGCTAATCAAGTCCATTGTGGAAACAAAATTACGAAAATCTCAGCGAAGCTAGTCCAGGCAAAAATAAAACAAGTGACAAGTATACAAATACTTATGCATTCATTACCGCTACTTGCGTTCCGCTGGCGCGCCCCCTGTCCTACAATCACATAGGCAAAGATGCACTGGCTGGCGCGCAGCAATTGCCAAAGCGCGAAGCGGGAAGCAATACGCCGATGACATAGAAGAATAACGCTGTGCGTTTGCTAACTGGCAATTGCTGCGCGCCACGCTAGCTTTGCCTATATAATATGATCTTTGGATGTGTATATGTAATACATTTGTTTAATTTTTGCCTTCGCTGGCATCGCCGAGATTTTCGTAATTCTGTTCTGTCTCTATGCCCCTGAATATGCATGTGTGTGTATGCATGCACACACATTGCTCTAATATTCACTGACCTTCTGCAACAATTGTTATTTTTCAGATGTGTATCTAAGACGCAGATATGTTTGTTTTATTGTTTTTATTTATTAATTAGATTTAAAATAACTTTAAATATATATATATATTTATTAATATATTAAAAAATAGATAGCAAACATAATTATGTGCATACATTTTTAACCCTTTCGGGACGGAGTTTTATTTTGAAATCCAAGATAGTTGTCTTAAAACTTTTGGAAATTCTGAAAGGGGACAAAAAAAAATGTTGTTCTGCATACTTAAAAATCCTGAAATCGTCCTTTTATCCTGGGACATATAATCCCAATACGTATTTTCAGTGGGACATATAATCCCAATGCATATTATCAGTGGGACATATTATCCCAATGAGTGTAAAAGCAATCAATATAAATACAAGGATCAAGTCATTAAACGATGTTTTAGTAGCTTTAAAATTAATCAAAATACAGAAGTTTGAAAATTGCTGGGACGTATTGTCCCAGTAGTCCCGAAAGGGTTAATGATATGTATTTGCACAGGCATTTAAGGCATATTCATTTTTGGGGGGAGGGGTGTCTTCACAATACTACACTGTATCACTATGACGAGGGGGGGGAGGTTGTGGTTTTTGCCTTCGCTAGCTTCGCCGAGATTTTCGATATTTTGTTCTTCCTCTATGCCCTTGAATATGCAAGTGTCTATGTATAGACATACAAAAAGGAATATGCCGATTAACAAAATGAATAACGCTGTGCGTTTGCGTGTGGTAATTGCTGCGCGCCAGCCAGTGCATCTTTGCCTATGTGATTGTAGGACAGGGGGGGCGCCAGCGGAAAGCAAGTAGTGGTAAAAAATACATAAGTATGTAATTTGTGTCATTTGCTTCAATTTTGCCTGGACAAACTTCGCCGAGATTTTCGTAATTTTGTTTTCTCTAAGCACTTGATAAGCTCGCTATGAAATACCCTATACCCAAAATGCTATGCCAATCGACATGGCCAAATCGAGTCGCCTTATGATGCTGATCAATAATATATATATATAATTTGGTCGGAAATAATTCCTTCTGCATGTTACATACATTCCCCTAAGCCAATATACCCGTCTCGTCTGTACAATGCTGTGTGTATACACATCGAGAATGGGAAAATCCAAAAGAATGGGCAAATGCAAAAGAACGAAGCAACAACATTTGCTGGTTGCTAGACGTAAAAACGGCACACAGTAAAAATACCCTTAGTGTCAATATATAAGTATAGTCAATAAAATCTCTTAATACATATTTTTCGAATAAATATTACTTATTTGAAGTATTTAAATAAGGAATACATACGTTTATTTTATTCCGTATTTATGTTCAACATATTCAGCTAAATAATGCAATAGCTAATTGCCAAAATGTTAGTAAACATGTATAATAAACATCATGTTTAGGTATATGGCATTTATCTATACAATTACGCTAAGTTCAAATGAAGTCAAACTACCCTTCTTCGCTAGGGTAGCAGCAAGCGATTAAATCAAAAGACTAAAATTTGCTAAACTCAACTTCTACGACAACAACAAGAGAAATGCATTTAGGCAACATTTAATCTCGCACATCACACACTTTCAAGGCCAAGTTTACTGTTTTGTCACAATTCTATGCTTCGCCCCTTTGTTTTGAATTCCTATTTTTATTACTTCTCTATACATCGCGCTTTGTTTACAAATTCAAAACAGCCGCCAACGTTAGCTACAAATTTAAAACAGCCGCCAACGTAAGCTACAAACCACGAAGCTGACATGCGCCGCATAAAATTCAGAGAGTAAAAGAGAGGGAGAGCGATGTCAAGTCTACCCAAGTGTATCGTTTTGTTCCATGATACAATTATGCATGGTAGTGTCATGCGAGAGTGTGCTCTCTTTTTTTTTGGTACTAGTTGTCAGTCGCTAAGTGCTTGTCGTTGAGGTAAGACGTTGATGCGGACGATTGTTCTGTTTGTTATTTTTGTTGTTTGGAACAAATTCAAAAGTTTTATCAAATCTAGAAAACTTGGCGAAAAATGTTGATTTGCCCAATCATGTAAAAAATTTTACTTTAAGATCAGATATATTTTCGCATAAAAAACCTTAATACTTAATTAAAAATACAAAAACAAAAACAAAACATATCAGGAAATAAAAACTATTAAAAATATTACTTTAAATTAATAATAATACATAAATGTTTCTTATTTGAATTTGAATATTTATTAAAATGTTTTAATGTGATATGAATCGACAGCGTTTTACTTATTTTTTTATATAATATAAATGTCACAACAAAGCAACCAAAATTTATCGGCCGCATACATACAACAAAACACTTTCTATACCTTACTCTATCGCACTTGCAAAACAGCCCTTTAACAGACTCGAGAGAGTAAAATAAAGAGAGCAGCTTAGCCCTCTCCTTCGCACTCGCACAGTATATGGCAAGTACCTCGCTGCCGCGCATGACACTACCATGTATAATTGTATCATGGTTTTGTTCCAACTCACTACGAAGCATACACAAGTATCGAGTAGCGGCGAGTTCACCTTAACATTATTCGAGGCTTGCCGCAATTTCGCGAGCTGAGTCTGTTTCTTTATGCGAAAAAAGGGTATCATGGTTGTATACAAAAGAATGTAACAGGCGAAAGTAAGCAGCTCTGACCCCATAAAATATATATATTCTTGATCTGTCTGTCTATCTGAATGAACACATCTTGGAGACTAGAACTTAATACAAAATATTGAAAATCTGTGACAACTTATCATTCATCGAAATCGGTAGAGAAACAGCATAGATATCGAAGACTGAAGTTAAGTTACAGAATACACAAACAATGACTGTCCGTACTAAGTATGAGTTTAGGGTATATTCTAGTCGCGAACTAGAGCTCAAAGACCATGCCAGGTTCATTCCGCTACTTTTTAAATTGTTTTTGTTATTTATTAACAAAAAGTTAACTTTAGTCTATACTACCCTCTTGTGTTACGCAGCTGCAAGCGGATTGAAGCAATAGGCAAAACGCAACAAGACAAGCGTATACATATGTGCTAGTGCTGTGGCTGAGACGCACCTTAAATACCCTTTATCGAAATATTCACTCCTAGTCAATATAATTACTAACACATAAGTTTAGTATTATGATTACTAATATTTAGTATTTGTTTACAAAATACCTTTTAATTAGTATTAATACTAGTTTTGAATTAAGTAATGTAAAATGCCCGTCCATATATCCAAAATACTAGTAAGCAGTATATTTTGAAACCATATCAAAGGTTCTTGCATTTATCTAATCAAAAACGCAAAGTTAATATGAAATGTAAGCTACCCTCCCATCTAAGGCAGCAGCAAGCAAATCGAAGCAAAACTCAAAAATTGCAAAACTCAAGTTCTGTAACAACAACAAGAGAATTACGTACGGCAACAACTAATCTTTGTCCGGCACATCGCACACTTTAATATCAAAACAAAATGCAATACAATAATGGCCGACTTAATTTTACCAGCTCTTCTCTATGCGCCAGCTAGTTGTCGGCGAGTATGGAGGAGAAGCCTGCCAAAGCAAATGACAAAAACTACTCGCTATATTCTGTTTCCCCTGGTATATGCTTCGCAATTGCAACGAGAATGAAATATACAAGAGCGGAATTCAGAGCTGCCAACTTAAATTCACTCTCCCATGAAAACAGATGCGCTTAGGGTCGCGCAAAAACGAGAGCAGGCAGTTCCCTTCAACGTAGAACAGCTGCTTTTGTTTCGATTCTGGCTGCTATGCTGACTTTTCGTGTCGTCCCGCCATTTCTGATTTGTTTTTACCATTGTTTTGCTTTGATTATTGATAGCTGTAGGTGAATTTCGCTTTGAGCTGTATGAGCGCTGACATGCATACATACAAACACATCTCATAGTATGTATGCATTTGAGCACATAGCGTTTGCTTTGAATTTTTCTGTTTTGCTTATTCTTGCGAGCTGGGTCTGTTTCTTTATGCGAAAAAAGGGTATAGTGGTTGTATACAAAAGTATTTAACAGGCGGAAGTAAGCATCTCCGACCCCATAAAACATATCTGTGGTCAAATGGAAGAGTAGCTTAAGTCGACTTAAGCGCGAATTGAGTTATTGCAATAGGAGGTATATAGATGTCAAAGCGCATAAATCTGTTTAATCAGTTTTGAAAAATAATGTTTCTTCACAAAATTATGTCCGTTTACTTTTTAGCTTAAGTTTTTTGAAAGAGCCATGCATTTGTCAAAACATCTTAAGTGCACATAGTTTTTTTTTTTTTTTTTACATATTTCGATCTTCCGTTCATAATATAACTATTCCACTAATATAGACTTAAGCTGCATAAATATTTACCTTCAAAAAAATAAACTAATTATTTTCAAACAACTTATGTTCAAATAAGTTTTTTTAATGAAATATTATTCTTGCGTAGAGCAATTTTAAGTGAGTGTTAGTTCTTATGATGAAATGCAATTCGATGAAATAAACAAAAAACCAATATTGCAGAACAGCTCATGTACACATAAGCTTTTAATTCAAAGCGACGTTACAAATAAACGGTACCTATAAAAGGTGTCAAATCTTCTCTATTTCCCAAATATTTTTTAAAACTTGTACCTTTCTTCTCTAATAAACTTATTAGCAACATTTCAGCATATATATTTTTCACGAAAATCAAGTAGATAAAAAAAATACACAAAATTGGCGATATCTCAAAACTTCAATTTTCGACTTAAGCTACTCTTCCATGTGACCACAGATATATATTCTTGATCCGCTTGTACATTTGAATGAACACATCGACCTTGGAGACTAGTACTTAATACAAAATATTGAAAATCTGTGACAGCTTATCATTCATCGAAATCGGTTGAGAAACAGCATAGATATCGAAGACTGAAGTTAAGTCACGTAATTCACAAAAAATTACTATAATAGTGCATTTACACTGGCGCCGCTAAAAAAGCCTTAGTGGTTAGCGGCGAAAGTCATTTACATTGGCTTAAAGTCTTTAGAATCAGCTGTTTTTATACTTTAATACTTTTTGTTTACTTTTGTTGTGATTGCTGAAGAAGAATAAATTTGAAAAATGGAGCAAAATTTAAATTTATTGATGCCGGCCACGCAAATTGGTGATAGTATTAATAATACTGCAATAATTAATAATAATAATACATTTTAAGCAGTACAGAACCTATGCCATGTTGTTTGGCATTTCGACTGCTTGCCTGAGCAATATTCAAAAGGAGTTCTGCAAACTTGTGTGGCAAATTTGTTGACCCAATCAAAAATTGAGGTTTCTTTGCAAAAATGCTTTCCAAGCTTTCCGACCAGCGCTTTTGTTTTTGGCCGACATCCACTTGAAAATAAATTGTTTAATTACAATAATAATAAAAATATTTCATATTTTTAATAATTTTGTACTTACTTGCACATTTGTTTTGATTTTGAATCAGCTGATTCCTGTTGCCGCCATCAGTAATTTGACCAAAAGTATCGATTCATCGGTAAAAAAAAGGTCTTTATATGAGCCGGTAGAATAGCGGCGCTCTAGCGGCGCGAGAAAAAGTCGCTAAATTCAAATTTAACGGACACATTTTGTATGGTAAAGGCTAAAAATATCGAAGACCTTAAGGCGAAATGCTAAAGGCCTTGCTTACGGCGCCAGTGTAAATGCGCTATAAGCATTAAGTATAAGTTCAGGGTATATGCTAGTCGGGAACTAGAGCTGCGTAGTGGCTTACGAACCATGCCGGGTAGTGTTGGGTAAACACTGCTCATTTTGAAGAACATTTTCACTTGTTCTTTTTTTTTAAAAGAGTCAACTCGCTCACATTGCTCACTTGTTCATTCAAGTTGCTCAGTTGCTCTCTTGTTCACTTAAGTTGCTCAGTTGCTCTTGTTCACTTGTTCAGTCAAGTTGCTCAGAAGAGCTGTTGTTCTTTTGCTTTAAACCGGCCGTTGTTCTTTTACATTTTAAGTTTATTTATCACTTAATCAAAACCACATTACTATAACAATTATAAACAAAATATATTTATATTTTTACTTTTTCATAGGTGCAAACCTTTAACAAATAACAAATTAAAAATTAAAAAATATTACTAAAATAACAAAAATATTTTTTTCTATGATGAGCATGATTTCCCTTGGCAATTATTTTTACCACTTGCCGATCTAATTGTTGGCTTTTATTCTCCGAAACAGGCCTATAGGCAAAAGTTGTGATTTTTGGCTGTGTGTTAACTAGAACAACATTCTCCTGACTTTGTCGGACAACGGGCTCCATTGCTGACGGGTGCTTACTTCGCAGGTGCCGAGACAAGTTGCTTTGCGACTTATAGCTTAAAGCTGAGTTGCAGTACTTGCATTTCGCTTGCGCGTTGCCCAAATCAGTAAAGTGAATCCATATATCACTATGTTTGCGGATCAGAGACATTTTAAATACTATTTATTAATTTGCATTAAAACTATTTGTTTTTGGCGCTAAGATATAACAGCCGGAAATGAACTGAAACCATCATATGAACGGTGAAAAAAGAACCTCTGTGAAAAAATGAACTAAATACCGGAAGCACAGCTGAGCAAAAGGAACTAATGAGCTAAAGGGAGCAAGTGAGTTGTGAGCAAATGAGCAATAGGAACAAGAACAAGAACAAAAGAGCAAGTGAGCAAAAAAGAACAATTAGTACGGAACATTGTTCACTTGTTCAGTTCGATGAACAACTCTGTTTTGCTCACTCACTCATGAACAGCCCAACACTAATGCCGGGCTCATTCCGCTACTTTTTAGACTGGCGACAGACTGACGCACAAGCTGAGGGTATGATCGCGAGCGAATACATACATAAATGCATCGAAAATAGGCAAAACACAACTAAACGCACAATTAGTCTATGAAATCACATATATATATTCTCCAACTATTTATTTTAAAGATATAGACAATTTATTAAATGTGTGTTTGTAATTAAAGCTATATAGCTTGCTTTTAGTTATCTATTAACGAAAAGTTAACTTTAGTCTATACTACCCTCTTGTGTTACGCAGCAGCAAGCGGAATGAAGCAATAGGCAAAACGCAACAAGAAAAGCGAATACACATGTGCATACATACAAGAACGGCGCATAGTATGTATGTATGTAGGAATATGATCTGGCACAGTGTGTGTGATGTTATTGTAAAATTTTGTGTACTTGCATGTGTGTACACATCGAGAGTAAAACCCAGCCATGAATGTTCTAGTTAGAAAAATCTTGACTAGGAGATACCCTTTACCCTATATATAAAGCGAAACATACATAAAGACAGACGGATGCACATGGCTATATCGGCTTGGTTGCTTATAAGGAATGTATATATTAGTGTTTGCCAATTTAATAAATTTAGATAAGTATTTAAATACCAAATAACGATAATTTTAGCGTTAGTTAAAGCATTACATTAAGTCATATTTACTATGATTATTTAATTAGAAACGCGCTTACTAATTGCCAAAACACAAGTAAACATATATTATGTATATATGTATATATTTAAGTATCTCGTGTTTATTTATTCAATTGCGCAAAGTTCATGCAAAGTTATACTTCCCTCCTATCTAGGGTAGCAGCAACCAGATTGAAGCAAAACTCAAACTGCAAGACTCGAGATCTGTAACAACAACAAGAAAAACAAGTACTTGTTTTTATTAAGATTTATACCTTTTTTGTTTCGGAAAATCGTGTGTTGAATTTACTGATACTGTTTTTAGTACAACTTCTGAAAGAAAAAAATATCTGGAAAATTTAAAATTGCTTTTGACGTGTCGGCAATTTTGAGATCAGACTCGAGTTTTCGGTAAAAAAAAAAACCGACTGGAACATAATGGAAATTTTGCAGGCCTGTGTTTTTAAATTTTGTACCAAAGTTTTGATTTTTGATTAGTTTTTTGGACACGTTTAGATTTCGAAGTGGGTGGTTGAGGTCAGAAAATTTGCGGATCTTTAAATTAGGTTACCTCAAATGTACCCTAAACGTGTAATAACTTTTGTTTTGTTAAAACTGCGGTTTAATACAAGTCGCAGTCTAAAGAGGGTAATGAAACAATATCAAATATAGGGACAATAACTAGTTAGCTGTAGTATTTAAACTTACTTTTACGCTCTAATACCAAGGTAAAGCGTATGTATATTGGTTTTGTGCAACGTCCCTCATGGTGTCTGTTCGTCTGACTTCGTTTTTTGTCCGTTCGTTTGTCCGTCTGGATGATGTCAAGATTAGGGTGCCACGCCTGGGGCCTAAGAAATCGATCTAGTTGGAAACCGATAAAGCCATATAATAGGCACATTTTAATAGCTAAAACTACCAAATTTGGCAAGATAGCTAGTCACATCCTTAAAAAATATGCATAAAAACTTTTGGTGCCATTTCCACTTCGCTTCCAGCCTTCATGCTCACTAAAATCGGGAGCGCCTATAGTTTTTTGATCTAGATTCTAGAACCACCAAACATAGGTTATGACGTTCTCCAAAAAACTGCCTCCAAATTTTGGATGCTACGATTTTTCCTTCCGCGCCTAGCTGCCCTGCCGACTTGTAAAATCGGAATCGAATACATCTTTGAAAGCTTTAAAGCTTGAAGCACAAAATTTGGTGGCAAGTTATTTAGCAATATCCCTCAAAGATGTGCATCAAACTTTCTGAAGTCACCGTATCAAAGCAGACTCCTTAACTCCCGGCTGTAAACTGGTTATAGAGTATTCCGGAGTCGGTAGCGTCCGACTGCAACTGTTTCACTTTTTACTTTTGTTGTTAAAGCATTTGCGTTGTGGTTAAATAAGTTGGAAACAAAAAAGGAAATTCTACAAATCAATTAGTGAAAGTTAAGATATGTTCCACAAAACTAAAAAAAAACAAGTAAGAAGGCTCTAGTCGAGATTTCCCGACTAGGAGATACCCCGAACCCCATACTTAACGCGTACAGTCATTGTCTGTATGCATCTGTGACTAAACTTCAATCTTCGATATCTCTAGTGTTTCTCAACCGATTTCGGTGAAATTTTTAGAAAATTTCTAAAGTTACCCATTATTGAAACCCCCATTTTTACATTTTCCAAATTTTGTAAATTTTGTAATCGATTATATGTGTATATCGGAAACCAGCATATTTATCGATAATTTGAAACAAGCTTGTTCCGCTCATGTAATAGGAGAACTTATATTACAAATCTGAAGTCTCTAGCTCTTGTAGTCTCTGAGATCGACGCATTCATACAGACAGACGGACATGGCTATATCGACTCGGCTGTTGATTCAGCATCAAGAATATATGGGGTCGGAGATTCTTCTTTCTGCCTGTTACATACTTTTGCACAAAACCATTATACCCCTTTTACCCATTTTATGGGTTAGGGGTATAAAAATTTAACTTCAGTAGCACGTCCGAAAAAATAACGAATCACGTCCGAAGTCTGCAGCACTCTCGTGAATACATAAATGAATTCGAAAACGAACAATACATATATTTAAAGACGACGAAGCATATATGTAAATGTAAGTGTGTGTAGATGCTCATGAATGCATTGTCAAACATTATTAGAGGCTTAAAACATACTATTTGTCATACACACCGTTCATTTAAGTTTCGGTACCAGTTTCAAACAAATGCAATAGCTCCTCAGAAAAATGAAAATAAATTTGCTACCTGTTTTTGTGTATGGGTACTTAACAGCATGTACCTGTGCACCTGATATATCGCCAACTACGGATACGTATGAGGATGTGTTTAAAATTTCCCACAAGAACATTGATTATGGTGCGTTAATCTAACAGTTAAAGTCGTAAGAATAATCAAATATACAGACTTAAATGTTACCAAAGTGATACAACAAATGTAACACTCAGATCTTCCTTATGAAGCCCATATTTAGTGGATTAATAGTTATTAACAGTGTTTAAAAATCGGCCGTGAAAGTATAAAAGTTGAAAAGTAGTTGTGTAATATTCGCTTCTCAGTGCTTGAACTATTTTCCTTTTTTGACCAACTTTAGTTGATGCTGTTGCTTCCGAGTGATATTGGGTATTGACAATTTTTAATGTCTGTGATATCTGCCGTTTGTGCACATACACACACGAATGCATACCAATATATATATATTTTTTCAATATTCTGCGTGTATACAATTGCGTTGACATGCTCGACGTCATGAGTCAAGGGTTGATTCGAAACAATTTGAAAGTTGTGAATGAAAAGTTAAGGCTGGCCAGATTGCGCTATTTCAACTGTTGCTAAACATTCTCATCAGTGATCTTTTGTTTAGGCACAATTTCTCAATGTTCAGTTATAGCCATGTCCGTCTGTCTGGTCTGTCTGTCCGCCCGTCTGTATGAACGCGTTGATCACAAAGACTATATGAGCTAGAGACCTTAGATTTTGAGCATAAGCTCATCTAACAAAATTATCCGTCCACAATTTCAAAAGCAATCCTTTGAACCTTGGCTCCCAATTCAAATGTTTCCTACGATAATCCAGAACTGAGAACTGAGAATAACTGAACAGTGGAAAGAGCCTATTAGGTATAGAAAGTCTTTTGGTTGTTTGCAGCCGACAACTTGTCGGTGACAAGCACTTTGCGACTGACGCTTGGCACACTCTCGGATGACTCTACTCTACCTTATTAACTGTATAAAGGAGCAGGCGACGCTGTCCGACACAGCAAGCATCGACAGAGACAGCTAGCGTTGACATTGCGACCGCTTACAAAGTCGGTACGATAAAGTGTCAAGATTGGATTGCCACGCCTACTAGGGGACTGGAAAAGCGATTTAATCGATAACTAAAGTCCGATAAATAGCTAAAGTTACCAAATTTGGCAAAAAGGGGACTCTACGGTTATTATTATTGGACGTAGATGTACTAACGGACAGTACATTCAAGTGGCCCAACGATACCAAGCACCGGCTTGTTAACGCGCGGACCCAAGCAAAGAGCAAGCGAAAATGTAGACAAATGACATAAGACTAGCTTTTTAAGAGAACCAGTAGAAGTGGCACTGTTTATTATGTGGGATAAGTCGTTATAATTTGAACATAAAATTCGGAAAGGATTATGTATAGCATAGTTAGAGTTACAAGCTTGAAGAGCAATGGGTAGAAAATTCCTTGTCTTTCTGATCGGAACAGCAAAACTAATCTGACTAATTAATTCCAAGGAATCAATTTCACCATTTATTAGTTTATGTAAAAAGACTACACCTAGCATTGTTCAGCGATCAGAAAGAGAATTAAGATTTATTAGTACAAGTCTACAGTGGTAGGAAGGTAGGTTAATGTTAGTATCCCAATTAAGACTCCTAAGGGCAAACAGCAAAAATTGTTTTTGTACTGATTCTATTCTATCCTGGTGAATCCTGTATTTGGGATACCAGATACAAGATCCATATTCAAAAATAGGACGTACCAGAGACGTGTAAAGAGTTTTGGTTATGTAGGGATCGTCAAATTCTTTCGACCAGCGCTTAATGAACCCCAAGGTACTAGACGCTCGATTTGCAACTGAAGAGATATGCTTGTGAAATTTAACTTTCGGATCAAAAAAGATACCTAAGTCATCAACCCATTCAATGAGATCGAGTGGGCTTCCATCAAGAAACTATATATTTGAAAAAGGAAGGAGTCTATAAAAAGACATGACTTTGCATTTATTGCAATTAAGATTTAGTAAGTTTACACGACACCACTTTTGAAAATTATCTAAATCAGTTTGTAGTTTTTGAGCAGACAACAGAGCAGTACCCGACATGCATAATTTTACATCGTCAGCATACATCAGCACTCTAGATTGGTCAATAACAGATGGAAGATCATTGATGAAAAGTGTAAATAATAAAGGTCCAAGGTGACTTCCTTGCGGAACACCGGATGTGACGTGAACCACCTTAGAGACAGCGTCATTAAAACTGACTCTCTGTGTTCTATGAATTAGATATTCCCTTATCCACCGAATAAGATTGCTTGGAAAACCTAAAAGTTGAAGTTTATGAAGTAAAAGGTAGTGATTAACCGAGTCAAATGCCTTGCTGAAATAAGTGTAAATAACATCCGTTTGCATTTTATTTTGAAAACCATTCACAACTAGTGAAGTAAATTCTAACAGGTTAGTGGTAGTAGATCTTTGTTTCATGAATCCATGCTGGCACGGTGAAATTAAAATCTGCAAAAATGTTATAATTGAGAAGTTATTAATTTCTCAAACATTTTTGGTATAGCAGACAATTTGGATATTCCCCTATAATTTTGAACATTAGACTTGTCTAATTTTTTATGGAGCGGAATAATAAATGATTCTTTCCAGATATTAGGAAATTAACATTTCTCAATAGACAAACTCAACAATTTATGCAACGGCTTTAAGAGACCATCAGCGCAGTACTTAAGCACACAGCTTGGTACGCCGTCAGGTCCCGGGGAAAATACAGGCTTAATACCCTGTAGATCACGTAGTAATGAACACTCCGTGATACTTGGTTCAAAAATGCAATTAGAGGCATCAACCTGATACGGGTAAGGCAGATCAACCTGATTGTCAATTGAACAGTATGTTGTTTGAAAAAATTCGGCAAATAAATCGGCAATGGCCTGATCCGAATTAGCCGACTTGTTTTCAAAAGACAAGTTAGATGGAAGTGTTGATGTTCATGACTGAAAAACTGGAACGCGCAATCAAGTATGATGAGTAATGAACAGAAGAGCCAGATTTCTGAAACTCTTATAAAGCTTAGATTTTTGATTTTTAAAAGCAGTCAACTCTCGTGTAAGCCACGCAGGTTGGTTTTTCCTACTTGGCCTACCAAAAGCGACACACTC
The DNA here is from genome assembly GCA_018152825.1 of Scaptomyza hsui. NCBI lineage: Eukaryota > Metazoa > Arthropoda > Insecta > Diptera > Drosophilidae > Scaptomyza > Scaptomyza hsui. The sequence goes on from JAECXO010000070.1 coordinate 294,532, forward strand.
ATCGAATAAATTTTCTAAGGTGCAATAAAAAATACTGATTGCCGTATCCAAGTCCTCAGACCCATAGAGGGGCGACCAGTCAACTAGTTCCAAGAGCCGGGTAAGTTTTACAAAATCGGTTTTCCGAAATTGACGTACCCGTCTTAAAGGTTCACTACACTGGCGTACGGCACAGGCAGGCAAAGTGATAAACACCTCCAACGTCGGGTGGTATATGTCTTCGGGAGTGGATATGGGAAGGGATCTTGACACAGATAGAGTGGATGGATCCGAAACAAATACCAAATCAAGCATTCTACCAAGAGAATTCGGAATACCATTGATCTGATCCAATGACATTTCAAATAAACCATCAAGAAAATCAGTCTGCACCGTGGGGGTCAACACGCTTGAGTCCGGACTTGAAATCCAAGTAGCTTCAGCAATATTAAAATCACCGAGAACTACAAAAATATCACGATCAGAAAGCAAAGAAGAAATGGAAAGTATTGCTGACATATGTTCGTTGTAAACAGAGCTGTTAGATAAAGATGGTATATAGGAACAAGAAATATAAATATAGCCCAATGAGAAGGAGGTTGTTAGTTTTTTGAACTATCAGAAGTAATAGGCCCAACCACCAAGGAGGGGGAAACAATCGGAGGCCGATTTTTCTTTTTATTTTTGTTTGCAGCATATTCTTTTACTATTATGTGTTCCGGCCAAAATTCTTTTGAGCAGATAGCATCAAAATCTTGGTTTGAAACACTGATTTTAAAGGACGAAATATCACGGTCATAAGCAAATTTAAATTTTTCCACCGAAACTGTGGCTTTAGATTTGGCCTGAATATAGACCTTTACATCTTCAGATGTTAAATTAGGGGGTAGCCGAGAAACAAATACATGTTTTTTACAAATTCTTTTAAAATATTCTCAACTGTGCCACTTATAGGAGCCACCGTTTTAGGTATGTGACTATTCGGCTCAATTCGTATGTCAGTCACCTCAACGCAACCAACCTCCGAAAGAGCCACAGAGCACACAACCTCATCAGAGCTCACTATAGGAGCCGCAGTCTGAGATATATTATTATTCGAAACGTTTGGCTCATATTGAACCGAGGGACCGGAATCGGATAGTGCAACATCCATTATTTCGCCAGTAACTGGAGACGGGACTGAAGCTATTATAGGTTTGAAATTACTTTTTTGAACTTTACGAGTTCTCTTCACCGTTAAGGGTGATGTAGGAGACCGACTTAAAAAAGGCTTCTTCCGCTTCGGTGATTCCGAATTCAAGATTACGTTGTTCTTGAATTGGGAATCAAGATCAGAGAACAGTTCTTTTACTTTATTGAATAAAACGAAGAGCTCTTTAAAGCCAACTTGCATCTGCCTCATGGAATTGTAAAAATTTTTCTTCACCTCTCGGCATGACTAGCACGGCCGAGAGCAACGACAACGGAGTATAATTGAAACGCGACGAACAGAACACAAAGAAAGAGCGCGTGAGAGCAAACGAATAAAAATAAACGGTTTATTGGTGCTCTGAGAGCGAGCACGGAAACGTTAAAGTAAGAAAGCGCCAACAAACAAAAACAAATTGAGTGAAAGCAAAACGAATTTAAGCGGTAAGCAGTGACTGCAATTTGGTTTTGTTTTTGAGCACTTTACAAAGAATGCAAATAAGTTATTATTATTAGTGTCCACTCTGTGTTTAACACCGCGATAACACACAAAGGCACAAAAACTATTTACTTGCACAAAGCACGGGTTTTAAAAGATGATAAAACGCAAAAAAGATTAAAAAGGCGAAGCGCACAAAAAAAACACGTCCGTTGCTGTTGAGAAGCGAAACGGGCGCCAAGGTCTGATTAGTGATTCTTGTAGATCTCGACAAAATAAGACGAAAATATTAAATAAAATTTATCGATAACTCGAATGGTTATCGAGATATAATTAATAAAAAATTGAAAAAATTTGGAAAATACATTTTTTTTTTGAAGTTTAATAGTTTAAAAATAACCCGAAAATTCTAAACGCAATTTCTCGATTTATCGACCTATCGATAAAAATGTAACACCATTTTTAAATTTCCAAAAAATAAGACATAAATATTAAACAAAATTTATCGATATACCGCTTAGTTATCGAGATATCAGAACTCCAAAATCGAAAAATTAACAACGAAATCACATAGACTTGAGACAAAAAAAATGAAAAAATTGTAAGCAAATTTTAAATGATTTGTATTACTTATAATTTTTTCATTTTTTTTATCTCAAGTCTATTGAGTTTCGTTGGTAACTTTTAGACTTTTAAGTGTCTAAATATCGTCAACTAAGTGAGAAATCGATAAATTGTATTTAAGATTTTCTTCTTATCTTTCAGAAATCTATAAAACTACTTTTTGTAAATTTATTATCGATAGCTCGATAAATTTTGATAAATCGATAAATTTTGTTTTGTATTTTCAGTTTTTTTGTTGAAAATTTATTAAACTTCACCAAAATAAATTTAATTTTCGATATTTTTGGATTTTTTATTAACTATATCTCGATAACCAGCCGAATTATCGATACATTTTATAAAATATTTTCGTCTTATTTTGTCGAGTTCTACAATAACCGTAGACGTGCCGGCAAAAAGATAACTAGTCGTGACTTTAAAAAATTTTCATTAAAAATTTTTGTGCCACGCCTACGTTTTCCAAAAAACTGTATCAAATATTTTGATGCCATGCCCACCTCTTCCGTCCGACTTTTAAAATCGGAAATTCAGTTATCCTTCACAACTGTTTAGCTAGAGTCATCAAGCTTGGTAAAAATTTAGCTGGCAATGCTCAAAACCCGTCCCTGTTCTGCCACCCCAGCTTTCCCCCTTGCAAGCAGACTCCTTATCATCTGTTCTTTTACTGGTATCAGAGTATTCCGCAGTCGGTTGCGTTCGTCTGTAACGTTTTCACTTGTTTTTGTTATTTGTGAAATTTTACTAGATTGTGCTTTTAACTTTTTACGAAAGTTTTTATTTTGATTTTTCGGCCTTGGCTCTAGTTTTCGTAATGGGTGGTTAAGGTCGATATTTAAAGCAGGCCACCTCAAATGTACTTTAAGCGCTTTAAAACTTTTGCTTTGTTAAATCTGTGATGCGATACCAGTTCCAGTTTAATGATGGTAACGAAAAAATATTAGATATGAGAGCAATATATAGTTCGCTGCAATATTCAAACTTAATTTTTCATATTGTTATACGACGTATTTAAGTTGGTAATAAAAAAGAAAATTCTACAAATTAATTAGTGAAAGTAAAGTTGTTCCATAAATCCAAAATAAAAAAATTAAACTATCAGCAGCACGCCCGAAAAAATAGCGAATCACGTCCGAAGTCTGCAGCACTCCCGTGCATACATAAATGAATTCGAAAACGAACAATACATATATTTAAAGACGACGAAGCATATATGTAAATGTAAGTGTGTGTAGATGCTCATGAATGCATTGTCAAACATTATTAGAGGCTTAAAACATACTATTTGTCATACACACCGTTCATTTAAGTTTCGGTACCAGTTTCAAACAAATGCTACAGCTCCTCAGAAAAATGAAAATAAATTTGCTACCTGTTTTTGTGTATGGGTACTTAACAGCATGTACCTGTGCACCTGATATATCGCCAACTACGGATACGTATGAGGATGTGTTTAAATTTTCACACAAGAATATTGATTATGGTGCGTTAATCTAACAGTTAAAGTCGTAAGAATAATCAAATATACAGACTTAAATGTTACCAAAGTGATACAACAAATGTAGCACCCAGAACTTCCTAAAATACTAAACAATGTGTGACGCTTATGAAGCCCAAACTTAGTGGATTAATAGTTATTAACAGTGTTTTAAAAACTGCCGTGAAAGTAGAAAAGTTGAAATGTAGTTGTGTAATTTTCGCTTATCAGAATATGTCGAGCCTGCCGTGCTTCCTTTTTTGACGAACTTTATTTAATTCTGTTGCTACAGAGTGATATTGGGCATGCCACTTTTGCCAGCCTTTTTTTCGTGGCCCGCGGGCCCGGTTCTCAAAATAGAGAATCGTGCGGGCTTTATGCGGGCTCGGACCTGAGCGAAAAAGACCGGCCCGGTAAGGCCCAAAAAAACCAGACAAAGGACCAAAATCTATTTTTATTAGCTTTTAATTTCTGATTATTTTAAACGCCATATATTAGAACCGCCATTTGTAGCATTATAAATGTCTTTCGATAGTACTTTCGATATGGTTATAGTTTGCTGAATTGCTCACCACTAATTATGCGTTTGCGGGCAATCGTGAAATTTTGTTTTAATTTAACAAATCAAATTATGTCGTGATCAATTATACAGGAAGCCATTAGTAAAAAATAATTTGCTAATCAAATGTTTTCCGAGTTTCTTGACTTAAGGTTTGCAAAACGACAAAAAATTGAGAAAATAATTATTAGAGTTTTGGAAAAATGCCAATGATTTAAAATTTTTAAAAATATAATTAACTCTGAATACTTGCTGCTCAAGCTAGCTCGGCTGCTAGCGAAAGGCTATTTTCAACATGATTGAAAAACGCACTAGATTAAAATGCTCAATTTTGCGAAAAATTTTGTTTTAAACAAAAATATGAAATAGTGCGCTAGTTATTTAAAACAGTCTGATGTTGTCTTATCAATAGAAGCAGTTAATAGACCACCACTGTTGCTGATTTGTTTTACTTAGTATCGTATTACTTAAGTAAATAAATAAAATTCTGTTTTTATTTAAAATAGTTTTTTAAAACAAATTATACATATATCCATCTCTAAAATTCATATGGCTTTTATGTGTATTCATTTGGGCCCGGGCCGCACAGACAGCCCCATAGTAACCGCGGCAAAAAAAGGGTTTTTTCACAGTATATTAAAAGACATATGAGTAATAATTCCCTGAAATTTAAGCCTCATAACTTCATTTCTTTTTGGTCTAGAGCAAGTCAAAGTTGAGGTATGCTAACGCGCTTGAAATATGTTAGTTCAATATGTAATATTCAAAAGCTTATTAATAAAAAAATACATAATAAATATAACTTTAAAGTATTTATTTATTTTAATTTATTTAGTTGTAGAATGAGTAAATAAAAAAATTAATTTAAAAAAAAAACAAAAAAAAATTTCTTAACAACAGAATTGTGGTGTAAAAATTGAACATTTTGCATTTTCAATGGACTAGGAAATATAGAGCAGCCCCTCGCCCCAGGTGCAGACTTATATCAAATGAAAGATTGAAGTCTCAGCTTTCATTTAAAGTAAAGGACATATGGCAAAAGTTTGCAAAAGTACTTTTAACATACAAAAAACTACAAAAAAATACGCAACGCGCACATTCTGTCGCTATTCGTATGTTAGCATGCAATAGCATGTGTTCTTTGGCTTTGTTTTGCGTAGTTGTTTTGCTCGCGAACGCTACGCAAATGAATCGTATATGCATTTGAATGACAAGAAAAAGTTAAAATAATGACCTTCACTCATGTAGTTTTGTGCGTAAACCGATTGTCACAAACACTTTTTTTTAGTGCAGTCTTGTCTGTTAAGCAACAACAAAATCCCTTTAAAATTCGTAGCGCAACAACAAAAATAGGAAAGCCCCGTTATTTTGCTGCTGGCATAGGCAGCGAACAGACGAACCAAAAAGAATACGCAAAATTGTTCTTGTATTTCCCATTGCTTATGGGAAGAGCCGTTCATGTATACGCAAACTGCTTGCCTATACCTAAGAGGTGGGAGGTGGGCGTAATAGTGGGCGTGTTATTGTAATTTTGCATGAAAGATTTTAAATTATATAAATTACAGTAATATCAAATTTGAAAGTTGTACCTAAAATATTTTTGAAAATATGACACTTTTTATGTTGAGGTTGCATGGGTGGTGGGGGTAAAAGTGGGCCAAAGCTCAAAATGTTTTTCAGATAATGTTTGTCACAATATAACATTCAAGTATACCAAAATTTAAAGTTATACCTAAAGTTTTACGGACAATACGGGATTTTACGAATTTCGATTGTATGGGAGGTGGGCGTAAAAGTGGGCGAATTTCCTTAATTTTTTTTCTAAAAAACTGGAATTGTCTCAAAAATAACCTGTGCAAAATTTCAGACCGCTACAATGACTCCTTGTATTTAATGCCGGCGTTGTCTCACTGTGGGCCGTGCCTCCATGAAAAAAAGTGGTCCCGGGTCGAACCGGTCCACTTAAGAAAGGAAGTACGGTAGAGTCATCTGAGAGAGCGCTCTCTTTGTTTAAGTACCACGCGTCAGTCGCGAAATGCTTATCGCAGTCTTACAAAACAACCCCTAGAAAAGAGCATCATGACTTCTGTCGGGGACTCTACGGTTATTCCGGCGCCAAGGTCTGATGATTGATTCTTGTAGAACTCGACAAAATAAAAATATTAAATACAATTTATCGGTAACTCGCCTAATTAATAAAAAATCGAAAAAATACCTGAAAATTAAATATTTTTTGGTGAAGTTTAATAGATTTCAGAAAGAAAAAAAACGAAAATACCTAACACAATTTATCGTTTTATCGAAATTTAACGAGCTATCGAGAAAAATGTAGCAACATTTTTTTGTTTGATAAAGTTTAATAGATTTCCAAAAAATAATACGAAAATATTAAATAAAATGTATCGATATAACGCTTAGTTATCGAGATAACAATACTTTAAAATCGAAAAATGAACATATTTATGTATGCGTGTATAAAATTTTTCCAACTAAACTTAATAGACTTGAGACAAAAATATTTAAAAAAATTATAAGTAATACAAATCATTTAAAATGTCGCAGGCATAAATTTTTTAACAAATTTTCGCGATTTTTGTTAAAAAAAAGTTTTTTCCTGCGTCGCACTTTTTTTTTACCACACCAAGTTTCTTTTGCACGAACTATTATCTCTACACACAAATTCTTTTATTGCATTCCAAGAACTGGAACTGAGGAAAAGGGTATTTCGTTTTTTGAGGAAATAGGTTTGATTCCGTCGCGTGAATCAACTCCACCACAATGTTGTGGGCATCCAATGAAAGTTGAATTTGACTCCCGCTCTAAATTTCGCTGGAATTGGATATGTTCCTCAACTGGATCATAAAAAGGGTTCTAAATCCTGCGGAAAACATATAAGCCCGAGTTTGCACACATTTTTTTTATGGCTATTTCTGACGTATTTCTATAAAAGAAGTTCTCACAGTTGCCATTTGTTTTGTCATCAAAATGAAGATTTCGGATGTTTATGAAAACTTGCACCAGTGGCGTCTAAGTGAAGGTGATTAAATATATGTATTCGTTAATTTTCCGACTTTTTAGTATCTTTATTTCGATAACTAAGTGAGATATCGATACATTTTATTAAATATTTGGGTCTAATTTTTTAGAAATCTATTAAACTTCATCAAACAAAAAAATTTTGTTACATTTTTATCGATAGCTTGATAAATATCGATAAATCGTGTTTAGTATTTTCTCTTTTTTCGAAATTTTATTTAATATATTTTATCTTATTTTCTCGAGTTCTACAAGAATTAATCATCAGACCTTGGCGCCGGAATAACCGTAGACGTGCCCTTCTGTCGCTCTTACACGTTAATACCGGCTGGAACTAGCTCTCTTGGATAACTCTACCCTGTTAGTTATATAATAGACCGTGCTATCAATAAGTATGTACACGTAGAGGAGTCAAACGCAAAAAATCCAATAGCCTAATTGGTCCAATTTGCGGAGGAACCACCCTCATTCGGCTGCTGAAAGCATCGAGCCGAACGCAAATTTTGACTCGATACAGACGGACTGCCAGCAATTTGCTGTGTATGCGTCTGCATGTCAGCGACGTGATCGCCGTTAGGTGTATATATGTGTGTATGTATGTTTCTGTATGCTGTTTGCTCTGAGCTGCTGTATATTGTGGAAGGGGGATAGCAGCAGCAGAGTGCGAACAACAACAACACATGTGCATTTTTTCTGTATTTGGTGGCTCCGAGCTCAACAAGCAAAAATCATTAGGGCGAATGTATACCTAAATACACATATATATATGTGTGTGTGTATGTGCGCATGCATATTTTTTCAGTTTTTGATGGCTCTCAAGTGATTTGGGATTTTGTTTTTTTTCTAGCAACGCATATCAATGTGTGTGTGTGTGCATGTGTATGTTCATGTGCAGCACATTTGAATGTATGCGTAGCAATTGCCTTGGCTATTCTTGACCTGTCTCAATTTTAATGATTTTTTAGCAATTTTATTAAAAGTAACGATAGCTATAAAAATAATGTCATTAAGATATAATTTTTTATTTATTTTTAAAATGCATCTTAATCATTAAGATGCATTGTCCATAGTTCATGATATGATTAATAATAATTTATATATTTTAATGTATATATGTATATAATTATTTATTATATATTTATGTGTTCTCGTGACCCTAAAACATCATAACTAAATCTATATTAAATACCGACAGCCAATATTTAAAATTAAAATTTGGCGCGCATTTTAATCTGCCTACAAAACACAGGCAATTTCTGTTTTTTCACTTTCTGGTCATACATACTCTTTCGAGATATTAGCTATATGACACCAGCAAACAATTTTGCAGCACAACTACCATGCAGTTGCTCATTTACATACAAAATATGCACACATATTCAGAAAGAGTATTCAGAACTGTATTTCTGTTGAGATCGCTGGAGCTTGTGTGCGTTTATTGAGTAGAGAAAAGGTTTTTTGTTGGCACGCGGTTGACGCGAGCCTTAGTTGTTCTTCCAGTTGCCGACACATGAACCATTTATACTTTTCTGAATATGTGTGCATATTTTGTATGTAAATGAGCAACTGCATGGTAGTTGTGCTGCAAAATTGTTTGCTGGTGTCATATAGCTAATATCTCGAAAGAGTATGTATGACCAGAAAGTGAAAAAACAGAAATTGCCTGTGTTTTGTAGGCAGATTAAAATGCGCGCCAAATTTTAATTTTAAATATTGGCTGTCGGTATTTAATATAGATTTAGTTATGATGTTTTAGGGTCACGAGAACACATAAATATATAATAAATAATTATATACATATATACATTAAAATATATAAATTATTATTAATCATATCATGAACTATGGACAATGCATCTTAATGATTAAGATGCATTTTAAAAATAAATAAAAAATTATATCTTAATGACATTATTTTTATAGCTATCGTTACTTTTAATAAAATTGCTAAAAAATCATTAAAATTGAGACAGGTCAAGAATAGCCAAGGCAATTGCTACGCATACATTCAAATGTGCTGCACATGAACATACACATGCACACACAAACACATTGTTATGCGTTGCTAGAAAAGTAACAAAATCCCAAATCACTTGAGAGCCACCAAAAACTGAAAAAATATGCATGCGCACATACACACACACACATATATATGTGTATTTAGGTATACATTCGCCCTAATGATTTTTGCTTGTTGAGCTCGGAGCCACCAAATACAGAAAAAATGCACATGTGTTGTTGTTGTTCGCACTCTGCTGCTGCTATCCCCCTTCCACAATATACAGCAGCTCAGAGCAAACAGCATACAGAAACATACATACGCACATATATACACCTAACGGCGATCTTGTCGCTGACATACAGACGTTTACACAGCAAATTGCTGGCACTCCGTCTGTACCGAGTCAAGCGCCAGCGCATGAATGACTTGCACTTTTTTAGCTACGCAAATGGTCTGCAAAATTTGCGTTCGGCTCGCTACTTTCAGCAGCCGAATGATGGTGGTGCCTCCACAACGCATTTTTTCGGCAGATGGGAAAACGCGATTTGACTCCTCTACGTGTACATACTTATTGGTGCTATCTGACGTTGGTGCACACACACAAACGCAAGCATACCAATAACCCGCCAGTTCACTTTGTAGTCAGTTCCAAAACTCCACTAGTTCTCAACTAGTTATTTTGCAACTAGTTCTCAACTAGCTATTTTGCAACAAGGAATGCGAAGTAAGCTAAGCTAAGGTTCGTTTAAGATTAACATAAACTACAATCGAAATGTGACTGGCAATAGCTCAACAGCTAAGGCACCCGCCGCATTATCGAGAGATCGCAAGTTCAAATCCCCGTCTCGGTAAGTGTGAAAAAAATGTGTAATGGTTTTTTCTCTAATTCCTAGACAGCATTGGAACATCAGATATTGCCAATGTTTGGATTACACAAAATCTTGGATTATAAACACCATAAGTACTACTCAATTTAAAATTTTTTTTCAATACTGTCTTTTTTTTTTACTCAGTCGTCAGTTGGCAACTAGTTATAGTTTTGGCTCAAAGTAGTCAGTTGGCAACTAGTTCTAGCTTTGACCCAAAGTAGTCAGTTGGCAACTAGTTCTAGTTTTGATCCAATAGAACTAGTTCAAGGTAATGCTAAGCAGAACTAGTTGCCCTCGTAGGACATCCCCATGTAAAAGTAAACAGTTGTTAGCATAGAAAAGCAATCGAGCGAGATCTAGTTATTTCCACTTTGCAACTAGTTCTAGACTAGTTCTGAACAAGTTGCCAATACTGGCGGGAATGGCACACTTTATGTATGTATGGGCGCACACAGCGTGTATTTTGTCTTTGCCATATTCTGATTGCTATACCCCGAACCCATGAAATGGGTAAAAGGGGCAGAAGAAAGCATCTTCGACCCTATAAAGTATATATATTCTTGATCAGCATCAACAGCCGAGTCGATATAGCCATGTCCGTCTGTCCGTCAGTCTGTATGAACGCGTCGATCTCAGAGACCACAAGAGCAAGAGACTTCAGATTATGCACATAAGCTCATCTAAGTCCTAGGCAGTACAAGTTTCTTTCCGATTTTCGATAACTATTTCCGTTTCCGATATACCCATGGAATCGATTAAAAAAAAATCTCGAATTTGGAAAATGTAAAAATGGGGGTTGAAATAATGGATAACGATAGAACTTTTCTGAAAATTTCATCAAAATCGGTTGAGAAACACCAGAGATATCGAAGATTGAAGTTTAGTCACAGATGCATACAGACAATGACTGTGCGCGTTAAGTATTGGGTTCGGGGTATCTCCTAGTCGGAAAATCTCGACTAGAGCCTTCGTACTTGTATAGATTTGGACCAGGCATGTCCAACGTGAACGAGGCTAGCATGTGTCAGTGTATCGGTATGCTTTACACTGCGCAAACGAGAAGTTTCGTTATTATTGCAAGCTATGAGAAATTATGATATAATTAAAATAAGACAAGGTTAGCCCAACTTAAGTGTAAGCTAGTGTGTGCGTTAAAGCTTATAATATTTGTGAATAATATGGCCTTAACTTCTGTACGCAAAGGCGATAAGTCCATCATAATTTTGTTCTGCGTTTATCATAGTTACGCAAATGCAAAATTCGACGCAAAACGACATCAACCTGCTTTGTTTACAGTGCGCTTGCGACTGTGCTAATTTTTACGCTCCCAACATTGACTTCGGCTGGTGTTCGGTTGGCGTCGGCTTGTGTCTGTGTGAAACGTTTCGTTCACGAAGGGCAAATGCGCACGCTGTGGACACCTCGGATTTGGACTGCTCTTAGGGTGAGAGAGCAACGAGCCGATCGCAACGTGGAGCATACATTGCAGGCCTGGTGTGTCGCACAAAAAACGCAAGTCAATTCGTCACGATCTGAAATTGAGGCACATACATATGTTTTAAAAGGCAATTCATATTTCATCTGTTAGAAAACTCCAGGCTTGCTCTGAATACTCTTTTGAATATATGAGTTCTTTGGATATGTAATTGCTCTAGTCTATAGAGTTGTGTTTAAAAATTGTTTACTAGTATCATAGAAATAACGAAAGAGTATGTATGACCAGCATTTGCAAAACAGAAATGTGGTTGTGTTACGTTTTGGAAACTTTATTCAAAATAATGAAAGTCTGTGAAAATTTCAATGAATTCGGTTGATAAACACTAGAGATATCGAAGATTGTAGTTTAGTTTACAATGACAATGACTGTGCGCCTTTAGCATAGGGTTCGGGGTATCTCCCAGTCGGGAAATCTAGACTAGAGCCTAGAGTCTTACTTGTTATTTACTGTATCTTTCTCGTCATTAACACATCTGTATGCCATTGGTCCAGACTGGTTGTAGAGCAGTACCTTCTAGTCCAGACTAAGGAGGAATTAGTGATGATATGGAAATGAAGGTTATTGACTTTGAGTTTCAGTTGTGTTCTTTTAGCTTCATTGTGTCTGCGCCATGCAAGTCTCCTGCCAAGGTGTTTTTGCAGGTGCGTTACTTCATTTGCTTTCGTATTGTTTTGCGTGAGTTGTAGACAATTTTGCCTGTTTAGGGTGAATGTAACATGTTTTATTTTTTGTTCGTTTACCTTATTTCGCCAGTAGAGCTAGTTGCGGTAGTTATTCCAATTGGAATATTTAGCGCCTGAGAATAGCTGTGGCATCAGCAAAGGTTGTCAGTCCTCTGCATGTACGAATATTTGCTTTGCAGGGGACGCACAACAATCCCAAGTACGCTGTTTTGACGAACGCCAGCTTCAAAACGGCGTTAGTCGGATATTGCAGTGTTACATCTTTCAACTAAACTCTGTCTAACGCTTGACATTATTTTTGATGTTATGAGATTGACCTGCTCAATAGTTCCGTGTTTTTCACTGAAGCCGAATTGGTGTGAAGGGATTATGTTGTGGATATTCAGATATTGATTGCATTGAATAACTGGGCATTGAAGCAGTCCGTACAATATAGAAGCTCAATTATCATATTTTGGGTTAATAAGTCACAGGCCGGGAATTTTTTGGGTTTATTTGCTGGTGAATTGAAGGGGGCAGTCAACGGCAGCTAGTGCAATTTGGTTCCCACTATCAAGATGAATTTTTAAAGATGTGGCCTGTAGATAGTTTCTAGACAACTCTTTATGGTAGTGATGCTTCAGCCGGCTTCTAATCAAAATACCAGTCCCGCCGTGTGTCTTACGACATTTTTCGAGCTAGTGTCACCGAATTTGGTGGGAAGATATATGGTGACATCTACAAAAGATCTGCATCAAAAATTAGGATGCCACGCCCACCTCTGCCGCCCACCATTTAAAATCGGAAATTTCGATATCTCTTATAGTTTTTAAGCTAGAGCCCGTAAATTGGGTAGAAAGATAGAAGGCAGCATCTACCAAAGATGTGCATCAAAATTTTGAATGCCACGCCCACCTAAGCCACCCGCCTTATAAAATCGGAATCGGCTATATCGTTAACAGTTTTTGAGCTAGAGCCACCAAACTTGGTAGGCAGATAGATAGTGACAGTTAAAAACATTTGATTCAAAAATTTGGATGCCACGCCTACCTCTGCCGCCCACCTTTTAAATTTGGGAGTTAAGTTATCTTCCACAGTTTTTGAGCTAAAGTCACCAAATTTGGTAACATGATAGCTGGCGATGTGTACCACATGGGCCACTCCCTTCGCCCCAGCATTCCCCCTTATCAACCGTTATTTTACTGGTATCAAAGTATTCCGCAGTCGGTTGCGTCCGACTGCAACGTTTTTACTTGTTTTTTTAATATCTGCGTCTCAGGCTGTCTGTTCTTGTTTAAATAATGAAAGACTGTTTAACGCAAAATATTTTCTTATTAAGCGGCTGTTGAATTTAATTTGGCGTGAAATCAGACTCCATGCCTTTTAGTACAACTTGCAGGCCCTTGTTGCTTTTAAGTTGGTATGTGTATAAGCTATTTTTGATATCGTTCAAGGTCCTTGACAAAACTCTAATGTTGTCTTTTGCCTTTGACTGCACTTTAATTTACTGGATGTTACCCCTCACTAGAGGAATGATGTGAAAATTGTCCTTACTAATGAGCTCTACAACTTTGCTAACAAAACACTGGAGCTTCATATGGCTTTAGCTCTTTTTTGTTGTCACCTCCAACAGCTACTGGTGGCAGATCTTCAGCGTTATCTGCCAAGATTTTAAATCTGTAGGTGTTGTGTGGTGTTTAGCTTGAGTTTCCACGGGTGATGTTTGGTTTTATTGGTATGTGTTGGGGTCTTAATTGACGCTTGATCTGTATGTACCGATCCATACCTCTCCGTATAGCCGGCTTAGCATTTGTGTTGGCTGCGGAATGTTTTGCTGACGGCGCAGCAGTCGTTGTGCAATCGTTGCTGTAGAAGGTGTTGCGGTCGCTGATAGGGCCGTCGTGGTTAGGAGGGACGGGGAGCATGATCGAACTCTGTCGCATTCTATGTGCAGCAGTTCATTGGTCGCGTTTAGAGTAATAGATAGTAGGGATGGAGACGGGGAGCAGGAACGTCCACAGTCGCGCGCTGAGTGCAAGACTTCGTTTGCTCACTCGCTCTCAGTTTTTTTTTTGGCAGTTTCTGGACGAAACCGTTGTATAGGGAGCCGACGCTCGTCTCGCTCGCGTTGTCGCTGAGAGCGAATGCCTTGTTAGTTCATTGTCTTTTGCTGTAGAAACCGTTCCGGTTGCTGTTAGGACTCTGTGGATAGAAGTAACGGGGAGCATATTCATATTCTGGCGCGCGATCTGTGCACGAGTGCGGTTGTCACGTTTGGAGTAATTGCGGTCGGATTGCGTCCAAAACACAGATAGTATGGACGGAGACCTGCGTCTCGCGTTGTGTGCAAGCGACAATTGAGAAGTTGGTGTTTTTCCGTTGCTGAGGGAGCCGCTCGGCTTGCTCGTGTTACGCGCTGAGAGCGAATGTTGTGTTATGTCATTGTCTTGAGCGGGGCTGAACTTTTGTTTTATTTGTGTTTATTTGTAATTAGCTACTGTTAACTATAAAACTATAACTATACCCTAAACCCATTAAATTGGAAAAAAGGGTCAATGGTTTTGTGCAAATGCATGTAAGCGGCAGATGTCGGAGATGCTTCCTTCTGCCTGTTACATACTTTTGCACAAAACCATTATACCCCTTTACATTTTGTTAACTTTCATTTTTGTAATTGCGGTGACTGCCCTTATGCTCCCTGGATTAAGAATAAATGCCATTTAGGCCCAATTTCTCAATTTCCGGTTAGTCAACTTATTCTAAGTTCAGTCGAATTTGAGTTTCTCAATGTTCGATTAGCACTCACTTATCCGATGCATGGAGGTCCGGTTTCTACTTATACCGATGCTAAGTAACTAATTGTGTATAGTATTTTCGGTTTTTTTTGGAAATCTATTAAACATCACAAAAAAATTTAATTTTTCGATATATGTTCGATTTTTTATTAACTATATCTCGATAACCAGGCGAGTTATCGATAAATTTTATTAAATATTTTTTTTGTCGAGTTCTACAAGAATCAATTATTAGATTTCGGGGCCCCGGGAAACTTAGACGTGCCAATGAGTTCACCTTGTAAAATACATTTTGCTTAGGCCGGGGTCTTGCAGAGTTGCAGATAATTTTTCAGTGCAAGTTGTTGTTGCTACACGTTGCGAATCTGCAATCTGCATCGCTGCAAGGGCGTCGTGAGCACAACATATTTATGTATTCTAGTCTCTTAAATAGACGCATATATGCAGACATACATACGAACAAACAAATACTTCTTATCCCACAGCCGCTGGAAGTCGGATTACATTGTCATCTATAATACTGTTTTACTTTTTATATATTTACTTAGCTGCCAATAAAGGAGGCTATCAATACGACCCTCAACCGGATAATAGCTATTTGCCCCCAGCTCCGCTGCCACCGGCTCCTGTTTACGTTCTCCCAACGGGGCCAATATATAACTCACCTCCACCAGTAGTATACAGACCATCAAATCCAATGCCCTATTATACCCATGATTCGTTTTTAGAAAAACTTAAATCTAAAATAAGTCTCTATACAATTGGAAAATTAATTCTTAAGCTATTGATTTTTAAAAAAATAGTTAAATTTATTGGTGTGATTTGTTTCCTTATGATCTTACCTAAGCTAAAAAATATGTTGAACGTAAGCATGCCAATGGAGAACGAGGAAATGAGCAGCAAAATCGTTCAGACTGATAAAGGTACGGTAATCTTAACTTGAATGATGAGAACATTATTGCTAACATTTTATTTTCAGATCTATTGAACAATCAAATAAATGACGCTTATGAGTTTATAAAAACCTCTATTAATGACTTCGATAAAGAAATATAAAAATCTAAATCTAAAAACTTACAACATGCAAAAGCTTTTAATAGCTGTATTTATTTATTGTAACTAAACATAAATATAATTGTTTTAAATATTTTAATTAAAAAAATTATTTTTTAACTTTTTTTTAGATAGCATTCTTTTATGTTTTACCGGCCTTACTTTTGTAATTTAACTGTGCACTGTGCTGTGCTCTGCAGCACTTTACAATCGTATTTTGAATATGGGTCCCAAAATTTTATTTACTGTCAAATTTGACCCCAAGGTATTTGACTTCCTGGCTTGTTTCTATTGGACTCCCTGCGATCCTAATAATCCTCATTTTCTGTAACTTGTATCTTCTGGAGAACGGAACGATGATGGTTTTTGTAGGATTTAGGTTGAGACCAACCTCCATACACCAGCCATTCGTGATCCTCGTTGGACAATGTCACAGAGAGTTTCTTCATATCTGCCCCGTGCTCTCTTTGGTAGCAGCAGCAAACACCACACACGGCAGCAAGTGCAACAACAAGTGCGGCAACAACAACAACAAGTGCAACAACAACAAGTGTAGCAACCAGAAGTGTAAAAACAGGAGCAAAAACAGCGGCCGGCGAAAATTTCGAAAGCAAAAACATAGTAAAAGTGCAAGTGCCAGCTCGAGAGTGATATTCTTTGCGAGTGCAACACCGCACACACACGCATTGCGCGTTTTTTGGATAGCTCCAGCCTGGTGATGCAGCGTAATTACTAGTTTTGAAAGAAAAAAAAAGCAGTTTAGTGCGGTGTTTGAAGAGGCTGCGCGGCTCACGTATATGTTAGTTCGCCAGCCCCAGGTGTATTTTTCTTATTTTCAGAGCCTCTCTCTAAAGGGGGCTTTAGCATCCCTTGTCAACGCGTCGTTCTGCCGGTTTTTCCATTGTTGTGTTTTTAATTAACACACACAGTCTCAGCTGATCGCACTGCATTCCAGGGCTGTCTAGCTATAATGCACATTAGTGGTTGCGGGGGCAGTGCTTTAGTGTAACACAACCAACAGGCGTGTTATTTACCAAAGAGGCAGTTACGTGCAAAAAGCCACGGAACCGGTTATTACCAACCCTCCCCCTGCAGCCAGGCGCTGCTTC
The DNA here is from genome assembly GCA_018152825.1 of Scaptomyza hsui. Taxonomy (NCBI): domain Eukaryota; kingdom Metazoa; phylum Arthropoda; class Insecta; order Diptera; family Drosophilidae; genus Scaptomyza; species Scaptomyza hsui. The sequence goes on from JAECXO010000070.1 coordinate 311,819, forward strand.
AAGTGGCTGGAGTGACTTCATATTGCTGTCCGTTGCAAGAGTGCAGCCGACCTAAAAGGGCTTGCTACAAGTGCGGAGTACACGTTGAGATAGTCTGCAATCAACCACTAAAATGTGCCCTGCCACCTTATGCTCCCTGGATTAAGAATAAATGTCATTTAGGCCCAATTTCTCAATGTCCGGTTAGTCAACTTATTCTACGTTTAGTCGAATTTGAGTTTCTCAATGTTCGGTTAGAACTCACTTATCCGATGCATGGAGGTCCGGTTACTACTTATACCAATGCTAAGTAACGATATATAAATATCAATACAATCATCGTAAGGCGAACAGCTGACTCAAGCTGACACTTGCATTGTTTTTTTTTTTTTTTTAATCAAAATTCCAAAATGTTAATTTGAGTATTCTAGGTCCACAAACACATGCTCCACAACAACTAAAATGTTTTTCCCTCGTTGCCGTTTACAACAGGGCTCATAGAAAGTTATTATATATTGAGAAATTGGGCCTTAAAAGCTTAAAATATATGCCTGTGAGTCGTGCGATTTAAAAGAGTTGTTGATTGTTTTTTAATATAAATAATTACTGGTTTATATTATTAAATAAATTGACCAAATATGCTGAAATATACTAAGCATCGATAGCAAATATTGCTTAAATATCGTTCTTTTCCCATCTTTAATTTTCGAATATCTGCAAGACTTTTTTGTACACATAGGCCGAAGGTGTATTTAACAAGGTGAGCTCGTTTGTGACAGCTCGGCACCAGTTGATCAAACGTATGAGTGCGAAAGGGAAAGCAAATTCTCTGCTCTCTTGCTTTTTAACTTTGTGAGTGCGAGGGAGACATATCTGTTTTGCTTCTCTGCTATTTTGCTCTGTTTCGACTTACATCACTAAAAACAGCTGGGTGACTAGGCTCGCTGGTACCGAAAATCGAGCAAATCTATTAAAAATTAGTTAGGGACCCTACGGTTCCCGGGGCCCCGAAGTCGGATAATTGATTCTTGTAGAACTCGACAAAATAAGACGATTAAATAAAATTTATCGATAACTCGCTTGGTTATCGAGATATAGTTAATAAAAAATCGAAAAAATATCGATAAATTAAATTTAAGTTTAATAAATTTCCAATAAAAAACCGAAAATACAAAACACAATTTATCGATTTATCGAGCTATCGGTATAAATGTAACACAATTTTTTTAATAAAGCTTAATAGATTTAAAAAAAATAACACGAAAATATTACATACAAATCTAGAATCCATCCATACTATTCCATCAATACAATTTCTCTGCGATTGGAGTTCAAGACAGCAAGAACGGTGCTTAGAAGTGCTGTCAGGGCTAGCAAAAAGGAGTGCTTCTTGAAACTCTGAGACTCTGCGGACAAGGTTCCCCGGGGTAGAGCATACAGGCGCATAGGCCGTGGATGTGAAGCCCCTACTGATTCAGCGCGCGCGAGGGACATTGTGTAAACTCTTTTTCCGCAAGATGACGACGCACTTACGCCAGTTTGTGCGCCCTCTACAGATGAAGGTTTCGTTCCAGTTTCTGTGGAGGAACAGGGAATCGTCGAACGTAAGCTCGCCGTGAATAAAGTCCCTCACCCAGATGGATTTCCCAACCGGTGCTTAAAAGTGGCCATCTCTCTTAGGTCAGATCTGTTTGCGGAGTTGTGCTCCAAGTGTCTGCGGGAAGGCACTTTTCCGGTCAGGTGGAAGATTTAAATGCTGGTGCTCCTCCAAAGCCCGACAAGCCCCCAATAACCCTTCGGCATAAAGGCCATATGCCTTATTGATAATGGTGGCAAAGCTTAAGAGATGCCCATTTCCTGTAGACTGGATAAAGCCGTTCAGAACGCTCGAGGTCTGTCGCTATTCCAATACGGTCTCAAAACCACAACTGATGCCATCACATCAATGGTCAGTATAGCGGCTGAGGCCACCGCCGGCACCCGCTGGAGATTTGGTAGCATACAGTACTGTGTGGCTGTGACCATCGATGTGCGAAACGCGTTCAAAACAGCGCTGTATCTTGGATGCATTAGGGCAACTTCAGGTGCCAGCCTACCTTGTTGCGATCGTTTGGAGCTACTTCGATAACCGCAGGCTACGTCCAAACGGACGAAGGTGAACAGAAGTATGCAGTTTCTGCAGGACTCCCTCGAGGATCGGTTCTGGAACATCATGTATGATGGCATACTTAGGCTTCGGTTAGCTGACGGAGCTAGCGCAGTTGGCTAGGCAGGCGGCGTCGCCCTGGTGCTCGTTGCTAAGGCTCTGTGACTGGTCCATGGATGCCGTCACGCAGTAGTTGTCGTCCGTTGGCCTACAGCTTTCTGCCCAAAAGACAGAGGCTGTGCTCATCAGCAGCCGGAAAAGAGCCGAGTACGTGAACATCACGGCTTGTAGCGCCAGTATAAGGTCAAAGGACTGGATCCGATACCTCGGCGTCGTCATAGACAGGCGACACAGTTTCGGAGAGCATATTGCTTTTTTCACAGGAAGGCGGCTGAATCCGGGCGAACACTGGCAAGGATGATAACCAACACGCGAGGACCTAAATAGCATACTGGGTTGATTCTAATGCATGTCATGAAGTCATTCTGTATGCTGCTCCAGTCTGGGTCGGCGCTACATCGGTTGCCAGCAACATGAAGGGCATTAAATCAACATACCGGAATTCTGCATTCCGCACGGTCTCCTCGAACGCTGTGCTATTAGTGGCAGGTATGACGCCGATTTTATGCCGGCTCTGGAAGCTGCGGCTGTGCATGTAGCAAGCTCAGCTGAGAGGAGATCTGCTCGGGCTGCGGCCCGTGAACGGAGTCTTACGACCTGCCAGCGACTTTAGGATTCCTCCACTAAAGGACGCTGGATACACACTTCATTCCGGACATCCGACGCTGGTTGGAGAAAAAGCACGGGTCGGTCAACTTCCATCTTACCCAACTGCTGACGACTGTTTCAGGACAGAACTAAGGAGGACGTTTTCGACGTCATCTTCTAGTGTGGGCGTAACGCGCGGGAACGCCAAATGGTGGAGAGCTTGACGGATTAGCAACTGTTCCCTTCCAACCTAGTCGACCTGATAATGGAGAGAGATGGAGTATGGCGTGCGGTGTTCGCGTTTGCGGCCTCGACGATGGCTTAGCTAAGGCGTTTGGAGCCCTTACACGCGAGTACATTGTAGCCATTGCCACTGCTTCTGCAAAGCAATGCGTCACGGCGGTCCCGCAGAAGCTACCAATGAGTGCATATGTTGTTTTTTTTTTAACGTATTTCTACGCTAAATGTTCGATTGAAAAAAAAAAAAAAAACACACACACATGCAGTCACACTACTCGCACCAAGCATACACATTGGCATACACACATACAACACACTCCACGCACACAAGCTTGCATCACTCAAGTTGTCACACAAGCGTAGCGAAGAATGCTCATGGTGCAGACATGGTTCGCAAAAGGACGCACATCACGTTAGGAAGCTATTTTCGGCCATCCGAAAACAATATACACTTGAAAAGTTTTCCTTTTCATACCTCAATAAAAATTAATATATTAATGTCTTGTATTTGTATGTCAGCTATATGATATAATTGTCTGATCTGAACAATTTTGACATACAATCTAGCCGCAATTAAAAGAAGACATTGCCCAAATTTTCAGATCCATAGTTCTAAAATTTAGGGCTTTGCAACCAATTCTCGTCTTACCCCCTCGCCTATAAAGTCAATATCGCTATCACTTTAATTTTCCACATCAATCTCATTTTCATTCAGCTCGCAGTCGCTGTGTTTGTCGTCTGATTCGAACGGACGGGTCTGCTCGTACTTCTCGTTTTCAGCACTATATTGCCCAATGCAATATCCCGGTATATTTTATTTAGGTCCTTTATACGTCCCAGCTTAAACCAGTTCAGAATTCCAAACACGTATGCCAACTATTCAGATAGTAGTAGGTAGTAGGCAATAAGGAAAAACCAAAGTGCCAGCGATGTTTGTGTTAAGCTGACACGGCAGGTCCTTTTTTAACCGACTTCAAAAAAGAAAGAGGCTATCAATCCGTCTTTATTTTTGGCGTTGTTACCGCAGAACTTGCGACTGGGTTAACCGATTTTGATGATTCTTTTTGTATTTGAAAGCTGGTGTTTACCGTGTGGTCCAGTTTTTTGTCAAGTTCTGGCAATGGCTTCAATGAGAAAACCGGATAACTCTTAAATTTGCATATGTTTCTTTCACGGTTTTTGAGCTAGAGTTGCTAGATTTGTTGAGAAGTTAGGTGACGACGTCCCCTAAAGATCTGCATTAAAAGTTTGGATGCCATGCCCACCATTGCCACCCGCCATTTTAAATCGGAAACGGCTATATCTTTAACAGTTCTTAAGTTAGAGTCACCAAATTTGGTAGGAATATAGAGGGTGATATCTACCAAAGATCTGCATTAGAAATTTGGATGCCACACACACCTCGGCCGCCCACCTTTTAAAATCGAGAATATAGTAATACTTCACAGTCTTTGAGCTAGAGTCACAAACTTTGGTAGGAAGACAGCTGCCGACATCATCCCAGATTTGTTGGGAAGTGAGATGACGACGTCCCCTAAAGATCTGCATCAAAAGTTTGGATGCCGCGCCCACCCTTGCCAACCCCCTTGTTAAATCAAAAATGGCTTTAACAATTCTTGAGCTAGAGTCAATAAATTTGGTTGGAAGATAGACGGTGACAGACCACCTCTGCCGCCCAGTCACCAAATATTTTAGGTTTTTATACTTTGATACCGAAGGTCTCATACTATATTGGTTTTGTGCTATGTCCGTCATGGTGTCTGTCCGTCCGTCCGTCCGTATGAACGTAACTTTTTTCGACACCCGTAGAGCTAGAGACTTGAAAATTTGCAATTATGTTTGTCTATAGGCGCGAAAGATAAAATGTTCAGATCAGTGTGCCACGCCAACTAGAAAGCTGGAAAATCGATAAATTCGATAACTGAAAACCGATAAAACCATATTTTTCTCACATTCCGGCAGCTAGAGCTACAAAATTTTGCACTAAGATAGCTAGTCATGTCCTTGAAAAAACTGCATCAAAATTTTGAAAACCACACCCACTCCTTCCGCCCCCATTTTCCTTGCTCCTTGAAATTGGAAACGGCTATAGCTTTCTCATTTTCAAAAAAAAATGCATCACAATTTTGGATACCACGCCACCTGATTCCGCCCCGATCACCCCCTTCTCTTTAAATTGGAAACGCCTATAGTTTTCACATTTTTTGGGCTAGAGCCACCAAATTTTGTGTCAAGATAGGTAATGACGTTCCAAAAAAATTCATCAAAATTTTGGATGCCACGCCCTCTGATTCCGCCCCCATCACCACATTTTTTGAGCTAGAGCCACCAAATTTTGTGTCAAGATAGGTGAAGTTTTCCAACAAACTGCATCAAAAATTTGGATGCCACGCCCACACCTTCCGCCCCCACCCCCCGCCGTTGTTAAAACGGTTATGCGTGTATCTTCTACATTTTTTGAACTAGAGTCACCAAATTCGGTAGAAAGATAGAAGGCAGCATCTCCCAAAGATATGCATCAAAATTTTGGATGCCACGCAGTTGGTTGCGTCCGACTGCAACGTTTTTACTTGTTTATGTTGGACCTTCATTGTCAGAAGATAGATTTTGTAAACTTATTAAACTTATTCCGTCAACGATCTTTTGTCGTGTGGTCTATTTAATAATTTGTTGTCGTCCAAATCTGATAAAGCTATGCCTTCCAAACTTTTGACTCGACTTAGTGCCACATATAACTTTAATACATGGAAGGTTATCGAGACTTTCTACTACCAAAACTAAACCAGCTTTATGTGGTGTCAGTGATAACTGTTTAGTTATTTCCACAACATCCTTTGCAAATAAAACGACCTGCCTCTTACACCAAATTTGACTAAATCGCTTATTAATTTTGTTGTGGTGGGGTGGCTGCTGCTTCAAAAGTCACGTTTCCTTTGGTGAATGGTACAAATGTTCCTTGTGAACAATTTCGATGGCGCTGAATAAAACACACTTGTGTTCACTTGTAAGGTATACTTTCGAGTGACTTTAAGGGTACATAGTGCTTAATAATTAGGCGCTTAACATGTCCGAAAAGGTTTACAGGAGTTTTCTATTGCCGTGAGAGCCGCGGAAAGAAGGAACTGCAGCTCTTGTTTAGTTGCCTACTTTTAGGCATGAACATACCGCCCCCCTTGCAGTATTGCAATAGATAAAAAAAAAGGTTCAATTAATGGCTGCAGGATCCTGACAGAACCCAGCCAAAAACAATACTTTGCGCCAATGGAGCTCCACCTTGGCTGGATATTACTCCGGGGAGAATAATCGTAAAGACGTTGCGAACCTACTAAAGGGGCAGCACGGGTCGAGCACTGCCCGGGTATCGAAGATCTTCGTCCCCGTGTCACATCTTAATATCACCGTGGGCATCACGGTCGTCTTTTGATGCTTCAAAATCGCCGAAAGCGACAGGCCACTCAAAAAACCTGCGGAGGGTCGTGAAGGGGACCGACTAGCGTGGGACCCCGTCTGAACAGGCACTGGCGAAGACCGATGTGCCATATGCATATGCAGAAGGGTGTGATGGTCTCCTTGACACTTGCCACACCTATCTTCACGCCGACAAGTGGCTCCCGAATGCTGATGCGCCAAGCACTTTGGACAGTACTTGTTGACGAGCACCGCCCTAAGCCTCTTCTCCGCCGTCAGCAGCATGAAGCGGTGGCACTTCTTTAGAGCATGAATTCCGTGACAGACTCGGCAACGGAAGGAGTTAATACCTCGAGGACGCCTGTCTTCCGCTGAGCGAGGATCTCTGGGACGAGGAGCCATCTTTGTTCTGGGAATAACTAAAATCAAGTATTCTTAATTAGTACATATAAATTACACTGGATTGAGCGGACGAGTACAAACGACTATGGAGCTAACGGAATTGTTATTTAGAGGAAGGCATTGGATTTTGTGTTTGGATAGTTGCTTCATTAGGAAGCAGGACAAGCTTGGCGACGGGCCTCTTAATTACACCGCGTGTAGTAAGGATATCTCCTAGTGTCAGAGCCTAAATAAGTCCGTTGGACGCGCCCTAGGCGCCATTCATCGGCAGGAATGTTGTCTTTCTTTATGATTACCATGTCTCCCGGCTACAGATTTCTTGTCTTCGATTGCCACTTCACTCTTTTATGCAGCTCCTTCAAATACTCTTCCTTCCAACGGAAACAAAGTTGTTAGTTAAGAGCTTTGAGGCGTGTCCATCTGTTTAAAATTTACATAGCACTCTCCTTGATCAAAAGCGGCACTTCGATCAGAAAGTGGCCAGGACTGAGCGCCAAATCGAGCGAAAGCTGCGAGGAACTTTTTGGTGGTGAGATCGGATGTGGCCTCTAGATGAATAGCCTTAGTGAAGCACACAAAAACGCAAACGTAGCCCTTTGAAATTCGACAAGCTCGGCCAGTAAAATGGTCCGGCGAAGTCGACACCAGTGTTGGTAAAGGTTCTTGAAAAAGTGGCTCTTTGAGCTGGTAAATTACTCATGAGTTGGGTTTGAAGTCCTGTGGGTACTTTATCAGCTTGTCTGGATCTTCAGACAGCACTTTACTGCTTAGCTCAACGGGAACGTGTTGTGAGCCCTTTTGGCAGCGGATAATAAGCCGATGTACATAAGCCATCACCAGTAATGCCCTATTAAAATCGGAAAAACGCTCAAGATGGTCGATAGCGGGGGGGAGTGATGGCAAGACTAGCTTTAATGGAACGCTGTTCCAAGTTAGTGTTTAAAATGAAAACGGGAGATGAGGGCCATGAATCTTGGGAGATATTTAACCATTCTGGCCCTTGCCACCACAATTGACTATCCAGAAGTTCCTGTGGTGAATCTCCCCTACTAGCCAAATCAGCGGGATTATATTCAGAGCGGACGTGAGACCAAGTCCCCGGGTCTGTTGCTTGCAGTATTTTTGCGACTCTATTTCCCACAAAGGTGGTCCAAGTATAGGGGTGTTTGTTTAGCCATGCCAGGACGATTGTGGAATCAGTCCAGTAATAACAGTCGACCTTATCATTTGTTAACTGTGGAAGGAGTGTGCTGGCCAGTTCTGCGAAGAGAACTGCACCACACAGCTCAAGCATCGGCAAAGAAACAGTCTTAATTGGAGCAACTCGAGTTTTTGCAGTGCGGAGATGCATGTGGACCAAATGGTCTACACGGACGTAAAGCGTTGCGCTGTAAGCACGCTGTGTTGCATCACAAAACCCGTGATATTGGATTTTTGCAGTCGGTTGGAAATTTAACAACCTTGGAATGCGGATCTTGCCCAACATGGGGTAGCAAGTCAAGAAATCTCGCCAGCGACAATCAAGCTCTTCGGGCAGCACATCATCCCAGTCTAGCTTGACGAGCCAAACCTCTTGCATGAATATTTTAGCGCGCACGATAACGGGTGCCAACCATCCAGCAGGATCAAAAAGTTTCGCTATCTGCGAAAGTACGTCGCGCTTGGAAAAGGCTTTCTTGACTATCAAGGCGGAATGGGAGCAAAAGAACACATCGGAGTCGGCTTGGCATCTAATTCCTAACGTCTAACACTGGCTTCTTCGATTTCCAAAAAGTCATCTCGAAGAAAATGGTTTTTTGGAATTTCTTTTAGAACGAATTTCTCATTTGATGTCCACTTTCGTAATGGAAACCCAGCACTCGCTAGCGAATTACGAAAATCTCAGATCTTGAGAATTGCGTGTTCCCTGGAGTGCGCCCCTGCTAGTACATCATCTACATACATGTGCTTGGAAATAATGTCACTAGCAAGAGGAAATTCTTCTTTAACATCCATTGCAAGCTGCTGCAACACGCGGATGGCCGAAAAGGGAGCGCAATTGACACCAAATGTAACTGTATTGAGCTCGAAGTCGAACAATTCATTATTTTTATTTCGGAACAGAATCCGTTGATACATTTTGGTTATACTCGCGTTGAAAACGTAGCGAAAATAACGCCACTTGAGGATCTGTACGGCTAGGACTGGTCCTGGGTATAGTTCGTCATTCAAACTTTTGCTGTTTGTTGATACACTGGATGCGTTAAACACCACGCGAACCTTGGTAGGTGTTTTGTCTGGCTTAAAAAGAGCATGATGAGGGAGATAAAAATGGTTACAGCAGGGACTTGTCTCATGTGACCTAAGTCTATGTACTCCTGAATCAGAGAGTCGTACTGCTCTTTTTGAGGAACGTTTTAATTCAAACGGCTTTCGTTCTTCAGAAACTGATCTAATCCAATGGACCTTGAATGTCCCAACTGGATGTGATCAGGGTTTCGAAAGGGAAGTGTGACTACATATCTTCCACTTTCATTTCTCTTAGTGGTGCGGACAAAATTGCTTTCACACTTGGCATCAGAGTCCTTTATCGGACTTAGAGGAAGAACCACCACCTCCAAAAACTTTGTAAGAAGTTTGTCTAACTGTAGCTCAGGATCAACGGAAAACCTTGGTTGTGAACGTGGAAATAGATGAGCCAATGCTCTTGGCTATTGGGCCTGGTAGAATCCAGCCAAAGATAGACTCTTGCCCTAATAGGACTCCACAAATGTTGGACTGGGAACCGCCTAATAAAATGGACGGGAGGATAGCTGCGCCTTAAAGCACATCTATCTGCGAGCTCCTATAAAACGTGGGGTCAGCCAATTGGATCTCTGGCAAATCTTTCAGTATCGTTTGGGTAGGAGGGTAGGTTACCTGCCAGATGAGAAATAACAAACGCCGAAGATTCAATTTGAATTGTCGGTATCAGTGGGGAGCCTATGAAAAGTGGCACAATTTTTGAGGCTTGGCTGCTAGGGTTTGATTTAACCCACTAATCTGGGCTTGATTGAAAGTTCGAGTCGTAATGAACGTTGCTTCCGATCCTGATTCGATGAGTGCACGTACCTTGTACGTAGTACCTGCATATCACATATTTATCAGGGCAGTGCCGAGCAAAACACCTTGTGTTTTTGCTGAAAAATATGTCTGGACATTAGGGGTTATGTTTGACGAAGTGTTTGTCACGAGAGCCGATTGAGGCTGGGGGTCGCTTCGATGAAGAAGCGTATGATGGCGCTTGCACGTGAAACAATTGTGTGCTCTTGTGCAGTCTTTAAGGAGATGGCCTCTCGCGAAGCAGTTCAAACATATTTTCTGTTGTTTTATGTGGGGAGATCTGCCCTTGGGAGACATTTGCTGAAATCGCGGACATAGGCGAATAGGATGATTTTCCTTTGAACATAACCGACAACAGTGAGGTTTTACGTTTACTTTGTTCGCTAAGCATGGATGCACAGCGTTCATAAGCCGCATAGCAGTGGTCATATATCGCATGAAGAATTGCACTATCGGACTCACCGCTGTGTCCAGCAGATTCAGAGAGCGCTCTTAAACAGCGCTCGAATTTCTGCTCGACCTTGTCCCACAAGCTCCGTATCTGATCTTGTCGGACCTTGAGCGTATGCAGTGATACTTCGGAATTGGAAGCGAATTTTGACTCAAACTGAATGAGACGATCGGTCACCGAAATGAAGGTGGCCAGTGTAAACATGCTTTGCATTTTTAAGTTCTGACCGACTGATCTCGTAATGGGCTGTGTGTCCGTATCTGGGCGCTTTGCTGAGGTGGACGCGAGTGGTTTAATTTGTTCCTTACTAGATGAGCCACTAGGCACTACGGATTGACTTGTATCGGAACTTGATCTTCTATGGAGTCTGAGCGGAACAGAAAGGAGCTTCTTTTTATCTTTGGCAGTGTCAATTGGCATGCTAGGATCTAATGCAGCCAGAAAATAAATAAATATTTATTATTGCGGACGATATACATATACCAGTAGGAACAATACAGTATGGACCAGTGGAATGGAACTACCAGATAATAAATAATTATTAATAATTATTTACTATAAGCGCAGCAGTGCACACGAAAGATACTAATTTTTGAATTAGTTAATTATCTTGAGATCGATAATATATATAAACACAGACGATAATTAATGCAATGATTTTTTTTGGATGTGAACGTCGGATACGGAACCGTTTAATATTTTCTTCTCTAATATTTTGTGTACTTTGTGGTGCAGAAATATCGATTTCGAAGACGCTAGTTTGCTACTAACTTGGTGCTAGTGCGGAAATCTCGATATCGATGGCGATAGTTTGGACATATGTTGTAAGACGAAGAACTAACAATGCTTGTAGTTTGTTATAAATAAATGTAGCAAATAATGTTTAAAATAATATTTCGTGATCGTGTTTATGTTATGGCGCTTTATTGAAAATGTGTAACTTTATTTATATCTTTGTGTTGTAGCGGCCAGAGTTTATTTGGCTATGGATTTATTTTTGTGTTATGTGCATGTTTGAGTTTAATATGTTTGTTTAAACAGTGGAATAAATGTTCAAAATATTTAATAAGTTCTATAAGATTGGACAAATTATAGTCTTATGTTTTCAAATACAAAAAATGTGTCGGCAGTGCGTACTTGAATGTATATGTGCCCAGCTGGCAATCGGTTTCGAGAATGGGTCCGTTTTCTACAATTTCGCGAACTTTTCTCTTACAAAACTGTCGAGAACGACACTCGAAAAAGTGTCGAGAAAGTATCACTTGTCGCTTAGTTTGTGGCAGCAAAACCTTCGTTAGCGATAGTTGCGAACGGATCCGTTTTCGTATCGAAAAATTGTCGAGAAAGGGTAGAGAATGGATGTAAAAACGGACAGAAAACGGACCCGTTTATGATAAGAGAATGGTTCGAAAATGGGCTCGAGAACGTATTAGAAAAGATTATATTTGCGATAGTAAAAATTCCCTTATTATTTAATTTATTTTCACTTAATTTAAATTAATATTTATTAACTTATATGTAATTTAATTATAATAAAATTTTTTTGGACGAAGTTCCTTATTGCTCGTTGCGAAAGGGGGCTAGACTGAAAAAATTAAGACTAAAAGTTCTAACGGCACAGTTTTCCCTTTTGCTTAAGTTATTAATTTGACTGGCATGAAGGGAAGACTGCCGCTTCACAGACCGAAGGTCGTGAGTTCGAACACCGACCGAGACATACTTTTATTTGTGTTTTTTTTTTTTATAAATTAAAATCTATTACAAATGTATGCAAGAAAGCGAATAAAATCATGTCTTCAAACTTTTTTTTATTTAGTTGTTGCTATGTTCCCGCTAAATCTAGCGGGTTGCAATTTGCAAATGCGATATAAAATGTAAAATAGCGGCTAGCGGAAATAATACCTATTTTCCAACTTCATGTATTTTTATGTTTTACGTTGCAACACTTAAATACTTTATTTTTTCCATTTGAATGGAAAACAAGTAAAAACGTTGCAGTCGGAAGCATCCGACTGCGGAATACTTTGATACCAGTAAAAGAACTGTTGATAAGGGGGAATGCAGTGGCGAAGAGAGTGGGCCATGTGGTAAACATCGCCAGCTATCATGTTACCAAATTTGGTGACTTTAGCTCAAAAACGTTGGAAGATAACTTAACTCCCAAATTTAAAAGGTGGGCGGCAGAGGTAGGCGTGGCATCCAAATTTTTGAATCAAATGTTTTCAACTGTCACTATATATCTGCCTACCAAGTTTGGTGGCTCTAGCTCAAAAACTGAGAGATATAGCCGATTACGATTTTATAAGGCGGGTGGCTTGGGTGGGCGTGGCATCCAAAATTTTGATGCAGATCTGTGGAAGATGTTGCCTTCTATCTTTCTACCCAATTTACGGGCTCTAGCTTAAAAACTATAAGAGATATCGATATTTCCGATTTTAAATAGTGGACGGCAGAGGTGGGCGTGGCATCCTTATTTTTAATGCAGACCTTTTGTAGATGTCACCATATATCCTCCTACCAAATTTGGTGACTCTAGCTCGAAAAATGTGAAAACTATAGGCGTTTCCAATTTCAAGTAGAAGGGGGGATGGGGGCGGAATCAGGGGGCGTGGCATCCAAAATTTGGATGCTTTTTTTTTGGGGAACGTTAATATCTATCTTCACACAAAGTCCAAAAAATGTGAAAACTATAGGCGTTTCCAATTTCTTGGGGATGGGGGCGGAATCAGGGGTCGTGGCATCCAAGTTTTGATGGGGAACGTCAGTACCTATTTTGACACAAAATTTGGTGGCTCTAGCCCAAAAAATGTGATAACTATAGGAGTTTCCAATTTCATGCAGAAGGGGTTGATGGCGGCGGAATCCGGGCACGTGGCATCCAAAATTTTGATGGATTTTTTTGGGGAACGTCAATATCAATCTTGACACAAAATTTGGTGGCTCTAGCAGGGATGATGGGGGCGGAAGGAGTGGGTGTGGCATCCAAAATTTTGATGCAGTTTTTTCAAGGACATGACTAGCTATCTGCGTGCTAAATTTGGTAACTCTAGCTGTAAGAATGTGAGAAATATTTGGTTTTATCGGTTTTATCGGTTTTCAGTTATCGAATTTATCGATTTCCCAGCCTCCTAGTAGGCGTGACACCCCAATCTTGACACTTTATCCGTCGTGCCTATAGACAAACATAATTGCAAAGTTTCAAGTCTCTAGCTTTACGGGTGTCGAAAAAAGTTGCGTTCATACAGACGGACAGACGGACGGACAGACACCATGACGGACATTGCACAAAACCAATATACTATGAGACCTTCGGTATCAAAGTATAAAAACATCGATAAGCCAAAAGAGCATTAAAATTGATCGTTTTTAACTAAGAAATCAATTGATACGAGTTTTATACCACAATTTAGAAGTGTAAGTGTTAAGGTGTAAGTGATGGGAAATGCTAAAGCAAATATGGCAAATCTAGCATTAATGCAAAACTTTCGGATTTGCACGTAAATGACAAGACAGTCAAGCATAAGTCTTCTTAAGTTATTTTGCACATTCTTTTTTTTTTTATCTACCCCCAACAATTTTCTGGCTATTTCTAGCTTATTTCAAAGGTTAGTTTAGCTTTTTTTATGACCCGAAGAGTTGGCAGCACTGCTTGCATACAATGGTTAGCTTAGTCAAGTTAAATAAAAGTATGTCAAAAAGTTTAATTAATGAAAAAAAAAAAAAAAAAAAAAACGTGTGTCTCTTGTCGGGGTTTGAACCCACGATCTTCGACCTGTGAAGCGGCAGTCTTCCCTCCATGCCACCGGAGCTTGAGAATTTGTCAGTCAAATTAGTAAGTTAAGCACAAGGGAAAACTGTTTTTCGTGGTTTTTACATGATATAACATACTTTATCGTGCCGAAAACTTTAAAAACATGTATTGTCATCTGTAACACATCTTTTGTGAAAATTGCAGAGCTCTAGCTAGTCGGGAACTTGGTGAAAATTTGATTACAAGATTCCAGGAGAGACAGACAAGTTAAGTTAAATAAAAGCATGTAAAAAGAGATGGAACCAGAACGGGACTTTCTTGTAGGATAATTGTTCGTATGCGTATGCATTTGTTTCATTTCTTGCTGGACAATGATACGACCAATCTTGTAACACAAAATATGTCGGTCATTATGGAAAATATTCAGAGCTTGCACGTAAGACGTACAAGCGTTGCAGATTTATGTGCAGCAGAGTGTTTATTGGAAAACGGCGTTACCTTTATCATGGCAGTCATTTATGTCTCCCCAAATAACAAATTAATAGATATTCAGGAGTTCATTCATCGAGCGCTGCTGGAGTATTATTATTGGAAGTAGATGTACTAACGGTCAGTACATCAGTACGTCAAGTGGCCCAACGATACCAAGCACCGGCTTGTTAACGCGCGGACCCAAGCAAAGAGCAACTAACCTCCGGCCCAACCGACCGAGGGGCACACCGCATATCTTACGGTTACGAAGATCGCGAACATGTAGACAAATGACATAAGACTAGCTTTTTAAGAGAACCAATAGAAGTGGCACTATTTATTAAACGGGATAAATCGTTATAGTTTGAACATAAAATACGGAAAGGATTATGACTAGCATAATTAGTGTAACATGCTTGAAGAGCGATGGGTAAAAAATTTCTTGTCCTCCTGATCGGAACTGCAAAACTAATTTGGCTGATTAATTCAGAGGAATCAATTTCACCAATTATTAGTTTGTGTAAAAAGACTACACCTAGCATTGTTCTGCGATCAGAAAGAGAAGGTAGATTTATTAGTAAAAGTCTACTGTGGTAGGAAGGTAAGCTAATGTTAGAGTCCCAATTAAGTCCCCTGAGGGCAAAGAGCAAAAATTGTTTTTGTACTGATTCTATTCTATCCTGGTGAACGAACGCTTAGCAGATACAACAAAAGTTTACATAAACTTCCACTCATTTTGGCCGGTGATTTTAACATCAACTTTAGTAATGAAAAATCAAAACTATTGCTACAGTTTCTAGAGGAAGTATTTGATTTAAGAATAAACAATAATCCAGCAGAATCAACAACAAAATATAATTCTACCATCGATGCAGTTTTTTCAAGACATTTAAATAAAATAGAGTCCCAAACATATGTTTCCTACTTTAGTTATCACAAGCCAATTATCACTAAAATTGATTGTTAATAATAAAAAAAATATTATTAAAACATAAAAAATAATAACATTTTATTACAATTCCTTCACTAATTAATCGAAAGGAGCTTCGTTCCATCCGGGTGTCCATTGACACCTCTCTTCTTTTATTTTTTCTTAATATTTCACAATTTTGTCACAAGGTCATCTAACATCCTCCATTAAAAATTGTTTCGTGGACGCATCTGTAAAAAGTATAAGAATCGTATTATTTTTTGAATACAATATAAATGTACAATTCACTTACTTCGAATGGTCAGTGTCACTCTCAAACCCCTAATGCTGTTTTTAAAGTCAGTGTCATTCACCTAATCAAAGGCAAAAAAAATAACACATTTAGTTATAAATTAAATATATACTTACAACATTTTTGAAGACTTCCTTATTCTGAATTTTTTCAGAATTAATACTCCACTGTAGCCGTTGCTCCAAAAATCTTCCCGTTTCATATCCATGGTTCTTTTTGAATAACATTAAGCAATTTTTATTAGCATATATACTTACAAGCATATGTACTTACCTATATATATGATGACTTGTTAATGGTCACAGAACTATTGGATTCATTTGAGTAACTCTGATATGAAAAGTGTCATCATCTATAACATTTAATACGAGAAACGTACGAGAAAACGGACGCTCGCTAAAAACCGAGGTGTTTGCCCGCTGGGTGGTAGGCTTTGCTTTGGTCGATATATGTTTGTATGTGTATGCAAATAAATTCTAGTTGCAATTTATACACATTAATATATATATAAATTATCGTGTTCCGAAGGAGCTATGATTATTGTATCGTTGTTTACCCGCGACCCGTATTAAAACACGGTGGTTGAGATGAGCTTGTTTATTGGAACGTCTTGCCTTGATAAAGTTGCTTAGGTTAGGTTAGGTTAGACCGGCTGACCCTCCCCGGGGGAAGTGTCACACATAGACCACTGAGGGTCCTTAGTGAAGCCGGCGTTCGGATAAGTTGGGACTATCTATGTGTGTGGTCCTGTGGCGTTTGTGTGCTTCGGGCAAATGCTAGAAGCTTGTTCGGTTCCATCTTGCTGGCCTCCTCTAGGGATGCCAGGAAGGGAGCCTGGAGGTGTTGTAAGCGTTTTGCTGCCAGTGCAGGGCAGTTGCAAAGTAGGTGCTCTAGTGTTTCTTTGACACCTGGTTCCTTGCACTTCCTGCATTCATCGTTGTCTGTCATGCCTAGCCTTTTCGCATGAGCTGCGACAAGGCAGTGGCCCGTCAGGAGTCCTGTAAGCATGCGGCAATCATGCCTTTGTAGTTTCAGCATGTATTGCGATAGCTTGTCGCTGTGCGTTTTACACATTATTTTGGAGATCCTGCAATTAGAGGTGTTTGTCCACCTTTGTGCTGCAGAATACCGTGCCTGTGTTTCCATGTACGAGTGTAGCGTTCGCAAGGAGATCGGAGTTTCCGCCATGTGGCTGTTGAGTCCCGTCGCTCCTTGTTTAGCCAGAGAGTCAGCTTTTTCATTTCCTTCGAAACCCTGATGGCTGGGAATCCAATAGATGCGCACGTTTTTGAGCGTGCTAAGCGCATCTAGTGCCTCCCTGCTCGCCAGGACATCTCGGGATCTTATGTAGTGCGACTGTAAGGCTTTTATTGCAGCCTGGCTGTCCACGAATATGTTTACTTCGTTGAGTGTTGTATTCGTTTGTAGGACCGTTTCCGCCGCTTTCCTTATTGCGAATATCTCCGCCTGGAATATACTGCAGTGGTCTGGTAGTTTGTAGGATAGGCTCATGGGCGGTTCGGCGCAGTACACTGCTGCGCCGACCCCCTCATTCATTTTTGAACCGTCTGTGTATATGTTGATTGCTGTCTGCTCTGCTCCTGAGCGCCAATCATCTTTTCCTAAGAGCGTGGGCGTGAAGTTGAAATTGTTTTTTGGGATCATGTAGTCTGTTTCGACCCGAGTCCCTATTCCAATTGTACTATGCCCGTAGTTATGTTTTGTCATGTTGCCTATCGTGCAAAGACGTTGAGCAGTCTTTTTTGCTACTAGGCGTGCCTGTATGTCCACTGGGTTGACATTCAATATAGCTTGTAGTGCTTTCGTGGGTGTGGTCCTCAGCGCCCCTGTGATGCACATGAGTGCATGTCGCTGGGTTTTTTCCAATCGTTTTAGGTAAGTGGATTTCTCCGTGGCCTTCCACCATACCAGTATTCCGTAGAGTAGTATGGGGCGCACAATTGAGATCAGAATCCAATGTGTTAGTCTTGGCGAGAGTCCCCAAGTGCTGCCCAACATTTTTTGCGATGTGTAGAGCGCATTGGTGGCTTTCTTCACCCTTTCTTCTACATTGAGCTTCCAGCTCAGCTTGCTGTCCAATACTATTCCCAGATATTTAATACTCTCCTTTGGTATCAGCGGTTTATCGTTTATTTTGGGGGGCGTCCAGTGAGGTACCTTGTATCTCTTGGTAAAGAGAATGAGGTCCGTCTTGTCTGCGTTGATACTTAGACCGGCTTCCGTTGCCCATGCTAGTATCTCTTTTAGTGTGTTGTCCATGACATGGCTTATTGTCGTTGGACATTTGCCCGTGATAATTATGCTTATGTCGTCCGCATAGGCAGTTATCTTTGGTGCTTTCCGTTTGAATTTCTTTAATAGGTCGTTTACCACCAAGTTCCACAGTAGGGGAGAGAGCACTCCTCCTTGGGGGGTGCCGCATTTTGCTTCCCTGATAGTGGTTATGGTTCCCCACTCCGCTAGTATTTTCCTGCTGCTCAGTAGATTTTGAACCCAGGATTGTACTGCTTCAGTTGGGTTCACAGCTCTTAGGCTGTGCATAATTGCCTCCGTCGACACATTGTTAAATGCGCCTGAGATGTCCAGAAATGCGCCTAGGGCGTATTCTTTGTGGTGAAGTGCCTTCTCTATGGTTGCAACAAGGGAGTGTAGCGCAGTTTCCACCGATTTACCCTTTGTGTACGCGTGTTGATTGCGTTCTAGAGACATCTCTGTGTTCTCTCTGATGTGGAGGTCTATCAGTTTCTCTAGCGTTTTTAACAGGAATGAGGTCAGGCTAATGGGTCTGTAGTCTTTAGGCAGCACGTGGCTGCATTTCCCCGCTTTCGGCAGAAAAATTACCCGTGCTGTCCTCCAGGCCACCGGCACATAGCCATGACTGAGACATCCCCTAAATATTTCTTTCAGCCATGGGGAGATCGTATGTTTGACCCTCTGCAGCATGGCTGGGAATATTCCGTCTGGACCTGGCGATTTGTAGCTCTCAAAGGAGTCTATAGCCCACAGTATCCTTCGTGTTGTTATGATATCTTCGGGAATTTCCACTCTGGTGGTTGGAGATATCATTTGTGCGTTTGTGTGAGCTTCTGTGCAGTTTGGGAAATGGGCCTCTAGGAGCACATTTGCCGCATCTACACTGCTTTCTGTCCATCTGCCGTCTTCAGTTTTTAGTTGGCTTTGAACTGTCTGTTGGCGAGCTAGCAGCTTTCTTAGCCTTGCGGTGTCAGCTGTCTTTTCTATGCCTGAACAGAAGTTTTGCCATGCGAGTCTTTTGGCTACTCTTACTTTTTTCTTGAAGTCTCGGAGCCGTACTTTGTATTCGTTCCATACTAGCTCTTCTTCTGCTTGTTTCGCTAGTTTAAAGAGATCTAGTACATCTTCCCTTTGTCCCTTGAGTTCTGGAGTCCACCACGGGGGCTTGTGTCTCTTCTTCACTTGGGATGGTTTACACGTCTTATGATAGGCCGTCACTAGACTTTTATTGAGTGTCTCTAGGGACTTCTCTAATTTATCAGGTGAGGCTATCTTAGGTGGTCGGGAAAGGTTTCTTTCAACCTCTTTCTCGAACTGCTCCCAGTCTGTGTTTCGCGGGTTCCTGTACACTTTCTTTTGCACTGTTCTTTCAAAGTTAACTCGGAATTGAATATACTTGTGGTCTGAGAAGGAGTGTCTGCTAAGGACTCTCCAATCTTTTACCACGGTATTTGTTACCGACGCGAGGGTTAAATCTAAGACGTTAGAGGAGGTAGGACCAACATATGTTGGTTCTTCCCCCTCGTTCGCAATCTTGAGATTAGTTTGTATGATAAAATCAAGCAGTGACTCACCTCTATCGTTGATGTCCCTGCTTCCCCATACCGTATGGTGTGCGTTGGCATCCGCTCCGATGGTGAGGGACTGCTTTTTTGGCTCGGTCTCCATCACCAGTCGAGCAAGCTCTTGGGAGGGGTGCGTCGGTGTCGTGCGCCATGTAGCATGATGCCATCAGAATTGGCTCATCCTTGCTACCTTCTAGCGCTATTACCGTGAGATCGTCAGTGCTGTAATTAGACAATAAGTAAGCATAGATACCCTTTCGTACCAGGATCGCGGTCCTTGCTCTACTCACTGTTGTTGTATAGAATACGTTGTAGTTCGGGTGTCTTAGTCCAGAAACCTTGTTTCCCGACGCTATCCAAGGTTCCTGGATGAGTGCGACGTCGGCGGGCCCTGTCTCCAGGGTTATCAGGAGCTCCGCCGAGGCCAACTTACTTTTGTGTAGGTTGACCTGGATGACCCTCAGCTCCATTGGTGGCTTTGGTGTCCTCCACGGATGCGACCTCCACTATGGTGATGTCTGCATCCTCGTCGTCCACGATCTCCAGGCTCTTGGTGGCGTGGGTGACCTCCGCTAAGTCCCTCTCCACTTCACCTATCGCCAGCGTGTTCTCGTTAGTGTCGTCCTGATGGCGTTTTTTGAGACGCAGGTACACGCTCCCTACGCCCCACGCCATCTTCCCGTGTCGTGCGTATAGCAGATCGTCGGCCTCCTTATTGATCTGAATGACCATTTGCTGGCCCTTGCTATCGGGTTTCGCAACATGGACCACTTTCCAATCAATCGTTGGCACGTCCGGGTTCTGCCACTTCAGTAGCTGCAGCGCCTGGTCCGCTGGGACGACCCTTGGGAAGAGTACTTTTGCCTTTGGCACGGACGGAATGCTAGTTCTGTCCACTACCTCCAGCTTGGCACCCTCCCACGGAGCGTCCATGGCAGCCACGACGCAGCTAAGGATTTTGACACCTGAGAGCCAGCCCGCTCCATCAAAAGAGATGGGAAGCGAGTCCGGTTCGCCCATCCGACTAAGAAGCGCATCGAACAGCAGCGCCTCCACCTTCTTCCACTGTTCGGGCTTCATTTTGCCGTTTGGGTCGCTCCGGTCGATGAGCGCGACGACTAGATGTCGCCTCGCTACATCGCTGGCCGTCGGCTTTGCTCGCGACACTGGCTTTTCGCAGGGCCGCTTGCTAGCTGGCACCTCTGCTTTTTCGGCTTCAGCGGAGCGCTGGCGTTTGACCGCCAGTTGCTCCTCCACCTTGTTGGCAAAACTGGCGTTCTCAGGCGTCATGTTCCCCGTTTTCTCGAAGTGAGACCTGCCCTCTTCGATCCTTTCGTCGGCCCACTTCTTGCTGCGGATCTCATCTTGTGTGAGTTCTCGCTTGCAGTCCGCGAGTCGCGCCCGGATCTTTAGGGCGGCCTTATAATGGGCTTTGGCCCTCATACCCTCCTTTGACCTTTTGAGCCCGACCTCTGACGTAGGAGACCCTCCATGTGATTCGCAATCCGAGTCTCCACGGACTGCGGTATCGCGCCACATTTTGGGTTTATTGATGTTGGGATTGGCAGTAGCTTTGCAACCGTCCTGGCCTGCTCCAACCAGTGCGGAGGGGTTGCTGGCGACACGCAGAGAGGATTTCTCCCCCCCGTGCCCGCCGGTGGTAGCACCCTTTCCCACCGACGTTTGGGTTGACATCCCAACCCGTGTTTTTTCGTCCGTCTTATCCATCGTGATTTTTATGTCTGGGGAGTCTACCCATAGCATTTTAGCCTTGCTGCCAAGGACCTCGAACCATAGTTTGCTTTTTGCTCTCGCAGTGCCGAGGCCTTTGAGTGGCAAAAAATCTCACCTTAGCTAAGCATCATACTACTGCTTCACAGGCGAGTAGATATGCGGTACATTCGTTTGTTTTAGGGCAGGGCGACATCCGTTGCATTGGTTCGCCCCTCGCCCTCGCAGTGCCGAAGCCTTTGAGTGGTTTGGGGTTCCCCTCCGCCAGTCATCCTTCCTTACCTAGGTTCGCTCCACACCCTCGTAGTGCCGAGGCCTTTGAGTGGTGTAAAGCTCCCCCTAGCCAGGCAGTGATAACTGTTGCATCAGCTCACCGCACCCTCGCATCGCCGAAGCCTTTGAGTGGTTTGCGGATTGCCTCGGCCGGACGCCGCTCTGCCCTTCAGCAAGGCAAATGGCACCACTAGCCCCTCGTTTGTTTCGAGGTAGCATGATGCCCATTGCCCAGCCGGCACCCTCGTGGAGGGTTCAGTTGAGGGTTTTCGCCAGCCTAAAGTTGCTTAAGATCTGATTTATAATTATACATTGAAGTTACTATAAACCCTAACTTTGAATAGCTGGCAGAGCGGCTTACAGCGCGGCCGATGGGCGGCTGGTAGATCGGCTGGCAGCGCGGCCGACGAGCGGTTGGCAGCGCAGCCGATGAGCGGTTGACAGAACGACGGACGAAGCGTAAATGTTTAAGTGACATATGACTTGCGTACATATGTCGGCAGCTATGTATGTAGGTATGTATGTATGTAGACTTGAGTTTCGCTCAAGTGCCGGCATATGCTCGTAGATATGTATGTAAATATGTATGTATGTGGATTTAAAATATGTTCATGGATTAAACGTTTTTTTATTTTATTCATAGGTGGATTGTTTGATGGAATTTTATTATAATATGTTTGCGGATGTGCAAATAGTATGTGATGTTAGTGTAATATAAATTTAAATATATAAAAAAAATGTGAAGGGTACAAATATTCCTTGTGAAAAATTTCGATGGCGCAGAATAAAACACACTTGTGTTCACTTGTAAGGTATACTTTCGAGTGACTTTAAGGGTACATAGTGCTTAATAATTAGGCGCTTAACATGTCCGAAAAGGTTTACAGGAGTTTTCTATTGCCGTGAGAGCCGCGGAAAGAAGGAACTGCAGCTCTTGTTTAGTTGCCTACTTTTAGGCATGAACATACCGCCCCCCTTGCAGTATTGCAATAGATAAAAAAAAAGGTTCAATTAATGGCTGCAGGATCCTGACAGAACCCAGCCAAAAACAATACTTTGCGCCAATGGAGCTCCACCTTGGCTGGATATTACTCCGGGGAGAATAATCGAAGGATACACGTCAGCTCCCAGCACTATGCTGGTTATGCCTGGATGGAACCAGTGGTCATCTGCCAGTGTAATATTGGCCGTGTTGGAGAAACGTTCTGCGATTGGTTTGGTTGGAGTGCGGATTTGAGTTGGCATCAAGTGGTGGATGACTTCCTTTTGGAATTCGGAGCACCGCGACTTCAGCACCGCAGTGCAAACCCTTTCGGAACAGACACGGGTGACGGAAGGCCGAAAGACGTTGTCAAAGACGTTGCGAACCTACTAAAGGGGCAGCACGGGTCGAGCACTGCCCGGGTATCGAAGATCTTCGTCCCCGTGTCACATCTTAATATCACCGTGGGCATCACGGTCGTCTTTTGATGCTTCAAAATCGCCGAAAGCGACAGGCCACTCAAAAAACCTGCGGAGGGTCGTGAAGGGGACCGACTAGCGTGGGACCCCGTCTGAACAGGCACTGGCGAAGACCGATGTGCCATATGCATATGCAGAAGGGTGTGATGGTCTCCTTGACACTTGCCACACCTATCTTCACGCCGACAAGTGGCTCCCGAATGCTGATGCGCCAAGCACTTTGGACAGTACTTGTTGACGAGCACCGCCCTAAGCCTCTTCTCCGCCGTCAGCAGCATGAAGCGGTGGCACTTCTTTAGAGCATGAATTCCGTGACAGACTCGGCAACGGAAGGAGTTAATACCTCGAGGACGCCTGTCTTCCGCTGAGCGAGGATCTCTGGGACGAGGAGCCATCTTTGTTCTGGGAATAACTAAAATCAAGTATTCTTAATTAGTACATATAAATTACACTGGATTGAGTACAAACGAGTACAAACGACTATGGAGCTAACGGAATTGTTATTTAGAGGAAGGCATTGGATTTTGTGTTTGGATAGTTGCTTCATTAGGAAGCAGGACAAGCTTGGCGACGGGCCTCTTAATTACACCGCGTGTAGTAAGGATATCTCCTAGTGTCAGAGCCTAAATAAGTCCGTTGGACGCGCCCTAGGCGCCATTCATCGGCAGGAATGTTGTCTTTCTTTATGATTACCATGTCTCCCGGCTACAGATTTCTTGTCTTCGATTGCCACTTCACTCTTTTATGCAGCTCCTTCAAATACTCTTCCTTCCAACGGAAACAAAGTTGTTAGTTAAGAGCTTTGAGGCGTGTCCATCTGTTTAAAATTTACATAGCACTCTCCTTGATCAAAAGCGGCACTTCGATCAGAAAGTGACCAGGACTGAGCGCCAAATCGAGCGAAAGCTGCGAGGAACTTTTTGGTGGTGAGATCGGATGTGGCCTCTAGATGAATAGCCTTAGTGAAGCACACAAAAACGCAAACGTAGCCCTTTGAAATTCGACAAGCTCGGCCAGTAAAATGGTCCGGCGAAGTCGACACCAGTGTTGGTAAAGGTTCTTGAAAAAGTGGCTCTTTGAGCTGGTAAATTACTCATGAGTTGGGTTTGAAGTCCTGTGGGTACTTTATCAGCTTGTCTGGATCTTCAGACAGCACTTTACTGCTTAGCTCAACGGGAACGTGTTGTGAGCCCTTTTGGCAGCGGATAATAAGCCGATGTACATAAGCCATCACCAGTAATGCCCTATTAAAATCGGAAAAACGCTCAAGATGGTCGATAGCGGGGGGGAGTGATGGCAAGACTAGCTTTAATGGAACGCTGTTCCAAGTTAGTGTTTAAAATGAAAACGGGAGATGAGGGCCATGAATCTTGGGAGATATTTAACCATTCTGGCCCTTGCCACCACAATTGACTATCCAGAAGTTCCTGTGGTGAATCTCCCCTACTAGCCAAATCAGCGGGATTATATTCAGAGCGGACGTGAGACCAAGTCCCCGGGTCTGTTGCTTGCAGTATTTTTGCGACTCTATTTCCCACAAAGGTGGTCCAAGTATTGGGGTTGTTTGTTTAGCCATGCCAGGACGATTGTGGAATCAGTCCAGTAATAACAGTCGACCTTATCATTTGTTAACTGTGGAAGGAGTGTGCTGGCCAGTTCTGCGAAGAGAACTGCACCACACAGCTCAAGCATCGGCAAAGAAACAGTCTTAATTGGAGCAACTCGAGTTTTTGCAGTGCGGAGATGCATGTGGACCAAATGGTCTACACGGACGTAAAGCGTTGCGCTGTAAGCACGCTGTGTTGCATCACAAAACCCGTGATATTGGATTTTTGCAGTCGGTTGGAAATTTAACAACCTTGGAATGCGGATCTTGCCCAACATGGGGTAGCAAGTCAAGAAATCTCGCCAGCGACAATCAAGCTCTTCGGGCAGCACATCATCCCAGTCTAGCTTGACGAGCCAAACCTCTTGCATGAATATTTTAGCGCGCACGATAACGGGTGCCAACCATCCAGCAGGATCAAAAAGTTTCGCTATCTGCGAAAGTACGTCGCGCTTGGAAAAGGCTTTCTTGACTATCAAGGCGGAATGGGAGCAAAAGAACACATCGGAGTCGGCTTGGCATCTAATTCCTAACGTCTAACACTGGCTTCTTCGATTTCCAAAAAGTCATCTCGAAGAAAATGGTTTTTTGGAATTTCTTTTAGAACGAATTTCTCATTTGATGTCCACTTTCGTAATGGAAACCCAGCACTCGCTAGCGAATTACGAAAATCTCAGATCTTGAGAATTGCGTGTTCCCTGGAGTGCGCCCCTGCTAGTACATCATCTACATACATGTGCTTGGAAATAATGTCACTAGCAAGAGGAAATTCTTCTTTAACATCCATTGCAAGCTGCTGCAACACGCGGATGGCCGAAAAGGGAGCGCAATTGACACCAAATGTAACAGTATTGAGCTCGAAGTCGAACAATTCATTATTTTTATTTCGGAACAGAATCCGTTGATACATTTTGGTTATACTCGCGTTGAAAACGTAGCGAAAATAACGCCACTTGAGGATCTGTACGGCTAGGACTGGTCCTGGGTATAGTTCGTCATTCAAACTTTTGCTGTTTGTTGATACACTGGATGCGTTAAACACCACGCGAACCTTGGTAGGTGTTTTGTCTGGCTTAAAAAGAGCATGATGAGGGAGATAAAAATGGTTACAGCAGGGACTTGTCTCATGTGACCTAAGTCTATGTACTCCTGAATCAGAGAGTCGTACTGCTCTTTTTGAGGAACGTTTTAATTCAAACGGCTTTCGTTCTTCAGAAACTGATCTAATCCAATGGACCTTGAATGTCCCAACTGGATGTGATCAGGGTTTCGAAAGGGAAGTGTGACTACATATCTTCCACTTTCATTTCTCTTAGTGGTGCGGACAAAATTGCTTTCACACTTGGCATCAGAGTCCTTTATCGGACTTAGAGGAAGAACCACCACCTCCAAAAACTTTGTAAGAAGTTTGTCTAACTGTAGCTCAGGATCAACGGAAAACCTTGGTTGTGAACGTGGAAATAGATGAGCCAATGCTCTTGGCTATTGGGCCTGGTAGAATCCAGCCAAAGATAGACTCTTGCCCTAATAGGACTCCACAAATGTTGGACTGGGAACCGCCTAATAAAATGGACGGGAGGATAGCTGCGCCTTAAAGCACATCTATCTGCGAGCTCCTATAAAACGTGGGGTCAGCCAATTGGATCTCTGGCAAATCTTTCAGTATCGTTTGGGTAGGAGGGTAGGTTACCTGCCAGATGAGAAATAACAAACGCCGAAGATTCAATTTGAATTGTCGGTATCAGTGGGGAGCCTATGAAAAGTGGCACAATTTTTGAGGCTTGGCTGCTAGGGTTTGATTTAACCCACTAATCTGGGCTTGATTGAAAGTTCGAGTCGTAATGAACGTTGCTTCCGATCCTGATTCGATGAGTGCACGTACCTTGTACGTAGTACCTGCATATCACATATTTATCAGGGCAGTGCCGAGCAAAACACCTTGTGTTTTTGCTGAAAAATATGTCTGGACATTAGGGGTTATGTTTGACGAAGTGTTTGTCACGAGAGCCGATTGAGGCTGGGGGTCGCTTCGATGAAGAAGCGTATGATGGCGCTTGCACGTGAAACAACTGTGTGCTCTTGTGCAGTCTTTAAGGAGATGGCCTCTCGCGAAGCAGTTCAAACATATTTTCTGTTGTTTTATGTGGGGAGATCTGCCCTTGGGAGACATTTGCTGAAATCGCGGACATAGGCGAATAGGATGATTTTCCTTTGAACATAACCGACAACAGTGAGGTTTTACGTTTACTTTGTTCGCTAAGCATGGATGCACAGCGTTCATAAGCCGCATAGCAGTGGTCATATATCGCATGAAGAATTGCACTATCGGACTCACCGCTGTGTCCAGCAGATTCAGAGAGCGCTCTTAAACAGCGCTCGAATTTCTGCTCGACCTTGTCCCACAAGCTCCGTATCTGATCTTGTCGGACCTTGAGCGTATGCAGTGATACTTCGGAATTGGAAGCGAATTTTGACTCAAACTGAATGAGACGATCGGTCACCGAAATGAAGGTGGCCAGTGTAAACATGCTTTGCATTTTTAAGTTCTGACCGACTGATCTCGTAATGGGCTGTGTGTCCGTATCTGGGCGCTTTGCTGAGGTGGACGCGAGTGGTTTAATTTGTTCCTTACTAGATGAGCCACTAGGCACTACGGATTGACTTGTATCGGAACTTGATCTTCTATGGAGTCTGAGCGGAACAGAAAGGAGCTTCTTTTTATCTTTGGCAGTGTCAATTGGCATGCTAGGATCTAATGCAGCCAGAAAATAAATAAATATTTATTATTGCGGACGATATACATATACCAGTAGGAACAATACAGTATGGACCAGTGGAATGGAACTACCAGATAATAAATAATTATTAATAATTATTTACTATAAGCGCAGCAGTGCACACGAAAGATACTAATTTTTGAATTAGTTAATTATCTTGAGATCGATAATATATATAAACACAGACGATAATTAATGCAATGATTTTTTTTGGATGTGAACGTCGGATACGGAACCGTTTAATATTTTCTTCTCTAATATTTTGTGTACTTTGTGGTGCAGAAATATCGATTTCGAAGACGCTAGTTTGCTACTAACTTGGTGCTAGTGCGGAAATCTCGATATCGATGGCGATAGTTTGGACATATGTTGTAAGACGAAGAACTAACAATGCTTGTAGTTTGTTATAAATAAATGTAGCAAATAATGTTTAAAATAATATTTCGTGATCGTGTTTATGTTATGGCGCTTTATTGAAAATGTGTAACTTTATTTATATCTTTGTGTTGTAGCGGCCAGAGTTTATTTGGCTATGGATTTATTTTTGTGTTATGTGCATGTTTGAGTTTAATATGTTTGTTTAAACAGTGGAATAAATGTTCAAAATATTTAATAAGTTCTATAAGATTGGACAAATTATAGTCTTATGTTTTCAAATACAAAAAATGTGTCGGCAGTGCGTACTTGAATGTATATGTGCCCAGCTGGCAATCGGTTTCGAGAATGGGTCCGTTTTCTACAATTTCGCGAACTTTTCTCTTACAAAACTGTCGAGAACGACACTCGAAAAAGTGTCGAGAAAGTATCACTTGTCGCTTAGTTTGTGGCAGCAAAACCTTCGTTAGCGATAGTTGCGAACGGATCCGTTTTCGTATCGAAAAATTGTCGAGAAAGGGTAGAGAATGGATGTAAAAACGGACAGAAAACGGACCCGTTTATGATAAGAGAATGGTTCGAAAATGGGCTCGAGAACGTATTAGAAAAGATTATATTTGCGATAGTAAAAATTCCCTTATTATTTAATTTATTTTCACTTAATTTAAATTAATATTTATTAACTTATATGTAATTTAATTATAATAAAATTTTTTTGGACGAAGTTCCTTATTGCTCGTTGCGAAAGGGGGCTAGACTGAAAAAATTAAGACTAAAAGTTCTAACGGCACAGTTTTCCCTTTTGCTTAAGTTATTAATTTGACTGGCATGAAGGGAAGACTGCCGCTTCACAGACCGAAGGTCGTGAGTTCGAACACCGACCGAGACATACTTTTATTTGTGTTTTTTTTTTTTTATAAATTAAAATCTATTACAAATGTATGCAAGAAAGCGAATAAAATCATGTCTTCAAACTTTTTTTTTATTTAGTTGTTGCTATGTTCCCGCTAAATCTAGCGGGTTGCAATTTGCAAATGCGATATAAAATGTAAAATAGCGGCTAGCGGAAATAATACCTATTTTCCAACTTCATGTATTTTTATGTTTTACGTTGCAACACTTAAATACTTTATTTTTTCCATTTGAATGGAAAACAAGTAAAAACGTTGCAGTCGGAAGCATCCGACTGCGGAATACTTTGATACCAGTAAAAGAACTGTTGATAAGGGGGAATGCAGTGGCGAAGAGAGTGGGCCATGTGGTAAACATCGCCAGCTATCATGTTACCAAATTTGGTGACTTTAGCTCAAAAACTGTGGAAGATAACTTAACTCCCAAATTTAAAAGGTGGGCGGCAGAGGTAGGCGTGGCATCCAAATTTTTGAATCAAATGTTTTCAACTGTCACTATATATCTGCCTACCAAGTTTGGTGGCTCTAGCTCAAAAACTGAGAGATATAGCCGATTACGATTTTATAAGGCGGGTGGCTTGGGTGGGCGTGGCATCCAAAATTTTGATGCAGATCTGTGGAAGATGTTGCCTTCTATCTTTCTACCCAATTTACGGGCTCTAGCTTAAAAACTATAAGAGATATCGATATTTCCGATTTTAAATAGTGGACGGCAGAGGTGGGCGTGGCATCCTTATTTTTAATGCAGACCTTTTGTAGATGTCACCATATATCCTCCTACCAAATTTGGTGACTCTAGCTCGAAAAATGTGAAAACTATAGGCGTTTCCAATTTCAAGTAGAAGGGGGGATGGGGGCGGAATCAGGGGGCGTGGCATCCAAAATTTGGATGCTTTTTTTTTGGGGAACGTTAATATCTATCTTCACACAAAGTCCAAAAAATGTGAAAACTATAGGCGTTTCCAATTTCTTGGGGATGGGGGCGGAATCAGGGGTCGTGGCATCCAAGTTTTGATGGGGAACGTCAGTACCTATTTTGACACAAAATTTGGTGGCTCTAGCCCAAAAAATGTGATAACTATAGGAGTTTCCAATTTCATGCAGAAGGGGTTGATGGCGGCGGAATCCGGGCACGTGGCATCCAAAATTTTGATGGATTTTTTTGGGGAACGTCAATATCAATCTTGACACAAAATTTGGTGGCTCTAGCAGGGATGATGGGGGCGGAAGGAGTGGGTGTGGCATCCAAAATTTTGATGCAGTTTTTTCAAGGACATGACTAGCTATCTGCGTGCTAAATTTGGTAACTCTAGCTGTAAGAATGTGAGAAATATTTGGTTTTATCGGTTTTATCGGTTTTCAGTTATCGAATTTATCGATTTCCCAGCCTCCTAGTAGGCGTGACACCCCAATCTTGACACTTTATCCGTCGTGCCTATAGACAAACATAATTGCAAAGTTTCAAGTCTCTAGCTTTACGGGTGTCGAAAAAAGTTGCGTTCATACAGACGGACAGACGGACGGACAGACACCATGACGGACATTGCACAAAACCAATATACTATGAGACCTTCGGTATCAAAGTATAAAAACATCGATAAGCCAAAAGAGCATTAAAATTGATCGTTTTTAACTAAGAAATCAATTGATACGAGTTTTATACCACAATTTAGAAGTGTAAGTGTTAAGGTGTAAGTGATGGGAAATGCTAAAGCAAATATGGCAAATCTAGCATTAATGCAAAACTTTCGGATTTGCACGTAAATGACAAGACAGTCAAGCATAAGTCTTCTTAAGTTATTTTGCACATTCTTTTTTTTTTATCTACCCCCAACAATTTTCTGGCTATTTCTAGCTTATTTCAAAGGTTAGTTTAGCTTTTTTTATGACCCGAAGAGTTGGCAGCACTGCTTGCATACAATGGTTAGCTTAGTCAAGTTAAATAAAAGTATGTCAAAAAGTTTAATTAATGAAAAAAAAAAAAAAAAAAAACGTGTGTCTCTTGTCGGGGTTTGAACCCACGATCTTCGACCTGTGAAGCGGCAGTCTTCCCTCCATGCCACCGGAGCTTGAGAATTTGTCAGTCAAATTAGTAAGTTAAGCACAAGGGAAAACTGTTTTTCGTGGTTTTTACATGATATAACATACTTTATCGTGCCGAAAACTTTAAAAACATGTATTGTCATCTGTAACACATCTTTTGTGAAAATTGCAGAGCTCTAGCTAGTCGGGAGCTTGGTGAAAATTTGATTACAAGATTCCAGGAGAGACAGACAAGTTAAGTTAAATAAAAGCATGTAAAAAGAGATGGAACCAGAACGGGACTTTCTTGTAGGATAATTGTTCGTATGCGTATGCATTTGTTTCATTTCTTGCTGGACAATGATACGACCAATCTTGTAACACAAAATATGTCGGTCATTATGGAAAATATTCAGAGCTTGCACGTAAGACGTACAAGCGTTGCAGATTTATGTGCAGCAGAGTGTTTATTGGAAAACGGCGTTACCTTTATCATGGCAGTCATTTATGTCTCCCCAAATAACAAATTAATAGATATTCAGGAGTTCATTCATCGAGCGCTGCTGGAGTATTATTATTGGAAGTAGATGTACTAACGGACAGTACATTCAAGTGGCCCAACGATACCAAGCACCGGCTTGTTAACGCGCGGACCCAAGCAAAGAGCAACTAACCTCCGGCCCAACCGACCGAGGGGCACACCGCATATCTTACGGTTACGAAGATCGCGAACATGTAGACAAATGACATAAGACTAGCTTTTTAAGAGAACCAATAGAAGTGGCACTATTTATTAAACGGGATAAATCGTTATAGTTTGAACATAAAATACGGAAAGGATTATGACTAGCATAATTAGTGTAACATGCTTGAAGAGCGATGGGTAAAAAATTTCTTGTCCTCCTGATCGGAACTGCAAAACTAATTTGGCTGATTAATTCAGAGGAATCAATTTCACCAATTATTAGTTTGTGTAAAAAGACTACACCTAGCATTGTTCTGCGATCAGAAAGAGAAGGTAGATTTATTAGTAAAAGTCTACTGTGGTAGGAAGGTAAGCTAATGTTAGAGTCCCAATTAAGTCCCCTGAGGGCAAAGAGCAAAAATTGTTTTTGTACTGATTCTATTCTATCCTGGTGAACGAACGCTTAGCAGATACAACAAAAGTTTACATAAACTTCCACTCATTTTGGCCGGTGATTTTAACATCAACTTTAGTAATGAAAAATCAAAACTATTGCTACAGTTTCTAGAGGAAGTATTTGATTTAAGAATAAACAATAATCCAGCAGAATCAACAACAAAATATAATTCTACCATCGATGCAGTTTTTTCAAGACATTTAAATAAAATAGAGTCCCAAACATATGTTTCCTACTTTAGTTATCACAAGCCAATTATCACTAAAATTGATTGTTAATAATAAAAAAAATATTATTAAAACATAAAAAATAATAACATTTTATTACAATTCCTTCACTAATTAATCGAAAGGAGCTTCGTTCCATCCGGGTGTCCATTGACACCTCTCTTCTTTTATTTTTTCTTAATATTTCACAATTTTGTCACAAGGTCATCTAACATCCTCCATTAAAAATTGTTTCGTGGACGCATCTGTAAAAAGTATAAGAATCGTATTATTTTTTGAATACAATATAAATGTACAATTCACTTACTTCGAATGGTCAGTGTCACTCTCAAACCCCTAATGCTGTTTTTAAAGTCAGTGTCATTCACCTAATCAAAGGCAAAAAAAATAACACATTTAGTTATAAATTAAATATATACTTACAACATTTTTGAAGACTTCCTTATTCTGAATTTTTTCAGAATTAATACTCCACTGTAGCCGTTGCTCCAAAAATCTTCCCGTTTCATATCCATGGTTCTTTTTGAATAACATTAAGCAATTTTTATTAGCATATATACTTACAAGCATATGTACTTACCTATATATATGATGACTTGTTAATGGTCACAGAACTATTGGATTCATTTGAGTAACTCTGATATGAAAAGTGTCATCATCTATAACATTTAATACGAGAAACGTACGAGAAAACGGACGCTCGCTAAAAACCGAGGTGTTTGCCCGCTGGGTGGTAGGCTTTGCTTTGGTCGATATATGTTTGTATGTGTATGCAAATAAATTCTAGTTGCAATTTATACACATTAATATATATATAAATTATCGTGTTCCGAAGGAGCTATGATTATTGTATCGTTGTTTACCCGCGACCCGTATTAAAACACGGTGGTTGAGATGAGCTTGTTTATTGGAACGTCTTGCCTTGATAAAGTTGCTTAGGTTAGGTTAGGTTAGACCGGCTGACCCTCCCCGGGGGAAGTGTCACACATAGACCACTGAGGGTCCTTAGTGAAGCCGGAGTTCGGATAAGTTGGGACTATCTATGTGTATGGTCCTGTGGCGTTTGTGTGCTTCGGGCAAATGCTAGAAGCTTGTTCGGTTCCATCTTGCTGGCCTCCTCTAGGGATGCCAGGAAGGGAGCCTGGAGGTGTTGTAAGCGTTTTGCTGCCAGTGCAGGGCAGTTGCAAAGTAGGTGCTCTAGTGTTTCTTTGACACCTGGTTCCTTGCACTTCCTGCATTCATCGTTGTCTGTCATGCCTAGCCTTTTCGCATGAGCTGCGACAAGGCAGTGGCCCGTCAGGAGTCCTGTAAGCATGCGGCAATCATGCCTTTGTAGTTTCAGCATGTATTGCGATAGCTTGTCGCTGTGCGTTTTACACATTATTTTGGAGATCCTGCAATTAGAGGTGTTTGTCCACCTTTGTGCTGCAGAATACCGTGCCTGTGTTTCCATGTACGAGTGTAGCGTTCGCAAGGAGATCGGAGTTTCCGCCATGTGGCTGTTGAGTCCCGTCGCTCCTTGTTTAGCCAGAGAGTCAGCTTTTTCATTTCCTTCGAAACCCTGATGGCTGGGAATCCAATAGATGCGCACGTTTTTGAGCGTGCTAAGCGCATCTAGTGCCTCCCTGCTCGCCAGGACATCTCGGGATCTTATGTAGTGCGACTGTAAGGCTTTTATTGCAGCCTGGCTGTCCACGAATATGTTTACTTCGTTGAGTGTTGTATTCGTTTGTAGGACCGTTTCCGCCGCTTTCCTTATTGCGAATATCTCCGCCTGGAATATACTGCAGTGGTCTGGTAGTTTGTAGGATAGGCTCATGGGCGGTTCGGCGCAGTACACTGCTGCGCCGACCCCCTCATTCATTTTTGAACCGTCTGTGTATATGTTGATTGCTGTCTGCTCTGCTCCTGAGCGCCAATCATCTTTTCCTTAGAGCGTGGGCGTGAAGTTGAAATTGTTTTTTGGGATCATGTAGTCTGTTTCGACCCGAGTCCCTATTCCAATTGTACTATGCCCGTAGTTATGTTTTGTCATGTTGCCTATCGTGCAAAGACGTTGAGCAGTCTTTTTTGCTACTAGGCGTGCCTGTATGTCCACTGGGTTGACATTCAATATAGCTTGTAGTGCTTTCGTGGGTGTGGTCCTCAGCGCCCCTGTGATGCACATGAGTGCATGTCGCTGGGTTTTTTCCAATCGTTTTAGGTAAGTGGATTTCTCCGTGGCCTTCCACCATACCAGTATTCCGTAGAGTAGTATGGGGCGCTCAATTGAGATCAGAATCCAATGTGTTAGTCTTGGCGAGAGTCCCCAAGTGCTGCCCAACATTTTTTGCGATGTGTAGAGCGCATTGGTAGCTTTCTTCACCCTTTCTTCTACATTGAGCTTCCAGCTCAGCTTGCTGTCCAATACTATTCCCAGATATTTAATACTCTCCTTTGGTATCAGCGGTTTATCGTTTATTTTGGGGGGCGTCCAGTGAGGTACCTTGTATCTCTTGGTAAAGAGAATGAGGTCCGTCTTGTCTGCGTTGATACTTAGACCGGCTTCCGTTGCCCATGCTAGTATCTCTTTTAGTGTGTTGTCCATGACATGGCTTATTGTCGTTGGACATTTGCCCATGATAATTATGCTTATGTCGTCTGCATATGCAGTTATCTTTGGTGCTTTCCGTTTGAATTTCTTTAGTAGGTCGTTTACCACCAAGTTCCACAGTAGGGGAGAGAGCACTCCTCCTTGGGGGGTGCCGCATTTTGCTTCCCTGATAGTGGTTATGGTTCCCCACTCCGCTAGTATTTTCCTGCTGCTCAGTAGATTTTGAACCCAGGATTGTACTGCTTCAGTTGGGTTCACAGCTCTTAGGCTGTGCATAATTGCCTCCGTCGTCACATTGTTAAATGCGCCTGAGATGTCCAGAAATGCGCCTAGGGCGTATTCTTTGTGGTGAAGTGCCTTCTCTATGGTTGCAACAAGGGAGTGTAGCGCAGTTTCCACCGATTTACCCTTTGTGTACGCGTGTTGATTGCGTTCTAGAGACATCTCTGTGTTCTCTCTGATGTGGAGGTCTATCAGTTTCTCTAGCGTTTTTAATAGGAATGAGGTCAGGCTAATGGGTCTGTAGTCTTTAGGCAGCACGTGGCTGCATTTCCCATTTTGAACATAAGCTCATCTAAGTCCTAGGCAGTACAAGCTTGTTTCCGATTTTCGATAAATATTTCCGTTTTCGACATACACATGTAATCTATTACAAAAATTTCTCGAATTTGGAAAATGTAAAAATGGGTGTTGAAATAATGGGTAACGATATAACTTTTCTGAAAATTTCGAAATCGGTTAAGAAACACCAGAGATATCGAAGATTGAAGTTTAGTCACAGATGCATGCAGACAATGACTGTACGCGTTATGTACAGGGTTCGGGGTATCTCCTAGTCGGGAAATCTCGACTAGAGCCTTCTTACTTGTTTTTATTGAAAATACTGAATATTTTCATTATTATTGTAATTAAACAATCTAATTTCAAGTGGATGTCTGACAAAAGAGAAGGCGCTGATCGGAAAGCTTGGAAAGGATTTTTGCAAAGAAACCTCAATATGTGATTGTGTCAACAAATTTGCCAAAAAAGTTTGCAGAACTCCTTCTGAATATTGCACAGGCATGCAGTCGATATGCCAAACAACCTGGCAACGGTTCTGTACTCGGCGGATGAGCCCAGTCTGTAACCCGCTTGTCTAGTGGGATGCACGCTCTTGGAGTCTTTCTTTCCATTTGAGGCAGGGCATCGACTAACTTTTGAAAGAGGCTTCTTTCCATTCTGAAGCTCTCCTTGAAAGAATCCTCACTTAACTTTGGCACATCCATCTCCCAATAACAACCATTGCGCTCTAGCATCCAGACACTTCGCGTGCTAATAAAGTCGAACTGCGACAACATATTTAGCGCAGCCGTTGCTGCTGCCGCTTCTTTGTTTTCGCAATCAACAAAATGGCTTAAAATGTTTTATTATTATTAATTATTGCAGTATTATTAATGCTTTCAATCACAAAAAAGGACACAAAATTAAGCTGATTATAAAGACTTTCTTTCCTGCTAACCACTAAGGCTTTTTTTTTAGCGGTGCCAGTGTAATAGCACTATTAGAGCCCATTTAAACTATGAAGTTCTTTCATAAAGTTTTTCCATGCATTTTTTGTATGTTGGCAAGGAATGAAGATTGGTAACAACTGCACGCAAAACTTCATGACTTGTGAAGTCGTGCAGTTTTTCCCATTTTGCTTTGCTTTATTCCGATTGCATGTAAATACAGAGTTGCACAGGATTTCATATTTTTTAAAATTATATTTTGACGTAGATGTCCAAACGAACAGTACAATCAAGTGGCCCAACGATACCAAGCACCGGCTTGTTAACGCGCGGACCCAAGCAAAAAGCCACCACCTCCCGCCTGACCGACCGAGGGGCACTTTTGAAAGTTATCTAAATCTGTTTGTAGTTTTTGAGCTGACAACAGAGCAGTACCTGATATGCATAATTTTACATCGTCAGCATAAATCAGCACTCGAGAATGGTTAATTACAGATGGAAGATCATTGATGAACAGTGTAAACAATAAAGGTCCAAGGTGACTTCCTTGCGGAACACCGGAAGTGACATGAACCACCTTAGAGACAGAACCTTTATAACTGACTCTATGTGTTTGATGAATTAAATATTCCCTTATCCACCGAATGAGATTGCTTGGAAAACCTAAAAGTTCAAGTTTAAGAAGTAAAATGTAGTGATTAACCGAGTAAATAACATCCGTTTGGATTTTATTTTGAAAGCCCTTAACAACATGTGATGTGAATTCTAACAGTTTAATGGTAGTGCATCTATGTTTCATGAATCCATGCTGGCACGGTGAAATTAAAATCTGCAAAAATGTTGTAATTGAGAAGTTATTAATTTCTCAAACATTTTTGGTATAGCAGACAATTTGGAGATACCCCTATAATTTTGAACATTAGAGTTGTCTCCTTTTTTATGGAGCGGAATAATAAATGATTCTTTCCAGATATTAGGAAAATAAAATTTCTCTATAGACAAACTCAACAATTTGTGCAAAGGCTTTAAGAGACCATCAGCACAGTACTTAAGCACACAGCTTGGTACGCCGTCAGGTCCCGGGGAAAATACAGGCTTAATACCTTGTAGATCACGTAGTAATGAAAACACTGTGATTCTTGGTCTAAAAATGCAATTAGAGCCAAAAACCTGATACGGGTAAGGCAGATCAGACTGATTATCAAATGAACTGTATGCTGTTTGACAAATTTCAGCAAATAAATCGGCAATGGCCTGATCTGAGTTGGCCGACTTGTTTTCGCTTCCCATAAACGAGGTCAAAGAACCTGGAACGCGCAATCAAGTACAATGAGTAATGAACAGAAGAGCCAGATTTTCTGAAACTCTTATAAAGCTTAGATTTTGGATTTTTAAGGGCTGTCAACTCTCGTGTAAACCACGCAGGTTTGTTTTTCCTACTTGGCCTACCCAAAGGGACACACATGTCGAATAAATTGTCTTATGAAAACGCCAAACGACGTTTTTTTTTAGCACTTGAGAGAAGATTAAGTAAGCAACCAGAGATTTGCGATATGTACATTGCTTTCATTAAAGAGTACATTTCTCTTAATCATATGAGCATCACTGACAACATTATCCCGAGCGAGCCGCATTATTTTATTCCATATCAATGCGTGCTGCGACCGCAAAGCACATCTACAAGACTGAGAGTCGTATTTGATGCCTCCAGTAAAACTTCGTCGCAAATGTCCCTAAACGACATTTTGATGGTTGGTCCCACCATCCAACCCACATTGTATTCAATTCTGCTAAGGTTTCGAATGTATCCTTTTGCAATTACCGCAGATATAGCTAAAATGTGCCGTCAAGTCGAAATATATGAGACCCAGCGTAACTTTCAGTTAATTGTCTGGAGGGAAAGGCCTGCAGAATCATTAAAAATATACCGTTTAAACACCGTAACTTATGGCACGGCTTCAGCACCATTTTTAGCAATAAGATGCTTAAAATATTTAAGTGATGTGCATGCTACAACACATCCTTTGGTGTCGAAGTCGTTGGCTAAAGACTTTTATGTAGATGATTTGCTATCTGGTGCAAATTCCTTGGAAGAACTACGGTTGTTGAAAAACGAGTTGGTTTCTGTTTTAAGTTCTTTTGGCTTTACGCGAACAAAATGGTCTTCTAATTGCGAGCAAATTAATGCCAAGCTTAAAGATGATTCAATTGTAATTGCGCACGAAGAGACAAAGACGCTCGGATTGCTTCGGCATCCTAGACAAGACGTCTTTAAATACACAGTACTCTCCTTCGTATCGCGACTGTACGACCCGTTAGGCCTTTTATTTTCGCTTATTACTCGTGCAAAGATTTTTCTACGAGAACTGTGGCTTCAAAACCTCGGCTGGGACGACCCAATACCCACCGACTTGCAAAATGATCTGCATGCCGTATACACATGGCTTTGATAAACTTAATTCAATTTCAGTCCCTCGTTATGTAGGCATTGCACCAAATGTATCTTGCCAAATTCATGGCTTTTCTGATGCTTCATCACGAGCCTTTGGGTGCTGTACTTACTTAAGAATTTCTGATCAGAATAGCGTATCTGACAGATTACTAATGACAAAATCGAAAGTAGCCCCACTTAAAACTAAGTCAATACCGCGCCTAGAGTTGTGCGCTGCGCAGCTGTTTGCCAAGCTTTGGGCAAATGTAAAGGGTCTGATCGAAATTCCTGTAGATCAAGTCGTGCTGTGGTCAGATTCGGAAGTCGTTCTTCACTGGTTGCAAATGCATGCATCCAAGTTAAATACGTTCGTTGCTAACCGTGTGGCCGACATACAGGAGTTAAGCATAGGTGCGACGTGGCATCATGTTCCGACTAAAGACAACCCAGCAGATATAGTATCTCGAGGATGGTCTGCAATCGAACTCAAAGAATCGATTTGGTTCAATGGTCCGCAATACTTGTCGAAGGCGCAGTCGCATTGGCCAATTAATTCTCATATTAAAACAAGTAAAAACGTTGCAGTCGGACGCAACCGACTGCGGAATACTTTGATACCAGTAAAAGAACTGTTGATAAGGGGGAATGCAGGGGCGAAGGGAGTGGGCCATGTGGTAAACATCGCCAGCTATCATGTTACCAATTTTGGTGACTTTAGCTCAAAAACTGTGGAGATAACTTAACTCCCAAATTTAAAAGGTGGGCGGCAGAGGTAGGCGTGGCATCCAAATTTTTAAATCAAATGTTTTTAACTGTCACTATCTATCTTCCTACCAAGTTTAATGGCTCCAGCTCAAAAACTGTTAAAGATATAGCCGATTCCAATTTTATAAGGCAGGTGGCTTTGGTGGGCGTGGCATCCAAAATTTTGATGCAGATCTTTGGTAGATGTTGCCTTCTATCTTTCTACCCAATTTACGGGCTCTAGCTTAAAAACCATTAGAGATATCGAAATTTCCGACTTTAAAAGGTGGTCGGCAGAAGTGGGCGTGGCATCCTTATTTTTGAGGCAGACCTTTTGTAGATGTCACCATATATCTTCCTACCAAATTTGGTGACTCTAGCTCGAAAAATGTGAAAACAATAGGCGATTCCAATTTCTTGGAGAAGGGTGGATGGGGGCGGAATCAGGGGGCGTGGCATCCAAGTTTTGATGGGGAACGTCAGTACCTATCTTGACAGAAAATTTGGTGGCTCTAGCCCAAAAAAAGGGAGAACTATAGGCGTTTCCAATCTCATGGAGAAGGGGGGAATGGTGTCGGAATCAGGGGGCGTGGCATCCAAAATTTTGATGCAGATCTTTGATAGATGTTGCCTTCTATCTTTCTACCCAATTTACGGGCTCTAGCTTAAAAACTATTAGAGATATCGAAATTTCCGACTTTAAATGGTGGTCGGCAGAGGTGGGCGTGGCATCCTTATTTTTTAGGCAGACCTTTTGTAGATGTCACCATATATCTTCCTACCAAATTTGGTGACTCTAGCTCGAAAAATGTGAAAACAATAGGCGTTTCCAATTTCTTGGGAAGGGGGGATGGGGCGGAATCAGGAGGCATGGCATCCAAAATTTTGATGCTTTTTTTTGGGGAACGTTAATATCTATCTTCACACAAAGCCCAAAAAATGTGAAAGCTATAGGCGTTTCCAATTTCTTGGAGAAGGGTGGATGGGGGCGGAATCAGGGGGCGTGGCATCCAAGTTTTGATGGGGAACGTCAGTACCTATCTTAACACAAAATTTGGTGGCTCTAGCCCAAAAAATGTGATAACTATAGGAGTTTCCAATTTCATGGATAAGGGGGGGATGGGGGCGGAATCCGGGCACGTGGCATCCAAAATTTTGATGCATTTTTTTGGGTAACGTCAATATCAATCTTGACACAAAATTTGGTGGCTCTAGCCCGTAAAATGTGAAAACTATAGGCGTTTCCAATTTCAAGCAGCAGGGATGATGGGGGCGGAAGGAGTGGGTGTGGCATCCAAAATTTTGATGCAGTTTTTTCAGGGACATGACTTGCTATCTGCGTGCAAAATTTGGTAACTCTAGCTGTAAGAATGTGAGAAATATTTGGTTTTATCGGTTTTCAGCTATCGAATTTATCGATATCCCAGCCGGCGTGGCAACCCAATCTTGACACTTTATCTGACTTGCCCATAAACAAACATTATTGCAAAGTTTCAAGTCTCTAGCTTTACGGGTGTCGAAAAAAATTGCGTTCATACGGACGGACACCATGACGGACATTGCACAAAACCAATATACTATGAGACCTTCGGTATCAAAGTATAATGACAACTAATGACTTGCAGTTAGAGGTTCGTAGTTCAGCCACAGCGTTAATCTCGACCATTAGGCCAGCTAATTATATATTACAACGAATTGACAATTCATTGTCATATCTAAAATTTCTTCGAATTGTTTGTTACATGCTGCGTTTTATCAATGGGAAAAGAACTACACGACATTAGTACCTTCCGCTTTAGAGATGAATGTTGCATTCCTCACTATAATTCACATCATACAACATACAGTCTTTGAAAATGAAATAGAAAACGTAAGAAAGTCTAAAACGCTACTGCCATCTTTTCAAAAACTTACACCGTTTCTACATCCTCATCAAGATGGAAAGCGTGTTCTTTGGCTGCTACGAGTGGGTGGTCGTCTGGTAAAAGCGCCACTTCGACATAATACAAAGTTTCCATTACTTATGCCAAAAGCTTTGTCAAACTATACCTAGACTACTTGCATCGTTCAAACTGTCATGCTAATCCTCGCGTTTTAATGAGCATTCTGCGCCAGCAAGTGTGGTTAATCAACGCTCGACAAGAATGCAACGCAATTGTTAGACGTTGTGTTTACTGCTTTCGATATAAGCCAGTACTTGCCTCACAAATAATGGGAAATTTGCCTGCTGATCACCTGCATGGCAACAGGCCTTTTAAAATCAGCGGCGTAGACTTCTTTGGTCCCATATTTGTGTCGTTAGGTATTCGTGGAAAAAGACCTGTTAAAATGTATATAGCTGTATTTGTATACTTTACATCCAAGGCTGTCCACATGGAATTAGTAGCTGACTTAACTTCCACATCATTTATCATGGTTTTATCCAGGTTTGTTGGACGTCGAGGAGTTGCAGCAAAAATATATTGCGACAATGCAATGAACTTCGTAGGTGCTGCGCGAATAATTTCGGAATTGGAAATGAACCTCAACTCGCATCGGGATGCCATAGCGGCCTATGCTGCCGAGCGCGGCATAACGTTCAGCTTTATACCCCCCGAGCTCCGCACTGCTTTGTTGACTAGACTGTCTAGTAGATCGTCAATCAGTGGTAGTGGATAGTTATCCTTAACTAACACCTTGTTAAGTTTTCTAAAGTCTTTGCATAGTCTTAGGTCTCCTGGGGGAAAGTATATAAGGTAATGCTGCTGACTGCGTTCAACTTGGTGGGCGCCAGTGTGATCCTTGTCCCTGCTTTCTTCAAGTCGACGCACTACCTCCACGTGGTTTTCCCTGGATTGTAACTTAGCATCCGCTGAGTCATAAACCAAAGTGCACGGCGGGATCCTAATCCTTAAATTAGGTTTTGGCGTAGGACTTGGTATACACCCATGGAAAATATCACATCAGTGAAGAATATAAGAGGAGCCTCGGATAGATACCCGAACAACGTTGACGACCACGGCAAATTCAAAAAGGACAATGAGTTGAGAGTATGTACTTGGAATGTACGCACATTGTACAGACCTAGTGCCACTCAACAACTAGTGGATACTCTCGGCAATTTGAAGGCGGACATTACAGCTATCCAGGAAATGCGATGGAACGGAAGGGGATGCATGAAGCAAAGGAATTGTGACATATACTACAGCTGTCATACTGATAGGCATGAGTTTGGTTGTGGATTCGGCGTAGGAGCCAGGCTACGGCACCGAGTCTCACAGTTTACACCTGTAAACGAGAGACTTGCGACGATCCGAGTAGCTGCCAAATTCTTTAACATCAGCCTTATCTGTGCGCATGACCCAACGGAGGAGAATGACGACGCTATCAAGGATGCTTTCTATACAGAGCTCGATCGAGTGTTTAGCCGCTGCCCGTCACATGACATTAAGATCCTCCTCGGAGATTTTAATGCCAAAATCGGACGGGAAAGCATCTTTGGAGCAACCGTTGGACAGCATAGCCTACAAGAGTCTACCTCGGCAAACGGGCTTAGACTTATAAGTTTTGCTGCTGCGCACAATATGATAGTTAGTAGTACAAGATTCCGTCATCTCAACATCCACAAAGCAACCTGGCTGTCACCTGATCGTCTGACTTGCAACCAGATTGATCATGTTGTGATCGATGCAATTCATGCGTCCAGCATTCTTAATGTGAGATCGTGTCGGGGTCCTAACATCGACTCCGACCACTACCTTGTCGCAGTCAAGGTTCGCGCACGGTTGTGTGTCGCGAAAATCTCTTGTCAAGGTATGCCAAGAAAGCTTGACATCGGAAAGCTGCAATCACAACAGCTCAGGGATGCCTTCTCCACTCGACTCTCAGGCCGACATGACCAGCTCCCTCCAACGCCTATAAATACTTCAGATATGTGGACGTGCATATCTACCGCCATTAACGCTTCTGCTGTGGAAACCCTTGGATTCCAACGTCCTCCAAAACGGAATCCATGGTATGACCAGGAGTGTCGAGAAGCGACTGCTGCAAAAGACGCCGCATACAGACGGACGCTGCAAGCAGGAGCCACACGGGCAGTGGTGGATATATGTGGGACGCGAAGAAGAGATGAGAAACGCCATTTCCGGAGGAAGAAGCAGTAGATGGAAAAGCTTGAGTTTGAGAAGTTAGAGAATAGCAGGAGCAGAAATGATGCCCGCGATTTTTACCGGAGGGTCAAACGCATGACTCAAGGGTATAAGTCTGGATCGCTTGCCTGCAGGAGTGATGATGGAAATCTTATCACAGATGCAGAGACCGTACTGAGGTTATGGAGGGTTCACTTCGAAAGTC
Source organism: Scaptomyza hsui (assembly GCA_018152825.1). Classification (NCBI taxonomy): domain Eukaryota; kingdom Metazoa; phylum Arthropoda; class Insecta; order Diptera; family Drosophilidae; genus Scaptomyza; species Scaptomyza hsui. The sequence goes on from JAECXO010000070.1 coordinate 355,630, forward strand.
TTTTGGCTGGAGACAACCAAGATTCTGATGATGAAGATCCACTAACCCCAATCAGAGATGATGGTGTTGAAGTTCCCATCCCTAGCTATACGGAAGTCGAAGTCGCCATAAAACGACTTAAAAACAATAAAGCCGCGGTTGCGGATGGGCTACCGGCTGAATTGTTTATGGCTGGAGGCGATGAGCTGGTAGGGTGCATGCACCAGCTCATTTACAACGTATGGCTAGCGGAAAGCATGCCCAATGATTGGAATCTCAGTATGATCTGCCCCATTCTGAAGAAGGGCGATGCAACACAACGCACCAACTATCGTGGCATCAGTCTTCTTCCCGTCGCATACAAAGTTCTCACGAGCGTAATGTGTGAGAGACTTAAGCCATATGCTGAAGCATTGATCGGCTTAATGTGGCTTTCGTCCTGGTCGGTCCACAGTCGACCAGATCTTCACACTACGTCAGATCCTGGAGAAAGCGTATGAGAACCAAATCGACACCTACCACCTGTTTGTCGATTTCAAAGCTGCTTCTGATAGTCCACGGGAGGACGCCTGTACGCCACCATGTCTGAGCTTGGTATTCCTGCAAAGCTAGTACGGCTTTGTAGTATGACATGGAGCAACACCATCAGCTCTGTCAAGGTAGGAAATGACCAATCCGAAACCTTCAATACCAGCGCCTTCGCTGGCTTGGTCACAGTGCTTGTATGGAGGGATCAACTTCAGCTCGATCTGTTTTTGATGCGGTGGTTGGCGGACAACGAAGGAGAGGAAGACCACGCGCACGTTGGAGGGACCAGATGGACGTAATTCTGGCAACGCTTGGTGTCACCAACTGGCGGAGTCGCGCACAGGACAGAGAGGCGTGGAGGCAAATTGTGCATCAGGCTGTACTCCGTTAGGGGTGTTTATGCCATATATATATATATATATTGGCGAAGCGTATTCTGAACTGCTGTATGATTCCATTTCTCAGGTATTCGTCTAACAGTTGTTGTAATTTGTTCATTTCTGTATATGAGAGTCGTCTAGGGTTGCAGCTGAATGGCTTAGATTTTTCTAAAATAAGCTTTATTTCACATTTGAATACTGGTTCGTCTGGTTTTTTTAGCGTTTATGTAAAAACTTTCTATTGCTTGTTCAAATTTGCACTGTGTTGTGTAATTTACATCGTTTCCTATGTTGTAGTTAATCGTCCCGTCTTCTGTTAAGTTGATGTTGAACATCTCATTGTGAAAATTTTCCCTCAAAATATCTTTGTCTATAAAAGCTTTTAACTTTTCTTCACTCTCATTAGATGGCTGATCGAGAATCATTATTGTATTAACTTTTGAGCTTAATGTTAAATTATTCGTTGAGATGATTTTTAAATTTGCTAATGGCAAATGGTTCATTTTCTTGCTGACTTACTGTAGAAGCAGCTGTTGTTTCTCTGTTGTCAATAACTGTTGGTTTAACTGTAGAATCCATATTAGAGCTAGCTGTTTGTATAACTGTTGTATTGTTCTTAGGATTAACTGTGTTACCAATATTGGGTGTAGTTGATGACATAATTGTTGTATTAATATTTGGCGTAACATTTGTACTAATTTCTTCTTTAACTTTGGGCATAACTGTCTCACTAACTTCGTTTTTAACTTTTGGCATAACTGTCTTACTAACCTCGTTTTTAACCTTTGGCATAACAATTGTATTACTATTGGAGATGAGCGTTAGCATAATCGTTTCTTTGATTGTCCCTTGGGGCTCCATACTTTCCACCGTAACCATTTTCAAGGTGCTTAAATCTAAATTGAGATGGCATGCGTATATGAAATCCCTCCCAAACACTACATCACACTACACTACACCAGCAAACAATTTTGCAACACAACTACCATGCAGTTGCTCATTTACATACAAAATATGCACACATATTTCGAAAGAGTATTCACAACTGTATTTCTGTTGATATGCGTTGCTAGAAAAGTAACAAAATCCCAAATCACTTGAGAGCCACCAAAAACTAAAAAAATATGCATGCGCACATACACACACACATATATATGTGTATTTAGGTATACATTGCCCTAATGATTTTTGCTTCATTTGAGCTCGGAGCCACTAAATACAGAAAACATGCACATGTGTTGTTGTTGTTCGCACTCTGCTGCTGCTATCCCCCTTCCACAATATACTGCCGCTCAGAGCAAACAGCCTACACAAACATACATACATACATATATACACCTAAAGGCGATCTTGTCGCTGACATACAGACGTATACACAGCAAATTGCTGGCACTCCGTCTGTACCAAGTCGAGCGCCGGCGCATGAATGACTTGCACTTTTTGGCTCCTTGGGAAAACGCGATTTGACTCCTCTATGTATACCTGCTTAGTTATACGACGTTTAAATGAAAATAACATATTTTTTGATTTATTCTTTCAAACGTAACAAATAGCTTTTCCATATATGTTTAATTGGCTATGATTAAGGCCATAATAAGAATTTTTAACTGGATGTTGTGCGATTTCCTTAGGCACACGATATTCTTTAATAAATGAAATGGGACTTCCTGAGTCTATGAGGCATTCTGCAATTACTGGGTATAAGATAGCGTCTGCAAAATATATTCTAAGCTGACTTACATAATTGTTAGAGATGATACTCTTCCTTTCTGGACATTGTCCCACGAAGTGGCCAAACGCGCCATATGCGTAGCATGACCCAGGCTCACGCTTTGGCTTACGGCACTCCTTGACCATGTGACCCTTTGAGTAACTGTTCAAACAACGGGCTTCTTTTTTGCCTTCTGATTTAGGCTGCTTGCGCTACACTTTGTTTGACAGATGTATCCCTGCGAACGCCTTTAGAATTTGTGCTGGTTCGTTGAAGCACTGGATGCGCGCTTGGTTGCGCAAGCTTGGTGATGGAATGCCATCTATAATGTTTTCCAGCAACTCCTCCTTGTCAATGTTGACTTTGTTGGCGAACATTATCTTTTCCTCATAATAAGAAACAAAGCTCTCATCGAATTTCCAAAACTGCATTTGAAACATGCTCCGATTCTCTGCTTTAGATGTGTTTCCGCCAAACGTTAAGATCAACTGTTATAAAAGCTGGTCGGCTGATTCCAAAATGCGCTCATCGTTTCCATGCAACCACTGTTGTGCCTTGCCCTTTAATTTTGCCAAAATTAACAAGTGACAGTAAGTGGTGTGTAGCTCGTAAATGCGCGAAATGTTTTTTATTTGTCTAGCCCAAATGCGCGCGCATGATTCGCCGTTGTATTCTTGAGCGACTTCCTTTTGCTAAAGCGAGAGCTGCCGTTGTTGATCCGCAAAGTTTCTTTACATTTCCAGACTGGTGTTGTGTAACGCTGTCGGGGATAGTGTTGCCCAACACCGCGCTGCTATCGCCACAAGTATCGATACTGGTAATAAAATGCCTATCGAAACTGCTGTTGTTAACATTGTTCCCGCAGTTTTTAACAGCTGTTATGTCTCTGTTAACATGATAGTGGCCGCTGTTGTTACCGCTGCTGACGCTGCTGCTGGCGCCGCCATCGCCGTTACCGTTGTTTTCGCTACTGCGGCGGCCGTTGTCGCCGTTGCTGTCGCGGCCGTTGTCATTGTCGACTCGTCGACTTCGCTGTTGTCGTCTCCTCGCCTCTGCGCCTTGCGCGCTATTTCTAGTTGATGCTGCTGCAGTAACTTCTTGCTGGCTTCGATTTCGCTGCGCAATTTTCGCAGCTTCGAAGCTCCGCTTGAAATGCGCTAAGCCGAGCCACTAATTCAGCCTTGGAGCCCGCTGTTGGCAAGCATAGCACTGAAAGCCAATGCTTCAGCTGCACCGTGGAAAATTCGCTCAAAAATATGTCGCTCATTGTGAGTTTTCCGAATTCTGAAATTGTGGTCGGATGGAAAGAGTGATCACAAGTACTGCGTATATGGTATGTATATATTTATCTTTTATTCGGCGCGAGGCTTGACACGTCTGTTCTTTTTAATGATCGGGCGATGACTGAATGGCGCGCTTCTACTTTTACAGTTCATTATGAGTCATACATTCTTATGTTATGTTATTAATGTGACCGTGTCAATATGATAAAAACTAGTACGTTGTTGGGGTGATTGTTAGAGGTGGCCTACTACAGTATGTATGTATATACGTGTGTTTAGGCACTGCAGCGTCATTCTGACTGCAAATTAAATCAATAAATAAGAATCACAATATGCACACGTAAATACATACAAAGTACAATCAAAATCACTGTTACAATTGTTTAACACAATAATACCAAATAAAACACAGTTCAAACCCTCACAAAGTTATACATTTATAGGAGCACGCAAAAACACAACCGTCACCAACGAAAGACAATTACAAAAGACAATTTAAGGTTAAGAATATGTAAAATCAAAACAACTCGCATGCACTCATTTATTCCCTTTTTTGATATTAGCAACTGCAATACAACACAAGTACACACGGTTCAAGAACGGGCAAGGGAGAACTGTTTCTAAATTTAATTGGGTGAATTTCGTTTGCAGATATTTATTCTAGTTTTCTTTTTATATAAGTTAACACGCGCAGAACAAAAAGAGCTGACAACACTGTTGCGCCAGATGCCGTTGCAACAGAGTTGCAGACGAAATCCGATACTCGCACGCGCAAGCAGCCTGATCGTCCGCAAGAACCGCCGACTCAGCATTCAGTCGCCTCGCCGGCCAGCAGCGATAGCTTCATAATTCCATTTAAGCTACTTTAAGTTTCAGTTTGAATTTGGTTCTCGCATAGCTCTAACGAGCTTGAAATAAAAATCATTAAACAATACAAAGTGCTACGTTTTAATTGGCGCCCAAACGGCAAGTTACCCATAATCTGCCAACGACTAGCTAATCGCTTATCGTTTAACACAAAAACTCTTCGAGCCAACGCCAAGAGTAGAAAGTGAACAAGTGTTAGTGAAAAAACAAAAACAAAGAACACACACAAAAGAAAGAGACAGTGCTAAAAACCTTAAAAATAAGCAACGACATTTAAAAAAAAAAAAAAAAAAAAAAAAAAAACCAACTTCTATCAATTTAATAAAAAAAAAACACACACCAAAACTTTACAAACTGAGTGTTCATATGCAACAAAATTTAAAAATAAAAAAAAAAAACACACACACCAAAACACTACAAACTGAGTGTTAGAAACAATCAAGACATAAACAAAATACAAGCTGCAGATATTAAAAAAAAAAAAAAAAACACTCACACATCAAAACAATAAAAAGATCAAGTGTAAGAACAATCAAAACAACATTATAGCTAAACAGAACATTAGCAAAGAATTTAAACGCAAACTTAAACAAAAAATAAAACCCCAGCTGAGAGAGTAAAAAAAAAAAAAAAACCCCAGCTGAGTGAGTTAACAAAGAACAAAAAAAACAACAACAACAAGCGGCCGACGAAGTTCAGCGGAAATTCATACGAGACGCAGCGCAGTGCATCGGCCACCAATCGATGGAATTTTTGAATAATTTTGACAAAATGTAATTGAGATGCTCATTTAATTTTCCTCTTCACAATTCAAGATATATAAGAGATAAATTTAAACAAAATAACAGAACAAGTCACACAGACGGAGGCGAAGGTACAGGCAGCGCTAAATCTACAGGCGCGTACGTTTTACAGAGCAGTTTAATAAATTTAAGGGTCTGAACCCCCAGATAGAAGTTTTCCAGGAAATTCAAATTGTGCCAGGGACTCGTTGCGATGAGCCCTTAGATATTATAAAGTCCATCCCTGAGTTTGATGGGAAACAAGAGAACTACGTCTCGTGGAGGCAGGCCGCCTCTGCAGCCTACAAAGTTTTCGAGCCGTATAATGGCAGTTCAAGGCACTATCAGGCGGTAGGTATTATCCGAAATAAAGTTAGGGGATCAGCCGATGCTGTGCTGGCCTCATTCAACACAGTATTGAACTTTAAGGCAATCATTGCCAGACTTGATTTCACGTATGCTGATAAAACACCAGTACACGTAATACAGCATCAATTAGGCACGCTTCGACAGGGCGATCAGTCACTGTTAAAATATTATGATGAGGTTGAAAAGAAATTAACCATGTTAACAAACAAAACGTTAATGACTCATGATCCCGCCGCAGCGGCAGTATTGAATGAAAAATTCAGAAGTGATGCCTTGCATACTTTTGTTTCGGGATTAAGAAAATCCCTCAGGTGGGCTGTTTTCCCAGCACAGCCCATAGACCTCCCCTCAGCCTTGGCTCTAGCTCAGGAGGCTGAGTCAAGCAACGAGAGAGGCATTTTCGCTGCTAGTTTTGCAAAGCATCTTGAGGAAAAGCCACAAAAGCCTAACGATCAAAAGTCTCAGAGCTGGCGTCAGAACGCCCAACCAGAAAACGAGGGCAATTCCCAAAAAAGGAACCCCCATTTCCAAAAGAACCAAAAAGACCAAAACCAAGGTCAACAAAAACCAGGTAGCTCAAAGCAGCGCTTTAATAACCAAAAGCAGCAAGGGCGGGGACCCGAGCCAATGGAGGTGGATACCTCCTCGCGCTTTAGGCAGCCCACACAGGGCTACAAGAACAACCAAGGGTACGGTGATCAGTCCATGAGGACTCAGCAAAACCTAAACCACTTACCGCAGGAAGAAAGTAACGGTGACTACGAGTCACTGTCACAGCATGAGGCAGCTCAAATTGAAGAAGATTTGTCCGGGGCCGAAAGCTGTAATTTAGCGGAAACTCCCTGCTTCCGTTCATAAGGCGAATGGTCGCAGGGAAAACTATCAAACTTTTGATAGACACAGGGGCCTCAAAGAATTATATAAAACCCCTTCCCGGTCTAGCACATTGGATGCCAGTTGACAGCCCTTTCCAAGTAAAATCAATCCACGGGCACACCAAGATTGAGCAGAAATGTCTCATCCACCTTTTCGACGTTACGTCGTACTTTTTCATGCTGGAGTCACTTAATGACTTCGACGGTATAATTGGCCTTGATCTGTTAAAACAGATCAACGCTCGGATAGATCTAACTAACAATGTCATACAACATGACAACGGAAAAGAAAAAATCTAGTTCACTAAGTGCCAACATGTGAACCACATTCGGATTAATGACACGGATGTCCCCCCTGCTGTCAGATCCACCTTCGATCATATGATCAATAAAATGGTAAATGCATTCACGGACGTAAACGAGTCCCTACCGTACAACATAAATACGGTTGCTACAATACCAACGGATGACGAACCAGTTTACTCTAAACTGTATCCGTACCTAAAAGGCGTGTCTGAATTTGTCAACGCAGAGTTTAAACAACTTCTAGCGAACGGCATAATAAGACCGTCAAAGTCCCCTTACAATAACCCTATATGGGTCGTCGACAAAAAAAGTGTTGACGAAGCGGGACACAAACAAAAGCGTCTCGTTATTGATTTTAGGAAACTAAATCATAAGACAACGGACGACAAATACCCTATCCCATCTATCTCGACTATACTGTCAAATTTGGGCGAGGCTCAGTATTTCACTACTTTGGACCTCAAGTCAGGGTTTCACCAAATTGAATTGGCTGAAAGAGACAGGAAAAAGACAGCGTTCTCTGTCAACAACGGGAAGTATGAGTTTTGCAGACTTCCTTTCGGGCTAAAAAATGCCCCAAGTATTTTTCAACGAGCCATTGACGATGTGCTCCGCGAACAAATTGGGAAGATATGTTACGTTTATGTTGATGACGTAATAATCTTCTCCAAATCTAAGGAAGACCATATCAGAGATATTGAATGGGTCTTGAAAAACCTTAGAGACGCAGGCATGCGAGTCTCCCAAGTAAAATCCAAGTTTTTCAAAAAAAGCGTGGAATATTTGGGATTCACCGTGTGCAGGGGCGGTATTCGGTCCTCGCCTGACAAAGTGAGAGCCATAAAAGAATTTCCCCCCGGAAACTCTTTTTGCCCTTAGGTCATTTTTGGGGCTAGCCCGCTACTATAGTTGTTTCATAACAGGCTTCGCCCACATCGCAAGGCCTCTAACGGATATCTTGAAGGGCGAAAATGGCAAGATAGGTGCCAATCATTCGAAAAAGGTTAAACTCGAATTGTCTCCAGAACAAGTAGAGGCATTCAACAGGCTTAAAGACATACTGGCCTCCGAGGATGTGATTTTGTCCTATCCAAATTATAAAAAGCCTTTTGACCTCACAACAGATGCGTCTGGCTACGGGCTGGGAGCAGTACTGTCTCAAGACGGTCGCCCCATAACTATGATCTCGCGAACATTGCGAGGTAATGAGGTAAATTTTGCCACAAATGAGCGTGAACTTCTCGCCATTGTATGGGCACTCAAAAACCTCAGAAATTACCTGTACGGGGTTATGAATCTTAACATCCATACAGACCACCAGCCATTAACTTTTTCGGTATCGGACAAGAACCCGAATGCCAAAATAAAGCGTTGGAAAGCCTTCATTGATGAGCACAACGCAAATATAATTTATAAACCTGGAAAAGAAAACCTGGTAGCAGACGCTCTGTCTCGCCAAAATGTCAATGCACTAGACGATTCAGCTAATTCTGATGCTGCTACTATCCATAGCGAAGAATCCCTTACGTACACCATTGAAGCTACCGATAAACCGGTAAATTGCTTTCGAAACCAGATTATTCTGGAAGAAGGGACCATTCCCCAGCAAAAGACGTTTATTTTGTTTAAGACAAAAACCTGTCACATCATAAATTTTTCCGATCGTAGCACACTACTGCAAATCCTTAAAGATACAGTAAATACCAATGTAGTCAACGCAATTTATTGCGAGCTACCCGTACTGGCCTTTATCCAGCACGGATTAGTTGAAGCATTCCCTTCAACTACCTTTAGATATGCAAAAACCCTTGTCACAGACATAACAGACCCAACAGAACAAAGGGAAATTGCTACAGTTGACCATAGCCGCGCCCACAGAGCGGCGCAGGAAAACGCGAAACAAATACTTAGGGACTATTTTTTTTCCATAAATAGGTCGCTTAACGTCAGAAATAGCGGCGAATTGCAAAGTTTGTACCATGAGTAAACATGATCGGCACCCGAAAAAACAAGAAATAGGGAAAACCCCGATACCAACATATGCCGGAGAAATGTTGCATATAGATGTTTACTCCACCGATGGATAATACTTTCTAACTTGCATCGACAAGTTTTCCAAATTCGCAGTAGTACAGCCCATACGGTCTCGCGCAATTGTGGATATAAAAGCACCGCTTTTGCAACTTCTAAATTTGTTTCCAAAAACCGAAACAATTTACTGTGACAACGAAAAATCTCTGAACTCAGAAACAATTAAATCAATTGTAGTATGCATGACAATCTGTCATATACCCACTATATTGCAGGGTATTTAACCTTCAGCCATAGTAACACTTTGTTGCTATGTATATACAAATATAACGCAACTACACAAACGGTCAGCGCACTTGAAATCTGATCGGCCACTTATGAGCGGGCCGATCGCGAAGTGTGGGATCCGCAACGTAAGCGCTTTAGCCCTTACGAGCCAGTGCTTGCCTTATATATGTATATTAAATGTATATGCATTCTTTGCCTTCTGCATATACACATATACATATACTACAACTCTCTCTCTCTCTCGACCGCTGCAGCCGGCGATCAAATTAATACACAAACATACATATACATAAGCCGCTCTGCTGCGACAGAGCTTTATACATAAGCACCCAATAAGGTATGTAGAATTCTTTTGATTAAAAATAAAGAGACATTATCAAACCTAATACCAAACAGCACGGATGTGCTCGTGTTTTACGTATCACAAAGCTTCGGACATAATATATGGCGACCGTGACTTAGGTCAAAAATAGACCTGGACATCGAGGGACAATAGATGAACAACAACAACGGCAGCACATCAACAACAACAACAACAAAAAATGCAGCAACAACAACAAGAAATGCAGAACGTCAGTAACAACATAAGCAAATGCAGCAACGGCAGTAACAACATCAACAAATGCAGCAACGGCAGTAACAACATCAACAAATGCAGCAACGGCAGTAACAAAAACACCACAACAACAGCAGACCCAACAAAAAGAATAACGCAGTGAGTAGAGTGTGATGTGTACAAAAAGAAGCGGCGTGGTTAAAAGACTTAAAGCCAGAAAGGCAGAATTGCTAAAGCTGTTAAACAGCAAAAATTTGATAAGTTGGAACAGCGCGGTCAAATTACATGCCGAAGTTGATCACATAAGAAATCAATTATCAATTCGAAAAAGTCAAACACCAGCCGCGCACACATCCACCTACCCTGCTATACAGAATATTGCAAAAGAAAAACTAATAAAATCTCCACCCAAATTAAAAGAGATGCCGAAGCTGAAGAAGACATGCCCAAATGACTGCGAGGGACCATCATTGTGAGTACACCTGTGCTGCCAGCACCGGTCCCCCACCAGAGAAAAAATAGCCTGTGCAGCCAGGACCTGCCCCGTCTGGCGTATCAAGCCAGACCGCGGATAAGCGAACCGATAGCGTTTCCGAGAACGCATAATTTTTTTAACTTTGCACTGCGTTGCATAATTTTTTTGATTGCACTACGATGCATATATTTATTGTTTAAAAAAAATATTTGTAAAATCGCGCGGAACCATTTCCGCCCGATAAGCAGCATAGTCCGTAAAGCTATGCGAACCATTAGGTAGGATGTTGTAAAATAAAAATAAAAAAATTTAAATAAAAAAAACAATTATATGTGGGACAATAGAAAAAGTAAAACAGATGAAAATTATGTTACAAATTTTGAGCAAAATATAAAAGAAATTAACACACCCAAAATGGGTCTCATAGACACTAAATCAGTAGACTCAACAGCTAATGTAATAAATAAAGTTGAAGTCGAACAGATCGATTTGCGTTTAATTAACGTACTACTCATTGTAATCACTATTGTAATAGTAACAAACTTATTTTTCAAAATATACAAACAGCATAATAAATGCTTAAAAAAAAATATCTTAGTAAAGCAAACGATCTGGACAAAATATAATATATATATATATATATATATATATATAGAATAATAGTAAGAAATAATGAATTTTCAAAAGAAAATAAATCAATATAAAAATAAATTTCGTTAATACATGAAAAAATAAAATAAAGAGGAAAAGACAAATTATGGTCGAGCTAAAATTATTAGCTAGGTATATTCCGCTTTTAGAGCTAGTAACAAATACAAAACCAGCACATCCAAAGTTAATTCAAATCCTAAAGTGGATTAAAAACAACGCAATAGTACGCAAGCACATATATGATCAAATTAAAAGAATCATTATCTTGCAATATAAAAGGATGCTGAGAAACAACGTAAAAATGCCTAAAACCATTCACGAATTATTCGTAGATCAGATCATCAAAGCAGAACCACTGAGTTCAGAAAGCGATGACTCTGACGAATAATAGTGAACTATTAAATATATGTTCAATAAATGGAATGGAGCAACATATTCACATTCTTTAAAGAACAACGATCTGAATTTAACAAATCTTACAAGTGCCTCAATAAGAGTGCACCAATTTCAGACGAAACAAAATTAAGGCATTTCAATATCTTAATAGATACTTTCAATCGTTGTCAACAACTAGTATGCGAAAACGCATTAAAACTAAACCAAATTCATTTAGAGCAAACAATAGATTTTTTATCTGCATTAAAAGAACAGATAAAATACATTTCCATTAGACACAAAATAGAAACCCATTTGCCTAATCTATTAGACAAACTGTTAGAACGTATGCTTAAGAAAGACCCAGATTTCCCAAACAAAGTATGGGCAATATTGTCTATGGAGTTACTATACTAATGGTGCGATTGCATCGATAAAAGTGAATAACTCATGGAATGGCAGGAAATAGCGCGACGAATAACTTCATTCAAAGAAAAATTTGAAAAATCCTATAAATGTATTAATAAAGATACACAATTAAAAGTCGATACGCTCATCTACCACACCACAATACTAATAACTGAATACAATAACATCAGTGGATTAGTAGACTCAATAAAAAATAAACTTACAAATGTTCATAATGAACAATGTCTAAAAACCTTACGTTCATTGGCCGCAAGACTAAAACATGTGAGTGATAGACATAACATTACATTGAACATTCCATCCAACCCATACTTTCCAATTGAGTTTGACCCAAGTCAACTCCAAGATTCACAAGAACCAAAACCCTTTATTAACACTGAATTGTCAGAACAGGTGTGTTCTGACCCAGATGATAACAAACAAGAATTGACAAAAATGACCCAAACAGTTGTAGAATATCTTAGGCTAGCCTCATCACTCGTACCAGAGTTTGATGGAAAGGCTGAAAATCTACAAAGCTCCAAGGATGCTCTGAGTTTAATCGACTCCTTAAAAGGCGAGCATGAAGCAACAGCAATAAGTCTAATAAAGACTAAGTTGAAAGGTCATGCTAGAAATTTGATAAGTGATGAGCAGACAATAACTGCCATTATTAACAAATTAGCAATAACTGTAAAAGGAGAATCCGTAGAAGTAATTTCTGCAAAATTACTCAATTTACAGCAAAAAAGTAAGACAGCAAATCAATACACCCAAGAGGTTGAAAATTTGACCAAGTCTCTAAAAGGAGCTTATATCAATGATGGCTTGTCACCTGACCTAGCTGACAAATACAGCACAACACTTCCTGTCAAGGCCATGACCCAAAACTGCGCAATAGATAAGGTAAAACTTATCATGCAGGCCGGCACATTCAGTAATATGAATGATGCCATATCAAAATTTGTCAATAGTTGTACTGATGCTACTGGACAGTCAAACACTGTCCTGTACTATAATCAGTACACCCCAAACAATACTAGAGGTAACCGTGGTAACTATCGTGGTAGAGGATATTACCATCAAAACGGAAACCGCAACTATAGGGGGCGAGGCCAAAATAGAGGAAACTCTAGAGGCCATGGCAACTCAAACAGAGACCATAACAATGTCAGAGTAACCCAAGATGTCTCGGGTAACTCCGAGCAACCTTTAGATACACAACAATAGAAAACACCAAAGTTCATTCAATAAATTTTAGTCTCAATATGTTTGTTTCATTTGACCACGTGTCAACAGGTAAAAAACTTACCTTTTTAATAGATACAGGTGCAGACATCTCAATACCTTAAAGAAAAGCTAATTCAACCAACATTACTACAATACCCAGACTTCAGCAAAGAATTTTGCATAATAACGGATGCTAGTAAGCAAGCGTGTGGAGCAGTTTTAACTCAAAACTATAATGGACTCCAACTTCCAGTTGCATACGCATCACGTTCATTTACAAAGGGTGAAAGTAATAAAAGCACAACAGAACAAGAATTAGCAGCAATTCACTCGGCAATAGTGCATTTTCGACCTTATATTTATGGAAAACACTTTACAGTGAAAACTGACCACAGACCATTAACCTATTTATTTTCTATGGTCAATCCAAGTTCAAAACTTACACGCATGCGGCTCGAATTAGAAGAATACGACTTTACAGTCGAGTATCTAAAGGGAAAAGACCATTTCGTGGCAGATGCCCTATCAAGGATAACAAAATCCGAATTAAAAGATTTACAGAATAAAGTCCTGAAAGTCACTACCAGGCAACAAAGTAGACAAAATAAATCCTGCGCAGGAAAAGAACAAGAACCTTTGCTTATGCAAGATCTTGAAGAAGCTTCTAAGCCCAACGTATATGAAGTCATCACAAATGACGATGTACGAAAAGTAGTGGCCTTGCATATGAAAGAAAAGCTGTGTTATTTCAAACACGGAAATAAAATCATTGCAAGAATAAATGTTAGCGATCTGTATACTAATGGAGTTATCGACTTAGGTCAATTTTTCCAAAGGCTCGAAAAGGAAGCCGGTATGCATGATATACGCCAACTAAAAGTGGCACCGCATGAAATAATCTTTGAACAAGTTTCAATAGAAAATTTCATAAATATGGGCAATAATACATTGAGATTATTAAGAGGAGCGCTACTCAAGCCGGTGACCATTGTATCAAGTGATACAGAAAAAGAAGCAATATTGTCTACATTTCATGATAATCCCATACAAGGAGGACACACAGGCATAACAAAAACTTTGGCCAAAGTAAAAAGTCACTACTATTGGAAAAATATGACTCGTCATATAAAAGAGTACGTACGTAGATGTCCAAAATGCCAGATGTCAAAAACAATAACACATACCAAAACTCCTTTAACAATTACCGACACACCAATAAGTGCTTTCGACAGGGTAATAGTTGACACAATAGGTCCATTACCAAGATCTGAATATGGTAACGAGTATGCAGTTACGCTTATTTGCGATTTAACAAAATATCTTGTTGCCATACCGATCCCAAATAAAAATGCAAATACTGTCGCTAAAGCTATATTTGAATCTTTTATATTACAATTCGGTCCAATGAAGACGTTCATTACGGACATGGGAACTGAATATAAAAATTCTGTTATAAACGACTTGTGCAAATATTTAAAAATAGACAATATAACGTCTACAGCACACCACCACCAGACAGTTGGAACAGTAGAAAGAAGCCATAGAACTTTTAACGAATATATTCGTTCATACATTTCAGTCGACAAAACTGATTGGGATGTGTGGCTAAAATATTTTGTATACTGTTTCAACACGACCCCATCTATGGCACATAGTTATTGTCCATATGAATTAATTTTTGGCAAGCAAAGTAACTTGCCACAATATTTTAATACAATAGACAATATTGATCCATTGTATAATATAGAAGACTATGCTAAGGAAAGTAAGTTTAGATTAGAACAAGCTTATAAAAGAGCTAGAATTATGTTAGAAAAACATAAAAATAGAAATAAAGAATACTATGATAAAAATATAATTAATTTTGAATTAAAAGTAGGAGATATGGTGTTGTGGTGCCTGACCACATCCGCATTCACATCCGTAGTCGCATCCACATCTCATCACTACCAAGTTTATCGATAGTTCGATGTCAACAACCATCAACGAGTTAGTTAAAGTAAAAGGGTTCAAGCGAACCAGTTCAGTAACTCAGAATCTAGTAAGAAGAAGAAGAAGGGACGCTTGGTCTCAGCGCGAACACACGCACACATATATTTATAACATTGTGAAATAACTTTAAATAAATATATATATTATTAGTTGTTAATCGTAACACTAAATCGGTGACCCCGACGTGATTCTAAAAACATATACGATCATTTATTGAGACCCAGCACGACGATGGAACGTGAAAACGATTCGATGCCCCGAGACGCCACCAACAATGTGCGACAGTCTGATCCCGTTAGTGTGCGAGACACTGCCCACATAAATAACTCAAATGCAACTGTAAATCGCATAGCAGTAAAAGTGCCGCCGTTTTGGCCTGAGCATCCCGAGTTATGGCTGTCTCAAGTGGAAGCACAATTTTTGTTGGCGGGAATTACGACAGACGAAACAAAGTTTAATACAATTCTCGCTTCAATAGACTCGTCAGTTTTGGTTCGATATTCTGACGCCATTTTAAATCAACCACAAACTGGTAAATACGATCATCTCAAGGCGTGCATGTATCACATGAAGTTTGGCAACAAAGCTCAGAAGTGCCGCCAACCATGCTCATTTTCGTCAAATACGACAAAAAACTAACGCAATCTTTGGACTCGGCGGGCAAGTTCAAAGACAGTCAATGCACCATTGCCCGCCTCACCATTAACGATAAGCTGTCAAAAATAAATTTTCTCATCGATACTGGCGCAGATATATCCGTTTTGCCTGCTAGTAAAAATTCAACGTCATTTCCAACTTCAAAACAACTTTTCGCTGCCAATGGTTCAAAAATTCAAACGTATGGAGAAAAACGCATTTCTTTATCGCTCGGACTCCGAAGAAATTTCGTCTGGACATTCGTGAAAGCAAATGTCAACTGTGCTATTATCGGATCCGATTTTCTGCAACATTATGATCTGCTTGTGGATATTAAACGACACAAGCTAATCGATCGGCAAACGCTTTTGGAATCAAAATGCACTACATCTCAGAACAGCATTGCGATTATCACCTCATACAACGCTTCGGACCAATACGCTAAGTTGCTTTATGAATTCCGGGACCTGGCGACAATCAACTCCAACAGGCTTCCCATAACATCAAAGGTAACACATTGCATTACGACAAGTGGTCCACCCACGCATGCCCGAGCACGTCGATTACCAGTTGAAAAACTTAAAGCAGCACAGAAAGAATTTTCTTTTCTAATGGAAAAGGGAATATGCCGTCCTTCCAATAGCAATTGGTCTAGCCCGCTACATATGGTAAAAAAAGCCAACGGAGAGTGGCGACCTTGTGGAGATTACCGATCGTTAAACAGCGTAACCGTACCCGATAGATATCCAATACCTTATATTCTCGACATAACAAGTATATTATATGGTAAAAAGATATTTTCTAAAATCGATCTACAAAAGGCATATCATCAAATTCCCGTTGACCCACAAGATATTCCGAAAACAGCCATTATCACGCCTTTTGGCCTGTTCGAATTCTTGTTTATGACATTTGGATTGCGAAACGCAGCGCAGACGTTTCAGCGCTATATCAATGACGTCATCAGCGGTCTCGATTTTGCTTTTGCGTACATAGATGACATCTTAATCGCTCCGGAATCTACAGAGCAACATGCGCAACACCTCCGCATCATTCTTGATCGACTTCGCCATGCTCAACTCGCCGTGAATTTTGAAAAGTGCCAGTTTGGAAAACCTCAGCTTACGTTTCTTGGTCATGATGTCAGCCAACAGGGACTTAAACCGTCTGAAGCCAAAGTGGAAGTTATACGAATGTACAAGATACCACTCATCCCTAAGGATTTAAAAAAGTTTCTCGGTATGATTAACTTTTATCGCCCATTCATCCCACGAGCAACGGATAATCAAAAGATACTTCAGTTGCTGATTCAAGGCAACAAAAAAACGATAAAACCATCATTAACTGGTCCACCGAAGCAGAGCAAGCGTTCGACGCATGTAAAAACGACTTGGCATCTGCTACATTGCTGAATTACATGGCACCAGATACGCACATCACAATCACCACTGATGCATCTGATGACGCTATGGGTGCCGTATTGCACCAAATAGACAAGGGACAAATTCAGCCATTGGGATTTTTTTCCAGGAAATTTTCACATGCGCAAAAAAAGTATAGTACTTACGATAGAGAGCTGACTGCTATCTATCAGGCTATTCTTCACTTCAAGTACGCGTTGGAAGGCAGAGAGTTCGTAATTTTGACCGATCACAAACCGCTTATTTTTGCATTTAAGCAAAACAGCGAAAAGGCATCACCACGTCGAGCCCGGCTGCTGGATTTCATCGGCCAATTTAGCACCGATATACGACACATCTCCGGTGCTGAAAACAACGTTGCAGATCTTCTCTCACGCATCAATATTATCGAAAATATTGATTTTGATAAGATGGCATTAGAGCAAGATAACGACACAGAACTTCAATCGCTTCTTGGTTCAGGTATAGAAAATCGCATAACACTCACGAAACTCAGTATACCAGGCTCAACCAAGCAATTGTATTGCCACGTCACGGACAACCAGATACGACCTTTCGTGCCCAAAAGCCTCCGTCCAACTGTAGTACAGAACTTGCATTCGCTGTGTCATCCAGGCGTTAAGGCTACTAATAAACTAGTATCGAAGCATTATGTCTGGCCACACATGGCAAACGAAGTCGCTAAAATAGTACGGTCCTGTCTGCTTTGTCAAAAAGCCAAAATACAGCGCCACACGAAATCGCCACTAGGCGAATATGCTGGTACCAATGCCCGTTTCGAGCACATTAATATCGATATTGTTGGCCCACTGCCGTTAGGTAGGATGTTGTAAAATAAAAATAAAAAAATTTAAATAAAAAAAACAATTATATGTGGGACAATAGAAAAAGTAAAACAGATGAAAATTATGTTACAAATTTTGAGCAAAATATAAAAGAAATTAACACACCCAAAATGGGTCTCATAGACACTAAATCAGTAGACTCAACAGCTAATGTAATAAATAAAGTTGAAGTCGAACAGATCGATTTGCGTTTAATTAACGTACTACTCATTGTAATCACTATTGTAATAGTAACAAACTTATTTTTCAAAATATACAAACAGCATAATAAATGCTTAAAAAAAAATATCTTAGTAAAGCAAACGATCTGGACAAAATATAATAGTATATATATATATATATATAGAATAATAGTAAGAAATAATGAATTTGCAAAAGAAAATAAATCAATATAAAAATAAATTTCGTTAATACATGAAAAAAAAAAATAAAGAGGAAAAGACAAATTATGGTCGAGCTAAAATTATTAGCTAGGTATATTCCGCTTTTAGAGCTAGTAACAAATACAAAACCAGCACATCCAAAGTTAATTCAAATCCTAAAGTGGATTAAAAACAACACAATAGTACGCAAGCACATATATGATCAAATTAAAAGAATCATTATCTTGCAATATAAAAGGATGCTGAGAAACAACGTAAAAATGCCTAAAACCATTCACGAATTATTCGTAGATCAGATCATCAAAGCAGAACCACCATTCAGAAAGCGATGACTCTGACGAATAATAGTGAACTATTAAATATATGTTCAATAAATGGAATGGAGCAACATATTCACATTCTTTAAAGAACAACGATCTGAATTTAACAAATCTTACAAGTGCCTCAATAAGAGTGCACCAATTTCAGACGAAACAAAATTAAGGCATTTCAATATCTTAATAGATACTTTCAATCGTTGTCAACAACTAGTATGCGAAAACGCATTAAAACTAAACCAAATTCATTTAGTGCAAACAATAGATTTTTTATCTGCATTAAAAGAACAGATAAAATACATTTTCATTAGACACAAAATAGAAACCCATTTGCCTAATCCATTAGACAAACTGTTAGAACGTATGCTTAAGAAAGACCCAGATTTCCCAAACAAAGTATGGGCAATATTGTCTATGGAGTTACTATACTAATGGTGCGATTGCATCGATAAAAGTGAATAACTCATGGAATGGCAGGAAATAGCGCGACGAATAACTTCATTCAAAGAAAAATTTGAAAAATCGTATAAATGTATCAATAAAGATACACAATTAAAAGTCGATACGCTCATCTACCACACCACAATACTAATAACTGAATACAATAACATCAGTGGATTAGTAGACTCAATAAAAAATAAACTTACAAATGTTCATAATGAACAATGTCTAAAAACCTTACGTTCATTGGCCGCAAGACTAAAACATGTGAGTGATAGACATAACATTGCATTGAACATTCCATCCAACCCATACTTTCCAATTGAGTTTGACCCAAGTCAACTCCAAGATTCACAAGAACCAAAACCCTTTATTAACACTGAATTGTCAGAACAGGTGTGTTCTGACCCAGATGATAACAAACAAGAATTGACAAAAATGACCCAAACAGTTGTAGAATATCTTAGGCTAGCCTCATCACTCGTACCAGAGTTTGATGGAAAGGCTGAAAATCTACAAAGCTCCAAGGATGCTCTGAGTTTAATCGACTCCTTAAAAGGCGAGCATGAAGCAACAGCAATAAGTCTAATAAAGACTAAGTTGAAAGGTCATGCTAGAAATTTGATAAGTGATGAGCAGACAATAACTGCCATTATTAACAAATTAGCAATAACTGTAAAAGGAGAATCCGTAGAAGTAATTTCTGCAAAATTACTCAATTTACAGCAAAAAAGTAAGACAGCAAATCAATACACCCAAGAGGTTGAAAATTTGACCAAGTCTCTAAAAGGAGCTTATATCAATGATGGCTTGTCACCTGACCTAGCTGACAAATACAGCACAACACTTGCTGTCAAGGCCATGACCCAAAACTGCGCAATAGATTTCAAAATTTGTCAATAGTTGTTCTGATGCTACTGGACAGTCAAACACTGTCCTGTACTATAATCAGTACACCCCAAACAATACTAGAGGTAACCGTGGTAACTATCGTGGTAGAGGATATTACCATCAAAACGGAAACCGCAACTATAGGGGGCGAGGCCAAAATAGAGGAAACTCTAGAGGCCATGGCAACTCAAACAGAGACCATAACAATGTCAGAGTAACCCAAGATGTCTCGGGTAACTCCGAGCAACCTTTAGATACACAACAATAGAAAACACCAAAGTTCATTCAATAAATTTTAGTCTCAATATGTTTGTTTCATTTGACCACGTGTCAACAGGTAAAAAACTTACCTTCTTAATAGATACAGGTGCAGACATCTCAATACCTTAAAGAAAAGCTAATTCAACCAACATTACTACAATACCCAGACTTCAGCAAAGAATTTTGCATAATAACGGATGCTAGTAAGCAAGCGTGTGGAGCAGTTTTAACTCAAAACTATAATGGACTCCAACTTCCAGTTGCATACGCATCACGTTCATTTACAAAGGGTGAAAGTAATAAAAGCACAACAGAACAAGAATTAGCAGCAATTCACTCGGCAATAGTGCATTTTCGACCTTATATTTATGGAAAACACTTTACAGTGAAAACTGACCACAGACCATTAACCTATTTATTTTCTATGGTCAATCCAAGTTCAAAACTTACACGCATGCGGCTCGAATTAGAAGAATACGACTTTACAGTCGAGTATCTAAAGGGAAAAGACAATTTCGTGGCAGATGCCCTATCATGGATAACAAAATCCGAATTAAAAGATTTACAGAATAAAGTCCTGAAAGTCACTACCAGGCAACAAAGTAGACAAAATAAATCCTGCGCAGGAAAAGAACAAGAACCTTTGCTTATGCAAGATCTTGAAGAAGCTTCTAAGCCCAACGTATATGAAGTCATCACAAATGACGATGTACGAAAAGTAGTGGCCTTGCATATGAAAGAAAAGCTGTGTTATTTCAAACACGGAAATAAAATCATTGCAAGAATAAATGTTAGCGATCTGTATACTAATGGAGTTATCGACTTAGGTCAATTTTTCCAAAGGCTCGAAAAGGAAGCCGGTATGCATGATATACGCCAACTAAAAGTGGCACCGCATGAAATAATCTTTGAACAAGTTTCAATAGAAAATTTCATAAATATGGGCAATAATACATTGAGATTATTAAGAGGAGCGCTACTCAAGCCGGTGACCATTGTATCAAGTGATACAGAAAAAGAAGCAATATTGTCTACATTTCATGATAATCCCATACAAGGAGGACACACAGGCATAACAAAAACTTTGGCCAAAGTAAAAAGTCACTACTATTGGAAAAATATGACTCGTCATATAAAAGAGTACGTACGTAGATGTCCAAAATGCCAGATGTCAAAAACAATAACACATACCAAAACTCCTTTAACAATTACCGACACACCAATAAGTGCTTTCGACAGGGTAATAGTTGACACAATAGGTCCATTACCAAGATCTGAATATGGTAACGAGTATGCAGTTACGCTTATTTGCGATTTAACAAAATATCTTGTTGCCATACCGATCCCAAATAAAAATGCAAATACTGTCGCTAAAGCTATATTTGAATCTTTTATATTACAATTCGGTCCAATGAAGACGTTCATTACGGACATGGGAACTGAATATAAAAATTCTGTTATAAACGACTTGTGCAAATATTTAAAAATAGACAATATAACGTCTACAGCACACCACCACCAGACAGTTGGAACAGTAGAAAGAAGCCATAGAACTTTTAACGAATATATTCGTTCATACATTTCAGTCGACAAAACTGATTGGGATGTGTGGCTAAAATATTTTGTATACTGTTTCAACACGACCCCATCTATGGCACATAGTTATTGTCCATATGAATTAATTTTTGGCAAGCAAAGTAACTTGCCACAATATTTTAATACAATAGACAATATTGATCCATTGTATAATATAGAAGACTATGCTAAGGAAAGTAAGTTTAGATTAGAACAAGCTTATAAAAGAGCTAGAATTATGTTAGAAAAACATAAAAATAGAAATAAAGAATACTATGATAAAAATATAATTAATTTTGAATTAAAAGTAGGAGATATGGTGTTGTGGTGCCTGACCACATCCGCATTCACATCCGTAGTCGCATCCACATCTCATCACTACCAAGTTTATCGATAGTTCGATGTCAACAACCATCAACGAGTTAGTTAAAGTAAAAGGGTTCAAGCGAACCAGTTCAGTAACTCAGAATCTAGTAAGAAGAAGAAGAAGGGACGCTTGGTCTCAGCGCGAACACACGCACACATATATTTATAACATTGTGAAATAACTTTAAATAAATATATATATTATTAGTTGTTAATCGTAACACTAAATCGGTGACCCCGACGTGATTCTAAAAACATATACGATCATTTATTGAGACCCAGCACGACGATGGAACGTGAAAACGATTCGATGTCCCGAGACGCCGCCAACAATGTGCGACAGTCTGATCCCGTTAGTGTGCGAGACACTGCACACATAAATAACTCAAATGCAACTGTAAATCGCATAGCAGTAAAAGTGCCGCCGTTTTGGCCTGAGCATCCCGAGTTATGGCTGTCTCAAGTGGAAGCACAATTTTTGTTGGCGGGAATTACGACAGACGAAACAAAGTTTAATACAATTCTCGCTTCAATAGACTCGTCAGTTTTGGTTCGATATTCTGACGCCATTTTAAATCAACCACAAACTGGTAAATACGATCATCTCAAGGCGTGCATGTATCACATGAAGTTTGGCAACAAAGCTCAGAAGTGCCGCCAACCATGCTCATTTTCGTCAAATACGACAAAAAACTAACGCAATCTTTGGACTCGGCGGGCAAGTTCAAAGACAGTCAATGCACCATTGCCCGCCTCACCATTAACGATAAGCTGTCAAAAATAAATTTTCTCATCGATACTGGCGCAGATATATCCGTTTTGCCTGCTAGTAAAAATTCAACGTCATTTCCAACTTCAAAACAACTTTTCGCTGCCAATGGTTCAAAAATTCAAACGTATGGAGAAAAACGCATTTCTTTATCGCTCGGACTCCGAAGAAATTTCGTCTGGACATTCGTGGAAGCAAATGTCAACTGTGCTATTATCGGATCCGATTTTCTGCAACATTATGATCTGCTTGTGGATATTAAACGACGCAAGCTAATCGATCGGCAAACGCTTTTGGAATCAAAATGCTCTACATCTCAGAACAGCATTGCGATTATCACCTCATACAACGCTTCGGACCAATACGCTAAGTTGCTTTATGAATTCCGGGACCTGGCGACAATCAACTCCAACAGGCTTCCCATAACATCAAAGGTAACACATTGCATTACGACAAGTGGTCCACCCACGCATGCCCGAGCACGTCGATTACCAGTTGAAAAACTTAAAGCAGCACAGAAAGAATTTTCTTTTCTAATGGAAAAGGGAATATGCCGTCCTTCCAATAGCAATTGGTCTAGCCCACTACATATGGTAAAAAAAGCCAACGGAGAGTGGCGACCTTGTGGAGATTACCGATCGTTAAACAGCGTAACCGTACCCGATAGATATCCAATACCTTATATTCTCGACATAACAAGTATATTATATGGTAAAAAGATATTTTCTAAAATCGATCTACAAAAGGCATATCATCAAATTCCCGTTGACCCACAAGATATTCCGAAAACAGCCATTATCACGCCTTTTGGCCTGTTCGAATTCTTGTTTATGACATTTGGATTGCGAAACGCAGCGCAGACGTTTCAGCGCTATATCAATGACGTCATCAGCGGTCTCGATTTTGCTTTTGCGTACATAGATGACATCTTAATCGCTTCGGAATCTACAGAGCAACATGCGCAACACCTCCGCATCATTCTTGATCGACTTCGCCATGCTCAACTCGCCGTGAATTTTGAAAAGTGCCAGTTTGGAAAACCTCAGCTTACGTTTCTTGGTCATGATGTCAGCCAACAGGGACTTAAACCGTCTGAAGCCAAAGTGGAAGTTATACGAATGTACAAGATACCACTCATCCCTAAGGATTTAAAAAAGTTTCTCGGTATGATTAACTTTTATCGCCCATTCATCCCACGAGCAACGGATAATCAAAAGATACTTCAGTTGCTGATTCAAGGCAACAAAAAAAACGATAAAACCATCATTAACTGGTCCACCGAAGCAGAGCAAGCGTTCGACGCATGTAAAAACGACTTGGCATCTGCTACATTGCTGAATTACATGGCACCAGATACGCACATCACAATCACCACTGATGCATCTGATGACGCTATGGGTGCCGTATTGCACCAAATAGACAAGGGACAAATTCAGCCATTGGGATTTTTTTCCAGGAAATTTTCACATGCGCAAAAAAAGTATAGTACTTACGATAGAGAGCTGACTGCTATCTATCAGGCTATTCTTCACTTCAAGTACGCGTTGGAAGGCAGAGAGTTCGTAATTTTGACCGATCACAAACCGCTTATTTTTGCATTTAAGCAAAACAGCGAAAAGGCATCACCACGTCGAGCCCGGCAGCTGGATTTCATCGGCCAATTTAGCACCGATATACGACACATCTCCGGTGCTGAAAACAACGTTGCAGATCTTCTCTCACGCATCAATATTATCGAAAATATTGATTTTGATAAGATGGCATTAGAGCAAGATAACGACACAGAACTTCAATCGCTTCTTGGTTCAGGTATAGAAAATCGCATAACACTCACGAAACTCAGTATACCAGGCTCAACCAAGCAATTGTATTGCCACGTCACGGACAACCAGATACGACCTTTCGTGCCCAAAAGCCTCCGTCCAACTGTAGTACAGAACTTGCATTCGCTGTGTCATCCAGGCGTTAAGGCTACTAATAAACTAGTATCGAAGCATTATGTCTGGCCACACATGGCAAACGAAGTCGCTAAAATAGTACGGTCCTGTCTGCTTTGTCAAAAAGCCAAAATACAGCGCCACACGAAATCGCCACTAGGCGAATATGCTGGTACCAATGCCCGTTTCGAGCACATTAATATCGATATTGTTGGCCCACTGCCGTTAGGTAGGATGTTGTAAAATAAAAATAAAAAAATTTAAATAAAAAAAACAATTATATGTGGGACAATAGAAAAAGTAAAACAGATGAAAATTATGTTACAAATTTTGAGCAAAATATAAAAGAAATTAACACACCCAAAATGGGTCTCATAGACACTAAATCAGTAGACTCAACAGCTAATGTAATAAATAAAGTTGAAGTCGAACAGATCGATTTGCGTTTAATTAACGTACTACTCATTGTAATCACTATTGTAATAGTAACAAACTTATTTTTCAAAATATACAAACAGCATAATAAATGCCTAAAAAAAATATCTTAGTAAAGCAAACGATCTGGACAAAATATAATAGTATATATATATATATATAGAATAATAGTAAGAAATAATGAATTTGCAAAAGAAAATAAATCAATATAAAAATAAATTTCGTTAATACATGAAAAAATAAAATAAAGAGGAAAAGACAAATTATGGTCGAGCTAAAATTATTAGCTAGGTATATTCCGCTTTTAGAGCTAGTAACAAATACAAAACCAGCACATCCAAAGTTAATTCAAATCCTAAAGTGGATTAAAAACAACACAATAGTACGTAAGCACATATATGATCAAATTAAAAGAATCATTATCTTGCAATATAAAAGGATGCTGAGAAACAACGTAAAAATGCCTAAAACCATTCACGAATTATTCGTAGATCAGATCATCAAAGCAGAACCACTGAGTTCAGAAAGCGATGACTCTGACGAATAATAGTGAACTATTAAATATATGTTCAATAAATGGAATGGAGCAACATATTCACATTCTTTAAAGAACAACGATCTGAATTTCAGACGAAACAAAATTAAGGCATTTCAATATCTTAATAGATAAATAATCTTAATTCAATCGTTGTCAACAACTAGTATGCGAAAACGCATTAAAACTAAACCAAATTCATTTAGAGCAAACAATAGATTTTTTATCTGCATTAAAAGAACAGATAAAATACATTTCCATTAGACACAAAATAGAAACCCATTTGCCTAATCCATTAGACAAACTGTTAGAACGTATGCTTAAGAAAGACCCAGATTTCCCAAACAAAGTATGGGCAATATTGTCTATGGAGTTACTATACTAATGGTGCGATTGCATCGATAAAAGTGAATAACTCATGGAATGGCAGGAAATAGCGCGACGAATAACTTCATTCAAAGAAAAATTTGAAAAATCCTATAAATGTATCAATAAAGATACACAATTAAAAGTCGATACGCTCATCTACCACACCACAATACTAATAACTGAATACAATAACATCAGTGGATTAGTAGACTCAATAAAAAATAAACTTACAAATGTTCATAATGAACAATGTCTAAAAACCTTACGTTCATTGGCCGCAAGACTAAAACATGTGAGTGATAGACATAACATAACATTGAACATTCCATCCAACCCATACTTTCCAATTGAGTTTGACCCAAGTCAACTCCAAGATTCACAAGAACCAAAACCCTTTATTAACACTGAATTGTCAGAACAGGTGTGTTCTGACCCAGATGATAACAAACAAGAATTGACAAAAATGACCCAAACAGTTGTAGAATATCTTAGGCTAGCCTCATCACTCGTACCAGAGTTTGATGGAAAGGCTGAAAATCTACAAAGCTCCAAGGATGCTCTGAGTTTAATCGACTCCTTAAAAGGCGAGCATGAAGCAACAGCAATAAGTCTAATAAAGACTAAGTTGAAAGGTCATGCTAGAAATTTGATAAGTGATGAGCAGACAATAACTGCCATTATTAACAAATTAGCAATAACTGTAAAAGGAGAATCCGTAGAAGTAATTTCTGCAAAATTACTCAATATACACCAAAAAAGTAAGACAGCAAATCAATACACCCAAGAGGTTGAAAATTTGACCAAGTCTCTAAAAGGAGCTTATATCAATGATGGCTTGTCACCTGACCTAGCTGACAAATACAGCACAACACTTGCTGTCAAGGCCATGACCCAAAACTGCGCAATAGATAAGGTAAAACTTATCATGCAGGCCGGCACATTCAGTAATATGAATGATGCCATATCAAAATTTGTCAATAGTTGTTCTGATGCTACTGGACAGTCAAACAATGTCCTGTACTATAATCAGTACACCCCAAACAATACTAGAGGTAACCGTGGTAACTATCGTGGTAGAGGATATTACCATCAAAACGGAAACCGCAACTATAGGGGGCGAGGCCAAAATAGAGGAAACTCTAGAGGCCATGGCAACTCAAACAGAGACCATAACAATGTCAGAGTAACCCAAGATGTCTCGGGTAACTCCGAGCAACCTTTAGATACACAACAATAGAAAACACCAAAGTTCATTCAATAAATTTTAGTCTCAATATGTTTGTTTCATTTGACCACGTGTCAACAGGTAAAAAACTTACCTTCTTAATAGATACAGGTGCAGACATCTCAATACCTTAAAGAAAAGCTAATTCAACCAACATTACTACAATACCCAGACTTCAGCAAAGAATTTTGCATAATAACGGATGCTAGTAAGCAAGCGTGTGGAGCAGTTTTAACTCAAAACTATAATGGACTCCAACTTCCAGTTGCATACGCATCACGTTCATTTACAAAGGGTGAAAGTAATAAAAGCACAACAGAACAAGAATTAGCAGCAATTCACTCGGCAATAGTGCATTTTCGACCTTATATTTATGGAAAACACTTTACAGTGAAAACTGACCACAGACCATTAACCTATTTATTTTCTATGGTCAATCCAAGTTCAAAACTTACACGCATGCGGCTCGAATTAGAAGAATACGACTTTACAGTCGAGTTTCTAAAGGGAAAAGACCATTTCGTGGCAGATGCCCTATCAAGGATAACAAAATCCGAATTAAAAAGATTTACAGAATAAAGTCCTGAAAGTCACTACCAGGCAACAAAGTAGACAAAATAAATCCTGCGCAGGAAAAGAACAAGAACCTTTGCTTATGCAAGATCTTGAAGAAGCTTCTAAGCCCAACGTATATGAAGTCATCACAAATGACGATGTACGAAAAGTAGTGGCCTTGCATATGAAAGAAAAGCTGTGTTATTTCAAACACGGAAATAAAATCATTGCAAGAATAAATGTTAGCGATCTGTATACTAATGGAGTTATCGACTTAGGTCAATTTTTCCAAAGGCTCGAAAAGGAAGCCGGTATGCATGATATACGCCAACTAAAAGTGGCACCGCATGAAATAATCTTTGAACAAGTTTCAATAGAAAATTTCATAAATATGGGCAATAATACATTGAGATTATTAAGAGGAGCGCTACTCAAGCCGGTGACCATTGTATCAAGTGATACAGAAAAAGAAGCAATATTGTCTACATTTCATGATAATCCCATACAAGGAGGACACACAGGCATAACAAAAACTTTGGCCAAAGTAAAAAGTCACTACTATTGGAAAAATATGACTCGTCATATAAAAGAGTACGTACGTAGATGTCCAAAATGCCAGATGTCAAAAACAATAACACATACCAAAACTCCTTTAACAATTACCGACACACCAATAAGTGCTTTCGACAGGGTAATAGTTGACACAATAGGTCCATTACCAAGATCTGAATATGGTAACGAGTATGCAGTTACGCTTATTTGCGATTTAACAAAATATCTTGTTGCCATACCGATCCCAAATAAAAATGCAAATACTGTCGCTAAAGCTATATTTGAATCTTTTATATTACAATTCGGTCCAATGAAGACGTTCATTACGGACATGGGAACTGAATATAAAAATTCTGTTATAAACGACTTGTGCAAATATTTAAAAATAGACAATATAACGTCTACAGCACACCACCACCAGACAGTTGGAACAGTAGAAAGAAGCCATAGAACTTTTTAACGAATATATTCGTTCATACATTTCAGTCGACAAAACTGATTGGGATGTGTGGCTAAAATATTTTGTATACTGTTTCAACACGACCCCATCTATGGCACATAGTTATTGTCCATATGAATTAATTTTTGGCAAGCAAAGTAACTTGCCACAATATTTTAATACAATAGACAATATTGATCCATTGTATAATATAGAAGACTATGCTAAGGAAAGTAAGTTTAGATTAGAACAAGCTTATAAAAGAGCTAGAATTATGTTAGAAAAACATAAAAATAGAAATAAAGAATACTATGATAAAAATATAATTAATTTTGAATTAAAAGTAGGAGATATGGTGTTGTGGTGCCTGACCACATCCGCATTCACATCCGTAGTCGCATCCACATCTCATCACTACCAAGTTTATCGATAGTTCGATGTCAACAACCATCAACGAGTTAGTTAAAGTAAAAGGGTTCAAGCGAACCAGTTCAGTAACTCAGAATCTAGTAAGAAGAAGAAGAAGGGACGCTTGGTCTCAGCGCGAACACACGCACACATATATTTATAACATTGTGAAATAACTTTAAATAAATATATATATTATTAGTTGTTAATCGTAACACTAAAGTGTTATTAAGAAATGAAACTGGCCATAAGCTAGAATCAGTATATTTAGGCCCTTATACAGTAGAAATAAAAGATGATAGAGAAAACATTTTCATTAAGGATAGAAAGAGTAAGGTACAAAAAGTACACAAAGATAGGCTAAAACTTTTCATTAATTAATCATCTTCATACAATATATATATATATATATATATAAATGAATAAAAAAAAAATACAAAACAAAAACCTTTAAATAAAAAAAAAAATTTATAATAAATAATAGAAGATGTAGCAACATAGAATATAAAATAACTACACTGAGTTACGTTATTTTTCAAAAGGAGGGAGATGTAGTATGCATGACAATCTGTCATATACCCACTATATTGCAGGGTATTTAACCTTCAGACATAGTATCACTTTGTTGCTATGTATATACAAATATAACGCAACTACACAAACGGTCAGCGCACTTGAAATCTGATCAGCCACCTTATGAGCCGATCGCGAAGTGTGGGATCCGCAACGTAAGCGCTTTAGCCCTTACGAGCCAGTGCTTGCCTTATATATGTATATTAAATGTATATGCATTCTTTGCCTTCTGCATATACACATATACATATACTACAACTCTCTCTCTCTCGACCGCTGCAGCCGGCGATCAAATTAATACACAAACATACATATACATAAGCCGCTCTGCTGCGACAGAGCTTTATACATAAGCACCCAATAAGGTATGTAGAATTCTTTTGATTAAAAATAAAGAGACATTATCAAACCTAATACCAAACAGCACGGATGTGCTCGTGTTTTACGTATCACAAAGCTTCGGACATAATATACAATGCTCAGCAACAGCTTTGGTATCGGGATTTCAAACGCCCCACCCTTGCATAGCTCCTCTAATGGACAAGTCGAGCGGTTTCACGGTACCCTCGGAGACATAGCACGTTCATATAAATTGGAAACGCAGGTGGCAGACACTGTTGAGAATATTCTCCTTGCAACCGTCAAGTACAACAGGTCAATCCACTCAGTAACAAATGAGAGGCCCATAGACGTAATTCACGCAGCCTCCAAAAACAACGCAGTGCAGATTAGGGAAAAGATTGCATCTGCGCAAAGAAAGACACTTGACCTTATGAATAAAAATAGGGTCTACAAGTCGTACAAAGCAGGATAAAAGGTCTGGATTAAAAATAATCTGAGGTTAGGAAACAAGCTATCACCCCTATTTACAGAGGCAACAGTAGAAGCAGACTTAGGTACGACGGTTCTTATTAAAGGGAGGCTGGTCCATAAGGACAACCTTAAGTAAGTTTTAGCACTTAGAATTCATGACAATTCATTAATAATCAAGTAATTTTAACGAACAAAATTTATGTTCATTTTAGGCTAGGATACTTTTTCATTTTAACAACGGCAACCATGACATTGACCAAAGCGACATTGAGACTCAACGACTACTCGCACGCGGACTACATACCTATAGTTGACGGAGACGTAACGATCTGGGACAAGTACAGCTACATGGGACACACGACGAACTTGACATCGTTTGAGACATACATCGACGAGACATGGAAATTAATAGACAAACTACCCAAAGACTACATGAAACAGGTACTGAAAACGGACATTCAACACATAACTAACTTAATAGCTTCCCTGACGGTTCACCATAGGCAGACACGTAGCGTTAACATGATAGGCACTGCCCTTAAGGTAATTGCAGGAACCCCAGATTTTAGAGACTGGGAACAGATAAAGTTCAAACAGGGTCATTTAGTAGATTCAGAAAGTAAACAGATCGAAATCAATAATAAATTCCAAACACGACTTAACGAAGTTTCAAGGGCACTTAACGAAATATTAAAACCAGATGCAGAGGTTGAACACTTTTACGCAACAATTTTGGCAAAAAATAGAATGATAAATACCAACCTTGAGGACTTAATCCTTTCCGTAACACTTGCAAAAATAAACTTAATCAGCCCTCTCATACTAGACAGCATCGATATAAATGAATTGTTAAATGAGCAACTCACAAACACTAGCATAACTGATCTTTTAGAAGTCTCACATATCAAAGCTTTTAAAAAATTCCGAACTAATATACTTTTTGATCAAATACCCTAAGCCTAAGTTAAATTGTAAATAAATAGATATTTTTCCCGTTCACAATAATGTAATATTAGATCTAGAAGAAGGTAATACGGTGGCTGATTGCGGAACAAATACCTACGCTGTGCGCGACTGCGCCGCCACTGTGAGCACTACTTTCTGCAGGAGACTACAAATGCATCGTGTGCCCAACAAATGGTATCTGGAACCGTCGCACAATGTGCCTCGCGCCCCGGACATCTGGAGTCAATAACGGTGATCGGCGAGGGCATCTTTATTATAAACAGCGCAACAATGAATGTGGTGGACAGCACCGGAAACAGTCAGGTAGTCGCGGGAACCTTCCTCGCTACCTACGACGAATACGTCTCCCTGAACGACACCCGGTATGTGAACCACCGAGGTATCTTCAAGAAGAAACCTGCCGTGGTCAACATCACCCTCTTCAGGGAACACCTGAGCCTCCCTTTCTTGCACGACCTAAGCCTAAAGAATCTCCGTCATATCGGGGATCTTAGATCAGAAATGTCATTACGGTCATTTAGCTGCTTGGTCCTCATCGCTCTTCTCCTACTCTTCGTTGGCGCCTGGAAACTATTCCAGCACAGAACAAACAAGAAGAAACCCGAGGGGTTTCAGTCTAACAAGGGAGGAGTTAACACGCGCAGAACAAAAAGAGCTGACAACACTGTTGCGCCGGATGCCGTTGCAACAGAGTTGCAGACGAAATCCGATACTCGCACGCGCAAGCAGTCTGATCGTCCGCAAGAACCGCCGACTCAGCATTCAGTCGCCTCGCCGGCCAGCAGCGATAGCTTCATAATTCCATTTAAGCTACTTTAAGTTTCAGTTTGAATTTGGTTCTCGCATAGCTCTAACGAGCTTGAAATAAAAATCATTAAACAATACAAAGTGCCACGTTTTAATTTATATACACTAGGGGTACGCCCGAGACTTCGTCCGCGTGGAGTATTGAGTTTGGGTAACATTTTTAATTATTTAATGGGACTGGAACACAAATTTTTAGAATCAGCTGCGAATTTCTACAGGCTGTGATGTAAGGTTTCCAGTGTCCATAATATTGTCCACTGAGAGGTAATCGACAACATCTCCCCCAACGTTTGACATGATGTTTTATTTTATTCACTATCTCATTAGTCGTCGCCTAAGTTGCCCTTTCACATAGCCATTCTCGATTGCCCATATTTATCTGAAGATATGGAAAGACATTGTTTTTTTTGGTTATCTGTGCTATAAACAATTTGACGGACTTTACTACACAGTGTAATCATGTCGTTACTATCAGTTGGTATACGATCTTCTCTGATTTTTAGAATATCAGCTACATATTGCTCTTCATGAGTACCAGCATCCCTCCCATGATATCCTGGTTTCATTTGATATCTCCCATTCTACGATATTGTGCTTCAATGGGACATGGCTAATTTACTTATTTACTGCTGTAACATTCTTCCGAGATCACGGCTTTTGCCGTTACATTTCGGCATTTTCTCAGGAGCTTAGTTCATGGTAGCTTCCAAACTGAGGGCGTTGTTCGTCACCTACTAAATAGCGTGGCAGCTATTCCAGAAGAAGCTTCTGCAACAGAAACTCCTTTTTCTTCTCTTCGGATTTGAGCTAATAATTAATTATACTTTGATACTGAAGGTCTCATAGTATATTGGTTTTGTGCAATGTCCGTCATGGTGTCTGTCCGTCCATCCGTCCGTATGAACGCAAGTTTATAATTATAGTTGTCTATATACCAGTCAGATAAAGTGTCAAGATTGGGGTGCCACGCCTACGAGGAAAACCGATAAAACCAAATAATACTCATATTCTTACAGGTAGAGACACCAAATTTTGCACGCAGATACCTAGTCATGTCCCTGAAAGATCTGCATCAAAAATTTGGATGCCACCTCTGCCGCCTACCATTTAAAATCGGAAATTTCGATATCTCTTACAGTTTTTAAGCTAGAGCCCCCAAATCCGGTAGAAAGATAGAAGGCAACATCTTCCAAAGATCTGCATCAAAATTTTGGATGCCACGCCCACCCATGCTACATCAGCTATATCCTTAACAGTTTTTTAACTAGAGCCACACAACTTGGTAGGAAGATAGATGGTGATATTTAAAAAGATTTGATTCAAAAATTTGGATGCCACACCCACCTCTGCCGCCCACCTTTTAAATTTTAAAACACAGTTTTTGAGCTTAATTCACAAAATCTGGTAACATGATAGCTGGCGATGTTTACCACATGGCCCACTCATTTCACCCCTGCATTCCCTCTTACTGGTATCAAAGTATTCCGCAGTCGGTTGGGTCCGACTGCAACGTTTTCACTTGTGTAAAGTATTTGTTTTGTTCCTTGAGCACCAAAAAGAACAAACCGCCTAGCATATGTCCTTTCTCAGGCTCTGGACTATTTGTGTACCAAATTTCATTAAAATCAGTTCAGTAGTTTTGGCGCGAAAGCTAGACAGACAGACAGAGTTGCGTTTGCATTTATAATATTAGTAGAAGTTGAAGTCTAAGAAATTTTTACCAGCTAAATCCAAATAATCCAAATTTTAGTATCTTTTTTACCATCGACGACCAAACAAAAATCGAATATGAAAATCAGATTAGTAATATTGTCTCCCGTTGTCTCAAATTTTTTGAAAACAAATATTTTTAACAAGTGAAAACGTTGCAGTCGACGCAATCGACTGCGGAATACTCTGATACCAGTAAAAGAACGGATAGTAAGCAGTGTGCTCACAATGGGCGAATGCCGGGTGAAAGGGGTGCGGAACATCGCCAGCTACCTTGTTACCAAATTAGGTGACTCTAGCTCAAAAACTATGAAAGATCACTAAATTACCGATTTTAAAAGGTGGCTAGCTGAGGTGGGCGTGGCATCCAAATTTGTTAAGCTGATCTTTGGTAGAGGTCACTATCTATCTTCCTACCGAATTTAGTTACTCAAAAGCTGTTTAAGATAAAGCCGATTCCGATTTTAGGTGGGCGTGGTATCCAAATTTGCTATTCAAATCTTTGGTAGATGTCCCCAACTATCTTCCTAAAAAATTTGGTGCATCTGGCTAAAAAACTGTTGAGGATATAGACGATTACGATTTTCAAATTGAGCTGCATGGGTGGGCGTGACTTTCAATTTTTTGACCCTAGCTTTAAAACTGTGGAAGATACATGCATTCCTATTTTTCAATGGATGCTAGTGGCTGCAGGAGTGGGCGTGCCATCCAAATTTTTGGTGAAGATGTTTGGGGAATCCCATCAGCTATCTTGATACCAAATTTGGTGACTCTAGCTCGAAAACTCTGAAAGAAACACGCTTTCCTGTTTTAAATAAGCGTAGGAGTGTGGGGCGTATGATGGGGCGTGTCATTTTTGATGCAGATACACACATTCTCGTTTGAAAAGAACGGCGGCTAAGGGGCGTCAGGTGGGGGTGTGGCATCCAAACTTTTGATGCAGTTGTTGGAGGGAAGTCACAATCTATCTTTCCACCAATTTTGGTAGCTCTATCTGTTTAAATGTGGGATATATGTGTGTTTTATCGATTTAGACATTGAGCTGTGTCGACTTTTTTTCGATTTACCACCCAGTGGCGCAGGCATGGATCAAGATATTTGCAAGGTTTCAGGTCTCCATCTTTAAGGGTGTCGGAGAAACGAGCGTTCATACAGTCAGACGGACAGACACCACGACGGAAATTACACAATACCAATTTACTATGATCTCTTCAGGATCAGAGTATAATTACTCGATAGCACAAAAATGAATTATAACCTTAACAGTGACCACGGGAAATCCGAAAAGGGTTATGAATAGCATAGTTAGAGTGACAAGCTTGAAGAGCAATGGGTAGAAGATTACTTGTCCTTCTGATCAGAACAGCAAAACTAATTTGGCTGATTAATTCCGAGGAATCAATTTCACCATTTATTAGTTTGTGTAAAAAGACTATAACTAGCACTGTTCTGCGATCAGAAAAAGAAGGAAGGCTTATTAGTATAAGTCTACTGTGGTAGGAAGGTAGGTTAATGTTAGTATCCCAATTAAGACTCCTAAGGGCAAAAAGCAACAATTGTTTTTGTACTGATTCTATTCTATCCTGGTGAATCCTGTATTTGGGATACCAAATACAAGATCCGTATTCAAGAATAGGACGTACCAGAGACGTGTAAAGTGTTTTGGTTATGTAGGGATCGTCAAATTCTTTCGACCAGCGCTTATTGAACCCC
Source organism: Scaptomyza hsui (assembly GCA_018152825.1). Taxonomy (NCBI): domain Eukaryota; kingdom Metazoa; phylum Arthropoda; class Insecta; order Diptera; family Drosophilidae; genus Scaptomyza; species Scaptomyza hsui. The sequence continues at coordinate 391,658 of JAECXO010000070.1, forward strand.
AAGGTACCAGAGGCTCGATTTGCATTTCGGATCAAAAAGGATATTTAAGTCATCAACCCATTCAATGCGATCGAGTGGGCTTCCATCAAGAAAATATATTTTTGAAAAAGGAAGGCGTCTATAAAAAGACATGACTTTACATATGTTGCAATTAAGATTTAGTAAGTTAACACGACACCACTTTTGAAAATTATCTAAATCTGTTTGTAATTTTTGAGCATACAACAGAGCAGTACCCGACACGCATAATTTTACATCGTCAGCATACATCAGCACACGAGAGTGGTCAATAACAGATGGACGGTCATTGATGAAAAGTGTAAATAATAAAGGTCCAAGGTGACTTCCTTGCGGAACACCGGAAGTGACGTGAACCACCTTAAAGACAGCACCATTAAAACTGACTCTCAGTGTTCTATGAATTAAATATTCCCTTATCCACCGAATAAGATTGCTTGGAAAGCCTAGAAGTTGAAGTTTATGAAGTAAAAGGTAGTGATTAACCGAGTCAAATGCCTTGCTGAAATCAGTGTAAATAACATCCGTTTGGATTTTATTTTGAAAGCCCTTAACAACATGTGATGTAAATTCTAACAGGTTAGTGGTAGTAGATCTATGTTTCACGAATCCATGCTAGCACGGTGAAATTAAAGATCTGCAAAAATGTTGTAATTGAGAAGTTATCAATTTCTCGAACATTTTTGGTATGACAGACAATTTGGAAATACCCCTATAATTTTGAACATAAGACTTGTCTCCTTTTTTATGGAGCGGAATAATAAATGATTCTTTTCAGATATTAGGAAATGAACATTTCTCAATAGACAAACTCAACAACAAATGCAAAGGCTTTAAGAGACCATCAGCACAGTACTTAAGCACACAGCTTGGTACGCCGTCAGGTCCCGGGGAAAATACAGGCTTAATACCCTGTAGATCACGTAGTAATGAAAACACTGTGATTCTTGGTCTAAAAATGCAATTAGAGCCAAAAACCTGATACGGGTAAGGCAGATCAGCCTGATTATCAAATGAACTGTATGCTGTTTGACAAATTTCAGCAAATAAATCGGCAATGGCCTGATCCGAATTGGCCGACTTGTTTTCAAAAGACAAGTTAGATGGAAGTGTTGATGACTTTCGCTTCGCATTAACGAAGTCAAAGAACCTCTAGGATCTTGCTGAAACTGTAGTCTGCACCGACTTAGGTAATTTTTATAACTTGAGTTATTCATGACTGAAAAACTGAAATGAACAGAAGAGCCAGCTTTTCTGAAACTCTTATAAAGCTTAGATTTTTGATTTTTAAGGGCTGTCAACTCTCGTGTAAACCACGCAGGTTTGTTTTTCCTACTTGGCCTACCAAAAGGGACACACATGTCGAATAAATTGTCTAAGGTGCTATAAAAAATACTGATTGCCGAATCCAAGTCATCAGAACCATAGAGGAACGACCAGTCAGCCAGTGCTAAGAGCCGGGCAAGTTTCACAAAATCGGTTTTCTTGACACAGATAGAACAGAAACACCAAATCAAGGCATTTTTGATGCAGATACACACACTCTCGTTTTAAAAGAGCGTCGGCTAAGGGGCGGCAGGTGGGGGTGTGGCATCCAAACTTTTGATGCAGTTGTTGGAGGGAAGTCACAAGCTATCTTTCCACCAATTTTGGTAGCTCTATCTGTTTAAATGTGGGATATATGTGTGTTTTATCGATTTAGACATTGAGCTGTGTCGACTTGTTTTCGATTTCCCACCCACCCAGTGGCGCAGGCATGGATCAAGATATTTGCAAAGTTTCAGGTCTTCATCTTTAAGGGTGTCGGAGAAACGAGCGTTCATACAGTCAGACGGACAGACACCATGACGGAAATTACACAATACCAATTTACTATGATCTCTTCAGGATCAGAGTATAATTACTCGATAGCACAAAAATGAATTATAACCTTAACAGTGACCACGGGATTTTCTACAATTCGATTGTGTGTCACATTCCTTATCTAAATGAAAGTGAACTCTTTCTAGAAGATGAAACAGTCGAAGCTTGCTTTTTACGCCGGCAATCGGAATTAAGACTTTTTCAACAGAACCGATCCGTAGAACAGTTTGGCTATGCTGAACAAAAAATACAACAAGCTCTCGTTCAAGCTGTAGCGTTTCAAACAGTCAGCAATGAGGGAAACACCAGGAACCTGACTGGGCGTAATGTTAGCATTTACATCGAGGATCAAGTTGTTGTCGGATCATTGACGGCTCCTGAGGATTTGATCGAAATTAATAATCCCACCGCTCTTCCCGATACAGTTTTTATAAAAGGTATTAACAGCTTAAACGCACAGCAGAAAAAATGACTGAAACAGGTATCAGATTCAATTGAGAGAGATATCAGGTTAGATGATAATCTGCAGCCTTTCTTGTTGTTTATCAAGGGTGGAGCTGGTAGCGGGAAATCATTTGTATTAAAGTTGATTATTATTATAATTGGACGTAGATGTACTAAGAAAAACAGTACATTCAAGTGGCCCAACGACATCAAGCACCGGCTTGTTAACGCGCGGACCCAAGCAAAGAGCAACCAACCTCCCGCCCAACCGACCGAGGGGCACACCGCATAGCGTACGGTTACCTAGATCGCGAAAATGTAGACAAATGACATAAGACTAACTTTTGAAGAGAACTAATTGAAATGATACCGTTAATTAAGTGGGAAACTTCGTTATAATTTGAACATAAAATCCGAAAAGGGTTATGAATAGCATAGTTAGAGTGACAAGCTTGAAGAGCAATGGGTAGAAAATTACTTGTCCTTCTGATCAGAACAGCAAAACTAATTTGGCTGATTAATTCCGAGGAATCAATTTCACCATTTATTAGTTTGTGTAAAAAGACTATAACTAGCACTGTTCTGCGATCAGAAAAAGAAGGAAGGCTTATTATTATAAGTCTACTGTGGTAGGAAGGTAGGTTAATGTTAGTATCCCAATTAAGTTTTCTATGGGCAAACAGCAACAATTGTTTTTGTACTGATTCTATTCTATCCTGGTGAATCCTGTATTTGGGATACCAAATACAAGATCCGTATTCAAGAATAGGACGTACCAGAGACGTGTAAAGTGTTTTGGTTATGGAGGGATCGTCAAAATCTTTCGACCAGCGCTTATTGAACCACAAGGTACCAGAGGCTCGATTTGCATTTCGGATCAAAAAGGATATTTAAGTCATCAACCCATTCAATGCGATCGAGTGGGCTTCCATCAAGAAAATATATTTTTGAAAAAGGAAGGCGTCTATAAAAAGACATAACTTTACATTTGTTGCAATTAAGATTTTGTAAGTTAACGCGACACCACTTTTGAAAATTATCTAAATCTGTTTGTAATTTTTGAGCATACAACAGAGCAGTACCCGACACGCATAATTTTACATCGTCAGCATACATCAGCACACGAGAGTGGTCAATAACAGATGGACGGTCATTGATGAAAAGTGTAAATAATAAAGGTCCAAGGTGACTTCCTTGCGGAACACCGGAAGTGACGTGAACCACCTTAAAGACAGCACCATTAAAACTGACTCTCAGTTTTCTATGAATTAAATATTCCCTTATCCACCGAATAAGATTGCTTGGAAAGCCTAGAAGTTGAAGTTTATGAAGTAAAAGGTAGTGATTAACCGAGTCAAATGCCTTGCTGAAATCAGTGTAAATAACATCCGTTTGGATTTTCTTTTGAAAGCCCTTAACAACATGTGATGTAAATTCTAACAGGTTAGTGGTAGTAGATCTATGTTTCACGAATCCATGCTAGCACGGTGAAATTAAAGATCTGCAAAAATGTTGTAATTGAGAAGTTATCAATTTCTCGAACATTTTTGGTATGACAGACAATTTGGAAATACCCCTATAATTTTGAACATAAGACTTGTCTCCTTTTTTATGGAGCGGAATAATAAATGATTCTTTTCAGATATTAGGAAATGAACATTTCTCAATAGACAAACTCAACAACAAATGCAAAGGCTTTAAGAGACCATCAGCACAGTACTTAAGCACACAGCTTGGTACGCCGTCAGGTCCCGGGGAAAATACTGGCTTAATACCCTGTAGATCACGTAGTAATGAAAACACTGTGATTCTTGGTCTAAAAATGCAATTAGAGCCAAAAACCTGATACGGGTAAGGCAGATCAGCCTGATTATCAAATGAACTGTATGCTGTTTGACAAATTTCAGCAAATAAATCGGCAATGGCCTGATCCGAGTTGGCCGACTTGTTTTCAAAAGACAAGTTAGATGGAAGTGTTGATGACTTTCGCTTCGCATTAACGAAGTCAAAGAACCTCTAGGATCTTGCTGAAACTGTAGTCTGTACCGACTTAGGTAATTTTTATAACTTGAGTTATTCATGACTGAAAAACTGGAACGCGCAATCAAGTATGATGAGAAATGAACAGAAGAGCCAGATTTTCTGAAACTCTTATAAAGCTTAGATTTTTGATTTTTAAGGGCTGTCAACTCTCGTGTAAACCACGCAGGTTTGTTTTTCCTACTTGGCCTACCAAAAGGGACACACATGTCGAATAAATTGTCTAAGGTGCTATAAAAAATACTGATTGCCGAATCCAAGTCATCAGAACCATAGAGGAACGACCAGTCAGCCAGTGCTAAGAGCCGGGCAGGTTTCACAAAATCAGTTTTCTTGACACAGATAGAGAGGATGGATCCAAAATAAACACCAAATCAAGGCATTTTTGATGCAGATACACACATTCTCGTTTTAAAAGAGCGTCGGCTAAGGGGCGGCAGGTGGGGGTGTGGCATCCAAACTTTTGATGCAGTTGTTGGAGGGAAGTCACAAGCTATCTTTCCACCAATTTTGGTAGCTCTATCTGTTTAAATGTGGGATATATGTGTGTTTTATCGATTTAGACATTGAGCTGTGTCAACTTGTTTTCGATTTCCCACCCACCCAGTGGCGCAGGCATGGATCAAGATATTTGCAAAGTTTCAGGTCTCCATCTTTAAGGGTGTCGGAGAAACGAGCGTTCATACAGTCAGACGGACAGACACCATGACGGAAATTAAACAATACCTATTTACTATGATCTCTTCAGGATCAGAGTATAATTACTCGATAGCACAAAAATGAATTATAACCTTAACAGTGACCACGGGATTTTCTACAATTCGATTGTGTGTCACATTCCTTATCTAAATGAAAGTGAACTCTTTCTAGAAGATGAAACAGTCGAAGCTTGCTTTTTACGCCGGCAATCGGAACTAAGACTTTTTCAACAGAACCAATCCGTAGAACAGTTTGGCTATGCTGAACAAAAAATACAACAAGCTCTCGTTCAAGCTGTAGCGTTTCAAACAGTCAGCAATGAGGGAACCACCAGGAACCTGACTGGGCGTAATGTTAACATTTACATCGAGGATCAAGTTGTTGTCGGATCATTGACGGCTCCTGAGGATTTGATCGAAATTAATAATCCCACCGCTCTTCCCGATACAGTTTTTATAAAAGGTATTAACAGCTTAAACGCACAGCAGAAAAAATTACTGAAACAGGTATCAGATTCAATTGAGAGAGATATCAGGTTAGATGATAATCTGCAGCCTTTCTTGTTGTTTATCAAGGGTGGAGCTGGTAGCGGGAAATCGTTTGTATTAAAGTTGATTATTATTATAATTGGACGTAGATGTACTAAGAAAAACAGTACATTCAAGTGGCCCAACGACACCAAGCACCGGCTTGTTAACGCGCGGACCCAAGCAAAGAGCAACCAACCTCCCGCCCAACCGACCGAGGGGCACACCGCATAGCGTACGGTTACCTAGATCGCGAAAATGTAGACAAATGACATAAGACTAACTTTTTAAGAGAACTAATGGAAATGATACCGTTAATTAAGTGGGAAACTTCGTTATAATTTGAACATAAAATCCGAAAAGGGTTATGAATAGCATAGTTAGAGTGACAAGCTTGAAGAGCAATGGGTAGAAAATTACTTGTCCTTCTGATCAGAACACCAAAACTAATTTGGCTGATTAATTCCGAGGAATCAATTTCACCATAACTAGCACTGTTCTGCGATCAGAAAAAGAAGGAAGGCTTATTAGTACAAGTCTACTGTGGTAGGAAGGTAGGTTAATGTTAGTATCCCAATTAAGACTCCTAAGGGCAAACAGCAAAAATTGTTTTTGTACTGATTCTATTATATCCTGGTGAATCCTGTATTTGGGATACCAGATACAAGATCCATATTCAAGAATAAGACGTACCAGAGACGTGTAAAGTGTTTTGGTTATGTAGGGATCGTCAAATTCTTTCGACCAGCGCTTATTGAACCCCAAGGTACCAGAGGCTCGATTTGCATTTCGGATCAAAAAGGATATTTAAGTCATCAACCCATTCAATACGATCGAGTGGGCTTCCATCAAGAAAATATATTTTTGAAAAAGGAAGGCGTCTATAAAAAGACATGACTTTACATTTGTTGCAATTAAGATTTAGTAAGTTAACACGACACCACTTTTGAAAATTATCTAAATCTGTTTGTAATTTTTGAGCATACAACAGAGCAGTACCCGACACGCATAATTTTACATCGTCAGCATACATCAGCACACGAGAGTGGTCAATAACAGATGGACGGTCATTGATGAAAAGTGTAAATAATAAAGGTTCAAGGTGACTTCCTTGCGGAACACCGGAAGTGACGTGAACCACCTTAAAGACAGCACCATTAAAACTGACTCTCAGTGTTCTATGAATTAAATATTCCCCTATCCACCGAATAAGATTGCTTGGAAAGTCTAGAAGTTGAAGTTTATGAAGTAAAAGGTAGTGATTAACCGAGTCAAATGCCTTGCTGAAATCAGTGTAAATAACATCCGTTTGGATTTTATTTTGAAAGCCCTTAACAACATGTGATGTAAATTCTAACAGGTTAGTGGTAGTAGATCTATGTTTCACGAATCCATGCTAGCACGGTGAAATTAAAGATCTGCAAAAATGTTGTAATTGAGAAGTTATCAATTTCTCGAACATTTTTGGTATGACAGACAATTTGGAAATACCCCTATAATTTTGAACATAAGACTTGTCTCCTTTTTTATGGAGCGGAATAATAAATGATTCTTTTCAGATATTGGGAAATGAACATTTCTCAATAGACAAACTCAACAACAAATGCAAAGGCTTTAAGAGACCATCAGCACAGTACTTAAGCACACAGCTTGGTACGCCGTCGGGTCCCGGGGAAAATACTGGCTTAATACCCTGTAGATCACGTAGTAATGAAAACACTGTGATTCTTGGTCTAAAAATGCAATTAGAGCCAAAAACCTGATACGTTTAAGGCAGATCAGCCTGATTATCAAATGAACTGTATGCTGTTTGACAAATTTCAGCAAATAAATCGGCAATGGCCTGATCCGAAATGGCCGACTTGTTTTCAAAAGACAAGTTAGATGGAAGTGTTGATGACTTTCGCTTCGCATTAACGAAGTCAAAGAACCTCTAGGATGTTGCTGAAACTGTAGTCTGCACCGACTTAGGTAATTTTTATAACTTGAGTTATTCATGACTGAAAAACTGGAACGCGCAATCAAGTATGATGAGAAATGAACAGAAGAGCCAGATTTTCTGAAACTCTTATAAAGCTTAGATTTTTGATTTTTAAGGGCTGTCAACTCTCGTGCAGGTTTGTTTTTCCTACTTGGCCTACCAAAAGGAACACACATGTCGAGTAAATTGTCTAAGGTGCTATAAAAAATACTGATTGCCGAATCCAAGTCATCAGAACCCCAGAGGAACGACCAGTCAGGCAGTGCTAAGAGCCGGGCAAGTTTCACAAAATCGGTTTTCTTGACTTAGATAGAGAGGATGGATCCAAAACAAACACCAAATCAAGGCATTTTTGATGCAGATACACACATTCTCGTTTTAAAAGAGCGTCGGCTAAGGGGCGGCAGGTGGGGGTGTGGCATCCAAACTTTTGATGCTGTTGTTGGAGGGAAGTCACAAGCTATCTTTCCACCAATTTTGGTAGCTCTATCTGTTTAAATGTGGGATATATGTGTGTTTTATCGATTTAGACATTGAGCTGTGTCAACTTGTTTTCGATTTCCCACCCACCCAGTGGCGCAGGCATGGATCAAGATATTTGCAAAGTTTCAGGTCTCCATCTTTAAGGGTGTCGGAGAAACGAGCGTTCATACAGTCAGACGGACAGACACCATGACGGAAATTACACAATACCAATTTACTATGATCTCTTCAGGATCAGAGAATAATTACTCGATAGCACAAAAATGAATTATAACCTTAACAGTGACCACGGGATTGTCTACAATTCGATTGTGTGTCACATTCCTTATCTAAATGAAAGTGAACTCTTTCTAGAAGATGAAACAGTCGAAGCTTGCTTTTTACGCCGGCAATCGGAATTAAGACTTTTTCAACAGAACCAATCCGTAGAACAGTTTGGCTATGCTGAACAAAAAATACAACAAGCTCTCGTTCAAGCTGTAGCGTTTCAAACAGTCAGCAATGAGGGAACCACCAGGAACCTGACTGGGCGTAATGTTAACATTTACATCGAGGATCAAGTTGTTGTCGGATCATTGACGGCTCCTGAGGATTTGATCGAAATTAATAATCCCACCGCTCTTCCCGATACAGTTTTTATAAAAGGTATTAACAGCTTAAACGCACAGCAGAAAAAATTACTGAAACAGGTATCAGATTCAATTGAGAGAGATATCAGGTTAGATGATAATCTGCAGCCTTTCTTGTTGTTTATCAAGGGTGGAGCTGGTAGCGGGAAATCATTTGTATTAAAGTTGATTATTATTATAATTGGACGTAGATGTACTAAGAAAAACAGTACATTCAAGTGGCCCAACGACACCAAGCACCGGCTTGTTAACGCGCGGACCCAAGCAAAGAGCAACCAACCTCCCGCCCAACCGACCGAGGGGCACACCGCATAGCGTACGGTTACCTAGATCGCGAAAATGTAGACAAATGACATAAGACTAACTTTTTAAGAGAACTAATAGAAATGATACCGTTAATTAAGTGGGAAACTTCGTTATAATTTGAACATCAAATCCGAAAAGGGTTATGAATAGCATAGTTAGAGTGACAAGCTTGAAGAGCAATGGGTAGAAAATTACTTGTCCTTCTGATCAGAACAGCAAAACTAATTTGGCTGATTAATTCCGAGGAATCAATTTCACCATTTATTAGTTTGTGTAAAAAGACTATAACTAGCACTGTTCTGCGATCAGAAAAAGAAGGAAGGCTTATTAGTACAAGTCTACTGTGGTAGGAAGGTAGGTTAATGTTAGTATCCCAATTAAGACTCCTAAGGGCAAACAGCAAAAATTGTTTTTGTACTGATTCTATTATATCCTGGTGAATCCTGTATTTGGGATACCAGATACAAGATCCATATTCAAGAATAAGACGTACCAGAGACGTGTAAAGTGTTTTGGTTATGTAGGGATCGTCAAATTCTTTCGACCAGCGCTTATTGAACCCCAAGGTACCAGAGGCTCGATTTGCATTTCGGATCAAAAAGGATATTTAAGTCATCAACCCATTCAATACGATCGAGTGGGCTTCCATCAAGAAAATATATTTTTGAAAAAGGAAGGCGTCTATAAAAAGACATGACTTTACATTTGTTGCAATTAAGATTTAGTAAGTTAACACGACACCACTTTTGAAAATTATCTAAATCTGTTTGTAATTTTTGAGCATACAACAGAGCAGTACCCGACACGCATAATTTTACATCGTCAGCATACATCAGCACACGAGAGTGGTCAATAACAGATGGACGGTCATTGATGAAAAGTGTAAATAATAAAGGTTCAAGGTGACTTCCTTGCGGAACACCGGAAGTGACGTGAACCACCTTAAAGACAGCACCATTAAAACTGACTCTCAGTGTTCTATGAATTAAATATTCCCCTATCCACCGAATAAGATTGCTTGGAAAGTCTAGAAGTTGAAGTTTATGAAGTAAAAGGTAGTGATTAACCGAGTCAAATGCCTTGCTGAAATCAGTGTAAATAACATCCGTTTGGATTTTATTTTGAAAGCCCTTAACAACATGTGATGTAAATTCTAACAGGTTAGTGGTAGTAGATCTATGTTTCACGAATCCATGCTAGCACGGTGAAATTAAAGATCTGCAAAAATGTTGTAATTGAGAAGTTATCAATTTCTCGAACATTTTTGGTATGACAGACAATTTGGAAATACCCCTATAATTTTGAACATAAGACTTGTCTCCTTTTTTATGGAGCGGAATAATAAATGATTCTTTTCAGATATTAGGAAATGAACATTTCTCAATAGACAAACTCAACAACAAATGCAAAGGCTTTAAGAGACCATCAGCACAGTACTTAAGCACACAGCTTGGTACGCCGTCAGGTCCCGGGGAAAATACTGGCTTAATACCCTGTAGATCACGTAGTAATGAAAACACTGTGATTCTTGGTCTAAAAATGCAATTAGAGCCAAAAACCTGATACGGGTAAGGCAGATCAGCCTGATTATCAAATGAACTGTATGCTGTTTGACAAATTTCAGCAAATAAATCGGCAATGGCCTGATCCGAGTTGGCCGACTTGTTTTCAAAAGACAAGTTAGATGGAAGTGTTGATGACTTTCGCTTCGCATTAACGAAGTCAAAGAACCTCTAGGATCTTGCTGAAACTGTAGTCTGTACCGACTTAGGTAATTTTTATAACTTGAGTTATTCATGACTGAAAAACTGGAACGCGCAATCAAGTATGATGAGAAATGAACAGAAGAGCCAGATTTTCTGAAACTCTTATAAAGCTTAGATTTTTGATTTTTAAGGGCTGTCAACTCTCGTGTAAACCACGCAGGTTTGTTTTTCCTACTTGGCCTACCAAAAGGGACACACATGTCGAATAAATTGTCTAAGGTGCTATAAAAAATACTGATTGCCGAATCCAAGTCATCAGAACCATAGAGGAACGACCAGTCAGCCAGTGCTAAGAGCCGGGCAGGTTTCACAAAATCAGTTTTCTTGACACAGATAGAGAGGATGGATCCAAAATAAACACCAAATCAAGGCATTTTTGATGCAGATACACACACTCTCGTTTTAAAAGAGCGTCGGCTAAGGGGCGGCAGGTGGGGGTGTGGCATCCAAACTTTTGATGCAGTTGTTGGAGGGAAGTCACAAGCTATCTTTCCACCAATTTTGGTAGCTCTATCTGTTTAAATGTGGGATATATGTGTGTTTTATCGATTTAGACATTGAGCTGTGTCAACTTGTTTTCGATTTCCCACCCACCCAGTGGCGCAGGCATGGATCAAGATATTTGCAAAGTTTCAGGTCTCCATCTTTAAGGGTGTCGGAGAAACGAGCGTTCATACAGTCAGACGGACAGACACCATGACGGAAATTAAACAATACCTATTTACTATGATCTCTTCAGGATCAGAGTATAATTACTCGATAGCACAAAAATGAATTATAACCTTAACAGTGACCACGGGATTTTCTACAATTCGATTGTGTGTCACATTCCTTATCTAAATGAAAGTGAACTCTTTCTAGAAGATGAAACAGTCGAAGCTTGCTTTTTACGCCGGCAATCGGAACTAAGACTTTTTCAACAGAACCAATCCGTAGAACAGTTTGGCTATGCTGAACAAAAAATACAACAAGCTCTCGTTCAAGCTGTAGCGTTTCAAACAGTCAGCAATGAGGGAAACACCAGGAACCTGACTGGGCGTAATGTTAACATTTACATCGAGGATCAAGTTGTTGTCGGATCAATGACGGCTCCTGAGGATTACTAATCCCACCGCTCTTCCCGATACAGTTTTTATAAAAGGTATTAACAGCTTAAAGGCACAGCAGAAAAAATTACTGAAACAGGTATCAGATTCAATTGAGAGAGATATCAGGTTAGATGATAATCTGCAGCCTTTCTTGTTGTTTATCAAGGGTGGAGCTGGTAGCGGGAAATCGTTTGTATTAAAGTTGATTATTATTATAATTGGACGTAGATGTACTAAGAAAAACAGTACATTCAAGTGGCCCAACGACACCAAGCACCGGCTTGTTAACGCGCGGACCCAAGCAAAGAGCAACCAACCTCCCGCCCAACCGACCGAGGGGCACACCGCATAGCGTACGGTTACCTAGATCGCGAAAATGTAGACAAATGACATAAGACTAACTTTTTAAGAGAACTAATGGAAATGATACCGTTAATTAAGTGGGAAACTTCGTTATAATTTGAACATAAAATCCGAAAAGGGTTATGAATAGCATAGTTAGAGTGACAAGCTTGAAGAGCAATGGGTAGAAAATTACTTGTCCTTCTGATCAGAACACCAAAACTAATTTGGCTGATTAATTCCGAGGAATCAATTTCACCATAACTAGCACTGTTCTGCGATCAGAAAAAGAAGGAAGGCTTATTAGTACAAGTCTACTGTGGTAGGAAGGTAGGTTAATGTTAGTATCCCAATTAAGACTCCTAAGGGCAAACAGCAAAAATTGTTTTTGTACTGATTCTATTATATCCTGGTGAATCCTGTATTTGGGATACCAGATACAAGATCCATATTCAAGAATAAGACGTACCAGAGACGTGTAAAGTGTTTTGGTTATGTAGGGATCGTCAAATTCTTTCGACCAGCGCTTATTGAACCCCAAGGTACCAGAGGCTCGATTTGCATTTCGGATCAAAAAGGATATTTAAGTCATCAACCCATTCAATACGATCGAGTGGGCTTCCATCAAGAAAATATATTTTTGAAAAAGGAAGGCGTCTATAAAAAGACATGACTTTACATTTGTTGCAATTAAGATTTAGTAAGTTAACACGACACCACTTTTGAAAATTATCTAAATCTGTTTGTAATTTTTGAGCATACAACAGAGCAGTACCCGACACGCATAATTTTACATCGTCAGCATACATCAGCACACGAGAGTGGTCAATAACAGATGGACGGTCATTGATGAAAAGTGTAAATAATAAAGGTTCAAGGTGACTTCCTTGCGGAACACCGGAAGTGACGTGAACCACCTTAAAGACAGCACCATTAAAACTGACTCTCAGTGTTCTATGAATTAAATATTCCCCTATCCACCGAATAAGATTGCTTGGAAAGTCTAGAAGTTGAAGTTTATGAAGTAAAAGGTAGTGATTAACCGAGTCAAATGCCTTGCTGAAATCAGTGTAAATAACATCCGTTTGGATTTTATTTTGAAAGCCCTTAACAACATGTGATGTAAATTCTAACAGGTTAGTGGTAGTAGATCTATGTTTCACGAATCCATGCTAGCACGGTGAAATTAAAGATCTGCAAAAATGTTGTAATTGAGAAGTTATCAATTTCTCGAACATTTTTGGTATGACAGACAATTTGGAAATACCCCTATAATTTTGAACATAAGACTTGTCTCCTTTTTTATGGAGCGGAATAATAAATGATTCTTTTCAGATATTGGGAAATGAACATTTCTCAATAGACAAACTCAACAACAAATGCAAAGGCTTTAAGAGACCATCAGCACAGTACTTAAGCACACAGCTTGGTACGCCGTCGGGTCCCGGGGAAAATACTGGCTTAATACCCTGTAGATCACGTAGTAATGAAAACACTGTGATTCTTGGTCTAAAAATGCAATTAGAGCCAAAAACCTGATACGTTTAAGGCAGATCAGCCTGATTATCAAATGAACTGTATGCTGTTTGACAAATTTCAGCAAATAAATCGGCAATGGCCTGATCCGAGTTGGCCGACTTGTTTTCAAAAGACAAGTTAGATGGAAGTGTTGATGACTTTCGCTTCGCATTAACGAAGTCAAAGAACCTCTAGGATGTTGCTGAAACTGTAGTCTGCACCGACTTAGGTAATTTTTATAACTTGAGTTATTCATGACTGAAAAACTGGAACGCGCAATCAAGTATGATGAGAAATGAACAGAAGAGCCAGATTTTCTGAAACTCTTATAAAGCTTAGATTTTTGATTTTTAAGGGCTGTCAACTCTCGTGCAGGTTTGTTTTTCCTACTTGGCCTACCAAAAGGAACACACATGTCGAGTAAATTGTCTAAGGTGCTATAAAAAATACTGATTGCCGAATCCAAGTCATCAGAACCCCAGAGGAACGACCAGTCAGGCAGTGCTAAGAGCCGGGCAAGTTTCACAAAATCGGTTTTCTTGACTTAGATAGAGAGGATGGATCCAAAACAAACACCAAATCAAGGCATTTTTGATGCAGATACACACATTCTCGTTTTAAAAGAGCGTCGGCTAAGGGGCGGCAGGTGGGGGTGTGGCATCCAAACTTTTGATGCTGTTGTTGGAGGGAAGTCACAAGCTATCTTTCCACCAATTTTGGTAGCTCTATCTGTTTAAATGTGGGATATATGTGTGTTTTATCGATTTAGACATTGAGCTGTGTCAACTTGTTTTCGATTTCCCACCCACCCAGTGGCGCAGGCATGGATCAAGATATTTGCAAAGTTTCAGGTCTCCATCTTTAAGGGTGTCGGAGAAACGAGCGTTCATACAGTCAGACGGACAGACACCATGACGGAAATTACACAATACCAATTTACTATGATCTCTTCAGGATCAGAGAATAATTACTCGATAGCACAAAAATGAATTATAACCTTAACAGTGACCACGGGATTGTCTACAATTCGATTGTGTGTCACATTCCTTATCTAAATGAAAGTGAACTCTTTCTAGAAGATGAAACAGTCGAAGCTTGCTTTTTACGCCGGCAATCGGAATTAAGACTTTTTCAACAGAACCAATCCGTAGAACAGTTTGGCTATGCTGAACAAAAAATACAACAAGCTCTCGTTCAAGCTGTAGCGTTTCAAACAGTCAGCAATGAGGGAACCACCAGGAACCTGACTGGGCGTAATGTTAACATTTACATCGAGGATCAAGTTGTTGTCGGATCATTGACGGCTCCTGAGGATTTGATCGAAATTAATAATCCCACCGCTCTTCCCGATACAGTTTTTATAAAAGGTATTAACAGCTTAAACGCACAGCAGAAAAAATTACTGAAACAGGTATCAGATTCAATTGAGAGAGATATCAGGTTAGATGATAATCTGCAGCCTTTCTTGTTGTTTATCAAGGGTGGAGCTGGTAGCGGGAAATCATTTGTATTAAAGTTGATTATTATTATAATTGGACGTAGATGTACTAAGAAAAACAGTACATTCAAGTGGCCCAACGACACCAAGCACCGGCTTGTTAACGCGCGGACCCAAGCAAAGAGCAACCAACCTCCCGCCCAACCGACCGAGGGGCACACCGCATAGCGTACTGTTACCTAGATCGCGAAAATGTAGACAAATGACATAAGACTAACTTTTTAAGAGAACTAATAGAAATGATACCGTTAAATAAGTGGGAAACTTCGTTATAATTTGAACATCAAATCCGAAAAGGGTTATGAATAGCATAGTTAGAGTGACAAGCTTGAAGAGCAATGGGTAGAAAATTACTTGTCCTTCTGATCGGAACAGCAAAACTAATTTGGCTGATTAATTCCGAGGAATCAATTTCACCATTTATTAGTTTGTGTAAAAAGACTATAACTAGCACTGTTCTGCGATCAGAAAAAGAAGGAAGGCTTATTAGTACAAGTCTACTGTGGTAGGAAGGTAGGTTAATGTTAGTATCCCAATTAAGACTCCTAAGGGCAAACAGCAAAAATTGTTTTTGTACTGATTCTATTATATCCTGGTGAATCCTGTATTTGGGATACCAGATACAAGATCCATATTCAAGAATAAGACGTACCAGAGACGTGTAAAGTGTTTTGGTTATGTAGGGATCGTCAAATTCTTTCGACCAGCGCTTATTGAACCCCAAGGTACCAGAGGCTCGATTTGCATTTCGGATCAAAAAGGATATTTAAGTCATCAACCCATTCAATACGATCGAGTGGGCTTCCATCAAGAAAATATATTTTTGAAAAAGGAAGGCGTCTATAAAAAGACATGACTTTACATTTGTTGCAATTAAGATTTAGTAAGTTAACACGACACCACTTTTGAAAATTATCTAAATCTGTTTGTAATTTTTGAGCATACAACAGAGCAGTACCCGACACACATAATTTTACATCGTCAGCACACGAGAGTGGTCAATAACAGATGAACGGTCATTGATGAAAAGTGTAAATAATAAAGGTCCAAGGTGACTTCCTTGCGGAACACCGGAAGTGACGTGAACCACCTTAAAGACAGCACCATTAAAACTGACTCTCAGTGTTCTATGAGTTAAATATTCCCTTATCCACCGAATAAGATTGCTTGGAAAGCCTAGAAGTTGAAGTTTATGAATTAAAAGGTAGTGATTAACCGAGTCAAATGCCTTGCTGAAATCAGTGTAAATAACATCCGTTTGGATTTTATTTTGAAAGCCCTTAACAACATGTTATGTAAATTCTAACAGGTTAGTGGTAGTAGATCTATGTTTCACGAATCCATGCTAGCACGGTGAAATTAAAGATCTGCAAAAATGTTGTAACTGAGAAGTTATCAATTTCTTGAACATTTTTGGTATGACAGACAATTTGGAGATACCCCTATAATTTTGAACATAAGACTTGTCTCCTTTTTTATGGAGCGGAATAATAAATGATTCTTTTCAGATATTAGGAAATGAACATTTCTCAATAGACAAACTCAACAACAAATGCAAAGGCTTTAAGAGACCATCAGCACAGTACTTAAGCACACAGCTTGGTACGCCGTCAGGTCCCGGGGAAAATACTGGCTTAATACCCTGTAGATCACGTAGTAATGAAAACACTGTGATTCTTGGTCTAAAAATGCAATTAGAGCCAAAAACCTGATACGGGTAAGGCAGATCAGCCTGATTATCAAATGAACTGTATGCTGTTTGACAAATTTCAGCAAATAAATCGGCAATGGCCTGATCCGAGTTGGCCGACTTGTTTTCAAAAGACAAGTTAGATGGAAGTGTTGATGACTTTCGCTTCGCATTAACGAAGTCAAAGAACCTCTAGGATCTTGCTGAAACTGTAGTCTGCACCGACTTAGGTAATTTTTATAACTTGAGTTATTCATGACTGAAAAACTGGAACGCGCAATCAAGTATGATGAGAAATGAACAGAAGAGCCAGATTTTCTGAAACTCTTATCAAGCTTAGATTTTTGATTTTTAAGGGCTGTCAACTCTCGTGCAGGTTTGTTTTTCCTACTTGGCCTACCAAAAGGGACACACATGTCGAATAATTTGTCTAAGGTGCTATAAAAAATACTGATTGCCGAATCCAAGTTATCAGAACCATAGAGGAACGACCAGTCAGCCAAAGCTAAGAGCCGGGCAAGTTTCACAAAATCGGTTTTATTGACACAGATAGAGAGGATGGATCCAAAACAAACACCAAATCAAGCATTCTACTAACAGAATTCGGAATATCATTGATTTGACTCAATACCAAACATACCAAACAAACCAATCAGATAATCATGCTCCATGGGGGTCAAGATGCTTGAGTCTGGACTTGAAATCCAGGTGGCCTCAGCAATATTTAAATCACAAAGAACCACGAGAATATCGCGATCAGAAAGCATAGAAGAAATGGAAAGTATAGCTGACATATGTTCATTGTAGACAGAGTTGTCAGATAAAGGTGGTATTTAGGAACAAGAAATATAAATACCAACACCGTTAATATTTAGTTTAACAGCAACAAGTTCAACATCTTTGGAACTATTAATATTACTGTCTCAGAGGGATAGTCAACATCAACAGCAATAAGCACCCCACCGCCACGGCGCAGAGGTCGGTCCTTTCTATAGATGCAGAATCTGTTAGATAACATTTCAGAGTTAAGTATGCCTTGTCTTAACTACGTTTCCGTGAAGGCAACGACATGAAAGGGAAAAGATATGCTATTAAGATAAAAAGTACTAAGTTTACTATATATTCCTCTAACATTCTGATAGCCCAATGAGAAGGAGGTTGTTAGTTTTTTGAACTATCAGAAGTACAAGGCCCAACCACCAAAGAGGGGGATAAAAAGTGTTCATTTTTCCAGAGGGAGCTGGTATACCTGGGGCACCTGGTGAGTGGCGAGGGTATCAAAACAGACCCCGCCAACGTAGAAGCGATCCGAGTTTGAAGGCCCCGTCTAACATCAAGGCGGTGCGACGTTGCTTGGGTAGAGAGAAGTTTGTTATATTTGTTATTATAGCTTACACGAGTCGGACGCTAAATAAGGCCGAAGAAAATTATTCAGCGACGGAAAAGGAGTGTCTGGCTATTGTGTGGTCAATCCGGAAGTTGAGGTGCTACCTGGAAGGTTACCGGTTTGAGGTTGTAACAGACCATATGGCGTTGAAATGGCTAAATTCAATAGAGAGCCCGTCGGGAAAGATAGCGCGCTGGGCGCTGGAGCTCCAGCAATATCAGTTTGACGTGCGGTATAGGCGTGGAAAACTCAACGCAGCAAGCAGTACAGAAAAAATCGACCGGCAAGTGGATCGAGAAAATGAGAGAAAAGATAGCCAAGGACCTAGTTAAGTACGCGTACTATATGGAAGAGAATGGTCAACTCTACAGGCATCTCGGACATCGTGCGGGTGACGACGACTACATACCTTGAAAGTAATGTATCGACGAGGATCAAAGGAAACGGGTACTGTTGGAATGTCACGATGCGCCGACAGCTGGCCACCAAGGAGTACGAAAGACGATACTGCGGCTGCGTCTGTCCAGTTTAAGTTTAAGACTGAACAGGTGAAGCCGGCAGGACACATGTTGACGCGGCAAGTGGCGGAGCCCATGGCTGTACTGTGCGCAGACTTTGTGGGACCCTTGCCGCGTTCAAAACACGGAAACTCGATGCTTTTGGTATTTCATGAAGCATTCTCGAAGTGGGTGGAATTGGTCCCTCTAAGACGAGCGACGGCGGCCCAGTTACAGAAAGCATTCCGTGAGCGCATATTATGTCGATTTGGGATACCCAGGAAATTTGTATGCGACAACGTGGTTCAATTTACTAGCCGAAACTTTAGGTCGTTTTTGAACTCACTAGGCGTGGAAGTACAGCACACCGCCCCATACTGCCCCCGGGAAAATACGACGGAGAGGACGAACCGTACAGTGAAAACGATGATCGCACAGTTTATATTGGGACATCAAAGTTCGTGGGACGAGTTATTACCCGAAATTTCGTTAGCGGTTAACTCCAGTGTGGCTGACTCTACCGGATTCTCACCAGCTTTTCTGATGCAGGGCAGGGAACCCCGCTTACCAGCCGCTCTACATGACGAGAAGACACCTGGGTCGGGAAACATGCCGCAAGCGCCAGAGAACAAATCAAAGAGATTACGGGAAGTGTTCAGCATCGTCCAAACGAATCTACAGCGGGCATCAAAAGACCAAGGGAGGAACTATAACCTCAGGAGAAGAGAGTGGCGACCAGGACTCCACACGTTGGTGATACTAAGGACACACCAACTGTCGAAGGCCTGTGAAGGATTCGATGGCCCATTCTTCGTGAAAAAGTTCGTATCGCCGAATATCGTGCGGTTGGTAAAGGAAGGTCAACGAAAGAGTAAACTTGCCAGCATTGCCCAACTGAAGCCGTTCTATCATGAGGGTGAAGAACCCGAGGAAGACGACCGATCCGACCGAGTGCCTGACGAAGGCCAGACGGGTCACAATCTAAATTAATAATTTTGCTTTTTCCCTTTCTCTTATTAACACTAACCCGTTTTGAATTCACCGAACCAGTCTGGCAAGTGATCTAATCTTTTGCGTTTTTTTTAAATTCCACAGAATAAAAAAGATGTCAGAAGCACAGAGCCCGATCATGATAAGTAGTGACGAGGAGGAGGACGCCCACGTCTGTGTGGAGGACGCCGAAGAAAGCGGCAGTAGTGACGCAGCCCCAAGCCCCGAGCCGGAGCAGCAAGGGCAAACGAGGGACCCCCGGAGGAACCATCCCCACAACCAGCGTCAGGACGTGCCTCCAAAGAAGTACCAGCACACGGTCCTCCAGCGGAAGGAGGAGACGGGCTGCATCGTCGACGGTGGCATCATTTTAAAGACGGTGGAAACCACCGCCGTTTATGTGAAGATACCCGCCATCCGGGCGCCACGCCCATACGTGGAGGTGCACGCGTCACCACCCAGGCTCCTAGAAATCCAGGAAACACCGGTGGATTGGTTCTCGGGTGGGGACGCCCCTGCCGAGGCAGTGCCCGTAGGGGGAAGGAACGGAGGAGGTGAGAGAGAGGAAGCGCCGGACGCAGGAGGGAAGAGGCAATTCGAGGAGACAAGCGAGGAAGGGCGAGGGGCCCAATCTAGCGACGCGGCCAGTCAGACAGAAGACGTGGTCTTCCTCTGGGAAGAAGGCCTGGAGGCGGTGCTAGGCGAGGTCGGACCCGCCGACACACCGGTCCCGCCACCGAAAAGGCAGGAGCTACCGCCGAGGAGGTGGGCCGTACGCCCCGCCAACTGGACCGTCTTTCCATAAGGAAGGCCCTGAAGAGAAAATCCAAGGGTCGTCGTTCCTGTTTCAAGGCGGAGGTTTAAGGGGAGATCCATGGCGTGACCACAAACGGGAGAGATCGGGTGACCGTCACGTTACCCAAGAAAGGGGGGGGGTGTGAAGTAGGCCAGGACTGGCCCCTCCACAATTGGAATTATAGCTTTAAAAATTAATAGGATAAGTAGAAAGCCGCAGGGAGCGCAAATTGTTTTATTATTATTATTTGATTTGTAGGATTAAGTATCGCAAGAAGCGCAAGTTATTTGATTTGTATTATTAGTTTGTAGTATTTAGTATTATTAATATAATATTATGAAATTTATACGCAAGAAGCGCTAATCCTTATTATAATTTTAATTGTATAGTATGTAAGCTAGTAGCATGAAGTAGGTATACATAGAGGAGTCAAACGCAAAAAATCCAATAGCCTAATTGGTTCAATTTGCGGAGGAGCCACCCTCATTCGGCTGCTGAAAGCAGCGAGCCGAACGCAAATTTTGACTCGATACAGACGGAGTGCCAGCAATTTGCTGTGTATACGTCTGTATGTCAGCGACAAGATCGCCGTTAGGTGTATATATGTGTGTATGTATGTTTCTGTATGCTGTTTGCTCTGAGCTGCTGTATATTGTGGAAGGGGGATAGCAGCAGCAGAGTGCGAACAACAACAACACATGTGCATGTTTTCAGTATTTGGTGGCTCCGAGCTCAAATGAAGCAAAAATCATTAGGGCGAATGTATACCTAAATACACATATATATGTGTGTGTGTGTATGTGCGCATGCATATTTTGTCAGTTTTTGGTGGCTCTCAAGTGATTTGGGATTTTGTTACTTTTCTAGCAACGCATATCAATGTGTGTCTGTGTGCATGTGTATGTTCATGTGCAGCACATTTGAATGTATGCGTAGCAATTGCCTTGGCTATTCTTGACCTATCTCAATTTTAATGATTCTTATCAATTTAATTACAAGTTAGGTTCACCTTTAAAATTCATGTTATTAAATGATAATTTTTTATTTATTTTTTAAATTCATCTTAGTCATTAAAATGCATAGTCCAATTTATGTGCTCTTGACCCTTAAAATTCATTATTAAATACATCATAAATGCCGACAGCCAATATTTAAAATTAAAATTTGGCGCGCATTTGTATCTGCCTACAAAACACAGGCAATTTCTGTTTTTGCACTTTCTGGTCATACATACTCTTTCGAGATATTAGCTATATGACACCAGCAAACAATTTTGCAACACAACTACCATGCAGTTGCTCATTTACATATAAAAAATGCACACATATTCCGAAAGAGTATTCACAACTGTATTTCTGTTGAGATCGCTGGAACTTGTGTGCGTTTATTGAGTACAGAAAAGGTTTTTTGTTGGCACGCGGTTGACGCGAGCCTGAGTTTTTCTTCCAGCTGCCGACACATGAACCATTTATACTCAAGGTGCAGCGCGCCAGCTGCCATCTTTCAACTCACCACGGCTGCGGATAAGCGTGGGGGGTATGGCAACGGCAGCTCTGGCCGAAGCTGAAGCGTGGGCGACTCGGGAGTTGAAAAGTGAAAGCGAAAGCGAATAGACGCGTGCGGGCAAATTTCGAGTGCGAGTACAAAAGTACTTATAAAGATAAGCTAAAGACCAAAAAGAACACTTGTTGGCGAAAACGAGAAGCTAAGGTATGTGGTATATATATATACATATACCTTAATATATATATAGATAATAATTGGTTTAGAGCAGGGACCGGCAGTGTCGTATGCTCTCTGCATAGGAAAAATGTCTCGAGCCGCGCAGTCGGCACACGCATAGGCTATGCATAGCGCAGAAACTTCGTGTACCCTATGCACAATTGCTCGGCTGTTGCTCTGCTGCCGCAGCGGCAGAGAAACCGGTTTCTGGCTATGGCATAGCCTATGCACAGTAGCTCGGCTGCCGCAGCGGCAGAGAAGCTGTGTGTTACAGGGTATTGTAACTGTTTGACGGGGTGCTTCCTCGTATAGTTAGATTAGTCAGAGATCCCGATCACGTGGCAAGAGGCTGTGAAGTGGTCCTACCCTTCGCTTCCCTGTCCCTTGTCGTGGACAGAGATCCCGATCACGTGGCGTGAGGCTGTGAAGTGGTCCTACCCTTCGCTTCCCCGTCCCTTGTCGTGCACGCGGCAATCGACGCACCCACCCTTCTTCACTTTTGTAAGCCGCGCGTTTACTGTCTCTAGCAAATACAAGTATTCCTGTAAGTTAGGCCTGGCCAGACTGAGATCTGTACCCCGGCTAATCACTACTTTACAACGTAAAGTTGCTTTTTTGAAAGTCTATTTTTGCGTTCTTAGCAAGCCTCTTTTGAAATTTGTTTTGAAATAGATTTCCTCTATTAGGTTAGGCGTTTCTCCCTTCCTTTGATTGTTTCATTTTAGCAGTTTAGCAGGTCTATTTATATTCAGAATAATTATTAAATGTACCTTCAAAATCAGTATAAATTAAAAAATTAACAACAATTTTACCAAATAAAAAAACAACTTCAAAATAACTGAAATGCCCTAAACAATTAAACAATTGTAACAATGATTGTGATTGTACTTTGTATGTACTTACGTGTGCATATTGTGGTTTTTGTTTGTTAAATTGATTTAATTTGCAGTCAGACTGACGCTGCAGTGCCTAAACACACGTATATACACACATACATATATTTGCTTTCGTTGGTTCTGTGCTTTTGTCTACTAACATAAAATATCTATTTACATGCTCTTGCTCTCCCTCAAAAATCCTCTCACGCCTATGCTCTGACGTCCTCTTACGGAAGCGCTCTCCCTTTGTGTCCGTTCTATTGCGCTTATTGCACTTGTACCCTACTTTTCTTTGTTCAATCATATTATTTTGCCCCTTTTTAACATTTCTAATTATTGTACATTTTTCTTTTAACATGTTTGTCTGCTGCAGTAAAAATTGCAAAATTGTTGGTGGATCCACCCAAGATTTTATTTAATGTAGGGCTTGTGATAACATGATTCACATGAAATGTGCCTGTTTCAATGCCACAATCAGGGACAGTTTAGCAGCTGATTCTGGTCTTAAGTGGTATTGCCATACCTGCAATAAGATAGAAAAGGAACAGTCTAAGTTCATGAGGCAGACCTTCAATTATTTCAAAGCAGTCCGCAATAATTTCGATACGCTTCGTGGCAGTATTAAAGAGTTGGTAGACCACATTAATACAGCTAAGACTTTAAATGACTCGCCGAAGCGTAAAAAAGACTTCGGGATCTTGTCCGCCTACAGTCCCGCTGGTGTTGCCCCCATGCCTCTTTTGCCGGCTACTGCCTCTACCCCTGCTGCCAGCCCTTCAATCGCATCTAAGCCTTTTCTAGCGGCTAGTACCAGTACCCCTACACCTGCTGCCAGCCCGTTAATGGTATTAAATTCACCGGCAATAAGCCCGGTTTTGCCTTAACCTAACGTTATACCCGTAGATCCCTGTGGATTAACAGATAGTCAGCCTAATGATAATACGTTAGGTGCATTTCTTAAGCCCATTAGGTCTGTACCTCAGTGTAAATTTGTTTTTGTTTCCAGGCTCGCTTCTGATAATTCTGCGAGAGATGTAAGCACGTATATAAAAAGTAAAATTGATTCCCCGCGTATCGTTGTCGATAAATTTAATTCAATCTCGCCCGTGATATATCTTCCTTTAAGCTGAGTGTTCCGCCGGAACTTTTCTTTGCTTTTGGCCGCCACACATCATAGTGAAGGAGTATGTCAGTAGGCGAAATAATAATAACAATAATATTAGGATCAGTTGTGCTCCGTCTGTTGCATCCACTTTAGTAGCAAAAAACTAACACAGTTGATTACCTCCCTCTTACTGGGTTATCAGAATGTTAGAGGACTTTGTAGTAAACTTAGTACTTTGTACCTTAAAAGTCATTATTTTCCCTTTCATGTCGTTGCTTTCACCGAAACGTGGTTAAGACAAGACATACTTCTACATTCTACATTCTGAAATATTATCAAACAGATTCTGCATCTATAGAAGGGACAGTACTCTGCGCCGAGGTGGCGGGGTGCTTATTGCTGTTGATGTGAACTTTCCCTCCGAGACAGTAATTTTAGGTGGTTCTATGGATATGGAGTTTGTTGCAGTAAATTTAAATATTAAAGGTGCGTTTACAATGTCAGCTTGGCTTGTATTGTAGCTTTTACAAATCTGAAATGTACGCTGATAGTTTACAATGTCAGCGTGAAAGTATGTTCGAATTTTCGAAATTGTGTTACAGCGGTCAATGAGTGTTGAACAGCTGATGTTTGTTTTAATGTTTGTGGCAAAAATTTATAAAGCGCATCAAAATCGGAAATTTTTGGAAAATGGAGAAAAAACAAGCAATTTTATGCGCTTATAATTCGATGATGACGCAGGCAGTTCTTGCTGCTGCTGCTTTAGTGGAAGAGGAGAAGCCGCAGAGAAGTGCTCGACGGTGTTGGGAGCGAGAGCATTTGTTGCAGCGGGGTAGGCTTGGGCATGGGCCAACTCTTTGTAAAGAGCTGTTGCGTGACAGCGAAACATTCTACAATTTCACCAGGATGAATATAGAGCAATTCGATGAGCTACTGTCACTTGTTGGATCAGATTTGGCCAAGTTTTCCATTAGAAAGCCAATTCCAGAGCGCGATAGGCTTATGATTACATTGAGGTAAAAATAAGATTTTATTTGAAAACTGTTCATACATATATTAATCAAATTTTGATTACTAGATTTCTAGCAACCGGCTCGTCCTACAGTGCCATTGGTTATTCCTTCCGCGTGGCCAAGTGTACTGTTCACAAGATAATAATGGAAACGACTGAAGTCATTTGGAATCGTTTAAACAAAAAATTTATCACGAAGCCAACCAACTCCGATCTGAAGCAAATTGCGGAAGACTTCTATAGCTGCACTGGACTGCACAATTGCATCGGCGCATTAGATGGGAAGCATTGTGCTATCCCAGCACCTGCAAACAGTGGTAGTTTATATTTTAACTACAAAAAATCGTGTTCTATTGTTTTGCTGGCTGCTTGCGATAGCAAGTACAATTTCACTGTCGTCAACGTTGGTGCATATGGTTCTGAGTCAGATGGTATGCTTTTATTAAAATCAATTTTAAGGAGGAATCTTGCGCCGCTCGGACTGGGGAAAAATGTTGCTGAATAATGAGCTGCCACTGCCAGAACCTTCTGCATTGCCAAATAGTGGAACAATGTTTCCATATTTTTTTTGTTGGCGATGAGGCGTTTCCGCTAAAACGCCATTTACTGAGACCATATGGTGGGCGTGGTTTGTCGGAAGATAAACGTATTTTCAATACAACCATGTCAAAGGCACGACGTTTTATTGAAAATACGTTTGGAATTTTAGCGTCAAATTTTCGGATTTTTCATACCGTGATATGTGCACACCCGGATCTGGCAATATCAATTGTCAACAGTGCTGTTGTGTTGCACAATTTTATTCAGAAAACAAAAACAAGTTCAACCTCTGCAACGCATCATCAAGCAGAAAATGAAATGGACCAGGGAAGATGGAGCCATTTAAAATCAGAAGCGCAGCTCAGACCAACGCATGAAGCACAACATTTACGCGATGTCATGACAAATTATCTGTCAGCAAAGAACTAGTGCTTAATAAAACAAGTAAGAAGGCTCTAGTCGAGATTTCCCGACTAGGAGATACCCCGAACCCTATACTTAACGCGTACAGTCATTGTCTGTATGCATCTGTGACCTAAATTTCAATCTTCGATATCTCTGGTGTTTCTCAACCGATTTCGATGAAATTTTCAGAAAAGTTATATCGTTACCCATTATTTTAATCCCTATTTTTACATTTTTCAAATTCGAGATTTTTTTGTAATCGATTCCATGTGTATATCGGAAACCAGAATAGTTATCGATAATTTGAAACAAACTTGTTCCGCTCATGGTATATGAGAACTTATATTCAAAATCTGAAGTCTCTAGCTCTTGTAGTCTCTGAGATCGACGCGCTCATACAGACAGACAGACAGACAGACGGACAGACGGACAGACGGACGGACAGACGGACATGGCTATATCGACTCGGCTGTTGATGTTGATCAATAATACATATACTTTATGGGGTCGGAGATGCTTCCTTCTGCCTGTTACATACTTTTGCACAAAACCATTATACCCCTATTACCCATTTTATGGGTTAGGGGTATTAAAATATATTACATTCTGCTGCTTTTCTTATAACGAATATTTCCGCTTGAAATATGCTGCAGTTGTCAGGGAGTCTGTATGACAGTCTCAGTGGTGAATCGGCGCAGTACACTGCTGCTCCGACTCCGTCTTCCATCTTTGAGCCATCAGTATATATGTTTATGGCCACTTGCTCTGCTCCAGAGCGCCAATCGTTTTTGTTTAGGAACGTGCGCGTGAAGTTAAAGTTGGTTTTTGGGGTCATGTAGTCTGTTTCTACTTGAATCCCTCTACCAATCATACTGCGCCCAAAGTTTTGAATCTTCATGTTGCCTATCGTGCATAGACGTTGCGCAGTCTTTTTTGCCATTAGGCGTGCCTGAATGTCCAAGGGGTTGACACTCAGTATAGCTTGAACTGCTTTTGTTGGCGTGGATCTCAGCGCCCCTGTGATGCATATAAGTGCATGTCGCTGAGTTTTTTCCATAGTTTTTAGGTATGTGGACTTTTCTGTTGCTTTCCACCATACCAGTATGCCGTAAATCAGTATGGGACGCACAATTGAGATGAAAATCCAATGTGTCAGTCTTGGTGAAAGTCCCCATGTGCTACCCAGCATCTTTTGCGATGCGTAGAGTGCGTTTGTGGATTTCTTCACCCTTTCCTCCACATTGAGCTTCCAGCTCAACTTGCTATCCATTACTATCCCGAGGTACTTGATACTTTCATTTGCTATCAGTGTCGTACCGTTGATTTCCGGTGGCGTCCATCGAGGTACCTTGTATCTCTTAGTGAAGAGAATGAGGTCCGTCTTGTCCGCATTGATACTTAGACCAGCTTCAGTGGCCCATTCTATTATCTCTTTGAGTATGTAGTCCATGATTGAGCTAATCGTCGAGGGACATTTGCCCGTGATAATTATGCCTATGTCATCCGCATAGGCGGTTATCTTTGGAGATCTCCGTTTGAATTTCCGTAGCAAGTCGTTGACCACGAGGCTCCATAACAGGGGGAGAGTACTCCCCCTTGGGGGTGCCCCTTTTTGCTTCCCTGATTGCGGTCGTGGTTCCCCAATCCGCTTGTATTCTCCAGCTGCGCAATAGGTTCTGTACCCAGGCGTACACAGCTTCTTGTTGGGTCACAGTTCTCAGACTGTGCATTATGAATACTGTGGACACATTGTTGAATGCTCCTGCGATGTCTACGAATGCTCCTAAGGCGAATTCTTTGTGGTGTAGTGCCTTCTTTACGGTTGCCACAAGGGAGTGCAGCGCAGTTTCCACCGATTTTCCTTTCGTATAAGCGTGTTGATTTGTGTTCTCTCTTATATGGAGGTCGATCAGCTTTTCCAATGTTTTCAGTAGGAATGAGGTCAGGCTAATGGGTCTATAGTCCTTTGGCAACACGTGGCTACATTTCCCTGCTTTTTGCAGAAAAACTACACGTGCTTTCCTCCAGGCCACAGGCACATAGCCATAACTCAGGCATCCCATATATATTTCCCTCAGCATCCGAACTGTCTTCTGTCCATCTCCCATCTTCAGTTTTTAGTTGGCTTTGTACCGTCTGTTGGCTGGCAAGTAGCATTCTTAACCTTGCGGTGTCAGATGTCTTTTCTATGCCTGAACAGAAGTTGCGCCATGCGTTCCTTTTGGCTGCCCGTACTTTTTTCTTAAAGGCCCGGAGCATTGTTTTGTATTCGTCCCATACTGGTTCTTCATCCGCTTGCTTGGCGAGTTTAAAGAGATCCTGTACTTCTATTCTCTGTCCCTTGAGTTCTGGAGTCCACCATGGGGCTTTGTGTCTCTTTTTCTCTTGGGTCTGCTTACATGTTTTGTGAGAAGCTCCCAGCAGATTTTTGTTGAGTGTCTCCAGGGACTTCTCTAGCTTATCTGTTGGTAGCGGGAAATCATTTGTATTAAAGTTGATTATTATTGTAATTGGACGTAGATGTACTAAGAAAAAAACAGTACATTCAAGTGGCCCAACGACACCAAGCACCGGCTTGTTAACGCGCGGACCCAAGGAAAGAGCAACCAACCTCCCGCCCAACCGACCGAGGGGCATACCGCATAGCGTACGGTTACCTAGATCGCGAAAATGTAGACAAATGACATAAGACTAACTTTTTAAGAGAACTAATAGAAATGATACCGTTAATTAAGTGGGAAACTTCGTTATAATTTGAACATAAAATCCGAAAAGGGTTATGAATAGCATAGTTAGAGTGACAAGCTTGAAGAGCAATGGGTAGAAAATTACTTGTCCTTCTGATCAGAACAGCAAAACTAATTTGGCTGATTAATTCCGAGGAATCAATTTCACCATTTATTAGTTTGTGTAAAAAGACTATAACTAGCACTGTTCTGCGATCAGAAAAATAAGGAAGGCTTATTAGTATAAGTCTACTGTGGTAGGAAGGTAGGTTAATGTTAGTATCCCAATTAAGACTCCTAAGGGCAAAAAGCAACAATTGTTTTTGTACTGATTCTATTATATCCTGGTGAATCCTGTATTTGGGATACCAAATACAAGATCCGTATTCAAGAATAGGACGTACCAGAGACGTGTAAAGTGTTTTGGTTATGGAGGGATCGTCAAATTCTTTCGACCAGCGCTTATTGAACCACAAGGTACCAGAGGCTCGATTTGCATTTCGGATCAAAAAGGATATTTAAGTCATCAACCCATTCAATGCGATCAAGTGGGCTTCCATCAAGAAAATATATTTTTGAAAAAGGAAGGCGTCTATAAAAAGACATGACTTTACATTTGTTGCAATTAAGATTTTGTAAGTTAACACGACACCACTTTTGAAAACTATCTAAATCTGTTTGTAATTTTTGAGCATACAACAGAGCAGTACCCGACACGCATAATTTTACATCGTCAGCATACATCAGCACACGAGAGTGGTCAATAACAGATGGACGGTCATTGATGAAAAGTGTAAATAATAAAGGTCCAAGGTGACTTCTTTGCGGAACACCGGAAGTGACGTGAACCACCTTAAAGACAGCACCATTAAAACTGACTCTCAGTGTTCTATGAATTAAATATTCCCTTATCCACCGAATAAGATTGCTTGGAAAGCCTAGAAGTTGAAGTTTATGAAGTAAAAGGTAGTGATTAACCGAGTCAAATGCCTTGCTGAAATCAGTGTAAATAACATCCGTTTGGATTTTCTTTTGAAAGCCCTTAACAACATGTGATGTAAATTCTAACAGGTTAGTGGTAGTAGATCTATGTTTCACGAATCCATGCTAGCACGGTGAAATTAAAGATCTGCAAAAATGTTGTAATTGAGAAGTTAACAATTTCTCGAATATTTTTGGTATGACAGACAATTTGGAAATACCCCTATAATTTTGAACATAAGACTTGTCTCCTTTTTTATGGAGCGGAATAATAAATGATTATTTTCAGATATTAGGAAATGAACATTTCTCAATAGACAAACTCAACAACAAATGCAAAGGCTTTAAGAGACCATCAGCACAGTACTTAAGCACACAGCTTGGTACGCCGTCAGGTCCCGGGGAAAATACTGGCTTAATACCCTGTAGATCACGTAGTAATGAAAACACTGTGATTCTTGGTCTAAAAATGCAATTAGAGCCAAAAACCTGATACGGGTAAGGCAGATCAGCCTGATTATCAAATGAACTGTATGCTGTTTGACGAATTTCAGCAAATAAATCGGCAATGGCCTGATCCGAAATGGCCGACTTGTTTTCAAAAGACAAGTTAGATGGAAGTGTTGATGACTTTCGCTTCGCATTAACGAAGTCAAAGAACCTCTTGGATCTTGCTGAAACTGTAGTCTGCACCGACTTAGGTAATTTTTATAACTTGAGTTGTTCATGACTGAAAAACTGGAACGCGCAATCAAGTATGATGAGAAATGAACAGAAGAGCCAGATTTTCTGAAACTCTTATAAAGCTTAGATTTTTGATTTTTAAGGGCTGTCAACTCTCGTGTAAACCACGCAGGTTTGTTTTTCCTACTTGGCCTACCAAAAGGGACACACATGTCGAATAAATTGTCTAAGGTGCTATAAAAAATACTGATTGCCGAATCCAAGTCATCAGAACCATAGAGGAACGACCAGTCAGGCAGTGCTAAGAGCCGGGCAAGTTCCACAAAATCGGTTTTCTTGACACAGATAGAGAGGATGGATCCAAAACAAACACCAAATCAAGGCATATTTGATGCAGTTACACACATTGGTAGCTCTATCTGTTTAAATGTGGGATATATGTGTGTTTTATCGATTTAGACATTGAGCTGTGTCGACTTGTTTTCGATTTCCCACCCACCCAGTGGCGCAGGCATGGATCAAGATATTTGCAAAGTTTCAGGTCTCCATCTTTAAGGGTGTCGGAGAAACGAGCGTTCATACAGTCAGACGGACAGACACCATGACGGAAATTACACAATACCAATTTACTATGATCTCTTCAGGATCAGAGTATAATTACTCGATAGCACAAAAATGAATTATAACCTTAACAGTGACCACGGGATTTTCTACAATTCGATTGTGTGTCACATTCCTTATCTAAATGAAAGTGAACTCTTTCTAGAAGATGAAACAGTCGAAGCTTGCTTTTTACGCCGGCAATCGGAACTAAGACTTTTTCAACAGAACCAATCCGTAGAACAGTTTGGCTATGCTGAACAAAAAATACAACAAGCTCTCGTTCAAGCTGTAGCGTTTCAAACAGTCAGCAATGAGGGAAACACCAGGAACCTGACTGGGCGTAATGTTAACATTTACATCGAGGATCAAGTTGTTGTCGGATCATTGACGGCTCCTGAGGATTTGATCGAAATTAATAATCCCACCGCTCTTCCCGATACAGTTTTTATAAAAGGTATTAACAGCTTAAACGCACAGCAGAAAAAATTACTGAAACAGGTATCAGATTCAATTGAGAGAGATATCAGGTTAGATGATAATCTGCAGCCTTTCTTGTTGTTTATCAAGGGTGGAGCTGGTAGCGGGAAATTTGTATTAAAGTTGATTATTAGTATTATTGGACGTAGATGTACTAAGAAAAACAGTACATTCAAGTGGCCCAACGACACCAAGCACCGGCTTGTTAACGCGCGGACCCAAGCAAAGAGCAACCAACCTCCCGCCCAACTGACAGAGTGGCACACCGCATAGCGTACGGTTACCTAGATCGCGAAAATGTAGACAAATGACATAAGACTAACTTTTTAAGAGAACTAATAGAAATGATACCGTTAATTAAGTGGGAAACTTCGTTATAATTTGAACATAAAATCCAAAAAGGGTTATGAATAGCATAGTTAGGCTTGAAGAGCAATGGGTAGAAAATTACTTGTCCTTCTGATCGGAACAGCAAAACTAATTTGGCTGATTAATTCCGAGAAATCAATTTCACCATTTATTAGCTTGTGTAAAAAGACTATAACTAGCACTGTTCTGCGATCAGAAAAAGAAGGAAGGCTTATTAGTACAAGTCTACTGTGGTAGGAAGGTAGGTTAATGTTAGTATCCCAATTAAGACTCCTAAGGGCAAACAGCAAAAATTGTTTTTGTACTGATTCTATTCTATCCTGGTGAATCCTGTATTTGGGATACCAGATACAAGATCCATATTCAAGAATAGGACGTACCAGAGACGTGTAAAGTGTTTTGGTTATGTAGGGATCGTCAAATTCTTTCGACCAGCGCTTATTGAACCACAAGGTACCAGAGGCTCGATTTGCATTTCGGATCAAAAAGGATATTTAAGTCATCAACCCATTCAATGCGATCGAGTGGGCTTCCATCAAGATTATATATTTTTGAAAAAGGAAGGCGTCTTTAAAAAGACATGACTTTACATTTGTTGCAATTAAGATTTAGTAAGTTAACAGGACACCGCTTTTGAAAATTATCTAAATCTGTTTGTAATTTTTGAGCAGACAACAGAGCAGTACCCGACACGCATAATTTTACATCGTCAGCATGCATCAGCACACGAGAGTGGTCAATAACAGATGGAAGGTCATTGATGAAAAGTGTAAATAATAAAGGTCCAAGGTGACTTCTTTGCGGAACACCGGAAGTGACGTGAACCACCTTAAAGACAGCACCATTAAAACTGACTCTCAGTGTTCTATGAATTAAATATTCCCTTATCCACCGAATAAGACTGCTTGGAAAGTCTAGAAGTTGAAGTTTATGAAGTAAAAGGTAGTGATTAACCGAGTCAAATGCCTTGCTGAAATCAGTGTAAATAACATCCGTTTGGATTTTATTTTGAAAGCCCTTAACAACATGTTATGTAAATTCTAACAGGTTAGTGGTAGTAGATCTATGTTTCACGAATCCATGCTAGCACGGTGAAATTAAAGATCTGCAAAAATGTTGTAATTGAGAAGTTATCAATTTCTCGAACATTTATGGTATGACAGACAATTTGGAAATACCCCTATAATTTTGAACATAAGACTTGTCTCCTTTTTTATGGAGCGGAATAATAAATGATTCTTTTCAGATATAAGGAAATGAACATTTCTCAATTGACAATCTCAAAAACAAATGCAAAGGCTTTAAGAGACCATCAGCACAGTACTTAAGCACACAGCTTGGTAAGCCGTCAGGTCCCGGGGAAAATACTGGCTTAATACCCTGTAGATCACGTAGTAATGAAAACACTGTGATTCTTGGTCTAAAAATGCAATTAGAGCCAAAAACCTGATACGGGTAAGGCAGATCAGCCTGATTATCAAATGAACTGTATGCTGTTTGACAAATTTCAGCAAATAAATCGGCAATGGCCTGATCCGAAATGGCCGACTTGTTTTCAAAAGACAAGTTAGATGGAAGTGCTGATGACTTTCGCTTCGCATTAACGAAGTCAAAGAACCTCTAGGATCTTGCTGAAACTGTAGTCTGCACCGACTTAGGTAATTTTTATAACTTGAGTTATTCATGACTGAAAAACTGGAACGCGCAATCAAGTATGATGAGAAATGAACAGAAGAGCCAGATTTTCTGAAACTCTTATCAAGCTTAGATTTTTGATTTTTAAGGGCTGTCAACTCTCGTGTAAACCACGCAGGTTTGTTTTTCCTACTTGGCCTACCAAAAGGGACACACATGTCGAATAAATTGTCTAAGGTGCTATAAAAAATACTGATTGCCGAATCCAAGTCATCAGAACCATAGAGGAACGACCAGTCAGGCAGTGCTAAGAGCCGGGCAAGTTTCACAAAATCGGTTTTCTTGACACAGATAGAGAGGATGGATCCAAAACAAACACCAAATCAAGGCATTTTTAAGCAGATACACACTCGTTTTAAAAGAGCGTCGGCTAAGGGGCGGCTGGTGGGGGTGTGGCATCCAAACTTTTGATGCAGTTATTGGAGGGAAGTCGCAAGCTATCTTTCCACCAATTTTGGTAGCTCTATCTGTTTAAATGTGGGATATATGTGTGTTTTATCGATTTAGACATTGAGCTGTGTCGACTTGTTTTCGATTTCCCACCCACCCAGTGGCGCAGGCATGGATCAAGATATTTGCAAAGTTTCAGGTCTCCATCTTTAAGGGTGTCGGAGAAACGAGCGTTCATACAGTCAGACGGACAGACACCATGACGGAAATTACACAATACCAATTTACTATGATCTCTTCAGGATCAGAGTATAATTACTCGATAGCACAAAAATGAATTATAACCTTAACAGTGACCACGGGATTTTCTACAATTCGATTGTGTGTCACATTCCTTATCTAAATGAAAGTGAACTCTTTCTAGAAGATGAAACAGTCGAAGCTTGCTTTTTACGCCGGCAATCGGAATTAAGACTTTTTCAACAGAACCAATCCGTAGAACAGTTTGGCTATGCTGAACAAAAAATACAACAAGCTCTCGTTCAAGCTGTAGCGTTTCAAACAGTCAGCAATGAGGGAAACACCAGGAACCTGACTGGGCGTAATGTTAACATTTACATCGAGGATCAAGTTGTTGTCGGATCATTGACGGCTCCTGAGGATTTGATCGAAATTAATAATCCCACCGCTCTTCCCGATACAGTTTTTATAAAAGGTATTAACAGCTTAAACGCACAGCAGAAAAAATTACTGAAACAGGTATCAGATTCAATTGAGAGAGATATCAGGTTAGATGATAATCTGCAGCCTTTCTTGTTGTTTATCAAGGGTGGAGCTGGTAGCGGGAAATCATTTGTATTAAAGTTGATTATTATTATAATTGGACGTAGATGTACTAAGAAAAACAGTTCATTCAAGTGGCCCAACGACACCAAGCACCGGCTTGTTAACGCGCGGACCCAAGCAAAGAGCAACCAACCTCCCGCCCAACTGACAGAGGGGCACACCGCATAGCGTACGGTTACCTAGATCGCGAAAATGTAGACAAATGACATAAGACTAACTTTTTAAGAGAACTAATAGAAATGATACCGTTAATTAAGTGGGAAACTTCGTTATAATTTGAACATAAAATCCGAAAAGGGTTATGAATAGCATAGTTGAAGAGCAATGGGTAGAAAATTACTTGTCCTTCTGATCGGAACAGCAAAACTAATTTGGCTGATTAATTCCGAGAAATCAATTTCACCATTTATTAGCTTGTGTAAAAAGACTATAACTAGCACTGTTCTGCGATCAGAAAAAGAAGGAAGGCTTATTAGTACAAGTCTACTGTGGTAGGAAGGTAGGTTAATGTTAGTATCCCAATTAAGACTCCTAAGGGCAAACAGCAAAAATTGTTTTTGTACTGATTCTATTCTATCCTGGTGAATCCTGTATTTGGGATACCAGATACAAGATCCATATTCAAGAATAGGACGTACCAGAGACGTGTAAAGTGTTTTGGTTATGTAGGGATCGTCAAATTCTTTCGACCAGCGCTTATTGAACCACAAGGTACCAGAGGCTCGATTTGCATTTCGGATCAAAAAGGATATTTAAGTCATCAACCCATTCAATGCGATCGAGTGGGCTTCCATCAAGATTATATATTTTTGAAAAAGGAAGGCGTCTTTAAAAAGACATGACTTTACATTTGTTGCAATTAAGATTTAGTAAGTTAACAGGACACCGCTTTTGAAAATTATCTAAATCTGTTTGTAATTTTTGAGCAGACAACAGAGCAGTACCCGACACGCATAATTTTACATCGTCAGCATACATCAGCACTCGAGAGTGGTCAATAACAGATGGAAGGTCATTGATGAAAAGTGTAAATAATAAAGGTCCAAGGTGACTTCCTTGCGGAACACCGGAAGTGACGTGAACCACCTTAAAGACAGCACCATTAAAACTGACTCTCAGTGTTCTATGAATTAAATATTCCCTTATCCACCGAATAAGATTGCTTGGAAAGTCTAGAAGTTGAAGTTTATGAAGTAAAAGGTAGTGATTAACCGAGTCAAATGCCTTGCTGAAATCAGTGTAAATAACATCCGTTTGGATTTTATTTTGAAAGCCCTTAACAACATGTTATGTAAATTCTAACAGGTTAGTGGTAGTAGATCTATGTTTCACGAATCCATGCTAGCACGGTGAAATTAAAGATCTGCAAAAATGTTGTAATTGAGAAGTTATCAATTTCTCGAACATTTTTGGTATGACAGACAATTTGGAAATACCCCTATAATTTTGAACATAAGACTTGTCTCCTTTTTTATGGAGCGGAATAATAAATGATTCTTTTCAGATATAAGGAAATGAACATTTCTCAATTGACAATCTCAACAACAAATGCAAAGGCTTTAAGAGACCATCAGCACAGTACTTAAGCACACAGCTTGGTAAGCCGTCAGGTCCCGGGGAAAATACTGGCTTAATACCCTGTAGATCACGTAGTAATGAAAACACTGTGATTCTTGGTCTAAAAATGCAATTAGAGCCAAAAACCTGATACGGGTAAGGCAGATCAGCCTGATTATCAAATGAACTGTATGCTGTTTGACAAATTTCAGCAAATAAATCGGCAATGGCCTGATCCGAATTGGCCGACTTGTTTTCAAAAGACAAGTTAGATGGAAGTGCTGATGACTTTCGCTTCGCATTAACGAAGTCAAAGAACCTCTAGGATCTTGCTGAAACTGTAGTCTGCACCGACTTAGGTAATTTTTATAACTTGAGTTATTCATGACTGAAAAACTGGAACGCGCAATCAAGTATGATGAGAAATTAACAGAAGAGCCAGATTTTCTGAAACTCTTATCAAGCTTAGATTTTTGATTTTTAAGGGCTGTCAACTCTCGTGCAGGTTTGTTTTTCCTACTTGGTCTACCAAAAGGGACACACATGTCGAATAAATTGTCTAAGGTGCTATAAAAAATACTGATTGCCGAATCCAAGTCATCAGAACCATAGAGGAACGACCAGTCAGGCAGTGCTAAGAGCCGGGCAAGT
The DNA here is from genome assembly GCA_018152825.1 of Scaptomyza hsui. NCBI lineage: Eukaryota > Metazoa > Arthropoda > Insecta > Diptera > Drosophilidae > Scaptomyza > Scaptomyza hsui. The sequence continues at coordinate 428,861 of JAECXO010000070.1, forward strand.
TTCACAAAATCGGTTTTCTTGACACAGATAGAGAGGATGGATCCAAAACAAACACCAAATCAAGGCATTTTTTAAGCAGATACACACTCTCGTTTTAAAAGAGCGTCGGCTAAGGGGCGGCAGGTGGGGGTGTGGCATCCAAACTTTTGATGCAGTTATTGGAGGGAAGTCACAAGCTATCTTTCCACCAATTTTGGTAGCTCTATCTGTTTAAATGTGGGATATATGTGTGTTTTATCGATTTAGACATTGAGCTGTGTCGACTTGTTTTCGATTTCCCACCCACCCAGTGGCGCAGGCATGGATCAAGATATTTGCAAAGTTTCAGGTCTCCATCTTTAAGGGTGTCGGAGAAACGAGCGTTCATACAGTCAGACGGACAGACACCATGACGGAAATTACACAATACCAATTTACTATGATCTCTTCAGGATCAGAGTATAATTACTCGATAGCACAAAAATGAATTATAACCTTAACAGTGACCACGGGATTTTCTACAATTCGATTGTGTGTCACATTCCTTATCTAAATGAAAGTGAACTCTTTCTAGAAGATGAAACAGTCGAAGCTTGCTTTTTACGCCGGCAATCGGAATTAAGACTTTTTCAACAGAACCAATCCGTAGAACAGTTTGGCTATGCTGAACAAAAAATACAACAAGCTCTCGTTCAAGCTGTAGCGTTTCAAACAGTCAGCAATGAGGGAAACACCAGGAACCTGACTGGGCGTAATGTTAACATTTACATCGAGGATCAAGTTGTTGTCGGATCATTGACGGCTCCTGAGGATTTGATCGAAATTAATAATCCCACCGCTCTTCCCGATACAGTTTTTATAAAAGGTATTAACAGCTTAAACGCACAGCAGAAAAAATTACTGAAACAGGTATCAGATTCAATTGAGAGAGATATCAGGTTAGATGATAATCTGCAGCCTTTCTTGTTGTTTATCAAGGGTGGAGCTGGTAGCGGGAAATCATTTGTATTAAAGTTGATTATTATTGTAATTGGACGTAGATGTACTAAGAAAAACAGTTCATTCAAGTGGCCCAACGACACCAAGCACCGGCTTGTTAACGCGCGGACCCAAGCAAAGAGCAACCAACCTCCCGCCCAACCGACCGAGGGGCACACCGCATAGCGTACGGTTACCTAGATCGCGAAAATGTAGACAAATGACATAAGACTAACTTTTTAAGAGAACTAATAGAAATGATACCGTTAATTAAGTGGGAAACTTCGTTATAATTTGAACATAAAATCCGAAAAGGGTTATGAATAGCATAGTTAGAGTGACAAGCTTGAAGAGCAATGGGTAGAAAATTACTTGTCCTTCTGATCAGAACACCAAAACTAATTTGGCTGATTAATTCCGAGGAATCAATTTCACCATTTATTAGTTTGTGTAAAAAGACTATAACTAGCACTGTTCTGCGATCAGAAAAATAAGGAAGGCTTATTAGTATAAGTCTACTGTGGTAGGAAGGTAGGTTAATGTTAGTATCCCAATTAAGACTCCTAAGGGCAAAAAGCAACAAATGTTTTTGCACTGATTCTATTATATCCTGGTGAATCCTGTATTTGGGATACCAAATACAAGATCCGTATTCAAGAATAGGACGTACCAGAGACGTGTAAAGTGTTTTGGTTATGGAGGGATCGTCAAAATCTTTCGACCAGCGCTTATTGAACCACAAGGTACCAGAGGTTCGATTTGCATTTCGGATCAAAAAGGATATTTAAGTCATCAACCCATTCAATGCGATCGAGTGGGCTTCCATCAAGAAAATATATTTTTGAAAAAGGAAGGCGTCTATAAAAAGACATGACTTTACATTTGTTGCAATTAACATTTTGTAAGTTAACACGACACCACTTTTGAAAATTATCTAAATCTGTTTGTAATTTTTGAGCATACAACAGAGCAGTACCCGACACGCATAATTTTACATCGTCAGCATACATCAGCACACGAGAGTGGTCAATAACAGATGGAAGGTCATTGATGAAAAGTGTAAATAATAAAGGTCCAAGGTGACTTCCTTGCGGAACACCGGAAGTGACGTGAACCACCTTAAAGACAGCACCATTAAAACTGACTCTCAGTGTTCTATGAATTAAATATTCCCTTATCCACCGAATAAGATTGCTTGGAAAGTCTAGAAGTTGAAGTTTATGAATTAAAAGGTATTGATTAACCGAGTCAAATGCCTTGCTGAAATCAGTGTAAATAACATCCGTTTGGATTTTATTTTGAAAGCCCTTAACAACATGTTATGTAAATTCTAACAGGTTAGTGGTAGTAGATCTATGTTTCACGAATCCATGCTAGCACGGTGAAATTAAAGATCTGCAAAAATGTTGTAATTGAGAAGTTATCAATTTCTCGAACATTTTTAGTATGACAGACAATTTGGAGATACCCCTATAATTTTGAACATAAGACTTGTCTCCGTTCTTATGGAGCGGAATAATAAATTATTCTTTTCAGATATTAGGAAATGAACATTTCTCAATTGACAAACTCAACAACAAATGCAAAGGCTTTAAGAGACCATCAGCACAGTACTTAAGCACACAGCTTGGTACGCCGTCAGGTCCCGGGGAAAATACAGGCTTAATACCCTGTAGATCACGTAGTAATGAAAACACTGTGATTCTTGGTCTAAAAATGCAATTAGAGCCAAAAACCTGATACGGGTAAGGCAGATCAGCCTGATTATTAAATGAACTGTATGCTGTTTGACAAATTTCAGCAAATAAATCGGCAATGGCCTGATCCGAATTGGCCGACTTGTTTTCAAAAGACAAGTTAGATGGAAGTGTTGATGACTTTCGCTTCGCATTAACGAAGTCAAAGAACCTCTAGGATCTTGCTGAAACTGTAGTCTGCACCGACTTAGGTAATTTTTATAACTTGAAATATTCATGACTGAAAAACTGGAACGCGCAATCAAGTATGATGAGAAATGAACAGAAGAGCCAGATTTTCTGAAACTCTTATCAAGCTTAGATTTTTGATTTTTAAGGGCTGTCAACTCTCGTGTAAACCACGCAGGTTTGTTTTTCCTACTTGGCCTACCAAAAGGGACACACATGTCGAATAAATTGTCTAAGGTGCTATAAAAGAATTCGGAATATCATTGATTTGACTCAATACCAAACATACCAAACAAACCAATCAGAAAATCATGCTCCATGGGGGTCAAGATGCTTGAGTCTGGACTTGAAATCCAGGTGGCCTCAGCAATATTTAAATCACAAAGAACCACGAGAATATCGCGATCAGAAAGCATAGAAGAAATGGAAAGTATAGCTGACATATGTTCATTGTAGACAGAGTTGTCAGATAAAGGTGGTATTTAGGAACAAGAAATATAAATACCAACACCGTTAATATTTAGTTTAACAGCAACAAGTTCAACATCTTTGGAACTATTAATATTACTGTCTCAGAGGGATAGTCAACATCAACAGCAATAAGCACCCCACCGCCACGGCGCAGAGGTCGGTCCTTTCTATAGATGCAGAATCTGTTAGATAACATTTCAGAGTTAAGTATGCCTTGTCTTAACTACGTTTCCGTGAAGGCAACGATATGAAAGGGAAAAGATATGCTATTAAGATAAAAAGTACTAAGTTTACTATATATTCCTCTAACATTCTGATAGCCCAATGAGAAGGAGGTTGTTAGTTTTTTGAACTATCAGAAGTACAAGGCCCAACCACCAAAGAGGGGGATAAAAAGTGTTCATTTTTCCAGAGGGAGCTGGTATACCTGGGGCACCTGGTGAGTGGCGAGGGCATCAAAACAGACCCCGCCAACGTAGAAGCGATCCGGAGTTTGAAGGCCCCGTCTAACATCAAGGCGGTGCGACGTTGCTTGGGTAGAGAGAAGTTTGTTATATTTGTTATTATAGCTTACACGAGTCGGACGCTAAATAAGGCCGAAGAAAATTATTCAGCGACGGAAAAGGAGTGTCTGGCTATTGTGTGGTCAATCCGGAAGTTGAGGTGCTACCTGGAAGGTTACCGGTTTGAGGTTGTAACAGACCATATGGCGTTGAAATGGCTAAATTCAATAGAGAGCCCGTCGGGAAAGATAGCGCGCTGGGCGCTGGAGCTCCAGCAATATCAGTTTGACGTGCGGTATAGGCGTGGAAAACTCAACGCAGCAAGCAGTACAGAAAAAATCGCCCGGCAAGTGGATCGAGAAAATGAGAGAAAAGATAGCCAAGGACCTAGTTAAGTACGCGGACTATATGGAAGAGAATGGTCAACTCTACAGGCATCTCGGACATCGTGCGGGTGACGACGACTACATACCTTGAAAGTAATGTATCGACGAGGATCAAAGGAAACGGGTACTGTTGGAATGTCACGATGCGCCGACAGCTGGCCACCAAGGAGTACGAAAGACGATACTGCGGCTGCGTCTGTCCAGTTTAAGTTTAAGACTGAACAGGTGAAGCCGGCAGGACACATGTTGACGCGGCAAGTGGCGGAGCCCATGGCTGTACTGTGCGCAGACTTTGTGGGACCCTTGCCGCGTTCAAAACACGGAAACTCGGTGCTTTTGGTATTTCATGAAGCATTCTCGAAGTGGGTGGAATTGGTCCCTCTAAGACGAGCGACGGCGGCCCAGTTACAGAAAGCATTCCGTGAGCGCATATTATGTCGATTTGGGATACCCAGGAAATTTGTATGCGACAACGTGGTTCAATTTACTAGCCGAAACTTTAGGTCGTTTTTGAACTCACTAGGCGTGGAAGTACAGCACACCGCCCCATACTGCCCCCGGGAAAATACGACGGAGAGGACGAACCGTACAGTGAAAACGATGATCGCACAGTTTATATTGGGACATCAAAGTTCGTGGGACGAGTTATTACCCGAAATTTCGTTAGCGGTTAACTCCAGTGTGGCTGACTCTACCGGATTCTCACCAGCTTTTCTGATGCAGGGCAGGGAACCCCGCTTACCAGCCGCTCTACATGACGAGAAGACACCTGGGTCGGGAAACATGCCGCAAGCGCCAGAGAACAAATCAAAGAGATTACGGGAAGTGTTCAGCATCGTCCAAACGAATCTACAGCGGGCATCAAAAGACCAAGGGAGGAACTATAACCTCAGGAGAAGAGAGTGGCGACCAGGACTCCACACGTTGGTGATACTAAGGACACACCAACTGTCGAAGGCCTGTGAAGGATTCGATGGCCCATTCTTCGTGAAAAAGTTCGTATCGCCGAATATCGTGCGGTTGGTAAAGGAAGGTCAACGAAAGAGTAAACTTGCCAGCATTGCCCAACTGAAGCCGTTCTATCATGAGGGTGAAGAACCCGAGGAAGACGACCGATCCGACCGAGTGCCTGACGAAGGCCAGACGGGTCACAATCTAAATTAATAATTTTGCTTTTTCCCTTTCTCTTATTAACACTAACCCGTTTTGAATTCACCGAACCAGTCTGGCAAGTGATCTAATCTTTTGCGTTTTTTTTAAATTCCACAGAATAAAAAAGATGTCAGAAGCACAGAGCCCGATCATGATAAGTAGTGACGAGGAGGAGGACGCCCACGTCTGTGTGGAGGACGCCGAAGAAAGCGGCAGTAGTGACGCAGCCCCAAGCCCCGAGCCGGAGCAGCAAGGGCAAACGAGGGACCCCGGAGGAACCATCCATACAACCAGCGTCAGGACGTGCCTCCAAAGAAGTACCAGCACACGGTCCTCCAGCGGAAGGAGGAGACGGGCTGCATCGTCGACGGTGGCATCATTTTAAAAACGGTGGAAACCACCGCCGTTTATGTGAAGATACCCGCCTTCCGGGCGCCACGCCCATACGTGGAGGTGCACGCGTCACCACCCAGGCTCCTAGAAATCCAGGAAACACCGGTGGATTGGTTCTCGGGTGGGGACGCCCCTGCCGAGGCAGTGCCCGTAGGGGGAAGGAACGGAGGAGGTGAGAGAGAGGAAGCGCCGGACGCAGGAGGGAAGAGGCAATTCGAGGAGACAAGCGAGGAAGGGCGAGGGGCCCAATCTAGCGACGCGGCCAGTCAGACAGAAGACGTGGTCTTCCTCTGGGAAGAAGGCCTGGAGGCGGTGCTAGGCGAGGTCGGACCCGCCGACACACCGGTCCCGCCACCGAAAAGGCAGGAGCTACCGCCGAGGAGGTGGGCCGTACGCCCCGCCAACTGGACCGTCTTTCCAGACGAGGACAAACTGTCTGAGGCTGCCGTCGACGCCATAGGGAAGGCCCTGAAGAGAAAATCCAAGGGTCGTCGTTCCTGTTTCATGGCGGAGGTGGAAGGGGAGATCCATGGCGTGACCACAAACGGGAGAGATCGGGTGACCGTCACGTTACCCAAGAAAGGGGGGGGTGTGAAGTAGGCCAGGACTGGCCCCTCCACAATTGGAATTATAGCTTTAAAAATTAATAGGATAAGTAGAAAGCCGCAGGGAGCGCAAATTGTTTTATTATTATTATTTGATTTGTAGGATTAAGTATCGCAAGAAGCGCAAGTTATTTGATTTGTATTATTAGTTTGTAGTATTTAGTATTATTAATATAATATTATGAAATTTATACGCAAGAAGCGCTAATCCTTATTATAATTTTAATTGTATAGTATGTAAGCTAGTAGCATTAAGTAGGTATACATAGAGGAGTCAAACGCAAAAAATCCAATAGCCTAATTGGTTCAATTTGCGGAGGAGCCACCCTCATTCGGCTGCTGAAAGCAGCGAGCCGAACGCAAATTTTGACTCGATACAGACGGAGTGCCAGCAATTTGCTGTGTATACGTCTGTATGTCAGCGACAAGATCGCCGTTAGGTGTATATATGTGTGTATGTATGTTTCTGTATGCTGTTTGCTCTGAGCTGCTGTATATTGTGGAAGGGGGATAGCAGCAGCAGAGTGCGAACAACAACAACACATGTGCATGTTTTCAGTATTTGGTGGCTCCGAGCTCAAATGAAGCAAAAATCATTAGGGCAATGTATACCTAAATACACATATATATGTGTGTGTGTATGTGCGCATGCATATTTTTTCAGTTTTTGGTGGCTCTCAAGTGATTTGGGATTTTGTTAGTTTTCTAGCAACGCATATCAATGTGTGTCTGTGTGCATGTGTATGTTCATGTGCAGCACATTTGAATGTATGCGTAGCAATTGCCTTGGCTATTCTTGACCTATCTCAATTTTAATGATTCTTAGCAATTTAATTACAAGTAAGGTTCACCTTTAAAATTCATGTTATTAAATGATAATTTTTTATTTATTTTTTAAATTCATCTTAGTCATTAAAATGCATAGTCCAATTTATGTGCTCTTGACCCTTAAAATTCATTATTAAATACATCATAAATGCCGACAGCCAATATTTAAAATTAAAATTTGGCGCGCATTTGTATCTGCCTACAAAACACAGGCAATTTCTGTTTTTGCACTTTCTGGTCATACATACTCTTTCGAGATATTAGCTATATGACACCAGCAAACAATTTTGCAACACAACTACCATGCAGTTGCTCATTTACATATAAAAAATGCACACATATTCCGAAAGAGTATTCACAACTGTATTTCTGTTGAGATCGCTGGAACTTGTGTGCGTTTATTGAGTACAGAAAAGGTTTTTTGTTGGCACGCGGTTGACGCGAGCCTGAGTTTTTCTTCCAGCTGCCGACACATGAACCATTTATACTCAAGGTGCAGCGCGCCAGCTGCCATCTTTCAACTCACCACGGCTGCGGATAAGCGTGGGGGGTATGGCAACGGCAGCTCTGGCCGAAGCTGAAGCGTGGGCGACTCGGGAGTTGAAAAGTGAAAGCGAAAGCGAATAGACGCGTGCGGGCAAATTTCGAGTGCGAGTACAAAAGTACTTATAAAGATAAGCTAAAGACCAAAAAGAACACTTGTTGGCGAAAACGAGAAGCTAAGGTATGTGGTATATATATATACATATACCTTAATATATATATAGATAATAATTGGTTTAGAGCAGGGACCGGCAGTGTCGTATGCTCTCTGCATAGGAAAAATGTCTCGAGCCGCGCAGTCGGCACACGCATTGGCTATGCATAGCGCAGAAACTTCGTGTACCCTATGCACAATTGCTCGGCTGTTGCTCTGCTGCCGCAGCGGCAGAGAAACCGGTTTCTGGCTATGGCATAGCCTATGCACAGTAGCTCGGCTGCCGCAGCGGCAGAGAAGCAAGAAGCGTTTTTGCCTTCGTCTTTTTGACGACGCGCCGAAAAAATGTGAGTGTATGCGTGCCGACCCCTGGTTTAGAGGTTGAATAAAAACGAGATCATAGGAAGAGCCGTGATACAGAGTGTAAAGAATCCCTCGTGTTCTTATTTTTTTGGTAATCTGGACACACGTGTGCCCTGACTTATTAGAGTGCAAGTGCACGTGGTGCGCTTGTCGTTTTCCAAGTTTCTCTGTGTGTTACAGGGTATTGTTACTGTTTGACGGGGTGCTTCCTCGTATAGTTAGATTAGTCAGAGATCCCGATCACGTGGCAAGAGGCTGTGAAGTGGTCCTACCCTTCGCTTCCCTGTCCCTTGTCGTGGACAGAGATCCCGATCACGTGGCGTGAGGCTGTGAAGTGGTCCTACCCTTCGCTTCCCCGTCCCTTGTCGTGCACGCGGCAATCGACGCACCCACCCTTCTTCACTTTTGTAAGCCGCGCGTTTACTGTCTCTAGCAAATACAAGTATTCCTGTAAGTTAGGCCTGGCCAGACTGAGATCTGTACCCCGGCTAATCACTACTTTACAACGTAAAGTTGCTTTTTTGAAAGTCTATTTTTGCGTTCTTAGCAAGCCTCTTTTGAAATTTGTTTTGAAATAGATTTCCTCTATTAGGTTAGGCGTTTCTCCCTTCCTTTGATTGTTTCATTTTAGCAGTTTAGCAGGTCTATTTATATTCAGAATAATTATTAAATGTACCTTCAAAATCAGTATAAATTAAAAAATTAACAACAATTTTAACAAATAAAAAACCAACTTCAAAATAACTGAAATGCCCTAAACAATTAAACAATTGTAACAATGATTGTGATTGTACTTTGTATGTACTTACGTGTGCATATTGTGGTTTTTGTTTGTTAAATTGATTTAATTTGCAGTCAGACTGACGCTGCAGTGCCTAAACACACGTATATACACACATACATATATTTGCTTTCGTTGGTTCTGTGCTTTTGTCTACTAACATAAAATATCTATTTACATGCTCTTGCTCTCCCTCAAAAATCCTCTCACGCCTATGCTCTGACGTCCTCTTACGGAAGCGCTCTCCCTTTTGTGTCCGTTATATTGCGCTTATTGCACTTGTACCCTACTTTTCTTTGTTCAATCATATTATTTTGCCCCTTTTTAACATTTCTAATTATTGTACATTTTTCTTTTAACATGTTTGTCTGCTGCAGTAAAAATTGCAAAATTGTTGGTGGATCCACCCAAGATTTTATTTAATGTAGGGCTTGTGATAACATGATTCACATGAAATGTGCCTGTTTCAATGCCACAATCAGGGACAGTTTAGCAGCTGATTCTGGTCTTAAGTGGTATTGCCATACCTGCAATAAGATAGAAAAGGAACAGTCTAAGTTCATGAGGCAGACCTTCAATTATTTCAAAGCAGTCCGCAATAATTTCGATACGCTTCGTGGCAGTATTAAAGAGTTGGTAGACCACATTAATACAGCTAAGACTTTAAATGACTCGCCGAAGCGTAAAAAGACTTCGGGATCTTGTCCGCCTACAGTCCCGCTGGTGTTGCCCCCATGCCTCTTTTGCCGGCTACTGCCTCTACCCCTGCTGCCAGCCCTTCAATCGCATCTAAGCCTTTTCTAGCGGCTAGTACCAGTACCCCTACACCTGCTGCCAGCCCGTTAATGGTATTAAATTCACCGGCAATAAGCCCGGTTTTGCCTTAACCTAACGTTATACCCGTAGATCCCTGTGGATTAACAGATAGTCAGCCTAATGATAATACGTTAGGTGCATTTCTTAAGCCCATTAGGTCTGTACCTCAGTGTAAATTTGTTTTTGTTTCCAGGCTCGCTTCTGATAATTCTGCGAGAGATGTAAGCACGTATATAAAAAGTAAAATTGATTCCCCGCGTATCGTTGTCGATAAATTTAATTCAATCTCGCCCGTGATATATCTTCCTTTAAGCTGAGTGTTCCGCCGGAACTTTTCTTTGCTTTTGGCCGCCACACATCATAGTGAAGGAGTATGTCAGTAGGCGAAATAATAATAACAATAATATTAGGATCAGTTGTGCTCCGTCTGTTGCATCCACTTTAGTAGCAAAAAACTAACACAGTTGATTACCTCCCTCTTACTGGGTTATCAGAATGTTAGAGGACTTTGTAGTAAACTTAGTACTTTGTACCTTAAAAGTCATTATTTTCCCTTTCATGTCGTTGCTTTCACCGAAACGTGGTTAAGACAAGACATACTTCTACATTCTACATTCTGAAATATTATCAAACAGATTCTGCATCTATAGAAAGGACAGTACTCTGCGCCGAGGAGGCGGGGTGCTTATTGCTGTTGATGTGAACTTTCCCTCCGAGACAGTAATTTTAGGTGGTTCTATGGATATGGAGTTTGTTGCAGTAAATTTAAATATTAAAGGTGCGTTTACAATGTCAGCTTGGCTTGGATTGTAGCTTTTACAAATCTGAAATGTACGCTGATAGTTTACAATGTCAGCGTGAAAGTATGTTCGAATTTTCGAAATTGTGTTACAGCGGTCAATGAGTGTTGAACAGCTGATGTTTGTTTTAATGTTTGTGGCAAAAATTTATAAAGTGCATCAAAATCGGAAATTTTTGGAAAATGGAGAAAAAACAAGCAATTTTATGCGCTTATAATTCGATGATGACGCAGGCAGTTCTTGCTGCTGCTGCTTTAGTGGAAGAGGAGAAGCCGCAGAGAAGTGCTCGACGGTGTTGGGAGCGAGAGCATTTGTTGCAGCGGGGTAGGCTTGGGCATGGGCCAACTCTTTGTAAAGAGCTGTTGCGTGACAGCGAAACATTCTACAATTTCACCAGGATGAATATAGAGCAATTCGATGAGCTGCTGTCACTTGTTGGATCAGATTTGGCCAAGTTTTCCATTAGAAAGCCAATTCCAGAGCGCGATAGGCTTATGATTACATTGAGGTAAAAATAAGATTTTATTTGAAAACTGTTCATACATATATTAATCAAATTTTGATTACTAGATTTCTAGCAACCGGCTCGTCCTACAGTGCCATTGGTTATTCCTTCCGCGTGGCCAAGTGTACTGTTCACAAGATAATAATGGAAACGACTGAAGTCATTTGGAATCGTTTAAACAAAAAATTTATCACGAAGCCAACCAACTCCGATCTGAAGCAAATTGCGGAAGACTTCTATAGCTGCACTGGACTGCACAATTGCATCGGCGCATTAGATGGGAAGCATTGTGCTATCCCAGCACCTGCAAACAGTGGTAGTTTATATTTTAACTACAAAAAAACGTGTTCTATTGTTTTGCTGGCTGCTTGCGATAGCAAGTACAATTTCACTGTCGTCAACGTTGGTGCATATGGTTCTGAGTCAGATGGTATGCTTTTATTAAAATCAATTTTAAGGAGGAATCTTGCGTCGCTCGGACTGGGGAAAAATGTTGCTGAATAATGAGCTGCCACTGCCAGAACCTTCTGCATTGCCAAATAGTGGAACAATGTTTCCATATTTTTTTTGTTGGCGATGAGGCGTTTCCGCTAAAACGCCATTTACTGAGACCATATGGTGGGCGTGGTTTGTCGGAAGATAAACGTATTTTCAATACAACCATGTCAAAGGCACGACGTTTTATTGAAAATACGTTTGGAATTTTAGCGTCAAATTTTCGGATTTTTCATACCGTGATATGTGCACACCCGGATCTGGCAATATCAATTGTCAACAGTGCTGTTGTGTTGCACAATTTTATTCAGAAAACAAAAACAAGTTCAACCTCTGCAACGCATCATCAAGCAGAAAATGAAATGGACCAGGGAAGATGGAGCCATTTAAAATCAGAAGCGCAGCTCAGACCAACGCATGAAGCACAACATTTACGCGATGTCATGACAAATTATCTGTCAGCAAAGAACTAGTGCTTAATAAAACAAGTAATAAGGCTCTAGTCGAGATTTCCCGACTAGGAGATACCCCGAACCCTATACTTAACGCTTACAGTCATTGTCTGTATGCATCTGTGACCTAAATTTCAATCTTCGATATCTCTGGTGTTTCTCAACCGATTTCGATGAAATTTTCAGAAAAGTTATATCGTTACCCATTATTTCAATCCCTATTTTTACATTTTCCAAATTCGAGATTTTTTTGTAATCGATTCCATGTGTATATCGGAAACCAGAATAGTTATCGATAATTTGAAACAAACTTGTTCCGCTCATGGTATATGAGAACTTATATTCAAAATCTGAAGTCTCTAGCTCTTGTAGTCTCTGAGATCGACGCGCTCATACAGACAGACAGACAGACAGACGGACAGACGGACAGACGGACATGGCTATATCGACTCGGCTGTTGATGTTGATCAATAATACATATACTTTATGGGGTCGGAGATGCTTCCTTCTGCCTGTTACATACTTTTGCACAAAACCATTATACCCCTATTACCCATTTTATGGGTTAGGGGTATAAAAATATATTACATTCTGCTGCTTTTCTTATAACGAATATTTCCGCTTGAAATATGCTGCAGTTGTCAGGGAGTCTGTATGACAGTCTCAGTGGTGAATCGGCGCAGTACACTGCTGCTCCGACTCCGTCTTCCATCTTTGAGCCATCAGTATATATGTTTATGGCCACTTTCTCTGCTCCAGAGCGCCAATCGTTTTTGTTTAGGAACGTGCGCGTGAAGTTAAAGTTGGTTTTTGGGGTCATGTAGTCTGTTTCTACTTGAATCCCTCTACCAATCATACTGCGCCCGAAGTTTTGAATCTTCATGTTGCATATCGTGCATAGACGTTGCGCAGTCTTTTTTGCCATTAGGCGTGCCTGAATGTCCAAGGGGTTGACACTCAGTATAGCTTGAACTGCTTTTGTTGGCGTGGATCTCAGCGCCCCTGTGATGCATATAAGTGCATGTCGCTGAGTTTTTTCCATAGTTTTTAGGTATGTGGAGTTTTCTGTTGCTTTCCACCATACCAGTATGCCGTAAAGCAGTATGGGACTTTCATTTGCTATCAGTGTCGTACCGTTGATTTCCGGTGGCGTCCATCGAGGTACCTTGTATCTCTCAGTGAAGATAATGAGGTCCGTCTTGTCCGCATTGATACTTAGACCAGCTTCAGTGGCCCATTCTATTATCTCTTTGAGTGTGTAGTCCATGATTGAGCTAATCGTCGAGGGAAATTTGCCCGTGATAATTATGCCTATGTCATCCGCATAGGCGGTTATCTTTGGAGATCTCCGTTTGAATTTCCGTAGCAAGTCGTTGACCACGAGGCTCCATAACAGGGGAGAGTACTCCCCCTTGGGGGGTGCCCCTTTTTGCTTCCCTGATTGCGGTCGTGGTTCCCCAATCCGCTTGTATTCTCCAGCTGCGCAATAGGTTCTGTACCCAGGCGTACACAGCTTCTTGTTGGGTCACAGTTCTCAGACTGTGCATTATGAATTCTGTGGACACATTGTTGAATGCTCCTGCGATGTCTACGAATGCGCCTAAGGCGAATTCTTTGTGGTGTAGTGCCTTCTTTACGGTTGCCACAAGGGAGTGCAGCGCAGTTTCCACCGATTTTCCTTTCGTATAAGCGTGTTGATTTGTGTTCTCTCTTATATGGAGGTCGATCAGCTTTTCCAATGTTTTCAGTAGGAATGAGGTCAGTCTAATGGGTCTATAGTCCTTTGGCAACACGTGGCTACATTTCCCTGCTTTTGGCAGAAAAACTACACGTGCTTTCCTCCAGGCCACAGGCACATAGCCATAACTCAGGCATCCCATATATATTTCCCTCAGCCATGTGCCTCCAAGAGCACATTTACCGCATCCGAACTGTCTTCTGTCCATCTCCCATCTTCAGTTTTTAGTTGGCTTTGTACCGTCTGTTGGCTGGCAAGTAGCTTTCTTAACCTTGCGGTGTCAGATGTCTTTTCTATGCCTGAACAGAAGTTGCGCCATGCGTTCCTTTTGGCTGCCCGTACTTTTTTCTTAAAGGCCCGGAGCATTGTTTTGTATTCGTCCCATACTGGTTCTTCATCCGCTTGCTTGGCGAGTTTAAAGAGATCCTGTACTTCTATTCTCTGTCCCTTGAGTTCTGGAGTCCACCATGGGGCTTTGTGTCTCTTTTTCTCTTGGGTCTGTTTACATGTTTTGTGAGAAGCTCCCAGCAGATTTTTGTTGAGTGTCTCCAGGGACTTCTCTAGCTTATCTGTTGATGATATTGTGGGCGGCCTTGGTAGGTTTTTTTCCATTTCTTTTTTAAATTGAACCCAGTCCATATTCCTCGGGTTTCTGTATGTTTTTTTTAGTATTTTCACTCTCAAAGTTCACTCGGAATTGAATGTACCTGTGGTCTGAGAAGGAGTGTCTACTAAGGACTCTCCATTCTGTTACAACGGTACTTGATACCGACGCGAGGGTGATGTCTAGCACGTTATATGAGGTGGGACCCACGTAGGTCATCTCTTCCCGAATGTTAGATATTTTTAGGTTAGATTGTAATATGAAATCTAGCAGTGACTCACCTCTATCGTTTGTGTCTGTGCTGCCCCATACCGTGTGGTGTGCATTGGCGTCAGTGCCGATGATAAGTGGCCGTTTTTTTCGGCTCAGCCTCCATTACCAATCGTGCGAGCTCATGTGGTGGAGGGTTGTTGTCATGCGACTTATAGCAGTATGCCATCAAGATTGGCTCTTCTCTGCCACCCTCCAGCGCAACCACCGTTAGGTCTTCAGTGCTGTAATAAGACATTAAGTAAGCATAGATACCTTTCCTTACTAGGATCACGGTCCTTGCTCTACTTACTGTTGTCAGGTAGAACACGTTGTAATTTGGCGATCTTAGCCCAGAAACCTTATTCCCCGACGCTATCCAAGGTTCCTGGACTAAGGCGACATCGGCGGGCCCCGACTCCAGGGTTAACATGAGCTCCGCCGATGCCAGTTTGCTCTTATGTAGATTTATTTGGAGGATCCTCAGCTTCATAACTCGTGGTATCCTCCTTGGATGGGACCTCTACAATAGTTGAGTCCGCATCCTCATCGTCAACAATCTCCAGGCTGTTGGTGGCTTGCGTGACCCTGGCCCGGTCCTGCTCCACCTCACCTGCTTCCAGCGTATTTTTATTTTTGTCATCTGGATGACGTTTTTTGAGCCGTAGGTACATGCTCCCCACACCCCACGCCATCCTTCCGAACCTTGCGTATAGCATATCCTCGGCGTCCCTGTTGATCTGTAGGACCATCTCTTGGCCTTTGCCTGCAGGCTTGGCGGCGTGAATGATCCTCCAGTGCGCAGTAGACACTTCTGGATTCTGCCACTTGAGTAGCTGCAGCGCCTGGGGAAGAGCACCTTCGCTTTCGGCACGGACGGAATACGAGTCTGTCCACTACCTCCAGCTTGGCTCCCTCCCACGGTGAGTCCATCTCGGCCACGACGCCGGTGACCCACTTCAGAGTGTAGTCATCCTTGCAGCTTTGCATTTTAAACACCAGCCAGCCAACCCGCGCCATCAAACGAGATGGGTGGCGAGCCCGGAACTCCCATTTGTTTCAGAAGCGCATCGAACAGCAGCTCCTCCACCTTCTTCCACTGCTCAGGCTTCATTTGGCCATTGGGGTCGCTCCGGTCGATGAGCGCCACGACGAGATGTCACTTTGCCACATCGCTGGCCGTCGGTTTTGCCTGCGTCGCTCGCTTCTTGCAGGGCCGCTTACAGGCGGGCACATCTGCTTTCGCGGTTTCAGCGGAGCGCTGGCGTTTTACGGCCAGCGCCTTTTCCACCTTGTTGGCAAAACCGACTGTCTTCCTGGACAGGATTGGTATTTTGTCGAGGTAGGCTCTACCTTCCAAAATCTTGGTTACAGTCCACTTCAGATTGCTGACCTCATCCTCTGTGAGGTCACGCTTCACTTCTGTGAGCCTAGCCTTGATTTTAAGGGCGGACTTGCATTGGGCTTTGGCTCTTAAGCCCTCCTTCGTCTTTTTAGGCCCGTCCTTACAGTAGGTATCGGTATCTATTGGAGTGGGGGGCCCAGGAGGTCCTCTGCCTCTGAGTGAAGAGACCCGCCGTGTGTATTTTTTATAGCAACTTAGACAATATGTTCGACATGTGTGTCCCTTTTGGTAGGCCAAGTATTAAAAACAAACTGCGTGGTTTACACGAGAGTTGACAGCCCTTAAAAATCAAAAATCTAAGCTTTATAAGAGTTTCAGAAAATCTGGCTCTTCTGTTCATTTCTCATCATACTTGATTGCGCGTTCCAGTTTTTCAGTCATGAATAACTCATGTAATAAAAATTACATAACTCGGTGCAGACTCCAGTTTCATCAAGATCCTAAGAGGTTCTTTGACTTCGTTTATGAATTTTTGCTGAATTTTTTCAAACAACATACAGTTCATTTGATAATCAGGCTGATCTGCCTTACCCGTATCAGGTTAATGGCTCTAATTGCATTTTTGGACCAAGAATCACAGTGTTTTCATTACTACGTGATCAACATGGTATTAAGAATGTATTTTCCTCATGACCTGACGGCGTACCAAGCTGTGTGCTTAAGTACTGTGCTGATGGTCTCTTAAAACCTTTGCATAAATTGTTGAGTTTGTCTATTGAGAAATGTTTATTTCCTAATATCTGGAAAGAATTTATTTTTCCGCTCCATAAAAAAGGAGACAAGTCAAATTTTCAAAATTATAGGGGTATCTCCAAATTGTCTGCTATACCAAAAAATTTGAGAAATTGATATCTTCTCAATTACAACATTTTTGCATATCTTTAATTTCACCGTGCCAGCATGGATTCGTGAAACATAGATCTACTACCACTAACATGTTGTTAATGGATTTCAAAATAAAATGCAAACGGATGTTATTCATACTGATTTCAGCAAGGCATTTGAATCGGTTAATCGCTACCTCTTACTTCATAAACTTCAACTTCTAGACTTTCCAAGCAATCTTATTCGGTGGATAAGGAAATATTTAATTCATAGAACACTGAAAGTCAGTTTTAATGGTGCTGTCTTTAAGGTGGTTCACGTCACTTCCGGTGTTCCGCAAGGAAGTCACCTTGGACCTTTATTATCTACCCTTTTCATCAATGACCTTAAATCTGTTATTGACCACTCTCGAGTGCTGATGTATGCTGACGATGTAAAATTATGCATGTCGGGTACTGCTCTGTTGTCTGCTCAAAAATTACAAACAGATTTAGATAATTTTCAAAAGTGGTGTCGTGTTAACTTACTAAATCTTAATTGCAACAAATGTAAAGTCATGTCTTTTTATAGACGCCTTCCTTTTTCTAAAATATATTTTCTTGATGGAAGCCCACTCGATCGCATTGAATGGGTTGATGACTTAGGTATCCTTTTTGATCCGAAATGCAAATCGAGCCTCTGGTACCTTGGGGTTCAATAAGCGCTGGTCGAAAGAATTTGACGATCCCTACATAACCAAAACACTTTACACGTCTCTGGTACATCCTATTCTTGAATATGGATCTTGTATCTGGTATCCCAAATACAGGATTCACCAGGATAGAATATAATCAGTACAAAAACAATTTTTGCTCTTTGCCCTTAGGAGATTTAACTGGGATTCTAACAATAACCTACCTTCCTACCACAGTAGACTTATACTAATAAGCCTTCCTTCTTTTTCTGATCGCAGAACAGTGCTAGTTATAGTCTTTTTACACAAACTAATAAATGGTGAAATTGATTCCTCGGAATTAATCAGCCAAATTAGTTTTGCTGTTCTGATCAGAAGGACAAGTAATTTTCTACCCATTGCTCTTCAAGCTTGTCACTCGAACTATGCTATTCATAACCCTTTTCGGATTTTATGTTCCCACTTAATTAACGGTGTCATTTCTATTAGTTCTCTTAAAAAGTTAGTCTTATGTCATTTGTCTACATTTTCGCGATCTAGGTAACCGTACGCTATGCGGTGTGCCCCTCGGTCGGTTGGGCGGGAGGTTGGTTGCTCTTTGCTTGGGTCCGCGCGTTAACAAGCCGGTGCTTGGTATCGTTGGGCCACTTGAATGTACTGTCAGTTGTATATCTACATCCAATAATAATAAAAGCTATCAATTTCTAGGAGCATGCAGAAACACGTCCCCATCGAAAGACAATGACTGCAATCAAAGGTGAGGGAGATCATCAAAGATGCGGGAGATTATAAGCAGGTCGTCTAGATACACGTACACATGGTTCCGGAGACGTACCACCAGGTCCATCAAGCGACAGCATTGCACAGCCCAAATGGCATCATGCGAAACTGGTACAGCGGACGCCCAGGTATGGTGAAAGCTGTATATACCTTAATCTTCGGCTCTAACTCGATCTGCCAGAATATATGCTTTAGATCGACACTGCTGATGTAGATCGTGTCGACCACGCGGCTCAGGATGGACTCGATGTTTTGCAAGGGGTAAGCATCCTTGATAGTCACATCGTTCAGCTTCCGCGCGTCCAGGCGCAACCTGTTCTTTCCCGGTTTCCGCACCAACGTCATTCTGTTGCTCCACGGACTCTCGCTTGGCTCTATGACCCCGAGTCGCAACATCTCGTCTACCTCCGCGAACAATAGCTGTTGGACTGCCGGTGACACGGAGTAAAAACGCTCCTTCACTGGTACCGTTCCTTCGACGAGTTCGATCATGTGGTGCTCCAGTTGAGTCTTGCCGAATCCTTGCTCTTCATATGCTAAGAACTTAGCCTTCATCCCTTCCAGCTGCTTCTGCTGATCTGAATTTAACTTGTGCGGTTCAATCGGCTCTCCTTTGGTGACGAGCTCGGACTCCATATGTTCGACAGAATCCACTCCTACCACATCGGGCGCCAGGAGGAACTTCTTCCAGAAATCGACACCCAGGTACAAGTTCTGGACAAGGGCTGGGCATACGTAGGGTGTCATCTGTAGGTCGCACCTCCTGCAGCTCGCACTCTTGACCTTTGTGCGTTCCATGCTTATCCCAACTTCTGGATCAGCTCTACTGCTCCTGCGCCTAGCAAGCTGATGGTCGTTACGGTGTCAAGAAGCCCATTCACAGTGTGTCCTTGGATTTGAACTTCGGCAAAAGCTCAATAGTCGATCTTGAGCACCGAACCAAGCGCTTCGCAGACGCTCTTGCGTTCTCTACGGCGTGAGGTGTGCCTATTCCGCCTCTTAGCAACTGACAAACCAGTGCCTCGGTTTGTATTCATATACTCCAGCATTTACCGCCTGTTTTGCGCCTGTAGCTCGGCCATTTCCGTTGCCATTACCGTTTGAAACGTCTCGCTAGCTTCCGATAATGCAGTGTTAATCGCGGCTTTTAGCTCGCTCTGAAGGTCTAGGGGTGCTTGTTGTTGCTGTGGCATTGTGGATTTACTCCGTTTTGGCACCGCTCCTAGGCTGTTGAGATCTATATGCCCACCTACTGCTCCTACCTCGGACATGTGCATCTCCTCTGGTGACGCTGTATATTCCGGCAATATATTAAAAGTGATAGGAGCCATTAATTCAGCCCCTCTGCTCTGATTGAATTCTGCGCTACTCCTATTCATTCTCTTTTAGTTTACTATAATTCTAATTTCTCTCTTTTTTTTCCGAACATGGAACATGATATGGGAACGGTAAGTGTTGTGTACAAACATTGGTCCTAATCCTAAAAATTGTGCTTATCCAATATCACTGTTGGTCTATTGATCCTACAAGCTATACGGTACATGGACTGGCGGGAAACACAATGCCGGACCTGAAGGACATGACACGGACCATGGCCTCGACACATGCACACTTATACAGTAAAAAAATATATTGGTTATGAACAAAAAACAAAGAATATAATACCTTCTATCCCCCAGATCACTGAGCTTCCTACTGCAATCCTTGATAATCCACGCTGGGCTTTATTCAGGACCTTAAGGATGCGGCTTGGACGGTCCGCTGCTTCCTATTCCCTCCTCTAGCTACTTCAGCATCAGTTCAGGCATGAAGCCTCGCTGCGATCCAGCAACTTTTTGACTAAGAGTAAAAACAAGCAAATAACACACAACATGTAAACTAAAAACAATAGCTTGAACAAAGACTGTGGCTTCACTAGCTTCCTATTATTGAATTTTCCTTTGGGAGCCATTTGTTATGATCCGGCCTTTTCTTCCCAACACTGTATCGATAGCCGGCAAGGATATCGGTTACCCAGGGATGGATACGACCTCGATACAGTGTGGGCCGGAAATTTTATTAATATTATTTATATTTTTACAAAAACTAACAACAAACGGACAAGCAGCAAATCTTCTCGGAATCGGACAATTTTCGGGACATATGAGGTAAATAGGTGTTGATAGTTACCCCCAATGTGCCCTCCCTACCTATGAATTGGCAGTTTAAAATTTATTGCCAACTCCCTAAAAATGACAACACTACCACAATAAGACCCGTTTGACACGATGAAGTTTTTGCTACTGAAACATTCACTTGTAGGCAAAGGGAATAGAGGGGTAACAACTGCAAGCAATGCTACATGACTTTTGTAGGAAGGATTTATTTTACTCATTGCATGTAAACACAGAGTTGCACAGTGTTTGATGTGAACAATAAAGTTATCGATACGATATATCGCACAAGCAATTATTAGCGCAAATAGTAAATACATTGTTGTGGCTTATAAATTGTTAATAACAAGAAAGAAGGCTCTAGTCGAGATTTCCCGACTAGGAGATACCCCGAACCCTGTACATAACGCGTACAGTCATTGTCTGTATGCATCTGTGACTAAACTTCAATCTTCGATATCTCTGGTGTTTCTTAACCGATTTTGATGAAATTTTCAGAAAAGTTATATTGTTACCCATTATTTCAACCCCTATTTTTACATTTTCCAAATTCGAGAAATTTTTGTAATCGATTGCATGTGTATAACGGAAACGGAAATATTTATCGAAAATCGGAAATAAACTTGTACTGCCTAGGACTTAGATGAGCTTATGTGCAAAATCTGAAGTCTCTAGCTCTTACAGTCTCTGAGATCGACGCGTTCATACAGACAGACAGACGGACAGACGGACATGGCTATATCGACTCGTCTGTTGATGCTGATCGAGAATATATATACTTTATAGGGTCGGAGATGCTTCCTTCTGCCTGTTACATACTTTTGCACAAAACCATTATACCCCTATTACCCATTTCATGGGTTCGGGGTATACAAATTTTTTGGACCAAAGAACTTGTTGAATTCGGGGCGAAATATATGTTTATCGACAATAAATATAAATCAGAGTTGCATTTACAAAGAAAACATTGAATGAAAAAGTTCATCGTGTAAATGCGAGCAGATTTGAGAAGATGTTTTAAAACAGAATGAGAAAATAAATCATCAGAAAAGTTCATCGTGTAAAACGGGTCTAACTTACCCCGACATCAACACATCTTCATGCCACCCACACATGTTAACTAAACAATAACAACCTTATATTTATTCATTTAATTATAAACATTTTTCTTAAAATTAAATTTACTCTCAATAAATAATAAATAAAGAAAATTATAAATGAAATAAACAAAAACGAAAATAAATAGAAAACCACTAAACGAAACACAAAATAAACATTCAACAAAAACTAAAGAAAGAAATAAATACTATAAATAAATAATAAATTTAATTAAATAACAATAATTAAATAAATAATAATTTAATAAATAGCAGGCAGCAATAATTATAGAGGAGAGTGTAAATTGGTGAAATATAAATATAAATATATTTGGTTTTGGCCGGCTGTTTGCTCGGCCGCGGCCCACTGTGCCTGCGGCTGGGCTGGGTGTTGATGTGCGTGCTTGTGTGTGCGCGCAGACAGCTGGCGCAATAGCAGCTGTGGCGCTGCGTGGACAGCTGACGCAAGACGCTGATTTTTAAACAAAATTACAGGCACGAACTAAAAACCTGATGATCACCCAGACGGTTTGGCCAATCCTCGTCTGCTGGTCTCGCTGCTTAGCCACTCAACTTCTTCCCCACCAACCGCCGTTCACCTGTCAAGCCTACATTAATCGATTGTCGGGCGCCAGCACGACTCTCCAACCCTCGTTCAACACCTCGACCATCGATAAGACAGAATGCCGACCAGAACAACTTATAACCCAATGAATGGCACGTCTACGGCTATTCAGGTGCCAAGGTCTGATGATTGATTCTAGTAGAACTCGACAATATAAGTCGAAAATATTAAATAAAATTGATCGATATCTCGAATGGTTATCGCGAAATAGTTAATAAAAAATCTGATATTATCGAAAAATAAAATTTTTATTTGTGTAGTTTAACAGATATCCAAAAAAAATACCGAAAATACACAACAACATTTATCGATTTATGGATATTTATCGAGCTATCGATAAATATGTAACACAATTTTTTTGATGAGGCTTAACAGATTTCTAAAGATATAAGACGAAAATATTAAATAAAATTTATGGATATATCGCTTAGCTATCGAGCTTTCAATACTTCAAAATCGAAAAATTACTATCGAAACTTAATAGACTTGAGACCAAAAAAATTTAAAACAAGGAAAAATGTTGCAGTCGGACGCAACCGACTGCGGAATACTTTGATACCAGTAAAAGAACGGATGGTAAGGAGTCTGCTTGCAAAGAAGTGGGACGGGTGGTAATCATCGCCTCAAAAGCTGTGGAAGATAACTAAACTCCCAAATTTAAAAGGTTGGAGCTGAGGTAGGCGTGGCATCCAAATTTTTAAATCAAATCTTTTTAATTGTCACCATTTATCTTCCTACCAAGCTTGGTGGCTTTAGCTCAAAAACTGTTAAAGATATATCCGATTAAAATTTTGTAAGGCGGGTGGTGATGCAGATCTTTTGTAGATGTTGCCTTCTATCGTTCTACCGAATTTGGGGGCTCTAGCTTAAAAACTGTAAGAGATATCGAATTTTCCGATTTTAAATGGTGGGCGGTAGATGTGGGCTTGGCATCCCAATTTTTGATGCAGATCTTTTACAGATGTCACCATATATCTTCCAACCAAATTTGGTGACTCTAGTTCAAAAAATGTGGAAGATACACGCATAAACGTTTTAGCAACGGCTGGGCGTGTGGGGCGGAAGGTGTGGGCGTGGCATCCAAATATTTGATGCAGTTTTTTTGGAAAACTTTACTACCTATCTTGACACTAAATTTGGTGGCTCTGGCCCAAAAAATGTGAAATCTATAGGCGTTTCCTATTTCAAGGAAAAGGGGGGATGGGGCAGAATCACGGGGCGTGGCATCAAAAATTTTACTTTTTTTTCTTGAACGTCATTATCTAGCTTGACACAAAATTTGGTGACTCTAGCCCAAAAAATGGGAAAACTATAGGCGTTTCCAGTTTCAAGGAGCAGGGAGGGTCGGAGCGGAAGGAGTGGGCGTGGCATCCAAAATTTTGATGCAGTTTTTTCAAGGACATGCCTAGCTATCTGCGTGCAAATTTTGGTAACTCTATCTGTAAGAATGTGAGAAATATTTGGTTTTATCGGTTTTTAGCTATCGAATTTATCGATTTCCCAGCCTCCTAGTGGGCGTGGCACCCCGATCTTAACACCTTATCTGAACCGTCTAGAGATAAACATAATTGCAAAGTTTCAAGTCTCTAGCTTTACGGGTGTCGAAAAAAGTTGCGTTCATATGGACAGACGGACGGACAGACGGACGGACAGACGGACAGACACCATGACGGACATTGCACAAAACCAATATACTATGAGACTTTCGGTATCAATGTATAAAAAATTTAAGTAATACAAATCATTTAAAATGTCACAGGAAACAATTTTTTTTTAAAAATCGCGCGATTCGTGGAAAAGAACTTGATGTGGTAAAAAAAAAGTGCGCGATTTTTGTTTAAAGAAAATGTTTGCCTGCGCCATTTTATATGATTTGCATTACTTATATTTTTTTCTTTCATTTTTTTTGTCTCAAGTCTGTTAAGTTTAGTTGGTAACTTTCCGACTTTCGTTTTATTTTTTCGAGTTCTACTGGAATCAATCATTAGACTTTGGCGCATGAATAACCGTAGAGTCCCCCAATGAATGATTATATTTAGTCCATGAAGTAAAACCTAAAAATTAAATATTCAGTCTCCTCTCACTGAACATTATTTTTAAGCCTCGGGTGCCTTACTCAGGGGCTCTTGTCCGGCTAATTCCCAATTTCTCAATGTCCAGTTAAACTTGGAATAAGTTAACTTCGGAATAACTCTTATGCTCAAGCTATACTGCAGTTATCCAATTTGGTTTTCTTAAAGCCAAAGTTACCTATCATCGGTATATCACTATCACCGAATGGTGTTGCCAACCTCAACGTGGATTCAGCTGTTCTTATGGTTTTGTTTTTGCCTGTGACTCCCAAACTGCTGCATGTTGCACATCAAAATGTTTATACAATTACTTTTTATGAGCCCTGTTGTATACGGCAAGGAGGGAAAATCTTTTTAGTAGTTGAGGAGCATGTGTTTATGGACCTAGAAGACTCAAATAAGCATTTTGCAACTTTGATTCATAAAAAATAAATAAACAATGCAAGTGTCAGCTTGAGTCAGCTGTTCGCCTTACGATGATTGTATTTATATTTATATATCGGGACTTAGAATCGGTATAAGTAGTAAACGGACCTCCAGGCATCGGATAATTAAGTGCTAACCGAACATTGAGAAACTAAAATTCGACTAAACTTAGAATAAGTTGACTAACCGGACATTGAGAAACAGGGCCTTAATATTATTTGAAAAGTCTAATAGTTTTTAGATTTACAATATAACACAAAACAACTTAAGTAAATCAAAAGCGGGTTTTCTGAGACTGAAAGTATCATAGTATATGGTTTTTGTGCAATGTCCGTTGGTCTCTGTCCGTCCGTATGAACGCAACTTTTTTCGACACTTATATTTGTCTGTATTATTTTTGGTGACTCTAGCTTTAAAACTGTTAAAGATATAGCCGATTCGATTTTATAAGGCGGTTGGCTTGGGTGGGCAGACCTTCCTGGCGAATTTGGGGCTCTAGCTTAAAAGCTGTAAGAGATAGCTAAAACTCCGATATTAAAAGGTGGGCGGCAGAGGTGGGAGCAGCATTCAAATTCTTGCAGTTCTTTGGCAAATGTCACCATCTATCTTCCTACCAAATTTGGTGACTCTAGCTCAAATGTGGAAGATATACGCATTGTGAGGAAAGTCACAAGCTATCTTTATACTAATTTTAGTAGTTACAGCTGTTAAATTGTGGGGTATATGAGTGTTGTATCGATTTTGACATCGAGGTGTATCGACTTGTTATCGATTACCCAGCCCCCAGTGGGCGTAACGCCTTTATATTGACACTTTGCAAAGTTTCAAATCTCAAGCTAAGGGTGATGAATAAACGCGCGTTCATACAGACAGACGGACAGACATCATGACGGACATTGCATAAAACCAATATACTATGCCTTCGGCATCAAAAATTAAAAACAGCTGAATTCCTCGTTAAGGCTGGCAGCACCATTAGGCGATAGTAATATATCGATGATAGGTAACTTCCCAGGCAATCGGTTTCGAGGAAGGGTCCGCTTTCGAGAATTTCTCGAACTTTTCTCTTACAAAACTGTCGAGAACGACACTCGAAAAAGTGTCAAGAAAGTTGTTATGATCCGGCCTTTACCTCCCAACACTGTATCGATTGCCGGCTGGCTAATCGGTTACCCAGGGATGGATACGACCTCGATACAATGTGGGCCGGAGTAACAAAAATTTATATTTTTACAGAAACTAACAACAAACGGACAAGCAGCAAATTTTCGCGAAATCGGACAACTTTAGGAATACATATGGTAAACAGGTGTTCACATTTATCCCCCCAATGTGCCCTCCCTACCTATGAGTTGGCATTTTTAAAATTACCGCCAACTCCCTAAACACAACTATACAACCAACAACAATTTACCCCGACATCAACACATCCTCATCCCACCCACACATAAACAATTACTCACACATGTTAACTAAACACTAACAAGCTTATATTTATTCATTTAATTATAAACATTGTTTTATTTTAAATTAAATTTACTTTATATAAGTAAAAAAAGAATAATGAAATAATTAAATAAGCATAAATGAAAATAAACAAAAACTACCACACGAGAAACAAAATAAACATTAAACAAAAACTAAAGAAAGAAATAAATACTATAAATAAGTAATAAATTAAACCAAATATTATTGATTAAATAAATAATAAATAAATAAATAGCCAGCGGGCAGCGATTATGGGCAATGACACGCGAATAAATATATTTAACTGTGCTAGGCTGCGGCCCACTGTGCCTGTGGCTGGGCTGATCGTTTGTGTGCGTGCGTGTGTGTGTGCGCAGGCAGCTGGCGCAATAGCAGCTGTGGGGCTGCAGACAGCTGGGCACGAAGGCGCTGATTTTAAATGGACGGGTACAAATATAAAAACCTTGACCTTGAGGGACCGGTGAGGAGCGTTGTGCTCTACCGCAGCCCAAAAACCACTAACTGCACGAAATACTCCGAAACCCTTACTGAAAAACTATCGGGTAATAGACCACAAATAACAAATACTGAGGAGCTAGAAAGGGCAGTCAATACCCTGACGTACGATCTAGTCTCAACCTTCAATGACTGCTGTCCACAAAGGGCTAAGACCTCTAGCAAGAGAGTCCCCTGGTGGAACTCACGACTTGAAAATTGCGAAGAGAAGCTAGAACAGAATTCAACAGGGCCAAAAGGACCAATAATTGGGATCTCTACAGGACATCCTTAACTAATTACAATAGGGAGTTAAGGAAATCCAAGAGATCCTCATGGAGAAACTTCTGTGAAGATCTTAAGGACATACCCTCAACTGCAAGGGTTTATAGAGCCCTATCAAAAGCCAGTGGAGGACCGATTGGGACACTGAAGGGCCCGAACGGTGTATACACCAATGATTTTCAGGAAACTCTAGAGGTTCTTCTAAAATCTCATTTTCCTGACTGTTCATTCTGTAGCACAGAGGGAGATCCTGACACAGATGAACTGAGGCACACAAGGACCAACGACCCAATAATCAAAAATATAGTCAGCTACGAAAGGGTAGAGTGGGCAATAAACTCCTTCAAACCCTACAAATCCCCTGGTCCAGATGGCATATTTCCAGCCATGTTATCTAAGGGCAAAGAGATCATCATTAGGAAAATGATTCCTATATATCGTGCCAGCCTTTTGCTGGGACATATTCCAAAGACCTGGAGAGCTGTCAAGGTAATATTCATTCCTAAGGGCGGGGACAAGCCACCATGCTCTCCCAAATCTTACAGACCAATCAGTCTCTCCTCTTTCATGCTAAAGACCATGGAGAAACTGATAGACTGCTACATCAGAACTGACATACTAGAAGCCAACCCGCTTCACAAACTGCAATTCGCCTACCAGAAGGGTAAATCCACGATGACGGCACTGCATCATTTGACAACCGACATAGAAAAAGCAATTGACGCAAAGGGGGTCGCCCTATGTGCCTTCATGGACATAGAGGGTGCTTTCGACAACGCAAACTTTGACTCGATGAGCCGGGCTCTAACAAACAGGGGGGTAAACCCTAAGGTAGTAGCCTGGGTGAAGGCAATGCTATGCCGCAGACTGATAATGGCCGATCTTGGACTTGGCTCGGCTAGCATCAATGCCTCAAAAGGCTGCCCACAAGGTGGTGTTCTATCTCCTTTACTGTGGTCACTTCTAGTAGACAACTTAGTTCTGTCTCTCAATGCAAACGGATGCAAAACGATAGGATATGCAGATGATATATCCGTAATCATCAGGGGCAAAGATGAAAGGATCCTAGCAGACCTCATGCAACGTGCACTCGATCAAACGGTAAATTGGTGCACTTCAGAGGGGCTCTCTATTAACCCTACTAAGACCATCATAATCCCGTTCACCAATAAAAGGATTTTTAAATTCCCAGACATAAAGGTTAGTGACACAGATATGACTCTGAGTACAGAGGTAAAATATCTGGGGGTAACTCTGGATAGCAAACTCACTTGGAATGCACACCTGAGAGCAGTAACCACAAAATCAACTCGATCTCTCTGGGCTGTCAAGCAGATGCTTGGCAAATCATTTGGGCTTTCTCCACGAATGGCCCACTGGGCGTACACCCAAATGGTTAGACCGATGATTCTGTACGGGGCGGCAGTATGGTGGGAAAAAGCCACACAAAGCACCGCTATCAAAAAACTCAACAAGGTACAAAGACTAGCTTGCCTAAGTATCACAGGCGCATTGAGGACGACCCCGAAATCAGGACTGGAGGCAATTCTAAACCTAACTCCCGTACACCTAGCTATAGAGGAAGAGGCTGTAAAGCAGGCTCTGGGACTCTACGTAGGCAACAAATACCAGAAGGGCAACCTTAGAGGACACCTAGGTATATTGAATAGGGTAGAGGACATCCTTGACAAAACGAAAACCCTAGACCAAAGACAAACTATCCATAGTTTCACGAAAAACTACAAGGTAATTTTTCCAACAAGAGAGCAATGGACTTCTAATCCATCTTGGCTAAATGACGATGCACAAAACTGGTTCACAGATGGATCCAAGACAGCATCAGGGGTAGGAGCAGGCATAGTTGGTCCTCGCACACACATCTCTCTCTCACTTGAAGCTGAATGCACCATATTTCAGGCGGAGCTCTTCGCTATTTTACAGGCGGTATGTAGGAGTTAACATTCGTATACTCTCCGACATTCAAGCAGCTCTTAAAGCACTAAACAGCTATAGCTATAGCTCAAACTTCATATATGAATGCCACCGTGAGCTAAATGTACTGGCAACCAATAATAGAGTCTCTCTGGTATTGGTCCCCGGACATGAAGGTCACTCAGGTAATGAGGCCGCGGATGTAAGGGCTAAATTAGGAGCGGTAGCCCCGTTTATAGGCCCAAGTCCGATGTTTGGTTATTCAAACAACAAACTCAAATCTGACATATATAACTGGCTAGAAAACAAGAAAATAATGCACTGGAACAATCTAGAGGGTCTCTGGCACTCAAAAAGATATGTTTGCCCTGATGCAGCAAGAGCAAAGGTAGCTTTATCCTTAAACAGATCACAACTTAGGTCACTTTGTGGGGCGTTAGCAGGCCACTTTCCCTGCAACGACCATCTACATAAGATGGGCCTTGTTAGCAACAGAACTTGTAGATTCTGTGAGGAGGATGTTGAATCAATGGAACACCTAATCATAAACTGCCCCGCCCTGGCACGTAATACAGCAAAGCTGTTAGGCAACTACATTCTCAGGGAGGAGGACCTGATGCATATCCCGCAGACTGGTCTGTTCTCAGTTTCTGAGAACATTAAAAATGAACTAGTTGAAAGGGGGCACAATAGATCCTTGTGGGTCGCAGTGCTGAAGGGCGCAAGCCCACCCTCGTTCATTACATTACATTACAATATAAAAACCTGGCGACCACCCAGACGGGTTGGCCAATCCTCGTCCGGTGGTCTCGCTTGCTGTTCTCGGCCGCTCGGTATGAAGTGCAGCAGTTGCCGGTGTTCGCCTGAACTATACACGGAAAAATAGCGATGCAACCAAATTACAACCACTAATCACTTCACCTCACTTTTGTCCATACCTGTCTTTATGTCCACCGAATCCTATATAATCCCCTTTTTCTGTTTAGCTTCTGCTGCTGCTTCTGCCAATCTTCAAATCTGCATAATCACGGCTTAGCCACTCTACTTCTTCCCAACCATCTGCCGTTCACCTGTCAAGCCTACATTAATCGAGTGTCGGGCGCCAGCACGACTCTCCAGCCCTCGTTCAAGGCCTCGAAGTATAACCTGTCGCTTAGTTTGTGGCAGCAAAACCTTCGTTAGCGATAGTTGCGATCGGATCCTTTTTCGGATCGAAAAAGTGTCGTAAACGGGCTCATATCTATCCGTTCGCACATCGAGAACATCGGACAGAAAGCGGACCCGTTTATAGAACGAGAATGGTTCGAAAATGGGTCGAGAACGTATGAAAAAAAGATTTTATTGGCGATACTAAAAATTCCCTTTTTATACCCCGAACCCATGAAATGGGTAAAAGGGGTATAATGGTTTTGTGCAAAAGTATGTAACAGTCAGAAGGAAGCATATCCGACCCTATAAAGTATATATATTCTTGATCAGCATCAACAGACGAGTCGATATAGCCATGTCCGTCTGTCCGACCGTCTGTATGTATGAACGCATAGATCTCAGAGACTACAAGAGCTAGAGACTTCAGATTTTGAACATAAGCTCATCTAAGTCCTAGGCAGTACAAGTTTGTTTCCGATTTTCGATAACTTATTCCGTTTCCGATATACACATGCGATCGATTACAAAAATTTCTCGAATTTGGAAAATGTAAAAATGGGGGTTGAAATAATGGGTAACGATATAACTTTTCTGAAAACTTCATTGAAATCGGTTAAGAAACACCAGAGATATCGAAGATTGAAGTTTAGTCACAGATGCATACAGACAATGACTGTATGCGTTATGTACAGGGTTCGGGGTATCTCCTAGTCGGGAAATCTCGACTAGAGCCTTCTTACCTGTTATTATTCCCCGAACCCATAAAATATGTAAAAGGGGTATAATAGTTTTGTGCAAAAGTATGTAACAGGCAGAAGGAAGCATCTCCGACCCTATAAAGTATATATATTCTTGATCAGCATCAACAGCCGAGTCGATCTAGCCGTGTCCGTCTGTCTGTCCGTATGTCTGTCTGTCTGTCCGTCTGTATGAACACTTAGATCTCAGAGAGTATTAGAGCTAGAGACTCCAGAACATAAGCTCACCGTAGCCCTATGCAGTACAAGTTTGCTTCAAATCATCGATAACTTTTCCAGCTTCCGATACACAGATGTAATCGATAACAACAAAATGATTAAATTGAAAAAATGTGAAATTTTAAAAATCACACGATTCGTGCAAAAAAACTTGATGTGGTAAAAAAAAGTGCGCCGCAGGAAAAAAATGTTTGCCTGTGCCATTTTAAATGATCACTTATTACTATATATATTGCTAATATTATAAATGTGAAAGTTTGTGAGTATGGATGGATGTTTGTTACTCTTTCACGCAAAAACTACTGAATGGATTTTAATGAAACTTTACAATAATGCAGCTTACACATCAGAAAAAAACATAGGCTACAATTTATAAAGATCGGACCACTACTTCGTGTACCTCCTGAACACCTATGTGTTTATTTTCTCGAACTTTTGCCGTTGAGCTATGCTTAAAAACTAATTAATCTGAACCAAACTTTGTCACAACATAGGAGCGTGTAAAAAAAAATTAGGCATACCAAATCTGAACCCGATCCAATCACTCCTTCGGTCACCTCCTGAACACCTATGTCCTTTTTCTCGAACTTTTGCAGTGGAGCTATGCTTAAAAACTAATTAATCTGAACCAAACTTTGTCAAAACATAGAAGCGTGTAAAAAAATTATGCATACCAAATGTGGTCCCGATCCGACCACTCCTTCAGGTAGCTCCCACACACCAATGTCCTTTTTTTCGAACTTTTGTACTGAAGCAAACTCACTCCGACTCATATTTATATATAAAACAGTTTGTCCTAATTGAATGACTGACGGCTGATTGTTGAAATATCCACAGCCTAAACAAAAATAGCTTAAATGCTGAAATTTTTACCAAATGTTCCATGCAGGTAGTAAGTGTTCAAATTTGATAAAAACTAGCGGCGCAGCGAAGCACCTCGGGCTCTTGCTAGTTACTTATATTTTTTCTTTCATTTTTTTGTCTCAAGTCTATTGAGTTTCGTTGGTAACTTTCCGACTTTTATGTATCTATATATCGATAACTAAGTGAGATATTGATAAAATTTATTTAATATTTTCGTCTTATTTTTTCGAGTTCTACAAGAATCAATCATCAGACCTTGGCGCCTGAATAACCGTAGAGTTCCCCAATCAATGATTATATTTAGTCCATTAAGGTGGGTTTCCTGCACAGTGAAAAAATCCTGGCCGGAATTTGCGGTATATTTCGGAAGCGTGGGCAGTGTGACCATAGTCCCCCAATGTGTTGTAAAAATATGCCATTTTGCATAACATATCTTAGGAGATACTTGGTCACACTATCTAAAAGTAAACAAAGCTTACAATTCAAAAATAAAATATGAATAGTGGAAGTAGCATGCTTATTCCGTTGTTGGCAGCATATGTGGTTGCAAGGACGAGCGAGGAAGAAGAGAAACGGAACCGTCAACGCCGACAGCACAAATGGTGGGTCAACCCATATTTGCAGCGAAGGCATCAAAAAGGAAGATTTGTGAAAATCAAAATGTTTGCTGTCTGCCAAACTCCAGATGCATGGATGCGACTCGACACATTTAATTAATAAAACCTTTTCGTCGTGGCTAAATTTTTCCACACGTTTTTTGCATTTTGTTTCCTTTTCCATTTTGCACTACGTTTTCCTGCTCTCGGCTCCAAAAGATATATGATTTGCTATTTCCTGAGCCGAGCGCCAGTGTGTACATATGTATTTAATCGATACTATCGATAAGCAGTTTAGTATTTTTTGCTACGTTACTGGAAACCTAGAAAACACGCAGCCAAAAAAAAACATTCCCGCTGCGACGATTTTGTATGGAACATTTTTTTTTCGCTGTGCAGGAAACCCAGCTTTAAGGCCCAATTTGTCAATGTCCAGTTAAACTTGGAATAAGTTAACTTCGGAATAACTCTTATATTCAAGCTATACTGCAGTTATCCAATTTGGTTTACTTAAAGCCAAAGTTACCTATCATCGGTATATTACTATCACCGAATGGTGTTGCCAACCTTAACGGGGATTCAACTGTTCTTATGGTTTTGTTTTTGCCTGTGACTCCCAAACTGCAGCATGTTGCACATCAAAATGTTTATACAATTACTTTTTATGAGCCCTGTTGTATACGGCAAGGAGGGAAAATCTTTTTAGTAGTTGAGGAGCAGGTGTTTGTGGACCTAAAAGACTCATATAAGCATTTTGCAACTTTGATTCATTAAAAAAAAAAGCAATGCAAGTGTCAGCTGTTCGCCTTAAGATATTTGTATTGATATTTATATATCGGGACTTAGTTCGTTATAAGTAGTAAACGGACCTCCAGGCATCGGATAAGTAAGTGCTAACCGAACATTGAGAAACTAAAATTCGACTAAACTTAGAATAAGTTGACTAACCGGACATTGAGAAACAGGGCCTTAATATTATTTGAAAAGTCTAATAGTTTTTAGATTTACAATATAACACAAAACAACTTAAGTAAATCAAAAGCGGGTTTTCTGAGACTGAAAGTATCATAGTATATGGTTTTTGTGCAATGTCCGTTGGTCTCTGTCCGTCCGTATGAACGCAACTTTTTTCGACACTTATATTTGTCTGTATTATTTTTGGTGACTCTAGCTTAAAAACTGTTAAAGATATAGCCGATTTCGATTTTATAAGGCGGTTGGCTTGGGTGGGCAGACCTTCCTGGCGAATTTGGGGCTCTAGCTTAAAAGCTGTAAGAGATAGCTGAAACTCCGATATTAAAAGGTGGGCGGCAGAGGTGGGAGCAGCATTCAAATTCTTGCAGTTCTTTGGCAAATGTCACCATCTATCTTCCTACCAAATTTGGTGACTCTAGCTCAAATGTGGAAGACACACGCATTGTGAGGAAAGTCACAAGCTATCTTTATACTAATTTTAGTAGTTACAGCTGTTAAGTTGTGGGGTATATGAGTGTTGTATCGATTTTGACATCGAGGTGTATCGACTTGTTATCGATTACCCAGCCCCCAAGGCGTAACGCCTTTATATTGACACTTTGCAAAGTTTCAAATCTCAAGATAAGGGTGACGAATAAACGCGCGTTCATACAGACAGACGGACAGACATCATGACGGACATTGCATAAAACCAATATACTATGCCTTCGGCATCAAAAATTAAAATTAGTTGAATTCCTCGTTAAGGTTGGCAGCACCATTAGGCGATAGTAATAGATCGATGATAGGTAACTTCCCAGGCAATCGGTTTCGAGGAAGGGTCCGCTTTCGAGAATTTCTCGAACTTTTCTCTTACAAAACTGTCGAGAACGACACTCAAAAAAGTGTCGAGAAAGTATAACCTGTCGCTTAGTTTGTGGCCTCAAAACCTTCGTTAGCGATAGTTGCGATCGGATCCGTTTTCGGATCGAAAAAGTGTCGTAAACGGGCTCATGTCTATCCGTTCGCGCATCGAGAAAGGGTAGAGAATGGATGTGAAAACGGACAGAAAACGGACCCGTTTATGGAACGAGAATGGTTCGAAAATGGGCTCGAGAACGTTTTAAAAAAGATTTTATTGGCGATACTAAAAATTCCCTCTTTATTATTCCCCGAACCCATAAAATATGTAAAAGGGGTATAATAGTTTTGTGCAAAAGTATGTAACAGGCAGAAGGAAGCATCTCCGACCCTATAAAGTATATATATTCTTGATCAGCCGAGTCGATCTAGCCATGTCCGTCTGTCTGTCCGTATGTCTGTCTGTCTGTCCGTCTGTATGAACACTTAGATCTCAGAGAGTATAAGAGCTAGAGACTCCAGATTTGGAACATAAGCTCACCTTAGCCCTACGCAGTACAAGTTTGCTTCAAATCATCGATAACTTTTCCAGCTTCCGATATACAGATGTAATCGATAACAACAAAATGAAAAAATTTTTGCCTGTGCCATTTTAAATGATTACTTATTACTATATATATTACTAATATTATAAATGTGAAAGTTTGTGAGTATGGATGGATGTTTGTTACTCTTTCACGCAAAAACTACTGAATGGATTTTAATGAAACTTTACAATAATGCAGCTTACACATCAGAAAAACACATAGGCTATAATTTATAAAGATCGGACCACTACTTCGTGTACCTCCTGAACACCTATGTCATTTTTTTTCGAACTTTTGCCGTGGAGCTATGCTTAAAAACTAATTAATCTGAACCAAACTTTGTCACAACATATGAGCGTGCAAAAAAATTATGCATACCAAATCTGGACCCTATCCGTCCACTCCTTCGGGTACCTCCAATACACCTATCTCCTTTTTTTTTATCGAACTTTTGTACTGGAGCTATGCCTTAAAACTAATTAATCTGAACCAAACTTTGTCAAAACATAAATGCGTGTAAAAAAAATTAGGCATACCAAATCTGAACCCGATCCAATCACTCCTTCGGTCACCTCCTGAACACCTATGTCCTTTTTCTCGAACTTTTGCAGTGGAGCTATGCTTAAAAACTAATTAATCTGAACCAAACTTTGTCAAAACATAGAAGCGTGTAAAAAAATTATGCATACCAAATGTGGTCCCGATCCGACCACTCCTTCAGGTAGCTCCCACACACCAATGTCCTTTTTTTTCGAACTTTTGTACTGAAGCAAACTCACTCCGACTCATATTTATATATAAAACAGTTTGTCCTAATTGAATGACTGACGGCTGATTGTTGAAATATCCACAGCCTAAACAAAAATAGCTAAAATGCTGAAATTTTTACCAAATGTTCCATGCAGGTAGTAAGTGTTCAAATTTGATAAGAACTAGCGGCGCAGCGAAGCACGTCGGGCTCTTGCTAGTTACTTATATTTTTTCTTTCATTTTTTTGTCTCAAGTGGCTAGAGTTCCACAATCAATGATAATATTTAGTCCATTAAGGCCCAATTTCTCAATGTCCAGTTAAACTTGGAATAAGTTAACTTCGGAATAACTCTTATGCTCAAGCTATACTGCAGTTATCCAATTTGGTTTTCTTAAAGCCAAAGTTACCTATCATCGGTATATCACTATCACCGAATGGTGCTGCCAACCTTAACGGGGATTCAGCTGTTCTTATGGTTTTGTTTTTGCCTGTGACTCCCAAACTGCAGCATGTTGCACATCAAAATGTTTATACAATTACTTTTTATGAGCCCTGTTGTATACGGCAAGGAGGGAAAATCTTTTTAGTAGTTGAGGAGCATGTGTTTATGGACCTAGAAGACTCAAATAAGCATTTTGCAACTTTGATTCATAAAAAATAAATAAACAATGCAAGTGTCAGCTTGAGTCAGCTGTACGCCTTACGATGATTGTATTTATATTTATATATCGGGATTTAGCATCGGTATAAGTAGCAAACGGACCTCCAGGCATCGGATAATTAAGTGCTAGCCGAACATTGAGAAACTAAAATTCGACTAAACTTAGAATAAGTTGACTAACCGGACATTGAGAAACAGGGCCTTAACATTATTTGAAAAGTCTAATAGCTTTTAGATTTAAAATATAACACAAAACAACTTAAGTAAATCAAAAGCGGGTTTTATACTCTGAGACTGAAAGTATCAGAGTATATGGTTTTTGTGCAATGTCCGTTGGTCTCTGTCCGTCCGTATGAACGCAACTTTTTTCGACACTTATATTTGTCTGTATTATTTTTGGTGACTCTAGCTTAAAAACTGTTAAAGATATAGCCGATTTCGATTTTATAAGGCGGTTGGCTTGGGTGGGCAGATCTTCCTGTCGAATTTGGGGCTCTAGCACTGACCAAATAATGTTATAGATGGGACATTTCTAGTACTGTTTTGGTTTCCACTACACTGTGAACGAGAGTGACCCATGATTGTTAACATTATGTTATGCTCGCTCGAAATGTTAACTCACAACAAAAGTAAACAAAAAGTAAAAACAGCTGATTCTAAAGACTTTTTGCCAAAGTAAATGACTTTCGCCGCTAACCACTAAGGATTTTTAAGCGGCGCCAGTGTAAATGCGCTATTACAGTGCATTATTTGAAAATGGATCAAAATTTAAATTTATCGATGCTGGCCACGCAAATTGGTGATATCATTAATAATACTGCAATAAATAATAATAATAATAATACATATTAAGCAATTTTTTTGATTGCGAAAACGAAGAAGCGGCAGTAGCAACTGCTGCGCTATATGTGTTATGGTAGTTCGACTGTATTAGTACGCGAAGTGTTTGGATTAGAGATGGGCATGGACTGTAATTTTTCGGCCCGACCCAACACGACACGAAAGTAGAAATTTCCAACACGCACAATCACGCACGCTTGAAAATTTTCAAAACCCGACCCAACACGGTCCAACACGAAATTTTTTACACCTTGTTTTTTTTTGTATTCTTTTATATTATAATCAAAAAAATCTTTATTTATATTTAATTAAACATAATTTTATTTTATTTTACATATTTTTATTTACAAATAAAATTTTATCAAGATTGGAACTTGATAGTCGAGTACGACGCTCGCTTAATATTAGCCCGGATGTCGAAAACACTCTTTCGCTTGTAGCCGAGCTTGCTGGAACGCTTAATATTTTTCGGGCTAGTAACTGAAGACCATTCATATTATTTGAATTCCTCCAAATCTGTAGAGCATCGTCAGTAGGCAAACATTATGTGGCATAGTAACGTTCTAATTTTTTTTCTGCTTCCGATTTTTC
Organism: Scaptomyza hsui; assembly: GCA_018152825.1. Lineage (NCBI taxonomy): Eukaryota > Metazoa > Arthropoda > Insecta > Diptera > Drosophilidae > Scaptomyza > Scaptomyza hsui. The sequence continues at coordinate 466,647 of JAECXO010000070.1, forward strand.
TAATTTCATTTATTTGCTTTGTTGGCTATCCAAAAATTCAGCAAATAAATGAGAAGGCGGTGTTTGAGTTTTAGGTGGGGACTTATAAGCCACCGAGACAGACTCGTACAGTCAATAAGCATAGCGTTAACAGTGGCCAGCACTTGCTCTTTTTTATCTAGACTTAAAATACTTACATTTTTAAACGGAGGATTTAAAAACAGTCCTAGGTAATGGACTGTTGAGGGCTGAAAGCGTTTGTCTAACGAGTTTAAAGTCTTACATTTTATTTCTGACAAATCATCAGAATCCATGATGGTATGTTGACAATGTTTTTTAAGTTTCTCGTACCAAATTACATAAATATGTATTGTTGGCTCTTTATCCGCACTCAACTGCTCTGAGCATTCTTTAAAGGGCTGTAAAAAACTTAAGAGTAAACCGATCACTTGAAAATCAATTTCAGCCACTCTTTTGAGCGCATTCTTTTGCAGAAGTAAGTTTTCTATTTCATGTTGCATCTCGTGTACGCTGTTCAGCATTATATATTTAGAATTCCAACGTGTTTTAATATCTTGCTTCAATGTTTTCGACAATTTATTATTTAACTCTGAATGTTTGAAATATTTTACAAGCTTCTTACAATTTTCAAGAAGAGATTGAATGTTATCAACAGGATTTTTTTCTAAAACGTCATCCATTACTAAATTAAGGTTGTGACATGCACATGACAGTCGTTTATAGGAGCTAAAAGCGGAAACTACGTTGGCTCCATTGTCAGTCACTATGACGGAGCTTTTAAGTTCTAAATTATATTCATTAAGAATTGAAGTAAGTTGAGATAGAATATTAGCTGCAGTTTTTTTTCAAGCTCAAATTCTTTTATGCCAAGAATTGCTACTTTTAACTCAAATATTTTGGGTATGGGAATCCGTCCACATATCAGTTGTATATAGCTCTTGATTTTCCAGGGACTGCAGAAGTTTAGATTTTTTCCTTATATTGCTGATCCAAAACATCCCTTGTCATAGTTCTCCTAGGGACAATCAGGTCTTTAGCGGATTGTCTGCCAAAATCTGCTCCGATATTAATCAGCTCCTGTGCATATTCGCGAAACCCAGCACCTTTAAATAAATGTAAATTTTAGCAGTCTTGCTTAAATGCATACACGCCATGTTTGCTTACTTTATGTGACATATTTTTAGCGATGCAAAATGATTTGGTTTGATGAAGTGACTCTTACCTTCTGTAACATTTAATGGTAGCAGATTGCCAAATTTGCCAATACTTGTTTTGGTATTTGTTTTTTGGCGTAGCTCTCCAATGTTTTTTGGTTTGGGGACTGCACCGCAGAGCATTTCTGTGCCATTTTTTGACAAATATCTAAAGACCATTGTGCACTTTGAGCAGCAAACGTGTTCAATCGCCTGACCATCCTTCTCAATGTACATGTGGTACATGATCTTATTATCTTAAGTTACTTTATGATTTTATATTCTGCATGCACTGGTGTTAGTGAAAGTCCCGTTTGGGCATACTTTGTACTTGGTAGCTGATTAAAAACGAAACCACGACTCAGTAATAGAAATGTAAATGTTACTATAATGTTAATGTTACTGAAAACTCTATGTATGCACCGCGCTTAGGAAAAATTAATATTATCTATTTCTTGGGGGAATAAAATTTACTTTGAGTTTTTTCGTGCCGATTTTGCGCTGAACGTACACGCACGCCCCTGGATAAAATGCTAATTTACAACACGCACACGCGGGCACCCATCGTGTCACGATGTGACACGAAAAAAACCCGGCCCATGCCCATCTCTAGTCTGGATGCTCGAGCGCAATGGTTGTTATTGGGAGATGAATGTGCCAAAGTTAAGTGAGAAATTGTTCAATGCGCGCTTAGAGATGGAAAGAAGCCTCTTTCAAAAGTTAGTCGATGCCTTGCCTCAAATGAAAAGGAAGACTCCAATTTAAGAGCGAGTTGCCGTAGCTTTGTACAGCCTGGGCTCATCCGCCGACTACAGAGCCGTTGCCTGGTTGTTTGGCAAATCGAAAGCTTGCCTGTGCAATATTCAGAAGGAGTTCTGCAAACTTCTTTGACAAATTTGTTGACCCAATCAAAAATTAAGGTTTCTTTATCAAAATTCAATCCAAGCTTTCCGACCACCGCTTTCTCTTTTGTCCGACATCCACTTGAAATTAAATTGTTTAATTACAATAATAATAAAAATATTTAGTATTTTCAATAATTTTGTACTTACTTGAACATTTGTTTTGATTTTGAATCAGCTGATTCCTGTTGCCGCCATCAGTAATTTGACCAAAAGTATCGATTCATCGGTAAAAAAAAAATAAAGGACTTTATTTGAGCCGGTAGAATAGCGGCGCTCTAGCGGCGCGAGAAAAAGTCTCTAAATTCCAATTTAACGGACACTTTTTGTATGGTAAAGGCTAAAAATATTGAAGACCTTAAGGCGAAATGCTAGCGGCGTTGCTTACGGCGCCAGTGTAAATGCACTTTAAGTAATTATGTATCATGACGCTATATGTTTAGCGACTGAAGCTATCGGTACTAGACCAACTGCTATCGATACTATTGATAAACTAATTGAAATTTTCGTGTGAAAAATAGTCAATTTGGTGAAGAAAACAATCTAACCACTACAATTACTTTGCTGCACTGGTATATAATGACTGAAATTTCGGAACCACTAACATTAGCTAGAGGTGGGCTATAAATTTTGCTTTTATATGGTTATTTAATTCAATAATGTAACATATTTTACAGATGTTAAAAGATCAATAGAGCTGTTAGAGAAGCTTCAGTCTAGCGGAGATTTTCCAACAACAAAATTAGCTGCATTGCAAAAGGTTTTGAGCTCTGACTTTTTGAACTCTGTTCGTGAAGTCTATGAACATGTTTTTGAAACAGTTGATATCCAAGGCTCTCACGATGTTCGGGCTTCTGCTACAGCAAAGGCAACAGTGGCTGCATTTGCTGCCAGCGAGGGCCATGCCCATCCACGAGTTGTAGAATTACCAAAAACGGAGGAAGGTAAGCATCAGGCTTTGGACGCTCTCCACAATTTTTTGTTTTGGTAGTGTACTTCTATTAAAAATTTCACGGGTTCAGGGTATAACAAGTAAAAACGTTGCAGTCTGACGCAACCGCCTGCGGAATACTCTGACACCAGTAAAAGAACAGATGATTTTGATTATGCTTGCAAAAGGGAAATCCTGGGCGGCAAGGGTGGACCGGGTGTGACTCTAGCTCAACCCCTGTGAATGATAACTGAATTGTAAAAGTGGGCGACAGAAGTAGGCGTGGCATCAACATTTTTGATGCAAATGTTTCAGATCCGTCACCAGCTGTTTTCCTGTCAAATTAGCTGTGTAGTGAAATTTTGCTGCCACTCAGACCCATGCCATCCGCCTTATCTTTCAGAGTTTTCTAGTAAGAGTCACTAAATTTGGTATCAAGATATCCGATGAAATAGCCATGTCCTTCTGTCTGATGGTACGTCAGCTAATCGCTCAGTCTTAGAGCTATCGAACTAAAACTTTGGACAATGTCTTCTTTTAGTTGAGGTTAGATCATGTCTGAAAATCAGCCGAACCCAAAAACGTACAACAAGTGGCGCCTTAATGCCAACTTGTGCGCAGACACCGAGTAAGCAACAACACCGCACAAATATAAGATAACAACGTAATACATACTTTGTATACCTTTATACAATTAAGGCAGGTACCACTGCAAAGATTTGTATATACATTTGAACTACAAGAAAAAGTTATAATAATGACCAGCACTCATATAGGGTTGTGCGAAACTGATTGTTACACACGCTTATGATTCAGTGCAGTCTCGTCTGCAAAAAAAACAAAAAAAATCCTTGAAATTTCCAACATCAAATATAAGAAAGATCCGTTACTTTGCTGCTGAGCATAGGCAGTGAAGAGACGAACAAAAAATAAAACATATTATTTGTTTTTGCATTGCTTATGGAACGAGCAGTTTATGTATACGCAAACTGTTCGCCTATGCCTGAGAGCCATTACATAAACAAAGTAGGTATGGGAGTTATGGATGGTGACATCACTGCTTTATATTCACTCATATTTAAATTTACATTTTAATTATACATTTAGTTGTAAAAAATATGTGAAGATCTGTTTCTAAACAATTTATTGCAAACACCCGTTAGGGATTAATGAGCATAAAAAAACAAAAAAAATTATTTTAACAGATATCTTGTATAAACATATGTATGTATGTATGAATATCTGTACGTGTTATTTTGTCTCCCCTTTACTTGAGTAACACATGGAAATTCAAATTTTGACAAAGTTACATTCAAATATTAAGCATATTTTTTTATTTGGACCGAACACTTAACTAACAAGTAAAAACGTTGCAGTCGGAAGCAACCGACTGCGGAATACTTTGATAAGGACGGTTGATAAGGGGGAATGCAGGGGCGAAGGGAGTGGGCCATGTGGTAAACATCGCCAGCTATCATGTTACCAAATTTGGTGACTTTAGCTCAAAAACTGTGGAAGATAACTTAACTCCTAAATTTAAAAACTGGGCGGCAGAGGTAGGCGTGGCATCCAAATTTTTGAATCAAATGTTCTTAACTTTTTCCATTTATCTTCCTGCCAAGTTTGGTGGCTCTACCTCACAAACTCTTAAAGATATAGCCGATTCCGATTTTATAAGGCTTGGATGGGCGTGGCATCCAAAATTTTGATGCAGATCTTTGGTATATGCTGCCTTCTATCGTTCTACCCAATTTACGGGCTCTAGCTTAAAAACTATAAGAGATATTGAAATTTCCGATTTTAAATGGTGGGCATGGCATCCTAATTTTTGTTGCAGCCCTTTTGTAGATGTCACCATATATCTTTCTACCAAATTTGGTGACTCTAGCTCAAAAAATGTGAAAACTATAGGCGTTTCCAATTTCAAGTAGAAGGGGGGATGGGGGCGGAATCAGCGGGTGTGGCAACCAAAATTTTGAAGCATTTTTTTGGGGAACGTCAATATCTATCTTGACACAAAATTTGGTGGCTCTAGCCCAAACAAGTAAAAACGTTGCAGTCGGACGTTACCGACAGCGAAATACTCTGATACCAGTTGTATACATTTTTTTTTTCTAAAATACAATAAACTATTAAATTAATCTAGAATAATGTACGTAGCTTAACATAAAATCGCCGCTCGAATTCGCTCCCGATTAATAATTTCAATCGGTAACCAGGGAACACCACGTGGAGGCCATCACAACTGTAATGGGGTTCTAATTGAGTTTTAAAACCTTCGAGTCGACTTGAAACGATTTTAAAAAGTCATTTCCTTGTTCCCCACCTAAAACTACCTTAGGTCTTACATTTAATAAAATTATAAATTTTAACAGCAAAAATATTTATATTAAATATATAAAAATAAATAAATACGTAAGACGTTTAAATAAATAAACATAAACATAACCATAAATAAACACGTAATGATATACAAATAAATAAATAAATAAAATAAAGCACATAAATATTTACAAAATCAAAATCGGCTATTCTTCGGTCAAAATGTTTTCAAGGTTTATACATATCCCGCTATGATGACTATATATTGTTTCATAGGAAAATGCCCAGTCAATATGGGTATCGGACTTGGTGGTTGGTGTAATTAAATTAAGAAGTGAGTCATAATTATTTGAAAGTAAAAAGTTATAAGCCCCACTGCTAGTACCTGAAACTGTTCGCAAGCATAAATTAAAGTCCCCCAAAACTATGGAATCGTTATTTAAAAAGCTAAATTGACTAAATATATTCTCAAATTCTGTTTTAAATTTGCGCAATGGATAATACGGACTTTTATATAAAATAAGAACACCCAAGGACTTGTATTTAAACAAAGCGTACTCAAATACATGTGACCCAGAAAAATATTGACCAGTTGAACAAAGACTAACGTGACGGATATAGTTAATTTTTAATAAAAACAATTATGCCTCTTTTTGGTCGATTTCTTCCATTAGGTGTGCAATCTAGTCGCACGACTGTTGAAAAGTCATTAAGTTCATATGTTTCGTGTGAGTATGTGGAGGCCTCAACGAAACATAGAATTGAAGATCTTAACATTAAATGATCGGACGAAATGTCACCGAAATGGCAATGCAGACTTTGCGCATTATGAAAAATTAAATTGAATTCAGAAGAGTTAAGTAAAGTATCGAAATGCGTCTTAAGAAGTTTTTCAGAGCGTAAAATTTGAAGCTCCTGATTTACAGCCGAGCCTGCATCAGGTTTTGGTGGACAAAATTCACCGACTATGTATAAACCAGACGCGTTGGTTGCTCTACTACAGGCTACATATAATGCTTCTCGGCGCATTCTGCTGAAAGTGTGGACAACCACTTTGTTATATGTAGCACCCTGACTTTTATAAATTGTAATAGCTTCTGCAGGTACTAAAGGAAATTGTTCGCGGTCAATAGTTACTTGCTCGTTAGAATGGTACTGAAAACTTTTAACAGTCTTTTGAATTGGAGTCCAAGAAGGTTCTTGACGATGTGAGCACTTAGCTCGAGCAGTAACTCCTACACTTTCTTCTAAAAACTTTATCCACAGAATTGATGGTGTGGCTGAGCTAAATCCTACTTCCATTAAAGTTCCTGTTGCTCCGTTGACTAATCCATCAGCAGTATCTATATTGGCCGTCACCATATACTTTGCTGTGGTTTTTAAAATAAGAGAATAGGGTAATCCCTGGATTTGGGAAGTTTTGAAGTCCTTAACGGACTCAAGAATTCTACTTTTAGCAGAGGCATTTAAATGAACGGCCTTTACAAAATCTCTAGAATTGGAAATATGTTGGTCAGTTGTAATTGAGTTAAGCTTTGTTGTATTAAAACTATTAACTTCGGCGTTGGTTTCAAAGAGATGAATGACGTCATCTGGAACTTGGTCAGTGCGACAAATCCTATTTTTAAATAAATCTATGTCCTCTGTTGACATTTGACCAGATGCCATATTGTTGAGGGCTACTGCGAAAGGTTGATCATTTCGCTGTCGCATAATCTCTGTAAGTTCAAAGAACTTAAAACAACCCCAAAGAGAAGACCCAAATATAGCACTATAAGGGTTATGCGACTCGGAAGTGGATTGAAATATCCATCTATCTCCAATTGGACGTAGTTGTCTAAGATCGCCGAAAACGATCACTGAAATTCCTCCAAATGGAGCTTCTCTATTATTGAAAATTTGTTTAAGACGGGAATCTATAAACGAAAACATCTTTGATCCTACCATTGAGATCTCATCAATAATTAAGACTTTAAGATCAATTAAAGTTGATCGACGATTGTTAAGCAAATCTGCACCCAATTCCTTAAAAGCGGACCCAGACTGGTTAATGGGAAGAGAAAACATAGTGTGAAGTGTGGAACCGTTTATTCCAAAAGCAGCTTTACCAGTTGGTGCACACAAAATTACTTTAGCCGAAGTTGGATCACATCCGGGTTTATTATTATAATATGAAGTTAAGGACTGGTAAAGTGCTGATATAAGACGACTCTTCCCAACACCAGCGCCCCCACCAACAAACTCATGGAAAACGTTCTTCATATTGGCGTTATGAAGAACATGGGAAAAAAAGTTTTTTGCTTTAAATTTAATGATTTTACGAGATCTGCTAAATTTTCCGGCGAAATGAGTGGAGGAAGCTTAATTAGACGGACGTTATCTGTTTCTTCGGAGGTGTCATTATCATTCAAATTTAAAACATTCAATTGAGAATTTATCTCTGGGAAAGCCAGAACTCTAAACTCTTCATCAAGAACCACTTGATTTTCTAAATTATCTACAAAATTCTCACCTACTTCAGCTTCCCTAAGCGCGTCTTCTAGCATAGCGGGTCTTTCCCTAAATACGTCGTAGTTGTCACGTTCGTTGTTAATACGGTCCTCGTTTTCCCAGTAATACTCCTCACAATTTCTGTCTATTAATTCCCGTTGCTCCTGTCGCCAATTTGAAAATAACATAACCAACTCCCTAAAGTGGTTTTGCCTATCCTTGTGAAGGCCAAAATTTCTAAACCTAATTATCCTAATTATCTTTTCATAAAACCACTACCATCTATAAGCGGAAAAAATTCGGAACCCACAACCTCATTTTGCTCGTCATCGTCGCTATCAATATTTTGGCTTGATACCCTGCTAGTTTTGCTAAAATTGTAATTTGCGGCAAAATCAGTTAAAGAAATATTTTCAAGATCATTAGGTCGCTGTACATAATGATCTAACAGACCAACTGTAAAAATGTCTGTTGAGTTTTGAGGCAAATTTTGAAGTTGTTGCTTGGGCCGAAGCATTCTAACTCTATTCTCGGGAAGTGCTGTGTTAATGTAAATATCGCCATTACTGGTCTCGGACATATGCAATCCCATACAACAATATACGGCTTCCTGAGCGGAAATCTCAGTGCCGGAAATAAATTTATGCCCAATGTGTTGCAACTTTTGCCTAATAGAGAAATTGTGGCGCTGTTTAATTTCATCCACGGCATCGCGCATTAATTTAGAAATTCCTCTTTGTGATTTATTTATATAATTAATAACATAACTGCAGCATGCATAGGGATCTAATATAAACTGAATGTCGATATAAGCCCTTTGCATAGCAAGAATATGTTTGTTGTAAGCGTTTACTTTTATTGCGTTAAAAGATCGCTTCAGGAAAATTTGTGGTTTTTTCAAACCAGACCTAATTGCCATTACATATTCCTCGTAAGTAAGGTTGATTTGTTCGTGAGATAGGAATTCATGAAATGAGTCAAATGTTGGCAAGGCATCACGATCAAAAGGAAAATTTAAAAAGTTTTCAATTTTTTGAAAATTTTTGCGATGTGAAGTAGCGAGATCACTTTCGGACAAAGGAAACAAAATTTCTGTTTGGGGCATTGGCGGATATGGAATACCAAAGCGACAAATGCGGGCCCCCCTTATTTCCCGCATACAAGAATGCCCATGATTATGATTTTGGTATTCAATGTACTGGCTAAAATTAACATTTGTCACATCTGTAGTAACAAATTGGTTGATAAAGTCTATAACAGGTGGAATAGACCTGTCTCTACTTACATCGTCTTTTAAGTCAATTTTAGGGGCACCTTTAAGCCAAAACATACCGTGGATGTGAGGCGAACCTCTTTGTTGAAATTCAACTCGCCAATAATATTTGATAACTGGATGACAACCAAAAATACCACCCTCTTTTTTCATTAATTTTAAAATCTGTCTATAGCGAAAGTCGAAATAACGAGCACATGTAACCGGATCCGCGCGAATCAGCCTTGGTTTTTCTGCGAATTGCAAAGCCGCTGCGCTCCCTTCGGTAATGTGCTCCTTATCGACATTTCGCTTTAGCAGAACTAACAGTTCCCCCCACCGAGTCTCAGCAGCCGACAATGTTATAAAAAAGGTTGGCAAATCAAATTGTCTTATCATTGCCATTAACTTTTTTTTTCGCTCTCCCAATGAGCTGGAGACGAGCGAATACCCTTTAAAACCCGATAGCCTTCATCATGAAGAATTACATTATCTACTAAAGAATCATTAAGTGCATGGGCTGCAGTAGTGCAACGAGGAGCAGTATGTTTCCGGAGGCAAATTGACGTATTACTACGAATATGGATCATTTCCAACTTTTTATAATTATAAAATACTTTGTCGGTTCTACAACCTCGCCTGTCATAATTTCTGAGCTCAGATCTAACAATGGTAGTGAAGCTTCCAGAACATAATCTTTTTTGGCCTGCAAATATAGTCGGAAAAGACAATTCTTCTGCATCCTCATCTCCAATCATGTCAAGGGGTCGTTGGCCTTCGCCGGGGGCCATTTGAATTCTTTGCATATTAACCTGAATTTCGTCTAACAAAGTTTCTTGCCCACCTGGGTTAAGCTGCTCTTCTTCTATGTCTTGTTGGGCCTCCTGATTCTCAATATTTAATTCAATTTGATTATACAAATTTCTGTCCTCGTTATTTGCAAAGAAGGGCATATTATTAGGAGCAGATGAAAGAGAGGACATTATTTGCTCATTGATAGAAATACTATGCTTCTGATAAAGCTCAGTTGAAACTAAAAAGCGCATGGCGTCAATAATTTTAGAGGGTCGAATTGTTTCAGCCATGAAATCATGGTTATATTCTAATCTACGTTTGATGTGGAGCTGAACAACCTCAGCTTCGTGAAAAGCTCTTGGGAGAGAGGTAACAACATTGGCGGTAGGAATGGGGACATTCACAATAGCCCCTTTTATTGCACTTTGACGCTCATGCCCTAATGACTTAATAATCATAAATGGAAGACGTGGAGAAACTAGTCTTTCCTCTAAGGGAGTCAAGTCTTTTAAACATTGTGGAAGGATTGGAAAGTCTAAGCCATTGGTAATGGAATTTTTTGGCAGCCTACCTGATTTTATAGTGCGACTACACGACTTACAAAACTTGTAAGTGCTATCTTCTGAGGGGAAATCCCTCGATAAAAACAAAATCTGTGCACTATGTTCATTGTTTTCTGTTATAAATTGGGATCGAATTTTGTCCACTTGATGTGGAAACCAAAGGCCCTTGCAGCAAAGGCAAAGTTGGTCAGGGCCTTGTTTAACTAATTTATTATATGCACGTATTTGGGAGTCTAATTGATTAAAGGCTAAAGGGAAGTTATTCGCTTGATCCAGCCCACTAGGCTCTTGTACGACTGCCTCTTTCGCGAATCTCCTTGCATTCTGCCTATTTACTGTATTCCTACCTTGCTCAGCTATCCTACGCAAACGGTTGCTGCGTATCCAAGCTCTTTGAGCTCTATTTCGCTCCCGCGACAGAATACTTAACTCAAGCTCCCGTCTACGTACGGATCTAGCCTGCCTTCTAAGTGTCTGTTCTAAGTGTCTGTAATGTACGTTTTGTCTTCGCGTTCGCCTGCGAGAACTGTCCACCACTTGCTCCCTCCCACGAATTTCTAAGTTCCTCCGTCTTTGCGCCCGACGCGACCTGTCCACGGCTTGTTCGGCTTGCCGAATTTGTACATTCGTTCGTCTCTGCGCCCGGTGATCTGTGTTTTGCGTTTGCTCGGCTCTCCTGACAATTTCGTCTTGTCTTCTACTTGCCCGACGCGACCTGTCCACCGCTTGTTCGGCTTGCCGAATTTGTACATTCGTACGCCTCCGCGCCCGGTGATCTGTGTTCTGAGATTGCTCGGCTCTCCTTACATTGTCATCTAACCTCCTACCTGCCCGACGCGACCTGTCCACCGCTTGTTCGGCTTGCCGAATTTGTACATTCGTTCGTCTTCGCGCCCGTTGGTCTGTGTTTTCTGTTTGTTCGGCTCTCCTTACATTGTCATCTAACCTCCTACCTGCCCGACGCGACCTGTCCACCGCCCGTTCGGCTAGCCGAATTTGTATATTCGTTCGTCTTCGCGCCCGTTGATCTGTGTTTTGCGTTTGTTCGGCTTGCCGAATTTGTGCATTTATTCGTCTCCGTGCGTGGTCAATCGTGTTGTGTCTCTGTTCAATTCTTCTAGCTTGTACGTGTTGCCTGCGAGCTGATCTTCGCTCAGTGTTAACTACTTGCTTGGCAACTCTATGTTCTAACTCATTTCTCTGAGTTTCCGCATTCGCACTCAGTTCTATTTAAACATACTCAGCATTTTCGCGATGAATCCTATTTCTAATTGCTTGCGCTCGCAATCTTTGCGATGCAGTCACCCTAGTCAAACGAGGCATTTTTAATCTTTAATACGGACTTTACAAAGTTGGACTTCCACTAAAAACAGTGTGTAAATATTTAAAATGTGTCTTTAAATTTTATTTATTTAAATATATGTTTTATTTATTTTATTAATAAATGTAAAAAATATAGTTATATATATGTAAATATGTATATTTATGTATATTAAACAAATTAAAACTTGAATGTAAAAATTCAAGTGCTATTTATGAACGGCAAATAATTAGATTTCATAACAATAAGTTAATATAATTTAATTATTTTGCATACAATTATCGATATATCGATGTGCTTCAAATGCCACAGCAGACTGCGACGCTGAGTTGACGCGTTTGCGTTTGTGTGCAAAATCGATAGCTATCGGTTTAACAAAACAATTGATGCAAAATTATTAAATATATAATATGTAATTTGATCAAGAACTGTGTATATTATTGTAAATGATATGTAAATATGTTAGTTTATAAGACGTGCTTTTACTCTATATGTTAATGTTAAGGGCAATTTGAACCGATCGATAAAATTGTTCAGTTTTTCAAATAGGGCAAAATTAAAAAAAGCAATTCCTTGTAATTATGAAAAATAAATATTTAAAGGCAACAGTCTTGAAAAAGACTTCTGAAATGAATACCGGGTACAGCAGACAGCTGCGTGTAAAAATAACCACGTTCGGCTGTAATATATGTACATACATACATATGTATGTATGTAAATATACACTTTGGCACTGTTCACAGTATGCACTCGCGATTATTTAATTTTATATTTTAAACGAGACAAATTATTACAATTTACGTTAGTTTAAGTAAAATACTTTATTTATTTTAAGAAAAATATTAAAAAAGTAAAAATTATGCGCAATGAGATCTTTCAATTTAAGCGTTCGCATCAAATTGACTAAAAATGTAAACATAGCGCAATATGCGCCAAAAGTAACATAGCAAAGAGCAAAATGCGCCAAAAGTTACGCCACTTACTTAATTCGAGTAATGCAAGTGCATTGAATTTCTATGTATTGGTGTGGTTAACATATGTTAACAGATTGAGTAACATAGCAAAGAGCTAATTGCGCAAAAAGTCGTAGTTGGCTACGCTAAAAAATAATTCCCAATACAAGTAAATTGACTAAGGCCCAATTTTTCAATGTCCGATATAAATATCGATACAATCATCTTAAAGCGAACAGCTGATTCTAGCAGACACTAGCATTGTTTATTAGGTATATTTTTAAAAGCAAAACGTTTAATGCTGGTTTAAGTCTTCTAGGTCCACAAGCACATGCGGCTTAGCAACTAAAAACTAGTGCTCATGAAAATCTTTTTTATATGTACATATGTCAACATCTATCTTCCTACCAAATTTGGTGGCTCTAGCTTGAAAACTGTAAAAGATAGCTGAATTGAATTATAGTGGGGGGGCAAGGGTGGTCGTGGCATCCATGTCACCATCTATCTTCCTACCAAATTTGGTGACTCTAGTTAAAGATACACGCATTTACGTTTTGCAAACGGCGGGGGCTGGGGGTCGGCAGGAGTGGGCAGGGCATCCAAATTTTTGATGCAGTTTATTGGAAAACTTCACTACCTATCTTGACACAACATTTGGTGACTCTTGACCAAAAACTGTGAATCCTATAGGCGTTTCCAATTTCATGGAGCAGTAAGGATGTGGGCGGAAGGAGTGGGCGTGGCATCCAAATTTTTGATGCAGTATTTGTTATATCTTCATTACCTATCTTGACATAAAGTTTGGTGGCTCTAGCCCAAAAACTGTGAAAGCTATAGGCGTTTCCAATTTCAAGGAGTAGTAAGCGGAAGGAGTGGGCGTGGCATCCAAAATTTTTATGAATTTTTTTGGGGAACGTCATTACCTATCTTGACACAAAATTTGGTGGCTCTAGCCCAAAAACTGTGAAAGCTATAGGCGTTTCCAATTTCATGGAGCAGTAAGGATGGGGGCGGAAGGAGTGGGCGTGGCATCCAAAATTTTGATGCAGGTTTTTCAGGGACGTGACTAGCTATCTTAGTGCAAAATTCGGTAGCTCTAGCATTAGAAATGTGAGAAATATATCATTTTATCGGTTTTCAGTTATCGAATTTATCGATTTCCTAGCCTCCTAGTGGGCGTGGCAACCAGATCTTGACACTTTATCTGTACCGGCTATAGATAAACATAATTGCAAAGTTTCAAGTCTCTAGCTTTACGGGTGTCGAAAAAAGTTGCGTTTATACGGACGGACGGACAGACGGACAGACAGACACCATGACGGACATTGCACAAAACCAATATACTATGAGACCTTCGGCATCAGAGTATAAAAATATGAAAACTATAGCCGTTTCCAATTTCAAGGAGCAGGCAGGATGGGGGCGGAAGGAGTGGCCGTGGCATCCAAAATTTTGGTGCATTTTTTTGGGGAACGTCAATATCTATCTTGAGACAAAATTTGGTGGCTCTAGCCCAAAAAAAATATGAAAACTATAGCCGTTTCAAATTTCAAAGAGCAGGGATGATGGGGGCGGAAGGAGTGGGCGTGGCATCCAAAATTTTGATGCAGTTTTTTGGGAAACATCATCACCTATCTTGACACAAAATTTTGTGGCTCTAGCCCAAAAGATGTGAAAACTATTGACGTTTCCAATTTCAAGGAGCAGGAAGGATGGGGGCAGAAGGAGTGGGCGTGGCATCCAAAATTTTGATGAATTTTTTTCAGGGAAGTGACTATCTATCTTCGTGCTAAAATAAGTAGCTCTATCTGTAAGAATGTGAGAAATATTTGGTTTTATCGGGTTTTAGTTATCGAATTTATCGATTTCCCAGCCACCTAGTAGGCGTGGCACCCCAATCTTGACACTTTATCTGTCTCGCCTATAGATAAACATAATTGCAAAGTTTCAAGTCTCTAGCTTTACGGGTGTCGAAAAAAGTTGCGTTTATACGGACGGACGGACAGACGGACAGACAGACACCATGACGGACATTGCACAAAACCAATATACTATGAGACCTTCGGCATCAGAGTATAAAAATATGAAAACTATAGCCGTTTCCAATTTCAAGGAGCAGGCAGGATGGGGGCGGAAGGAGTGGCCGTGGCATCCAAAATTTTGGTGCATTTTTTTGGGGAACGTCAATATCTATCTTGAGACAAAATTTGGTGGCTCTAGCCCAAAAAAAATATGAAAACTATAGCCGTTTCAAATTTCAAAGAGCAGGGATGATGGGGGCGGAAGGAGTGGGCGTGGCATCCAAAATTTTGATGCAGTTTTTTGGGAAACATCATCACCTATCTTGACACAAAATTTTGTGGCTCTAGCCCAAAAGATGTGAAAACTATTGACGTTTCCAATTTCAAGGAGCAGGAAGGATGGGGGCAGAAGGAGTGGGCGTGGCATCCAAAATTTTGATGAATTTTTTCAGGGAAGTGACTATCTATCTTCGTGCTAAAATAAGTAGCTCTATCTGTAAGAATGTGAGAAATATTTGGTTTTATCGGGTTTTAGTTATCGAATTTATCGATTTCCCAGCCACCTAGTAGGCGTGGCACCCCAATCTTGACACTTTATCTGTCTCGCCTATAGATAAACATAATTGCAAAGTTTCAAGTCTCTAGCTTTACGGGTGTCGAAAAAAGTTGCGTTCATACGGACTGACGAACAGACACCATGACGGACATTGCACTAAACCAATATACTATGAGACCTTCGGTATCAAAGTATAAAAATGGAACCGGTTCGGCTCACGGTTCCGATACGTTGTTTGGGTTCGGTTCAGGGTTCGGTTCAACACAGCGTGGAACCCGCAGAGAACCGGTTCCACAGGGTTTGGTTTCGGACCGTTTTGCAGCTCTGATTATAATAAATACAAATACAATATAATTGACATGACTAAACATAAAAGACGAACTCTGTGGTCTGTGCAAGAGTTAGCTCAGCACCTGTCAAATAATTTTAGCCACTAATGGAAGTTGTAGAATTGTGTTGTATTGCATGTATCCCAAAATTGTTATGCAATTTTTATATTTTGATACCGAAAGTAAAGAGTATATTGATATTGTGCAATGTATGAACGCAACTTTTTTCGACACCCTGAAAGCTGGAGACTTGAAACTTTGGTCCATGTGTTCGTCAGACAAAGTGTCAAGATTGGAGCCCCCACTAGGGGGCTGGGAAATCGAGTATCGACACACCTCGGCTGCAAACCAATAAAACACACATATTTCCCACATTAAAGCACTTAGACACACACATTCCCAAAGATCTGCATCAAAATTTGGATGCCACCCCAGCCTTTTTTAAACGGAAATGCCTGTTTCATTTACAGTTTTAAGCTAGAGTCATTAAACTTTTTAGGAAGAGATAGGTGGTAAATTTCCCAAAAGGTGTGGATCAATAAATTTGGATGCCACGCACACATCTGCAGCTCCTAGCCCACCGCCTGTATCGTCCACACTTTTTGAGCTATAGACACCAAATTTGATGACAAGATTGTTGATAACGTCCCCTAAAAAACTGCATCAAATTTTATGCCATCAAAATGATGCCACGCTCACTACTTCCGCCCCTACATACACGTACATACTTTTGACAGTTTGTAAGCTAGACTCACAAAATTTGGTGGCAAGTTATCTAGCAGTGCACCCCAAAAATGTGAATCAAACTTTCTTTACACGCAGTCCATCAGAGTATTCCGCATTTCGGTTGCGTGCGACTGCAACGCTTTCACTTTTAATGTGTAATAACTAGATCGCAACCGCTTATGCCATCTAAAGGGGGTATCATATAACGGTTTTACCTTTGGGAGGTTTTGAATGAAGGAATAATTACATTTGTTTACATGTTAAATAACTGGTGGTTGACGTTCAAGGTACAGAAATGTATCACTAAACAAAAATATGTATATATTTTATGCCATTTTATTTATGTACATAACATACATATGTAAAACTATTCAAATGCCTTGTGTTTCGGTGTTTGAGCGTATGTGGTTGCACACCTGTATCGTTATCGTCGCTGTAAAACACATTCATAATTTGTATACAAAATTTCTAGCACATCATATAACATATTTCTTTCTTTTACAGGACTGGGTTTCAATGTAATGGGTGGCAAGGAGCAGAACTCCCCAATTTATATATCTCGAATAATACCAGGTGGTGTTGCAGATAGGCATGGAGGTCTTAAAAGAGGAGATCAGTTACTTTCAGTCAATAGTGTGGTAAGCTAGTTCCCTGGAATTTCATATTTTAAATTTAGGGTGGGGTGGCCCTCATACCCCCTTAAATAATTTATGTGTGCAGTACTTATTTCTTTTATTATATTTACTTTTCTTCTCATATTTTTACTCTGAAGGTTAAAAGTAGTATATTGGATTTTTGCAAAGTCTGTTGTGGTATCTGTCCTTCTGTTCGTCTGTATGATTGCATTTTTTCGACAACCGTAAAGCTAGAGACTTTCAACTTTGCGAATATGTTTGTCTATGGGCGGGTCAGATAAAGTGCCAAGATTGGTGTACTACTAGGGATGGCAAGATTAATCGAATGAAAGGAAATAATCGATTAATTTTGGCCAAGAAACGATTAAATTATATGATTTTTTTATTTTTTATTAATTGATTATTAATCGAGTAATGAGTAAATAATCGCAATTTTTTTTTAATAATTAATATATTTTTTAGCAAAATTTTTTGCAAACTAAGATTGTATTAGGCTCTGAAATTATTATTTGTTTGTTGGTAACTCTATTATTTGATAGTTATTTACACCACTGTCTCATACTGCCTACCATTTGTACCGCCATACCACCATACCATACACATACCATACACCTAAACAGCATACCAACCTTAAGCAATATGTAACACGGTCACTCTGTAAATGTTAAAAGCGACGCGGAAGAAGCGCGCTATTTCAAAAAGAGTGAAAAAAGTGAATAAACCGGACGAGTTTTCTATTACAAAATGGCTCCTAACAAGAGTGAAGTGTGGAAAAATTTTCCAAAGTGGATAAAACCAGTTTGGTAAAATGCCTATTGTGTGGAAAGAATTTAAAATTTTCCAATAACAACAAATATGCTTCAGCATATTGAATTGAAACATCGGAAAGAAGCTGATGATCTTGTAAGTCGCAAACATTTGAGCACCATTTTGAACGCCTCATAAAATAAATTTAAATATATTTCAGCAGAAAAAATCTAAATCCAAAGAAGATTTTATTAATCTAATGGATGAAGAAATCAGCACTCAATCCATTGACAACAGCAATCAATCCACTGACAACAGCATAATGAATAGTATGTTCAACAAAAAAGCCAGCAGCAACAACAATAACAAAGGCAGCAGCGGCAGCAGTTTTTCCAGCAACAACAACGACAACGAACATAGTTGCAGTAGTAACAATCGTCAACCTCTCATATTGAATTCTTTCAATAAAATTCAAAGCTTTGCAACAGGAGGGTCAAAAAAATAAAAGCTTACCAATGACATTGTAGGCATGATATTCAAAGACAATTTGCCTTTTGATTTTGTTGAAGGTAAGTAATAATGGAATTATTATTAATGCACTGCTTTAATGTCACTGAAGAAGTAGACTTTTAAAGTGGCACTTTGACTGCTCTTAAGTGATTCATTTGTAAATGTACTTATTTTTAAATTATTTCAACAGGTAAAGGATTTTTGGACTTTATGAAAAACCATTTTCCTTTGTTTAAAGTGCCATCAAGAAACACAATCAAAGCGCTCATAGATTCTTTATATGCGACTGAAAAAGAGAAATGTTTGGAGATATTTCGTAAATCAACATGTTTATGTATTACAACAGACGCTTGGACAGACACAGCAATGAAGAGCATGCTTGGAATTACCGTTCATGGCGTATATAAAAATGAACAAATGAATATAGCCATCGGAGTTTTTCCTTTAACAGAAGCGCATACAGCTGGACATATATCTGATGTCTTAATAGCTGCTTTAAACGATTTTTCGATAGATGAAAAACATATTATTGCTGTTGCGACAGACAATGCAGCGAATGTGGTTAAAGCTATACATAACACCTTCGGCAAAAAGCGGCACATTCCTTGCTTCGCTCACACTTTGAATCTGGTGTGTGAGAATTGTCGAGAAATTGTGAAATGGTTCAAGCGCAGCGTAAAAGCAAGTGACCAGCTTCGAGAGGTTCAATCAAACGCTGGAGTGAGCGAGGGCAAAATGCAATGTATTCTTGATGTTAAAACTAGGTGGAACTTCACGTATTATATGCTCGAACGCTTCATAAAACTTGTTTCATATATAAGTTCTATTCTTTTTGAATTTAATGACTCCGCCAATGATATCACCGCAAGATAAAAATGCGATTCTTGAAATGTTAAACATTTTACGTCCATTAGAAGCAATGACAGTCCAAATAAGTGGTGAAAAGTGTGCATCCCTCAGCCAAGTAATCCCGCTTGTGCATTGTGGCCGTCAACAACTGGTGAAAACAATCATCATTCATCCTGCCGCCGTAAAACTAAAAAGTACGATTTTAAATGAGTTTGATCGTAGGTTTGGATCTACGGAGCACATGTTTCTTCTGGCAGCGTCGACTCTATTAGACCCCAGATTCAAAAAAATTCATTTCAATGACCCTTTAGCGCTTGCTGCAGTTATCAAGCATTTGCGAACTGAAATGAAAAACATTGACAATATTGAAAGCAGTAGCGAGACCTCAGTGGGATCAATTGAAGAAGATTTTGACCTCTGGGCTACGCATAAGTCTTTAATTCATAAAAGAAGGAAGAAAAATGATGACATGCCACAAGATGAATTGGCTTTCTTTCTAAATGCTCAAAATCTGGAACTAAAGCGCAATGTCATTGATGCTTGGGACGAAATGAGATCAGTCTACCCAAAGCTTTACACTCTTGCCAACAAATATTGCCATTTAATGGGATCATCAGTACCCGCGGAGAGACTGTTTTCGAAAGCAGGTGCAACAGCTACTCTTAAAAGAAACAGATTAACCACAAAACGTTTGGGAAAACTTTTATTCCTGCAGTCATGTTTAAATCACTGATTTGTGTAGTAAATTTCGTTTTGTATTTAATTTCATTTTGTATTAAATTTCTTTTTTCACATCAAAATAATTAAATTTTTAATTTGAAAATCATATTTAATTTTTGTAAAATGTTGATTTTAGTGTTCTCTATTATTTAAAAATTAAATAAATATATGTAAAACATAAACAATATGAAAAAAAATTAATCGAGCAATTACTCGATTAATTGCTCAAATTGCGATTAATTGCAATTATTATTTTGTTTCTTGCGATTAATCATTTGATAGATTAATCGATTATTTCAAAAATTTTGCCATCCCTATGTACTGAGCCCACTAGGAGGCGTCAAGAACTGTTCCAAATAACGTTACTTACAGAAGATCTTTGGAATATCTATCCGCTATCATCAACCATTTCGAAAATTGTATTAGAAAAAAAAACTAGACCAATTAAAGCAATTCAATATTTAAATTAAACACATTGTAAATACTGTGGACGTCATATTTGTTATTAAAAAAAAAAGAAGAAGCAAATATCATATAATATACATACACATTCAACAAAAATCACAAGGGAAAACAACTTGGAATGGAAACTGAAACCAATAACAAATTTGCTTATTTAAAACAAAAACAAACACATAATTACAGCAAGTAAGAAGGCTCCAGTCGAGATTTCCCGACTAGTAGATACCCCGAACCATATACTTAACGCGTACAATCATTGTCTGTATGCATCTGTGACTAAACTTCAATCTTCGATATCTCTGGTGTTTTCAGAAAAGTTCTATCGTTACCCATTATTTCAACTCCCATTTTCGAAATTCGAGTTTTTTTTGTAATCGATTACATGTGTATATCGGAAACCAGAATAGTTATCGATAATTTAAAACAAACTTGTTCAGCTTATGGTATAGGAGAACTGATATTCAAAATCTTAAGTCTCTAGCTCTTGTAGTCTCTGAGATCGACGCTTTCATACAGACGGACGGACAGACGGACATGGCTATATCGACTCGGCTGTTGATGCTGATCAAATATATATACACTTAATAGGGTCGGAGATGCTTCCTTCTGCCTGTTACATACTTTTGCACAAAACCATTATACCCCTTTTACCCATTTTATGTGTTCGGGGTATACAAATTAAGTCATCAGGACTGATTATGAATTTCAGTTCAAACCAACCAATAACACAGAAAACAAACATTATATATAACAGTATCTGAAATATTTTCACACTTGGTGACAAAAAACGATATACAGGGGTAGTCAAAAGTATTTACAAAACACTTAAAGTTAAATCTACCCATAACTTCAACTTACTTTATGGAAAGTATGGTATCAATGGAAAGGTCATTTAATTTCCGGTTTAGGCCCAATTTCTCAATGTCCAGTTAAACTTGGAATAAGTTAACTTCAGAATAACTTTTATGCCCGAGCTATACTGATTATGTTTTCTCAAAGCCAAATTAACCTATCATCGGTATATCACTATCGCCGAATGGTGCTGCCAACCTTAACGGGTATTCAGCTGTTGTTTTGGTTTTGTTTTTGCCTGTGACTCTCAAACTGCTGCATATTGCACATCCAAATGTATATATCTGTAGTCACATGGAAGAGTAGCTTAAGTCGACTTAAGCGCGAATTGAGTTATTGCAATAGGAGGTATATAGATGTCAAAGGGCATAAATCTGTTTAATCAGTTTTGATAAATAATGTTTCTTCACAAAATTATGTGCGTTTACTTTTTAGCTTAAGTTTTTTGAAAGAGCCATGCACTTGTCAAAACATCTTAAGTGCACATAGTTTTTTTTTTTTTTACATATTGCGATCTTCCGTTCATCATATAACTATTCCACTTATATAGACTTAAGCTGCATAAATATTCACCTTAAAAAAAATAAACTAATTATTTTCAAACAACTTATGTTCAAATAAGTTTTTTTAATGAAATATTATTCTTGCATAGCGCAATTTTAAGTGAGTGTTAGTTCTTATGATGAAATTCAATTCGATGAAATAAACAAAAAACTAATATCGCAAAACAGCTTATGTACACATAAGCTGTTAATTCAAAGCGACGTTACAAATAAACGGTACCTTATGTATGAAAGGTGTCTCTATTTCCCAAACATTTTTAAAACTTGTACCTTTCTTCTCTAATAAACTTATTAGCAACATTTCAGCATATAAATTTTTCACGAAAATCAAGTAGATAAAAAAATACACAAAATTGGCGATATCTCAAAACTTCAATTTTCGACTTAAGCTACTCTTTCATGTGACCACAGATATAATAGCTTTCTATGAGCCCTGTTGTAAATGGCAACGAGGGAAAAGCTTTTTGGTTCTTGGGGAGCATGTGTTTGTGGACCTAGAAGACTCAAATACGCTTTTTGAAAATTTGCTTCATAATAAAAAAATAAGCAATGCAAGTGTCAGCTTGGGTCAGCTGTGCGCCTTACGATGATTGTATTGATATTTATATATCGTTACTTAGCATCGGTATAAGTAGTAACCGGACCTCCATGCATCGGATAAGTGAGTGCTAACCGAACATTAAACTTAGAATAAGTTGACTAACCGGACATTAAGAAATTGGGCCTTAATGATACAATACTTTTCTTAGCCCATTAAGTACCCATTGAAAGATTTAAATTCTAGTAAAAGTCTACTTTTGAAACTATTTTCCCTGGGCTTAAACAAAAAAGGTTTTGATGCAAAAAGTTACTACAAACAATTCTAATAATGATTAAACAAATTTTTTTTTCAAATATCTCTTGTCATGTAATTTTTATTATTTTTTGAAAATAGCTAAAAATTACAAAAAAATTTATATATTTTATGGAAAGTGTTAAAGTGTTCCATAAAGTATGTTGAAGTTAAGGGTAGATTTAACTTAAAGTGTTGTGTAAATACTTTTGACTACCCCTGTATGTGTCATTTCTTGATTCTGCTTGGCATAAAAGCTTAGGCCATTTGTATGAGATTTTTTCAACCCTGAAATATACGTATCAAGCGTATCGCTTCGATACTTCATAGCTGCAGTAGCTGAGTCGTGCCACGTGAGTTTTATTCACTAAAAGAAGAGTGTTTTTTGAAATTTCGCCATAATACTGTAAAAGTCAGAGCTGCGAATCCTTGGGTGAAAATTTGCAGAGGTTCCAAAACCGGGTTCTGAATAATTTGGAACCCCCAGGTTCAGGTTCAAACCCGGGTTCGTTGAGTAAACAATGAAAAACATTCGAAGTCATTGTCCAACAAGGTTAGTTTCTCTAACCAATAAATGAATATATGGGATAACTCAAAAAACGTACGTAAGAAAAATAGGCAGTGGAAAAGTGTGGATGTATGTAATACATGTTTTAAAAGCAATCCTTCGAGCCTTGTTTCTTTCGACAACCCATCTAAAAACTAAAATTTTAATTATTTTTTTAATATTACTTAATATTGCGCTTACCTTTTCACAATTCAATCATCTGTTTTGCGACTGGAACATTAAAAGAGCCCATTAATAACGACGTTTTATCGAAAAAGTGTTCAAATGAACGAGCCTTGTTCACAAGAGCTTCAGTTAATATTGACGGTCAGTTTACTTCAGGTAATTCCTTATGGGAAAATACTAGGACACTGATCGTCCGTCACTGAAAACTGAGAATAACGGAGCAGTGGAGAGATCCTATAAAACACTAAAACTATTTACCTATTCGCCACATGGTATATAATTGTGCGTTATGCACTTAAAATGGATAAATAAATTATTAACAAACAAAATATAAATTAAACCGACTTCAGAATCATCCAACTTCAACAAATAGGAGACCCTGACAGCTCTTTAACTGAAGGACTAATTTAGGATCGAAGATGCTTCCATTTATGCGTAACACATTCCATCGCAAAATTTAGATACACTCACTTGACAAAATTGCAAAACTTGATGTTTGCTTTCTGGCCTTTATTAAAAAGAAGCTTTTGCAGCTGTAAATGTATTAATATATCAGGGACCGTAATTACATTTACATTTTTATACCCTCAACCCATAAAATGGGTAAAAAGGGTATAATGGTTTTGTGCAAAAGTATGTAGAAGGAAGCATCTCCGACCCTATAAAGTATATATATTCTTGATCAGCATCAACAGCCGGGTCGATATAGCCATGTCCGTCTGTCCGTCCGTCTGTATGATCGCGACGCTCTCAGAGACTACAAGAGCTAGAGACATCAGTTTTTGATTATAAGCTCTCCTATACCATAAGCAGAACAAGTTTGTTTCAAATTATCGATAACTATTCTGGTTTCCGATATACACATGCGATCGATTACAAAAAAATCTCGAATTTGGAAAATGTAAAAATGGGGATTGAAATAATGGGTAACGATAGAAATTTCTGAAATATCGTCCAAATCGGTTGAGAAACACCAGAGATATCGAAAATTGAAGTTTAGTCACAGATGCATACATACAATGACTGTACGCGTTAAGTATGGGGTTCGGGGTATCTCCTAGTCGGGAAATCTCGACTAGAGCCTTCTTACTTGTTTTGTTTTTCTTCAATGATAATCATTATTATTATCAAAAACTTAACCATAATCATTATATTTCGAGAAAAAAAAAAAAAAAATTTAGAGTTATGTTTATTAAAGATTTTTTTTTAAATCGCAGTTGTGGACATGGCGTCCAATTTTTTGATACAGTTTTCTGGGGACAGTCATTATCTGTCTTGACACAAAATTTGGGGGCTATGGCCCAAAAAATGTGAAAACTATAGGAGTTTCCAATTTCAAATAGCAGGGAGAATGAGGGCGAATAGAGTGGGCGTGGCATCCATATGGTTTTATCGGTTTTCAGTTATCGATTTTATCGATTTTCCAGCCTCCTAGTAGGCGTGGCACCTAATCCAAGATAATTTAACTGTTTCGGCTATAGATAAACATAATTGCAAAGATTCAGGCCTCTAGCTTTAAGGGTGTCGATAAACGCGCGTTCATACAGACGGACTGACAGCATGACGGACATTTCACAAAACCAATATACTATGATACTTTCAGAATCAAAGTATAAAAATGAATAAAAACAAAACTAAAATGACTGAAAAACAACTTAATTTGTGTTTTTTGGATCAGAATGTCAAGAACAAGGCTTAAAAGAAAGTTATTTGTGTGTAAAAATGATTTATTTAGTAAATTGCTCAGTGTGACCTAACTTCATTAGATCAATAATCTCGAACTATGCAGCTAACAGCTGTTTGTATAAATGTTATGTTTGCAAAAATCGTCGTATTTGATAAATATAGATAAATAAGGTTGCACCATGCACTTTATTGGTTGTAAAAGTGAGTAATGTTAAGAAATATGAATTTACGCCCAACTATTTGTTGTTTAAACCCATCTCTTGGCAATGTGAGCAAATTCTCTTTCAGCAAGTTTAGTTTAGTCAAGATTGGTGAAGATTGTTGGATAGCCGAAAATTAAAGATATGTTTTCCACATTCTGACAGACAGAGCTACCAAATAGCTTGAAAATACTTTAATCGTGCCAAATGAACATTTTCAAACATTTTTTTTTGTTGTTATCTGATGTAATAATTTTATAAATTTACTTAAGTGCGTAAAAGCAAGCGCAGGCATTGTCTGTATATAGTCCACACACAAACCTAAAAACGACAAGACAAGGCACTGTGGGCTGAATCGCCAAAAAACTGGCATAAAGTCGAACATTGCATATGTCGACCTGAAACTTTATATATTTATTAAAACACAAGTTTTAAGTTAATTTGGCCACGCCTACTAGGGTCGCCCATATATGGCAACATTGCGTATACGTAATCAAAAAACTAAGTCGATAAAAATTACAGAGTTGCATTTGAAGCGATAATATTTATAAATTTTTCATAAACAGAGTATCTATTTTCAATATGTTAAATTAAAATTAAGATTTGCTTCAAAAAAATTTTCGACTTTATGCCAGTTTTTTGGCGATTCGGTCCAGTGTGGCAAGGGTTTAACCTATCTATTAGTCAAGCTATCTTCAGTAAAGCCTTTATACTCGCTTACATATAAATTAGTTTATTTTTTTCTTTTTCAGTCTGTTGAAGGTGAAAACCACGAAAGAGCGGTTGAATTGTTAAAACAAGCTGTTGGCTCCGTGAAGCTTGTGGTACGTTACACACCTAAAGTTCTTGAGGAAATGGAAATGAGGTTCGATAAACAACGTAATACACGTCGTCGTCAATGAAAAGTAATACAAGTTTCATGACAACAATCTGTATAAATCATATACAAAATACAATCGTATGCTGTTATTACGAGGACTGCTGCTTCTGTTTTCCGAGTTCCAACGGTTTGCCAATAAGTATTGGGTTAAAATCAAAAGTTTAACTTTTCAGTAAATTTTTTTTTTGTGCCTTTTGGGTCACCAGTATGCTTGGTAAATATCTGTGTAAATTGCTTTGCTTACCAAAAATTAAATAAAAAAGCAAAAAAATTATAGAAAAACCAACTGCTCTATAAAAAATAACGTTTTTCACGAGTGAGAAGCAACTTACGAAAAAATTTAAATAATTTGGAAGTACACTTGCAATTATTTGCTTATAATTGTAAAAAGCTCAGTGGTTTTAGTGCTGCCCAGTGTCATTGGACTTTTTTATTGCAATTTATATATGTCCAAACTAAATTAACGTTGCCAGGCTATTATCTACAACAAATGCATGTTTTTTCTCGAAAATTAAAGTCAAGAAATATCTCGCTATTTTGTAAGCATAAGCGTGGTAAAAGTAATATGTAGCAGCAGCCTTAATGAAATTGTGTTTTTTGTTAATTTATATCCTTTATGAATGAAAAAATTAACCTTAAATGCAACACATAATTAATTATGTAAACATTAAATAAAAATGCAAAAAAATATATTTCAACATGACTTTGATTCATTTATGGCAAGTACAAATGTGCTCAATATTGTTATTGTTTTTTATACTCCGGACCCATAAAATAGATAAACGGGGTATAATGGTTTTGTGAAAAAGTATTTAACTGGCAGAAGGAAGTATCTCCGACCACATAAAGTATATATATTCTTGATCCGCATCAACAGCCGACTGGAAATAGCCATGTCCGTCGAACTTAGAGACTATAAGAGCTAGAGACTTCAGATGTTGAACATAAGCTCATCTAAGTCCCAGGCAGTACAAATATTCTTTCGATTTTTGGGAACTATTTCCATTTCCAATATACAAATGTGATCGATAACTGTAAAATCTTAAGTATCGGAAATTTGAAACACGTATTGAAAACTTGATACAAAATAATAAACATCTTCATCGAAATCGGTTAAGAAACACCAGAGATATCGAAGATCAAAGTTTGGTCATGGATGCATACAGACAATGACTGTACGCGTTAAGTCAGTGCTCCTATCAGTCACTTTGTGTGTGAGGTTGTTACAGCCAGACACAACCGACTGCATACAAGTTATAAAGAGCCGAATTGTGGACGTGGCCCAAACTAAGATTTCCGGGGGCAACACCATCTTGCTACCAAACGTGGTTAAACTTTCTTAACACGATGGAAGACACGCACTTTCCGTTTTTAATGGCGATCGGGTGCAAAATTCTTGACAAAATGATTAAGAAAATATTTTTGAGAAAACGTTGCCGTCGGACGCAAGCGACTGCGGAATACTCTGATACCAGTAAAAGAACGAAAGGTAAGGAGTCTTATTACAATTGTGAAATGCGAGGGCGGCAAGGGTTGGCCGGGTGGGGAACACTGCCAGCTATCTTGTTACCAAATTTGGTGACTTTAGCTAAAAACAAGTAAGACGGCTCTAGTCGAGATTTCCCGACTAGGAGATACCCCGAACCCCATACTTAACGCGTACTGTCATTGTCTGTATGCATCTGTGACTAAACTTCAATTTTCGATATCTCTGGTGTTTCTCAACTGATTTCGATGAAATTTTCAGAAAAGTTCTATCGTTACCCATTATTTATATCACAATTTTTACATTTACAAATTCGAAATTTTTTGTAATCGATTGCATGTGTATTTTGGAAACGGAAATAGTAATCGAAAATCGGAAACAAACTTGTGGTTAATATCGCCAGCTATCTTTTTACCAAATTTGGTGACCAGCTCAAAAACTGTAAAAGGTAAATGAGTTTACGATTTTAAAAGGTAGGCGGCAAAGGTGGGCGTGTCATCCATCTACCTTGCTACCAAATTTGAGGGCCTTAGCTGAAAAACTGAGAGTTAGGAGAATTTTTGATTTTAAAAGGTGGGCGGCATGGTTGCCGTAGCATCCAAATTTTGTAATCAAATCTTTTGGATCTGTCACCATCTATCTTCCTACCAGATACCAGATTTGGTGACTTTAGCTCAAAAACTCTGAAATAATAAGCGTAGGAAAGTCGGGCGTATTAAAGGGGCGTAGCATCCAAATGCTTAGATGCAGATCTTTGGTAGATGTCACCATCTATCTTTCAACCAAATTTGGGGACCCTAGTTAAAAAAAAATGTGGAAGCTATAGGCATTCTCGTTTAAAAAAAGGCGGAGGCTGGCGACGGCAGGTGTGGGTGTGGTATCTAAATTTTGTATGCAGTTTTTTGGAAAACGTCATTGCTTATCTTGAAACAAAATTTGGTGGATCTTGGCTTTCAGAAACTGTGAAAGCTATTGGCGTTTCCAATTTCAAAGGATGGATGGAGGTGAAAGGAGTGGGCGCGGCATCCAAAACTTTGATGCAGCTTTTTGGTGAACGTCTTACCTAATAATCGCCCGTATTTCCGTTGTCGTCGTCGTCGTTGTCAATTTAGAGTCGTTGTCACATGACATCAGTATCGTATCACTTCGACGCTATTTCGGTATTCTGTAACAGACTTGTGACGAGGACGTCTCTATCGATAGTTTCATCGCATTCACAGACAAGTTTGACAGTTGTTTGAAAATTCGATAAAAAATTTATATTTAAACTAAATGACCCGGGGCTGGTGAAAATCCTCAACTGAACCCTCCTCGAGGGTGCCGGCTGGGCAATGGGCATCATACTGCCTCGAAACGAACGAGGGTTACCTGGTGCTATTTGAATTACGGAGGGACAGGGCGGCGTCTGGCTAAGGCGAGTTCCGCTACTTCTCAAGGGCCAGGTACTGCGAGGATACGGGGCAAACCGAGGCAACAGGCATCATTGTCTAGCCAAGGAGAGCTCAATACCTCTCAAAGGCCTTGGTACAGCGAGGGTTCGGGACGAACCAAGGTAATAGATCCCGTCCTGTCTTGAAACGAACAAAAGTACTGGTTTTGCTTGCCTGTGGAGAGAAGGTACAATGCCTAGCTAAAGTGAGCTTCGCGCCTCTCAAAGACCTCGACTTCGAGGTCCTTGGCAGCAAGGATAAAATGCTATGAGTAGAAATAAAAATCACATGGAGAAGACGGACGATCAAACACGGGCTGGGATGTCAGCCGAAACGTCGCACAGTGGGGCCTCTGCCGGAAAAGCGTTGCATAAATCATTTTTTTCATGAACGCGTTTGGCAAAAGTAAAACATGTAATCGACAGATAATACTTCAAAAATAATGGATCCAAAAGATTTTTGAAATCGGTTAAAAATTATGGCTGCTAGAGCTTATCAAAGTTGAGAAATTTTTCGTGAGTACGAATCAATGACAATTTTTACGAAAATTCGCCACTTTTAAAGTGAATATTGGGCGATATAAACAACCGATCTTCGATCTTTTTTTTTTATATGAAAAGTATGTTCAATGTTAGTATTTTGTTGTTTAAATTTTGAATATAACTGAAATACTTATTAAACTAGAAACGTTTAAAAAATACAATCACAGGGATGATACGGGATAATTGTGGGACCACTTGCATGTGATAGATGAAATATATACCAAAAAACTAGGTGTACCTCGCGTTAAAAGCACGCGGCAGGTATAAGGAAGAAGAAGAGCGCATGCAAATTTGGCTGTAGCGGGTGTGTTGTTTATTTATAACATTGCTATATGTTGTATTATAAGTACTACCTGACTATATGTACCCCCTTTAAGAAATGTTGAGTCGGCTTGAAAAGGGTGTGAAAGGCAGGTAAATATAGTTTTAGTTGATGGAAAATTGCGCAATTACAGGTAATTTTTTTGGGAATTTCCCCGTTTACCTATTTTGAATGAAAATCAATCATGTTTATTTTGGGTTTTTAACAAAAACATTGGAAAAGGCTTATACCATTTTTGCTTTTTTACCTAGCTAACCCAAAATATATGGTATATAGTGCAAAAAATTTCACTTGATTGCGACAGTTGTTTTTTAACTTCATAAGAGAAAACACTACAAGCAATTTCCCGGTTGAATAGTATTTTTCAATATAATTCACTAACTTTTTATTTAAAAGCGCAATAATGAATGTAAAAAATTCTACGATTTTTGAACTTTTTCGTGCCTCTGAAAATAAAAACGATTTCGAACTGGCATTGCTTAAAGAGATGGGCGTACTCGAAAACGCTAGTACGGAGCTTAAAGCAAAAATTAAATCCATTCACGCTAACTTGAAGCAAAAATGGAACTTGGTCCATAGACATTTGACATCTTTAAAAAAAAAGAATGAAAATTGGCTTGAGCAATATTCAACATTCGGCTATTCAAAAGAGGACGAAGTTCACCCATCGACTAGCCGAGGAAGAGGAAGGCCGCATAAAACTATGGAAGAGTGTTCAGCTTTTACAAGGACACGTAAACTTGAGGATGCTACGGACAGCATTAGAACAGAACATCTGTCGGAAGCACTTTTATCGAAGTATGTGAAGGAACAAGAGAGGACAAAAGCGACAATCACGAAAGCTGTACAGATCGCCAGTCCTTTACGGCTAAATAGGATTAAGGAAAGTATTCCAACGCCCCCAAACTCAGTCGCCATTAAGTACACTGGTGAAGAAGCGTTTTCCCTTTTTATGGACTTGGGATTAACTAAGGAGAAATATAATATTTTATGCGGCTCCTTAAAAAAACATAACGTCGACGTTCTTCCCGGATATAAAAAGATTGGATTTGCAAAAAAGGAAGCAGTGCCACCTAATACAATAATAACAGAGACAACTGTAGAAGTAAAACTCCAGGATTTAATGGACCACACTGCGATGCGTCTGATTAAAAGTTTGCCAGATGGAGAGGTCGAGCTTCTTCCTGAAAACCTGACCCTACTCAATAAGTGGGGGTGCGATGGATCGTCTGGACAAAGCGCATACAAACAAATTATAAACACAGATGACGTAACTATTTCCGATGAAAATATGTTTATGGCTTCTGTTGTTCCCTTACGCCTGAGGAGTGAAACTTCTGAACATTGGAAAAATCTTCGACCATCATCGATTCATTATTGTCGCCCTATTTTCTTTAAATATGCGAAGGAGTCCTCTGAGTTGATTAAATCAACTGTAAGCGAACTGAAGCCTACGGTTTTTAAACCAAAAGTGGAAAAAAAATCACGATTAACTTTAAATTTTTCCTGACAATGATTGTTGGAAAAGTCTTAAATGAAATTACAAACACCTCCTCAACTTTAAGGTGTCCTATTTGTAAAAAAAACTCAAAAGGACTTTCACAATTTAGACGACTCAACGAGTGACGAGAACTGCTACGAATATGGAATTTCTCCTTTGCATTGCAGAATAAAGTGTATGGAATTTATTCTGAAGCTAGCCTACACACTTCCTCGGCCAGGAGAAACAGCAACGGATAATACACCTCGTGAGGATATACAGAGTAGAAAAGAAATTATACAAGCTGAGTTCTCTCGGAAGTTGGGATTGAAAGTTGACTGCCCAAAGCATGGATACGGAAATACGAATGACGGAAATACTTCAAGGCGATTTTTTGAAAATGATAAAATGTCATCTTTGATAACAGGTGTTAATCATGAGATCATTAAAAGGTTGGCTGTTATCCTAAATGTTATAAACTGCAAAGAAATGATAAATGGTGCAAAATTTGGCGAATACACATCGCAAACAGCTCAACTTTTGACTGATTTGTATCCTCAGAAAAAACTTACCCCCACGGTCCATAGGATTTTGGCTCATGGAAAGGACTTAATAGAGTATCAATGCTTACCAATTGGAGAGCTGTCTGAAGAAGCACAGGAATGTAAAAACAAGGACTACAAAAGGTTCAGATACACTAATACGTGCAAAATTTCTCGGGCTCGACAAAATGAAGACTTTTTAACATGCTGGCAGCCTCATCGGATCCACTTCTTGCATCGCTTAGACATGTGCGATCACGAAAGGATTTGGAAGGAAGCAACTATAGTTCCGAAATGTTAAGTTTATTAGACATGAACATTAATGTAGATGATTATTTTGAAGAAAATAAGTCATCAATAGCAAATATTAAAAATAAACCTCAAAAAATCGGCAAAAATACCAATTTAAATGTTATGTAAATACATACATAACATTTAAATTGGTATTTTTGCCGATTTTTTGAGGTTAAATTTTTTAATTTAGTTAGAAAATCGAATTAAAACAACTAAAAATGTTATATAGTTATTGAAATCATTAAAAATTTTCAGTTATAATTAAAAAAAAATTTTATTTGAATTTTACAGGCAAAATATGCTCGAAAATATTTCTTGACTTTGACCTTGAATATTTAAGCAGCACGGATACCAAGAACTCTCGACGAACACTCATTTTAAAGCTTGAGAAGTTTTCTATCAAGTGCTTTTTAAATTTTTGAAATCGCTTCATTAGTTTAGAAGTTATGATTTTTGCAATGTAAAATGAGCAAAGGCCCCACTGTGCGTCGGTGGAATTGGGTGCTACTACTAATAGGCACGGGGGGCAGAAATCCTCTCTGCGTGTCGCCAGCAGCCCACCCTCCGTACTACAATAGATGGAGCAGGCCAGGACGGTTGTACAGCTACTGCCGTAACAAAACCAAAAATGTGGCGCGACTCCAAGTTCTAGAAGATTTGGATTGCGACTCACATGGCGAGTCTCTAAACTCAGAGGCAGAGGACCTCTTAGGCCCCCCCCACTCCAATGGGTGCCGTTACCTAAAAAGACGAAGGAGGGCTTAATGGCCGAAGGCCACGGAAATGAAGCATGACTTCACAAACGATGAAGTCAGCAATCTGAAGTGGGCTGAAACTAAGATTTTGGAAGGTAGAGCCTATCTCAACAAAATACCGAGCCTGTCCACGAAGACAGTCGGGTTTGCCAATAGGGTGGAGGAGGCGCTGGCCGTAAAACGCCAGGGCTCTGCTGAAACCGCGAAAAATCAACAGGGACGCCGAGGATCAGCTGTACGCAAGGTTCGGAAGGATGGCTTGGGGCTTAGGAAGCGTGAACCCTTAGTCCAGGAACCTTGGATAGCGTGGGGGAATAAGGTTTCTGGACTAAGATCACCAAACTTCAACGTGCTCTACCCGACAACAGTAAGTAGAGCAAGGACCGTGATCCTAATAAGAAAGGGTATCTATGCTTACTTAATGTCTAATTACAGCACTGACGACCTAACGGTGGAGCGCTCATCTAACGTACTAGATATCACCCTCGCGTTGGTATCAGTCTATAGTAGACACTCCTTCTCAGACCACAGGTACATTTAATTCCGAGTGAACTTTGAGAGTGAAAAAAAGCAACATGGAAACCCGCACATGATTACTCCATGGCTGAGGGAAATATACAGGGGATGTCTTATTTATGGCTATGTGCTTGTGGCCTGAAGGACAGCACGGGTAGTTTTCTTGCCCAAAACAGTAACTTGTTGCCAAAAGACTACAGACCCATCAGCCTAACCTCATTCCTACTGAAAACCCTAGAAAAGCTAATAGACCTCCACATAAGAGAGAACACAGCTATACAGGGTGTGCCAGCAATCAAAACCAACCGAATTCCAAACCAAACGAACCTCGAGCTGGTTTTGAAATCTTAAGTAATATAATAGCAATTGTTACTTTTTCTAAAGGTAATTTTAAGCTTAGTTGCATATTGCAAATACATTTGAATTTAATACATATTTTAATTCATGATTTTTAATTTTAATAAATCTATTAAATCTCTAAAACTATTTGCCGTTCTGTGTAAGCGTGCAAAACCGTCCCAAACAAAGGAGCTGCCACCAGGTTTGGTTAACAATAACTATTATTCGGAGTCTTTAATAGGTCAATTTTAAAGACAATTTTTTGTGACAAATAAACATAAAAAAATCTTACTTTAAGGTAACAAAATTGCATTGTTGAGTAGTGTACAGCTTGTTGTAAATTTAACTAAGTTACTGCAGCAAACCTTTTTTTTATGAGGCGGCAACGGTGGTGTGGTGGCGGTGTTTGTAAGGTGTGTGAATGTAACAGTAAGGGGAAGAATTTAATTTATGGAAAGTCATTGAGCAGCCAAAATGTAGGTTAAATTAAAATTGGATTTATTTTATTATTGGTCCATAGGGGAAAACACCGTTCACCTTTTGCACTTTTAAAATGTAAACAAAACCAGATTCGCCATTTACAAAGTACGTAGAACAGCTGTTCAAGCTGACATAGCAGGACTGTCAAGCAACATGAGTTACATGGCGGACAAAATATTAAATATTTATTTTGTATCAGAACTAAAAGAGATATTAAATATAATACTAATGCCATGAGGTCAATCTTGAAAACAATGCCAAAAATAGCAAATACATTTTAGGCAATTATCATTTTTTAAAGGTAGCAACTCTTTTTGGCTCCGAAAAATGATATCTCCCTAACTTCTGGCACACCTACGGTTTTGTTTTAGAGATTTGAAAATCTGCTCGAGCCAAAATCTCTAGAGATTTCTGGCACACCCCCGATAGTTCTGGAACCAAACCAACAAGCATATACGAAAGGCAAATCGGTGGAAACCGCGCAACACTCCCTCGTGGCAAATGTAGAGAAGGCACTACACCAAAAAAAATACGCCTTAGGAGCATTCCTAGACATCTCAGGAGCATTTAGCAATGTGTACTCGGAATCTATACTGCACAGTCTGAGAGCTGTGACCCCACAAGAAACTGTGTACTCCTGGGTACAGAACCTACAGTGCAGCAGGAGAATACAGGCGGAATGGGGAACCACGACCGCAAACAGGGAAGCAATGCGTGTTGTGGAACCTCGTGGTCAACGACATGTTACGGAAATTCAAACGGAGAGCCCCGAAGATAACCGCCTATGCGAACGACATAGGCATAATTATCACGAGCAAGTGTCCCTCGACTATCAGCACAATCATGGACTACACCTTCAAGGAGATACTAAAATGGGCCACTGAAGCCGGTCTAAGTATCAATGCGGACAAGACGGACCTCATTCTCTTCACTAAGAGACACAAGGTACCTCGATGGACAATACCGAAAATTCAACGGTACGACACTGATACCAAAAGAAAGTATCAAATATCTGGGGACGGTTATGGATCGCAAGCTGGGTTGTAAGCTCAATGTGGAAGAAAGGGTGAAGAAATCCACCAATGCACTCTATGCAAAAGATGCTAGGTAGCACCTTGGGACTCTCACCAAGACTGACACATTGGATTTTCATCTCAATTTTGCGTCCCATACTGCTATACGGCATAATGGTATGGTGGAAAGCAACGGAAAAGTCCACATACCTAAAAACTATGGAAAGAACTCAGCGACATGCACTAATATGCATTACAGGGGCGCTGAGATCTACGCCAACAAAAGCACTAGAAACCATACTGAGTGTCAGCCCCTTGGACATTAAAGCACGGCTAATGGCAAAAAAGACTGCACAACGTCTCTGCTCGATAGGCAATTTGACAGTACATAACTACAGGCACAGTAAAATTAGCAGAGGGATAAAGTGGAAACAGACTACATGATCCCAAAAACCAGCGTTCGCATTTACTACTCCGTAGCAGCAAGAGCTATGAAAATATTGCTATGCTCTCGCTGTCGCTCTCTCTTTGAACAGAGCTATAGCAAAGCCAGAGCCAAAAAGATAATAGCATTTGCCGTGCTATGTTTGTAGCTTTGTCGCGTCATAGGCTATAGCAATAGCAAAGCGAAAAATGAAATGATGTGCTCTGCGTAGCCGTGGCGGTAGCTGAAAACTGAGAGCGAGATGAGAGCAGAGAAAATGCAATGTTTTCATTTACTACTGCTCTTGTGCGCTTTTGTTTTTGCTAGAATTCTGTGATCTTTATTTTATTTTTTCATAGGTTACCAAATTGAAAAATGAAAAACATATTTTATTTAGTCGCAATATTAAATCAATAATATATTAAATAAAATATTATATTAAATCAATATGATTGTATTAAAAAATAAAAAATCTTTAATCGTAGTTCGTCGCAAGCATGTTTTCCTTGTGCTCCGGTTACAAATTGATAAACAAAAGAGTGAAATGCCTAAATCACCAAAAAACAAAACTTAACTTACGCAAAAAGACGCTTTGTGCAATAAAAATGCACATACTACTGTGGGAAAAAAGTAAGGTGAATTTTCAATTTAAACTTCCCGGGCCTAACAATTCGGGCTAGTTCTTTTTTTCTTGAGTTGGCAGGACTGTTGATGACATCTGGGTAAAATTTCATGTCAATGCCATTATTAGAAATATATTTTAGCTTGTGTTTTCCAAACGACCAAGAGTGCATTTTTCGATTTTTACAATGTCTGATTTAATTGAGCAGAGAAGTGAGAGAAGCACGATATTCGCTTGATTGGTCGGTTGTTTCAGGGTCGTAAGCATAAATCCAAGTCTCATCTCCAGTAATCATGCATTTGAGCTTGATCTGATAGTCAGAAAGCATTGTGCCACACACATCATCGCGATGACTTTTTTGCAAGAAATTCAGAACTTTCGGTACCAAACGAGATTTGACTTTTCGTAGGCCCAAATGGTCTTTCAAAATGGTTTTCACAGATCCTTCTGATATTCCGATCATATCAGTAAGGTCTCTAACAGTCAACCGACGATTTTTGCGCACTAATTCCTCCACTTCATTGACGTGTTGGTCATCTGTTGACGTCGATGGTCGTCCGGAGCGCTCCAAGTCATCAACACGTTCTCGGCACTCTTTGAAGTCTTTGTACCACTTATAAACATTTTTTTGTGACATGGTAGAATCACCAAATTCCTTCCGCAACATCCTCAACGATTCCGCAGCCGAAATTTCATTCCGCAAACAAAATTTGATGGCACTTCTCTGCTCAATTAAATCAGACATTGTAAAAATCGCAAAAATGCACTCTTGGTCGTTTGGAAAACACAAGCGAAAATATATTTCTAATAATGACATTGATATGAAATTTTAACCAGATGTCATCAACAGTCCTGACAACTCAAGAAAAAAAGAATTGTTAGGACCGCGAAGTTTAAATTGAAAATTCACCTTACTCTTTGCCCACAGTAGTATAAAGGTTAATTTGGTGATCACACAATCAACTACATATTAACAAATACACAAAACTAAAATCAAAGACAAAACAATAACTTAACCCCGCTTAAGACAATGAGCCAGCACGACATTCGCTCTCAGCGACAGCGCGAGCAAGACGAGCGCCCGCTCTCTATACAATGGAACAACAAGTACTTTGCCTGCCATCTACACCAAACGCGACCAACGAACGTAGTGCTACTGCAACAACAAGCGAAAGACCTAACAACACCAACAGATTTCAAATCTTAGCAGATAATGCTGACGACCTGCCCCCAGAATTAGTTGAAGGTGACAAAAAAAAAAGCCAAAGCCACCAACAATATTCATTCGAGAGAAAAGCTCCAGTGCCTTTGTAAACAAAGCTGTAGAGCTAATTGGTCAAGATAATTTCCACATCATTCCCCTAAAGAGGGGTAACATCCAGGAGATTATAGTGCAGACAAAGACCGAACACAACTTTAAAATGTTGTCAATATAATTAAAAGAAAGCAAAAAAAACTTTTACACGTACCAACTAAAAAGCAACAAGGGCCAGCAAGTTGTACTTAAAGGCATAGAGTCTGATGTCACGCCAAATGAAATCCTAGAGGCGCTAAATGAGAAAGGATTCCGCGTTAAGAAAGTTCTTAATATTCTTAACAAGAACAGACAGCCGCAACTACTTTTCAAAGTTGAGCTTGAGCCTGAGACGCAGATAACTAAACAATATGAGGCGCACCCCATCTACAAGCTTCAGTTTCTATTGCACCGCAGAATCACCGTTGAAGAGCCACATAAACACAACGGCCCGGTACAATGCATGAACTGCCAAGAATACGTCCACACAAGGACTTACTGCACACTGCGCCAGGTATGTGTAGTTTGCGGCGATCTTCATGAGTCGTCGCGCTGCCCAGCAAGCAAAGGAGACTCTAGCAAAAAAAAAGTGTGGCAACTGCGGCGGCAATCACACAGCTAACTATAGAAGCTGCCCAAATTAAAATGAACTTAAGTCTCGCATCCACCAGCGCGTGAACACAGCACGCACGCAAAGCGCACAGCCAAACTACATTCCATCGAAAAGCAACCCAGACGTCTTCTTCTCGACTGCAGCCAGGTCCTTCATTGGTCCCGTATCCGTATCGAAAAACGCGACTTATGCTAGCGCCTTAAGATCAGGTCTGGTGCCTCCTGCCTCTAATGCACCGTACACACAAGCAAAGCATGTGGATCAAAATACGGCACAAGACAACAAGCCACAAGGGCAGCCACAAAGCAACTTCGAAGCAATGATATGTACGCTGCAGCAGAGCTTGACAGAGCTTATGTCATTTATGCGCACAACTATGCAAGATTTAATGCGAAATCAAAATCTTTTGGTACAAATGCTTGTATCACAACAGTCAAAATAATCAATGGCTTCGCTACGTATATCTAAGTGGAATGCTAATAGCGTTTCACAGCATTAACTTAAGTTAGCTCAATTCCTACATCGACGTTATGCTTCTCTCCGAAACACACCTTACAAACAAATATAATTTTACAATAAGCGGATACACATTCTACGGAACCAATCATCCCGATGGTAAGGCACACGGCGGGACTGGTATTTTGATTAGAAGCCGTCTTAAGCACCACTACCACAAAGAGTTCGCCAGAAACTATCTACAGGCCACATCTTTAAAAATACATCTTGATAGTGGTAACCAAATTGCACTAGCTGCCGTCCACTGCCCCCCTCGATTCACCATATCTGAAGACCAATTTATGAAATTTTTCAACTCATTAGGAGAACACTTTATAGCAGCAGGAGACTATAATGCCAAGCACACACAATGGGGATCTCGCCTTGTGAATCCAAAGGAAAAGCAGCTGTACAACGCACTTGTAAAAGTAAACAACAGGCTCGGCAACGTCTCTCCTGGCACACCAACTTACTGGCCCACAGACACCAAGAAACTACCCGACTTGGTTGACTTTGCAGTTACCAAAAATATTCCCCGCAGTCTGATAAGCGCCGAAAGCCTCTCGGATCTTTCATCCGACCACTCGCCTGTTCTTATACAATTACTACGATACCCAGAGTCTGTAAATCGCCCCGGTAAGTTGACCTAACACAAAACTAACTGGCTCAAATACAAAAAATATATAAGTACACACATTGAACTAAATCCGCATCTGAATGTGGAAGCTGACATCGATTCTATGGCAAACAAACTTGAGTCAGTCTTCGTCGAAGCAGCTCGCATCTCAACACCAACGGCAGTAAATGTAGTACACGTCCAAATGACAACAAATCCTCAAATTGAACAGCTCGTCCTGAAAAGCGGCGCCTCAGACGACACCGGCAATCCCACAGATCGCCGTTAGCAAAGCAAAATCTATGAAGAGCCACACGTAAACTCACCAAAGCGTTAAATCGAGAAGAAGAATATGCCCAACACCGATTCATTGAGCAACTACCAAAATCTGGCACTAAAAACTCTGTGGAAAGCTCACCCAACTCTAAGTCCACCGACAGAAACAGTGATGCCTTTAAGAAACCATGCAGGCGGCTAGGCCCGGAGCAATGAAGACAGAGCCAACACTTTTGCGGATCATCTGCAACAAACGCGTTCGCACTCCGAACCGTTATAAACGACTCTCGGCTTCAACATGAGCCAATTGTATTCCGCCCGAATGAAGTCGCAAGAATTATCAACCAGCATCTAAGCC
Organism: Scaptomyza hsui; assembly: GCA_018152825.1. NCBI lineage: Eukaryota > Metazoa > Arthropoda > Insecta > Diptera > Drosophilidae > Scaptomyza > Scaptomyza hsui. Next base: position 506,567 of record JAECXO010000070.1, read on the forward strand.
CAAGAAAATCCCCGGGCTGGGACTTAATAACCCCAAAGATGATTATTAAGCTTCCCTATTGTGCAGTCTGCATCATTGCACAATTATTCAATGCAATCACACAACTCGGCCACTTTCCAGAGAGACGGAAAAAGTCCATCATCATAATGATTCCAAAGCTGGGTAAAGATAGAACAGTTCCCTCGTCGTATAGACCTATAAGCCTTTTATCGTGTCTATCAAAACTCTTCGAAAAATGTTTGATGACTCGGATTATTCAATTCCTGAATCTACATAGCATAATCCCATCACATCAATTCGGCTTTCGTGAAAAACACGGAACTATTGAGCAGGTCAACCGCATAACATCAGAAATACGAGGCGCATTCGAAAATCGAGAATACTGCACTGCAATATTTTTGGATGTGTCTCAGGTGTTCGACAGAGTCTGGTTGGAAGGTCTGATGTATAAGATCAATACAACGCTCCCAGTCAACACACATAAACTGTTACAGTCGTACCTCTAAGACAGGAAGCTTCCAGTACGATGCAACTCTGCAATAATCGACGAACAGCGTATTGAAGCTGGCGTTCCTCAGGGCAGCGTACTTGGGCCGACACTATACGTTCTCTACACAGCAGACATCCCAACATGCAGAGGCCTAACAACATCATCCTTTGCTGACGATGCAGCTATTCTCAGCCGCTCCAGATGCCCACTGCAAGCAACAACACAACTTGCTCGTCACATCGTTAACGTAGAAAACTGGCTATCCGACTGGCGAATTAAGGTAAGCGAACAAAAATGTAAACATGTAACTTTCACCCTAAACAGACAAGACTGTCCACCACTTACGCTTAACCACACCCCACTCCCGAAAGCAAACGAAGTAACGTACCTGGGAGTACACTTGGACAGAAGACTTACATGGTGCAGGCACATTGAAGCTAAGAGAACACAGCTTAAACTCAAAGCCAATAGCCTCCATTGGCTTATCAACGCTCGCTCTCCGCTATGTATGGGGTAACGCGTGCAGCAGTAACATCGACATCGTGCAAAGAGCCCAGTCGAAGATCCTGAGAACTATCACCGGGTCACCGTGGTACGTTCGCAACAAAAACATACAAAGGGACTTAAACGTACCACCGGTCAGGGAAGTCATAGCGGAACACAAGGAAAGGCACTTGAGCAAGCTCTCATCGCACACAAACAATCTCGCGAGAGGCCTGACAAACACGTTCAGCCGATCCCGCCTTCATCGTAATGATCTTCCTACCCAGCGATGAGTTGAGGAACCAGTTCAAAAAGTAACTGCTAGATAATTAATGTTTGTAAGATTTGTAAACTTTTTGTCTGTTCCTTGTTCTTATATCTTAAGGGATAAAATAAAAAAAAAAAAATTGTATTACGTAAATAGGAATGAGAAACTTATGTATTAATCCTCGTCTTCAAATAAATTTAAACTGTGATCGTATAAAAGTATATTTTCCATGTTTTCGTGACTTATTCGATTTCGGTTATCCGACAACACCAGTTTTAAAGAAGAAAACGCCCGCTTCATTGTCACCTACATGTATTAATAAATTACGAACTAGCGATGAAAATCAAAAACGATCACAGAATTGTAGCAAAACGAGAAACATTAAAACGAGCTGAAAGAGTCCCTCTTAGGAATTCCTTTTGCAAGCGATAGATTTTTTCCCAACTCTTCAACAAGTTTTTCAAATTGTTTCGAATTCGTTATTTTCATTTGTTATTAAGTTTATATTTCATATAACAAAAACAATTTAATTCTTAAAGCAACCGTTGGCAGTGTCAAGACAATTTCGTCGTCACTTTTACTTACAGAATACCGTTAATGTGACAATAGTTGTCGATAGGTATCGATGACGACTACGAGAATACCAATCTTGGTTTGTCGTCGTCAGGCGACGACAACGGGAATACGGGCGAATAATAATAACAATAATTGGCGATGACGCCCCTAGCGGAGCACAGCCTGATCCACAATTTGTGTCCACGTGTTCCTGTCCTGTGCTCGACTTTGCCAGTTGGGAACACCAAGTTCTGATAAAACGTGGGCTTTCCCTCCTTCGTTGTCCGCCAACTACCGTATCAAATACAGCACGAGCTTGAGTTGTTCGCTCCATACGCGCAATGTGACCTAGCCCACGAAGCCGGGGAATATTTATTCGTTTGTCTATGCGTGTTGTGGAACCTCGTGGTCAACGACATGTTACGGAAATTCAAACGGAGAGCCCCGAAGATAGCCGCCTATGCGGACGACATAGGCATAATGATCACGGGCAAATGTCCCTCGACTATCAGCACAGTCATGGACTACACCTTCAAGGAGATACTAGAATGGGCCACTGAAGCCGGTCTAAGTATCAATGCGGACAAGACGGACCTCATTCTCTTCACTAAGAGACACAAGGTACCTCGATGGACAATTCCGAAAATTCAACGGTACGACACTGATACCAAAAGAAAGTATCAAATATCTGGGGACAATTATGGATCGCAAGCTGGGCTGTAAGCTCAATGTGGAAGAAAGGGTGAAGAAATCCACCAATGCACTCTATGCAAAAGATGCTAGGTAGCACCTTGGGACTCTCACCAAGACTGACACATTGGATTTTCATCTCAATTTTGCGTCCCATACTGCTATACGGCATAATGGTATGGTGGAAAGCAACGGAAAAGTCCACATACCTAAAAACTATGGAAAGAACTCAGCGACATGCACTAATATGCATTACAGGGGCGCTGAAATCTACGCCAACAAAAGCACTAGAAACCATACTGAGTGTCAGCCCCTTGGACATTAAAGCACGGCTAATGGCAAAAAAGACTGCACAACGTCTCTGCTCGATAGGCAATTTGACAGTACATAACTACAGGCACAGTAAAATTAGCAGAGGGATAAAGTGGAAACAGACTACATGATCCCAAAAACCAGCGTTCGCATTTACTACTCCGTAGCAGCAAGAGCTATGAAAATATTGCTATGCTCTCGCTGTCGCTCTCTCTTTGAACAGAGCTATAGCAAAGCCAGAGCCAAAAAGATAATAGCATTTGCCGTGCTATGTTTGTAGCTTTGTCGCGTCATAGGCTATAGCAATAGCAAAGCGAAAAATGAAATGATGTGCTCTGCGTAGCCGTGGCGGTAGCTGAAAACTGAGAGCGAGATGAGAGCAGAGAAAATGCAATGTTTTCATTTACTACTGCTCTTGTGCGCTTTTGTTTTTGCTAGAATTCTGTGATCTTTATTTTATTTTTTCATAGGTTACCAAATTGAAAAATGAAAAACATATTTTATTTAGTCGCAATATTAAATCAATAATATATTAAATAAAATATTATATTAAATCAATATGATTGTATTAAAAAATAAAAAATCTTTAATCGTAGTTCGTCGCAAGCATGTTTTCCTTGTGCTCCGGTTACAAATTGATAAACAAAAGAGTGAAATGCCTAAATCACCAAAAAAACAAAACTTAACTTACGCAAAAAGACGCTTTGTGCAATAAAAATGCACATACTACTGTGGGAAAAAAGTAAGGTGAATTTTCAATTTAAACTTCCCGGGCCTAACAATTCGGGCTAGTTCTTTTTTTCTTGAGTTGGCAGGACTGTTGATGACATCTGGGTAAAATTTCATGTCAATGCCATTATTTGAAATATATTTTAGCTTGTGTTTTCCAAACGACCAAGAGTGCATTTTTCGATTTTTACAATGTCTGATTTAATTGAGCAGAGAAGTGAGAGAAGCACGATATTCGCTTGATTGGTCGGTTGTTTCAGGGTCGTAAGCATAAATCCAAGTCTCATCTCCCGTAATCATGCATTTGAGCTTGTTCTTATAGTCAGAAAGCATTGTGCCACACACATCAACGCGATGACTTTTTTGCAAGAAATTCAGAACTTTCGGTACCAAACGAGATTTGACTTTTCGTAGGCCCAAATGGTCTTTTAAAATGGTTTTCACAGATCCTTCTGATATTCCGATCATATCAGTAAGGTCTCTAACAGTCAACCGACGATTTTTGCGCACTAATTCCTCCACTTCATTGACGTGTTGGTCATCTGTTGACGTCGATGGTCGTCCGGAGCGCTCCAAGTCATCAACACGTTCTCGGCCCTCTTTGAAGTCTTTGTACCACTTATAAACATTTTTTTGTGACATGGTAGAATCACCAAAGGCCTTCCGCAACATCCTCAACGTTTCCGCAGCCGAAATTTCATTCCGCAAACAAAAATTGATGGCACTTCTCTGCTCAATTAAATCAGACATTGTAAAAATCGCAAAAATGCACTCTTGGTCGTTTGGAAAACACAAGCGAAAATATATTTCTAATAATGACATTGACATGAAATTTTAACCAGATGTCATCAACAGTCCTGACAACTCAAGAAAAAAAGAATTGTTAGGACCGCGAAGTTTAAATTGAAAATTCACCTTACTCTTTGCCCACAGTAGTATAAAGGTTAATTTGGTGATCACACAATCAACTACATATTAACAAATACACAAAACTAAAATCAAAGACAAAACAATAACTTAACCCCGCTTAAGACAATGAGCCAGCACGACATTCGCTCTCAGCGACAGCGCGAGCAAGACGAGCGCCCGCTCTCTATACAATGGAACAACAAGTACTTTGCCTATGTCGCCCAAGAACCTGACAGCGAGCGAGCAACCGAAGCGTTGCTCTCAGCGCACGACCGTGAACGCTCCCCTTCCCCGTCCCTACTCTCGAGAAAATCTGACCGCGTGCGGTCATCTTCACCAAACGCGACCAACGAACGTAGTGCTACTGCAACAACAAGCGAAAGACCTAACAACACCAACAGATTTCAAATCTTAGCAGATAATGCTGACGACCTGCCCCCAGAATTAGTTGAAGGTGACAAAAAAAAAAGCCAAAGCCACCAACAATATTCATTCGAGAGAAAAGCTCCAGTGCTTTTGTAAACAAAGCTGTAGAGCTAATTGGTCAAGATAATTTCCACATCATTCCCCTAAAGAGGGGTAACATCCAGGAGATTATAGTGCAGACAAAGACCGAACACAACTTTAAAATGTTGTCAATATAATTAAAAGAAAGCAAAAAAAAACTTTTACACGTACCAACTAAAAAGCAACAAGGGCCAGCAAGTTGTACTTAAAGGCATAGAGTCTGATGTCACGCCAAATGAAATCCTAGAGGCGCTAAATGAGAAAGGATTCCGCGTTAAGAAAGTTCTTAATATTCTTAACAAGAACAGACAGCCGCAACTACTTTTCAAAGTTGAGCTTGAGCCTGAGACGCAGATAACTAAACAATATGAGGCGCACCCCATCTACAAGCTTCAGTTTCTATTGCACCGCAGAATCACCGTTGAAGAGCCACATAAAAACAACGGCCCGGTACAATGCATGAACTGCCAAGAATACGTCCACACAAGGACTTACTGCACACTGCGCCAGGTATGTGTAGTTTGCGGCGATCTTCATGAGTCGTCGCGCTGCCCAGCAAGCAAAGGAGACTCTAGCAAAAAAAAGTGTGGCAACTGCGGCGGCAATCACACAGCTAACTATAGAAGCTGCCCAAATTAAAATGAACTTAAGTCTCGCATCCACCAGCGCGTGAACACAGCACGCACGCAAAGCGCACAGCCAAACTACATTCCATCGAAAAGCAACCCAGACGTCTTCTTCTCGACTGCAGCCAGGTCCTTCATTGGTCCCGTATCCGTATCGAAAAACGCGACTTATGCTAGCGCCTTAAGATCAGGTCTGGTGCCTCCTGCCTCTAATGCACCGTACACACAAGCAAAGCATGTGGATCAAAATACGGCACAAGACAACAAGCCACAAGGGCAGCCACAAAGCAACTTCGAAGCAATGATATGTACGCTGCAGCAGAGCTTGACAGAGCTTATGTCATTTATGCGCACAACTATGCAAGATTTAATGCGAAATCAAAATCTTTTGGTACAAATGCTTGTATCACAACAGTCAAAATAATCAATGGAATGCTAATGGCGTTTCACAGCATAAACTTAAGTTAGCTCAATTCCTACTCGACAAGCACATCGACGTTATGCTTCTCTCCGAAACACACCTTACAAACAAATATAATTTTACAATAAGCAAATACACATTCTACGGAACCAATCATCCCGATGGTAAGGCACACGGCGGGACTGGTATTTTGATTAGAAGCCGTCTTAAGCACCACTACCACAAAGAGTTCGCCAGAAACTATCTTTGAAAATACATCTTGATAGTGGTAACCAAATTGCACTAGCTGCTGTCCACTGCCCCCCTCGATTCACCATATCTGAAGACCAATTTATGGAATTTTTCAACTCATTAGGAGAACACTTTATAGCAGCAGGAGACTATAATGCCAAGCACACACAATGGGGATCTCGCCTTGTGAATCCAAAGGAAAAGCAGCTGTACAACGCACTTGTAAAAGTAAACAACAGGCTCGGCAACGTCTCTCCTGGCACACCAACTTACTGGCCCACAGACACCAAGAAACTACCCGACTTGGTTGACTTTGCAGTTACCAAAAATATTCCCCGCAGTCTGATAAGCGCCGAAAGCCTCTCGGATCTTTCATCCGACCACTCGCCTGTTCTTATACAATTACTACGATACCCAGAGTCTGTAAATCGCCCCGGTAAGTTGACCTAACACAAAACTAACTGGCTCAAATACAAAAAATATATAAGTACACACATTGAACTAAATCCGCATCTGAATGTGGAAGCTGACATCGATTCTATGGCAAACAAACTTGAGTCAGTCTTCGTCGAAGCAGCTCGCATCTCAACACCAACGGCAGTAAATGTAGTACACGTCCAAATGACAACAAATCCTCAAATTGAACAGCTCGTCCTGAAAAGCGGCGCCTCAGACGACACCGGCAATCCCACAGATCGCCGTTAGCAAAGCAAAATCTATGAAGAGCCACACGTAAACTCACCAAAGCGTTAAATCGAGAAGAAGAATATGCCCAACACCGATTCATTGAGCAACTACCAAAATCTGGCACTAAAAACTCTGTGGAAAGCTCACCCAACTCTAAGTCCACCGACAGAAACAGTGATGCCTTTAAGAAACCATGCAGGCGGCTAGGCCCGGAGCAATGAAGACAGAGCCAACACTTTTGCGGATCATCTGCAACAAACGCGTTCGCACTCCGAACCGTTATAAACGACTCTCGGCTTCAACATGAGCCAATTGTATTCCGCCCGAATGAAGTCGCAAGAATTATCAACCAGCATCTAAGCCCAAGAAAATCCCCGGGCTGGGACTTAATAACCCCAAAGATGATTATTAAGCTTCCCTATTGTGCAGTCTGCATCATTGCACAATTATTCAATGCAATCACACAACTCGGCCACTTTCCAGAGAGACGGAAAAAGTCCATCATCATAATGATTCCAAAGCTGGGTAAAGATAGAACAGTTCCCTCGTCGTATAGACCTATAAGCCTTTTATCGTGTCTATCAAAACTCTTCGAAAAATGTTTGATGACTCGGATTATTCAATTCCTGAATCTACATAGCATAATCCCATCACATCAATTCGGCTTTCGTGAAAAACACGGAACTATTGAGCAGGTCAACCGCATAACATCAGAAATACGAGGCGCATTCGAAAATCGAGAATACTGCACTGCAATATTTTTGGATGTGTCTCAGGTGTTCGACAGAGTCTGGTTGGAAGGTCTGATGTATAAGATCAATACAACGCTCCCAGTCAACACACATAAACTGTTACAGTCGTACCTCTAAGACAGGAAGCTTCCAGTACGATGCAACTCTGCAATAATCGACGAACAGCGTATTGAAGCTGGCGTTCCTCAGGGCAGCGTACTTGGGCCGACACTATACGTTCTCTACACAGCAGACATCCCAACATGCAGAGGCCTAACAACATCATCCTTTGCTGACGATGCAGCTATTCTCAGCCGCTCCAGATGCCCACTGCAAGCAACAACACAACTTGCTCGTCACATCGTTAACGTAGAAAACTGGCTATCCGACTGGCGAATTAAGGTAAGCGAACAAAAATGTAAACATGTAACTTTCACCCTAAACAGACAAGACTGTCCACCACTTACGCTTAACCACACCCCACTCCCGAAAGCAAACGAAGTAACGTACCTGGGAGTACACTTGGACAGAAGACTTACATGGTGCAGGCACATTGAAGCTAAGAGAACACAGCTTAAACTCAAAGCCAATAGCCTCCATTGGCTTATCAACGCTCGCTCTCCGCTATGTATGGGGTAACGCGTGCAGCAGTAACATCGACATCGTGCAAAGAGCCCAGTCGAAGATCCTGAGAACTATCACCGGGGCACCGTGGTACGTTCGCAACAAAAACATACAAAGGGACTTAAACGTACCACCGGTCAGGGAAGTCATAGCGGAACACAAGGAAAGGCACTTGAGCAAGCTCTCATCGCACACAAACAATCTCGCGAGAGGCCTGACAAACACGTTCAGCCGATCCCGCCTTCATCGTAATGATCTTCCTACCCAGCGATGAGTTGAGGAACCAGTTCAAAAAGTAACTGCTAGATAATTAATGTTTGTAAGATTTGTAAACTTTTTGTCTGTTCCTTGTTCTTATATCTTAAGGGATAAAATCAAAAAACAAATAGCAAAGTTAAATAAAAAAATAATAATAAAAAAATTGTATTACGTAAATAGGAATGAGAAACTTATGTATTAATCCTCGTCTTCAAATAAATTTAAACTGTGATCGTATAAAAGTATATTTTCCATGTTTTCGTGACTTATTCGATTTCGGTTATCCGACAACACCAGTTTTAAAGAAGAAAACGCCCGCTTCATTGTCACCTACATGTATTAATAAATTACGAACTAGCGATGAAAATCAAAAACGATCACAGAATTGTAGCAAAACGAGAAACATTAAAACGAGCTAAAAGAGTCCCTCTTAGGAATTCCTTTTGCAAGCGATAGATTTTTTCCCAACTCTTCAACAAGTTTTTCAAATTGTTTCGAATTCGTTATTTTCATTTGTTATTAAGTTTATATTTCATATAACAAAAACAATTTAATTCTTAAAGCAACCGTTGGCAGTGTCAAGACAATTTCGTCGTCACTTTTACTTACAGAATACCGTTAATGTGACAATAGTTGTCGATAGGTATCGATGACGACTACGAGAATACCAATCTTGGTTTGTCGTCGTCAGGCGACGACAACGGGAATACGGGCGAATAATAATAACAATAATTGGCGATGACAATTTGATCCACAATTTGTGTCCACGTGTTCCTGTCCTGTGCTCGACTTTGCCAGTTGGGAACACCAAGTTCTGATAAAACGTGGGCTTTCCCTCCTTCGTTGTCCGCCAACTACCGTATCAAATACAGCACGAGCATGAGTTGTTCGCTCCATATGCGCAATGTGACCTAGCCAACGATGCCGGGGAATATTTATTCTTTTGTCTATGTCGACATGGTCGTAGAGCTCTGAAGCTCGTCATTCCATCTAATACGATAGGTAGAATTTTCCTCTCAAAGACTGCAGGAGCAGCTGCATCTGACTGCGTCATTGCCCATGCATCCGAATGATGAATGTCTTGTAAAAAGTTACTTTAGTCTTGTGAGAGAGGGCTGTATTTTTACCGGTCACTGCACTGCACTCAAAGCAATGGTAACTAGCACTAAGTTGAGAGTCAAGACGCCTGATTCTTTACTAGTGCACTCCATAAACTTTGTTTTGCCCGTGTTTACTGCAAGACCAGCCTTCGCTGATTCTCTTTCAATAGCTCTTAAAGCGGCAGTGACATCGCACTTGGTTCGACCAATGCGTGCCGATTTGGTTCTCATTTGCTTTTTCCAAGATTTGGCTCAACGTGAAGATTTGGTCGATAGTGAATTTACCAGGACGAAAGCCGCATTGGTACGCTCCGATCAATGTTTCAGCATGTGGCTTTAGACCCTCACACATTACGCTTGTGAGAACCTCGTATGCGGCGTGAAGAAGGCTCATGCTACGGTAGTTGGTGCTTAGTGTTGCATCACCTTTCTTCAGGGTGAAGCAGATCATACTGAGGCTCTAATCATCGGGCATGCTTTTCGTAATCCATACTTTGCAGATGAGTTGGTACATGCAACTTTCCAACTCATCGCCTCAAGCCTTAAACAATTCTGCCTGTAGTCCATCCGGATTTGTTGTTATTAAGTCGTTGTATGGCGACTTCGACTTCCGTATGGCTAAAGATGGGAACTTCAGCACCATCATCTCTGATTAGGGTTAGTGGATCTTCTTTGTCACTGTCATTTCTGTTTTAACACGTCTTGTCTCTACGGAGGTTGAAGCGTTGTGTAGTATATTTATAAAAACAGAAAGTAAATCTATTTTTCATGTGATAACGTCTTATAAATCGATGAACGCCGGCTGCACTCACGGAAAAGCATGGCTCATGGTAACGTTCAGCCTGAGCCGAGCGTGCAAGCGAGAGCGCGAAATAAGCGATAGAGAGGCACAATCGCCCTAAACGTATGTATGCGTGCGTATGTGAGGTAATCACACGGACACATGATAAGTATGTGTTTGTGCGATTGTGCGCCGCTCTTCAATGATGAGAAAGCGAGACGGCTGCATTTGCAGATGCTTTTATTTCAGTTGCTGTTTGCAAGTAACGGTAAAAAGAACATTTGTGTATTCATGTAAGTGCGTTTGTTTCATATTTGGTGAGCTAGCTTTGCCGAGATTTTTCTATTTTTTTCGTTTGCTAAGCCCAGCAATACATATGTGTGTGTACATTTATGCATATGCAGCACATTTATATGTATGCGTCGCAATTGTCTTATCAGTTATTGACCTGCCTCAACGTTTAGAATTTTCATCAATTTTATAACAAGTTGAGGATACCAATAAAATTAATGTTATTATAACACCCCGAACCCATGAAGTGGGTAAAAGGGGTATGTTTTTGTGCAAAAGTATGTAACAGGCAGAAGGAAGCATCTCCGACCACATAAAGTATATATATATTCTTGATCAGCATCATCAGCCGAGTCGATATAGCCATGTCCGTCTGCACGTTCGTCCGTCTGTCCGTCTGTCTTTATGTATGAGCACGTCTATCTCAGAGACTATAAGAGCTAGAGACTTCAGATTTTGCACATAAGCTCATCTAAGTCATAGGCAGTACAAATTTGTTTCCGATTTTCGATAAATATTTCCGTTTCCGATATACACATGCGATCGATTACAAAAAAAATGAAAATGGGGTTTAAATAGTGGATAACGATAGAACTTTTCTGAAAATTTCATCAAAATCGGTGGAGAAACACCAGAGATATCGAAGATTGAAGTTTAGTCACAGATGGATACAGACATAGTCGGGAAATCTCGACTAAAGCCTTCGTACTTGTATAGATTTGGACCAGGCATGTCCAACGTGAGCGAGGCTAGCATGTGTCAGTGTATTGGAATGCTTTACACTGCGCAAACGAGAAGTTTCGTTATTATTGCAAGCTATGAGAAATTATGATATAATTAAAATAAGACAAGGTTAGCCCAACTTAAGTGTAAGCTAGTGTGTGCGTTAAAACTTATAATATTTGTGAATAATATGGCCTGAACTTTTGCCTTCATCTGTACGCAAAGGCGATAAGTCCATCATAATTTTGTTCTGCGTGTATCATAGTTGCGCAAATGCAAAATTCGACGCAAAACGACATCAACCTGATTTGTTTACAGTGCGCTTGCGACTGAGCTAATTTTTACGCTCCCAACATTGACTTCGGCTGGTGTTCGGTTGGCGTCGGCTTGTGTATGTGTGAAACGTTTCGTTCACGAAGGGCAAATGCGCACGCTGTGGACACCTCGGATTTGGACTGCTCTTAGGGTGAGAGAGCAACGAGCCGATCGCAACGTGGAGCATACATTGCAGGCCTGGTGTGTCGCACAAAAAACGCAAGTCAATTCGTCACGATCTGAAATTGAGGCACATACATATGTTTTAAAAGGCAATTCATATTTCATCTGTTAGAAATCTCCAGGCTTGCTCTGAATGCTCTTTTGAATATATGTGCTTCTTTGGATATGTAATTGCTCTAGTCGATAGAGTCGAGTTTCAAAATTGTTTACTTATATCACAGAATTGTAATTAATAACGAAAGAGTATGTATGACCAAAATATTTGCAAAACAGAAATGTGGTTGTGTTACGTTTTGGAAACTTTATTCAAAATAATTAAAATCTGTGAAAATTTCAATGAATTCGGTTGAGAAACACTTGAGATATCGAATATTGAAGTTTAGTCATACAATGACAATGACTGTGCGCCCTTAGTATAGGGTTCGGGGTATCTCCCAGTCGGGAAATCTAGACTAGAGCCTTCTTACTTGTTAATTACTGTATCTTTCACTTCATTAACACAACTGTTTGCCATTGGTCCAGATTAGTTGTAGAGCAGAACCTTCTAGTCCTGACTATGGAGGAATTAGTGATGATGAGGAAATTAAGGTTATTAACTTTGAGTTTCAGTTGTGTTCTTTTAGCTTCAATGTGTCTGCGCCATGCAAGTCTTCTGCCAAGGTGTTTTTGCAGGTACGTTACTTCATTTGCTTTCGTATTGTTTTGCGTGAGTGGTAGACAATTTTGCCTGTTTAGGGTGAATGTAACATGTTTTATTTTTTGTTCGTTTACCTTAATTCGCCAGTAGAGCTAGTTGCGATAGTTATTCCAATTGGAATATTTAGCGCCTGAGAATAGCTGTGGCATCAGCAAAGGTTGTCAGTCCTCTGCATGTACGAATATCTGCTTTGCAGATGTGGCCTGTAGATAGTTTCTAGACAACTCTTCAGCCGGCTTCTAATCAAAATACCAGTCCCGCCGTGTGTCTTACAGTCGGGATATCTGGTTCCATAGAATGAGTATCCGCTTATTGTACAATTATATTTGTTTGTAAGGTTAGCATTCCACGTAGATATACGTAGCGATGCCATTGATTATTTTATCTGTTGTGATACAAGCATTTGTACCAAAAGGTTTTGATTTCGCATTAAATCTTGCCAAGTTGTCTGCATAAGGCCCAATTTCTCAATGTCCGGTTAGTCAACTTATTCTAAGTTTAGTCGAATTTTAGTTTCTCAATGTTCAGTAAGCACTAACTTATCAGATGCCTGGAGGTCCGGTTACTTACTTATACCGATGCTAAGTCCCGATATGTAAATATCAATACAATCATCGTAAGGCGAACAGCTGACTCAAGCTGACACTTGCATAGTTTATTTATTTTTTATGAAGCAAAGTTGCAAAATGTTTATTTGAGTCTTCTAGGTCCACAAACACATGCTCCTTAACTACTAAAAAGATTTTCCCTCGTTGCCGATTACAACAGGGCGTATAGAAAGCTATTATATATACATTTTGAAGTGCAAGATGCAGCAGTTTGGGAGTCACAGGCAAAAAAAAAAACCAAAAGAACAGCTGAATCCCCGTTAAGGTTGGCTACACCATTCGGTAATAGTGATATACCGATGATAGGTAACTTTGGCTTTAAGAAAACCAAATTGTTTAACTGCAGTATAGCTTGAGCATAAAAGTTATTCCGAAGTTAACATATTCCAAGTTTAACTGGACATTGAGAAATTGGGCCTAAATGACATAAACTCGTTCAAGCACTGCTGCAGCGTACATATCATATGCTCCTGTGGCTTGTTGTCTTGTGCCGTATTTAAATCCACATGCTTTCCTTGTGAGTACGGTGCATTAGAGGAAGGTGGCACCAGTCTGCGTTTACATAAGTCGCGTTTTTAGTTACGGCTACGGGATCATCTTTGCTTGCTGGGCATTTTTTTTTAATTATCTGCGTCTCAGGCTTAAGCTAAACTTTGAAAAGTGGTTGCGGCTGTCTGTTCGTGTTTAATATGTGAAAGACTGTTTAACGCAGAATATTTTGTCATTAAGCGCCTGTTGAATTTAATTTGGCGTGACATCAGACTCTATGCCTTTTAGTACAACTTGCAGGCCCTTGTTGCTTTTTAGTTGGTATATGTAAAAGCATTTTTTGGTTTTGGTCCAAGGACCTTGACAAATCTCTAAGGTTGTCTTTGGCCTTTGACTGCACTTTAATTTACTGGATGTTACCCCTCACTAGGGGAATGATGTTAAAATTGTCTTTACTAATTAGCTCTACAACTTTGCTAATAAAACACTGGAGCTTTATATGGCTTTAGCTCTTTTTTGTTGTCACCTCCAACAGGTATTGTGTTGGGGGCTTAATTTACGCTTGATCTGTTTGTAGCGATCCATAGCTCTTCGTATAGCCGGCTTTGCATTTGTGTTGGCTGCGGAATGTTTTGCTGACTGCGCAGCAGTCGTTGTGCAATTGTTGCTGTAGAAGGTGTTGCGGTCGCTGATAGGGCCGTCGTGGCTAGGAGGGACGGGGAGCATGATCGAACTCTGTCGCATTCTATGTGGAGCAGTTCATTGGTCGCGTTTAAAGTGATAGATAGTAGGGATGGAGACGGGGTGTACGAACGTTCACAGTCGCGCGCTGAGAGCAAGACTTCGTTTGCTCGCTCGCTCTCAGTTTTTTGGGCAGTTTCTGGACGAAACCGTTGTATATGGAGCCGACGCTCGTCTCGCTCGCGTTGTCGCTGAGCGTGAATGCCTTGTTAGTTCATTATATTTTGCTGTAGAAACCGTTCCGGTTGCTGTTAGGACTCTGTGGATAGAAGTAACGGGGAGCATATTCATATTCTGGCGCGCGATCTGTGCAAGAGTGCGGTTGTCACGTTTGGAGTAATTGCGGTCGGATTGCGTCCAAAACACAGATAGTATGGACGGAGACGGAGCGTAAACGACCTGCGTCTCGCGTTGTGTGCAAGCGACAATTGAAAAGTTGGTGTTTTTCCGTTGCTGGGGGAGCCGCTCGGCTTGCTCGTGTTACGTTTTATTTGTGTTTATTTATAATTAGCTGCTGTTGTATGTTAACTTCAATAATTATAACTATACACTGAACCCATGAAATTGGTAAAAAGGGTCAAATGGCTTTGTGCAAAAGTATGTAAGCGGCAAAGGAAGCACCTTTGACTCCATAAAGTATATATTTACTTGATCAGCATCAACAGCCGGGTCGATATAGCCATGTCCGTCTGTATGTATGAACGCGTCGATCTCAGAGACTATAATAGCTAGAGACTCAGATAGGCAGTACAAGTTTGTTTCAGATTATCGAAAACTCATTCCGTTTCCGTTCGCATGTGTAACGATAGCAATTAAATCTTTAATTTCGAATATGTTGGAGTAGATTTTTAAGTAATTACATAGTAGCATAGCATAAGATAGATTAAGAGAAAAATTAAGTACTCTTGCGCTGTTAACCGCAAGCCGATCGGCAATCTGCCGTCGGCAATTTGCATTGCGTGCAGCCGACTGTGGCTCACGTTTACTACCTAATGTTAAGCTACAATTACTTGTCGTTGTACGCTTGAAGCCACCGCATTAAATTGTTCTTAAATATTGAAAAACACGCGTCTCCCTTTTGTATTTTATTCAAATCTAAAAACTATTAGATTTTTCATTGGCGCCCGAGAAGGGACATCGGTTTTTTTCTATACTTTGTTTGTTGTCGCGGTGCTGGCTAAGGCTTCGCGTGTGATAAAACACAAAAAACTCGCTTATTTTGGATTTTGCTGGATTTGCCCTTTTGGACTTTCGCCATCTTGGACGCTGCCAAATTTGAAGTGCCAATGGACAACAAAAACAGGAGATCACTTTCAATTGATTCGCTAGAAAGTCTTCAGGTATTCTGAGCCAAAAATTGAGCATCAATAATAAATTTCGTTGTGTCGCTGCAGTCGACAAAAAATATCAAACTACTTGTGATATATGTGCGTGTGTATGTACATTCGGTCATACACATAGAAAACAGCTCAATTTCTGGCACCTTATTTTTTGATTTCATTGGCCAAAAGCACACATTTATGTGCATTACAAAGTAAAGTAATACGTACATAAATAATTTCGCCAAATTATTCTAACAAACATACATACGTATATTCGTGTTCTAACCTTTACTTAATGTTTGGGACCCAGACACTCTGTATATATATTCTTATTCATACTTGGTTCTTAAACACCGTTCGGTGCGTTATCTATTATTGTCATCCACAAGCACACGCACATGGAGAGGGCGCAGCTTGACTTGGTTTGTATGCGTGAAAGCTTTGAATAAACGCATGCAGAGCGCAGCATAATCTTATATGTGTATTCGTAAAAGCTTTCCCTTACGCATGGTTACAGCCAGTACTTTTCCATACATAAACTTTAACTGTATCTTGTTTACTACCTAATTCTGGCTATTCTTGTATTTTTGCAAGAACGTACAGTCAGTCATACTTTTGTTACCAATGCAACCACAGCGCATCGCGATCACCTGATTAAATTAAATGTTCGGTGAAAAACCAAATATACTATACAGCAAATTAAACAGTGACACTTCTGGCGTTTCATTTATAAACATAAACTTTTTGGTCCTTCGAGCCGGATCGCCAGTAAAACGTTTGTTTCGGGATATTTAAATTAACTCATTGTATTTGTCAACGGTGATCTATAGATTCCTACATCGTATAGAACCGTCTCCTAACCTCGATCGCCATACGGAGTGTGATTCAACAACGGGGCTCCTGCAAATGCCAAATTACTCGTGCGCATAGTAATGCAATTAAATTTGTGGACGACATTCAATCTATACCGACACTAGTCGTTCGTTTGGCCCAATTGCAAGGATATTACTTGCGCTTTGTGCGGCTCTCCGAAGAGATGTAAGCATATCAATCTGAGGAGGGTTGGGAAAACCCTGAAAACGACTTTGATTCATATGAGGAGAAGCATTATGCTACATATGCCATTTTAGGTAATGCTCTCGAAGAATTAAAGGCTGAGGTCGCTGATAATCGCCCAGTACTTGATCAGACGCCGAATACTTCCCAGAGAGGGCATGTGGACTTTCAGTTCGAGCGTATCAAGCTTCCAACCTTTTCGGGAAACTATGAGGATTGGAAACATTTTTCGGACATGTTTACTTAATCGATTGCGTCTAATGCGAGTCTCACTGATTGCCAAAGATTTCATTATTTATAATCTTACCTGTCTGGCGAAGCGTTAGCTTTAATCAAACATATTTCGGTCACTAACGAAAACTACAGTGAAGCTTGGGACAGGCTAGAAAAGCGATACAACAAACAATCGCTAATTATCCGATCATTCCTAAACAGTTTTATGACGCTTCCCAATGCCGCAACCACAAATATCATCACAATACGTAAACTGGCAGACGGTGCCGACGAAGTAATTAGTGGACTGCGCGCACTTACATGTGAACAACGAGATCCCTGGCTAATTTTCATATTGTTATCAAAGTTGGATGCCGAAACGCGTCAAGCATGGGCAAAGCGCGCAGAATCTGAGGAAGTTTGTGTGTCCATCAACCAATTTCTGAGATTTTTAATTTCACGTTGCGACACCTTAGAAGCTAGTCAACTCGTTCGTACACCACAGGGTCGACGATTAGCTGCAACACACCACGCGGATGCGCACCAAAGACGGGTTGAGCCACAGTGTTCTGCATGCCAGGAGAATCATCCACTTTTCAGGTGCAACCAGTTCTTAGGATTGGACATCGCAGCTCGCCGAGACTTTCTGAAGACTAAGAAGCTCTGTTTCAATTGCCTCAGCCCCTCACACATGGTTGGCAATTGTACATCGAAGCACTCGTGTCGAATCTGCCATCGCAAACATCATTCCTTGGTTCACGGGTCGCTACAGCAGGGTGACCATGGTCTCAACGTTGCGCAAGCAACCATTGCCAACAGCGATCTTCCTTTAAGTTCACGACCTGAATCTTCAACTGTAATCAAACAACCTCAGTTGCAGAACAAGGAGACCATTCCTCCCACTGACAGCAACTGCTCTCACCATACCCTGGAAAATATTCCGATTGCAGGTTCGCAAACACTATTGCCAACCATCCTCGCAGACGTCATCGACGCCTGGGGAAATACTACAACTTGCAGGATGCTCCTGGACTCAGGATCTACGATAACAATGGCATCAGAATCATTTGTCCAGCGGATAGGCGTGAGTCGAACGTATGCACGGATTTCAGTTCTTGGTCTCGTTACCCGAGGACGCGCATACTCTGGTCCCTATATACTGGAGAAAGAAAATCCTTTGGTAAAGACTTTCCCATAGCTCTTAATACAATTTTTGGTTCGACTATTGCAGGTTCTTACACTGTAATCGATGAAACAATAGTTCCTGCCGCCTCACATCACGCAGACCTTGACACAATGGTTCGATCGTTCATGGAGATGGATGGTATTCAACCAAGTCAGGCACTCTTAGACGCCAGTGATCCAACAGAACGTCATTTTGTGTCCACCCACACGCGCTCCAAAGACGGAGTGTATATTGTCGAGTATCCCTTCAAGGATGAAGCGCCACCTTTTGCTTCAACTCTACCACAGGGAATCAATCGCATTGTCTCATTAGAACGTAAATTTCGTCGAAACCCGGAACTTAAGCAGCAATACACGAGTTTTTTGGATGAATACTTGCAACGTGGTCATATGGAACAGCTTTCAGCAACTCAAGTTGAGGAGCTCTCTGAGACGTGCATATATTTGCCGCATCATGCTGTAATGAAACTGGATAGCATAACTACCAAATGTCGGGTAGTTTTCGATGGATCTGTAAAGGACAGCTCTGGGATTTCACTCAACGAGAGACTTCATATTGGTCCACCAATTCAGCGTGACCTTATTGGAGTTTGCTTACGTTTCCGACAGCACCGATATGTCTTGTGCGCCGATATTGAAAAGATGTTCCGTGGAATTCAGGTTTCTAAGCCCCACACCAATTTTCAAAGAATGGTTTGGCGTAAGAATGAGAATGAACCACTGCTTCATTTTCGCCTGTTGACGGTTACCTATGGTCTAGCACCCTCTCCATATCTGGCTATTCGAGTTTTAAAGCAGTTAGCTGAAGATCATTGCCTAGAGTACCCGAAAGCAGCACGCGCTTTAACCTATGACGCTTATGTAGATGATATCCCAACAGGATGCGACTCAATCGAGGAGCTCTTGGTACTCAAAACTGAGCTGGTTGGTCTTTTAGACCAGGCGAAGTTTAGATTACGAATATGGAGTTCCAACTGTTGGCGCCTTCTGCAATCGGTACCTTATGACGATCGATGTTACGACTCTATACAACTGGACAACGGGTCAATCGTGGGCCCCCTGTTAAGATCCTCGGGATTCAGTGGAATCCAGGTCGAGATGTGATGTTCATTAAAATGACGGAATTCGATACGAGTAATATCCTTACAAAACGAGAATTATTATCGCAACTTTCCAAAATCTACGACCCGCTTGGTCTGGCCGCTCCAACCACCGTATTACTTAAACTTGTATTTCAAGAAAGTTGGACCTCAGTAATGCATTGGGATGACCCGATTCCTGAAGCTATGAGCTCACGCTGGAGAGCGTTAGTTGAAGTTTTACCTTCGCTAACAAACTGTCAAGTGCCTCGATATATTGCCTCTCCATTTCAACACATTCAACTGCACGGATTCGCTGATGCATCTATGCATGCCTATGAAGCTGTAGTCTACAGTCGGGTTGCAGTTGGAGATCGTTTCCACATCACTCTTGTAGCTGCGAAAACAAGAGTGGTGCCACTCAAGCCAGTATCCATTCCACGTTTGGAACTGAATGCTGCTCTGCTCCTTACCCGTTTACTGACCATAATTATAACTTCATTAACAATTCCTATTTACAGCACCAATTGCTGGACAGATTCAGAGATAGTGCTACACTGGCTATCTGCACCACCACGGCACTGGAACACATACGTCTGCAACAGAGCCGCTGAGTTACTGAACGACTTTCCACGTAGCTGCTGGGGCCATGTACGTTCAGAGGATAACCCTGCTGATTGTGCCTCCAGAGGACTTCAACCATCCAAACTTTTGGAGCATAGACTTTGGTGGAAGGGTCTATCCTGGCTGGCCATGCCACAATCCGAATGGCCACCGTCAACCAGCAAGTTTCGAGTTTTGTCTAATTCCGAGGTCGACATTGAGAAACGTTCAAACCAGCCAACAACTCTACATATCGCCGAGTTGCTAATCAAATAGATATCATCGTGGACGCGTTTGGTTAGAGTAACTAGCTATTGTTATCGCTTTGTTCAAAGACTTCGCTCACCTAATAGGTCTACGTCTACATTTCTCACGTCAACAGAGCTGCAGGCAGCACAATTCCAACTCATTCGGCAGATCCAACGAAAGGCTTTTCATAAGGAGTACCAGAACCTAGAAGATCGATGTCAGCTTCGCAACTAAAACGATTTTCTCCATTTATTGATGATTATGGAATAATGCGAGTAGGAGGACGAATCGGTAAGTCTACTCTTGGTTACAACGCCAAGCATCCAATTTTGATTCCAAAGAGTTCTCCAATTGCTGCATTACTCGTTCGACATTTTCATGTCATAAGTTTCCACACCGGAGTTGATGCAACATTCATCAATATTCGTCAGCAGTTTTGGATCATGGGAGCCCAAAACCTCGTCAGAAAGGCTATTTTCCGATGCAAACGCTGTTTTCTCCAACGCAGGGCCACCAGTAACCAGATAATGGGAGAGTTGCCTACTCCTCGAGTTCAAGCAAGCCGCTGTTTTCAACATACAGGCTTGGATTAAGCTGGTCCCATCTCAATCAAGGAGTCAAAGGGACGCACACCACGGATCGGAATGGCATGGTTTTCAATATTCATATGTCTAACAACTAAGGCACTTCATATTGAAGTTGTAAGCGACCTAACTACCAAGGCCTTTATCGCAGCATTTCAACGGTTCATCGCCCGCCGATCAAGGCCAACCGATCTCTTCTCAGATAACGGATGAAGAGTTAGCCAACTTTTTCGCCAACGAAGGAATTACTTGGCACTTCATACCACCTCCTGCACCCCATTTTGGAGGTATATGGGAAGCGGGAGTTCGATCAATTAAACTACATATGCGACGTGTTTTGGGAACAACAGCTTTAACGTTCGAGGAACTTTCTGCAGTCTTGACGCAGATTGAAGCCATCCTCAATTCACGCCCTCTTTGCCCATCAGGGG
Source organism: Scaptomyza hsui (assembly GCA_018152825.1). NCBI lineage: Eukaryota > Metazoa > Arthropoda > Insecta > Diptera > Drosophilidae > Scaptomyza > Scaptomyza hsui. The sequence continues at coordinate 527,738 of JAECXO010000070.1, forward strand.
ACAATACTTTAGATCCGACATCTCTACAGGAACGTACAAAGTGGCATTTGGAGAATGACAACTTAAGCGTCGATACTCTGGTCGTACTTAAGGAACCTCATCTACCACCATCCAAAAGGATCCTAGGACGTATCACTGAGGTGCATGCTGGTCAAGATGCAAGGGTCAGGGTTGTTACAGTAAAAACCGCCCACGGAGTTTTCAAACGCCCAATCACAAAGGTTGCTGCACTGCCTCTTTGCTGAACAACCGTTCAGGGGGGCCGTATGTTTGGGACCCAGACACCCTGTATATATATTCTTATTCATACTTGGTTCTTAAACGCCGTTCGGTGCGTTATCTATTATTGTCATCCACAAGCACACGCACATGGAGAGGGCGCAGCTTGACTTGGTTTGTATGCGTGAAAGCTTTCCCTAACGCATGGTTACAGCCAGTACTTTTCCATACATAAACTTTAACTGTATCTTGTTTACTACCTAATTCTGGCTATTCTTGTATTTTTGCAAGAACGTACAGTCAGTCATACTTTTGTTACCAATGCAACCACAGCGCATCGCGATCACCTGATTAAATTAATTAATCGGTGAAAAACAAATATACAGAAAATTAAACAGTGACACTTCTGGCGTTTCATTTATAAACACTTAAATTTGCTTGTTCTCTTCATCCCCGTTTTGCAAGCTTGGCTTGATCGTCTGTGTAACACATTCGTTGTTGTGCTTGCGCTCGCGCCAAATTCTCTCTCTCTTGCTCTTTAAAACACCCGCACCCCACATTTTACAGCTGTTGCCCACAAAGTGGCTGCAGCAAACGTTTCACTTGCTTATTTTCGGTCGCTTGGACCTTTTTTTTTCGTTTGTTTGACCACACATTGTTACATAGTTGCGGTGCGTGTGCGAGGGTAGCTCTCAAAGTTAGTTGAACTTTTGTGTGCGTGTTTAAAAGTAGTTTTTTTCGTCAGCTTAATTATGTCTGAGTCCGAAAAGCCAACAGCAGCCAAGCTAACCAAGCTGGCATTATGTCAACAAAGATTTGACAAGGTCAGTGCTGATATTGCTCGCATGCAAACAGCCTTGAAGCTTAAGCAAATTTCATCTGATAAAACAGAACTAGCTTGTCGCTTAGAACTTTTAGAGGGGTATATTGAAATGGCAATGAATCCAACCAATGAAAGTAGAGGGCCGTTAGAGGATTTGTGTGTCGTAACAAAAGCATTGTTTATGAATGCAGTTAAGCCAAGGGCCGACACACATACGCAAAATGACTGCTCAATGAATTCGAGCCAGCGATCTCAGCTGCCGAAAATGCGTTTGCCAAAATTTAGTGGCAAACATTCGGAGTACAAAAATTTTATGAGCCTTTTCCAAAGTCTCGTTGATGACGATGCTTCTTTGACAAACGTAGAAAAATTTAATCATTTAGTGTCGTGTTTGTCAGATGAAGCATTGGGCGTAGTTAAGCCATATCAAATGACAGATTGTAACTACCCTAAGGCCCTAGCCAGTCTAAATTCGGTTTATGACAATAAATGTCTAATATTCTTCGATACTGTTGCTCAGTTATTCGATTTGCCAAGCATGACCAAGCCATCTGCATCGAGTTTAAGGTTGATGATAGATACAGTGTCTGCGATAAATGCATCGCTGTCGTCTTTGAGTGACGACAGAGACATTGCGAATGCAACGTTAAAACTCAAAAAATGTGTCTCAATTGCTAGACCGTGGGGCATACAGTTTCGACTTGCAAGGCGTTGAAGTGTCGAGCGTGTTCTAAGCCGCACCATTCTCTGCTTCATAGGTATAGTGCACCAGTGCAAGGTGAAGCAGCGGCACTTCAAGCCTCAACTTCGGAGGCATACGTGGGTAACGTGCTTAATGCAGATCAAGTCGTTCTTGCTACTGCTATAGTAAATATTAAAGATAGATTCGGACAGTTGCATCCGGCAAGAGCTTTGCTCGATAGTGGCTCTCAGATAAATTTGATGTCTGAGAGTATGGCACAGAGGCTTCGGCTTAAACGTGAGCCAACTTCCCTCGCTATCGCAATGGTAGGTGGTGCAACAACGGATAGCAAACATAAGGTTTGTGCATCATTTCAGTCTCGTTTGAATTCCCACACCTTTGACGCTGAGTGTTGGGTATTAAAGTCAATTTCCACATCTCAGCCTGGACAGTCTCTTTCCACATCGAACTGGAAAATCCCAAAAAATATTAAGTTGGCAGACCCCGAGTTTTATAAGCCAGCTAAGGTGGATGTTAGAGCTGGAGAAAACATCGATTGCACTATCGATCAATCGATGGTTTTCTGTATTTTGAAGAAATCGATGCTTTGTCACCACTATCGATTGTCTTGGCGCCTAAAAACAAGCGTCAGCAAATTGCGAACAAAAACTACAAATTATTAATGCGGAATAAGTTTATAAATATATAATAAATATACCATGGAGAAATACATTACAAGTAAGTTTTATTTTCCAATCGCAATTGTGCTCCTTAATGAGTTAAAACACAATGTTTCGACTATGAATGCATCATGACGAAATGAGTCAAAGGTGCCACCGTCGTGAAACAAGTGGCCATTATTGTATAAGTGAAATGCACTTTGTCGACAAGTCAAGCAAGGTCAATAATGCGCCCATTGTGAGAGTGCTCGTTATTCGACTGAGGCACCTTATAGTTATTTAATCATAATACGCAGGTTTTTTCGATTATATGCATATGGCACGCGGCCCAAACATTTTTGGTATACTATTATTTATATATTTGCACTTACAGTAACTTCTACATCTAAAGAAAACGAAGCTGTAGATGATTGTTCCAGCCCACAGCTCACACGAAAAAGGGATAAAATTTCAGTGGTGTGGCAGTTTTTTGAAAGAAAGGAGAGTACGCCGCGATCTGCAAACTGTGCGGAAAACAGTACAAAACTAATACTACGAATCTCATGGATCATTTAAATCGAATGCATCCGGATGCACTAAATAATGAAAAGGTTGAATTGAACCATGGTATAAATACATTTTTGCAGAGGAGCTTGCCATATTCAAACGGATCCGCAACTAAGTTAAAATTTGACCATTTGGTTATGCAAATGATTTATTCTGATATGCAGCCATTTAATATAGTCAATGACAAGGGTTTCCGCAGTCTTTTAAACGGGATGGATCCTAGGTACCAAATACCAAGCAAAACATATTTTCGGGACGTTGTGCTAAACACGGAATACGAAAATCTACAAAAAAAAAAAAATTGAGAGCTTTAATTGACTCTATTGACCATGTTGCCATAACAACAGATGGCTGGACATCTAAGGCCAATGAAGGCTATCTCACTGTGACTTGCCATTTCATAAACAGCCGCTTCGAACTGAAATCCGCTGTATTGTCAACCGAAAAACTATTATCGCCAACAAGCCATACGTCTGTAAATATTGCAGACTCTCTACGCATCATTTTTAACAAATGGAGCTTGGCGAACAAGATCTTAGCGATTGTGTCTGACAATGCTGCAAACATGAAAAGAGCCTGCGAGATTCTTCAAATAAAGAACGTTCCTTGTTTTGCACACATATTTAATTTGCTTGTCCAAGATTTGCTCAAGCAACCGTTTTTAAGAGATATTCTTAGCAAATTCAAGCTGATTGTGGCATATTTCAAAGGCAGCACTATATCTAAAAATTCGCATATTATCCAACCAGCACCACAAGCAGAATCTAAGCGTTTCTCCTTTATGAAGGAGAAAATTGGAAAAAAAAAAGTCATATCGTCCAAGAGTGACGCAATAATTCTAATGAGGCAGCATTTAGAAAAACCAAATGCTGCAGAAGAATGCAATCAAGGTAAAGAAAAGTAAATTAATTTGAAAAAAAAAACAAAACAACTAATATTAACTTCATTAGGTTTAGGAATGCTCTCAGGATATGCTGAATTTAAAAAATGTGGCAAAAAAGTTTCTTTGCGTCAAAGCATCGTCGTGTGCAGCTGAAAGAATTTTCAGCAAAGCCGGGCAGATAGTTTCAGAACGAAGATGCTCTATTAAACCTAAGGTGATAAGCTTCTATTCCTGAACAAGAACACAGATTTATTTAATGTTTAAACATTCTCTTAAATACCCCTTATTGATTGAAAATCACAACGGGCATTGTGCACACTTTTGTATACTTATTGTTTTGCTTATTATCTTTTCGCTTCATTTAATGAAACTGTTTTTTATTTTTTAATTTGTTAATTTTTTTTTTGTAATAAAGAAATATTACAAAAAAGCCAATTCTGCCTTGCACATTTCTAAAAAAAAAAAAAAAAAATTGACTCTGTTGAATATATAAAAATAGGTTTTTTTTATGACTTAAATACGTTTTTTATGACTAAAAAGTGATTTTTAAAAAATCACAAAACATCGATGTTTCATCGATGTTTCGTTCTAAAAACATCGGGAACATCGATGGTGGCAAACATCGATGTTTCTCCAGCTCTAGTGGATGTTTTATTGGGAGCTGAGCTGTTCTATGGGTTATTGTGCGTTGGGCAAATAAAACTACATTCCGAGCTGCCTATTATGCAAAAAACATTGCTCGGCTGGATTGTTGCGGGCAAATGTACTGGACAGGCGCGTCGGCAACAGTTTAGTAATAGTTCGGTAGCTCAAGTGTATAGTTGTTCTCTCGACTCCTTAGTAAATCGTTATTGGATCAGTGTCCAATTGAGACCGATCCTAAAGTTCTGGGCCTGTCCTTTCAAACAGCTGAAAAGTGTTTTTTGCAACTTGAGCACAAACTGTCACGGGATGACACACTTAGAAATATGTATCATGACTTCATGAAAGAGTATTTGGATTTGGGACATATGTTCGTTCTGAAGTCTGCTCCTCTAGAACAGCATTATTACATTCCTCATCAATGCGTTCTGAGACCTGAAAGTACCTCAACCAAACTTCGTGTTATTTTTGATGCTTCCAGCAAAACATCAACAGCAGTGTCGCTTAATGAAACACTAATGGTAGGGCCCACTATTCAGAGGGAGTTGTATTCAACATTGGTCAACTTTCGGTTGAACAAATATGCCGTAACTGCCGACATTTCAAAAATGGCGTTTCTGAGGAAGATAGAGACTTCCAACTTGTCTTGTGGAGAGAAAACACTTCACAAAGCATACAGGCATACAGATTGAATACTGTTACATATGGTACAGCGTCAGCACCCTTTCTGGCTGTACGTTGTTTGTTTGAATTGGCAAATATATACGCACAATCACATCCCATTGGTGCGGAAGTGATTCGAAATTGTTTTTATGTTGACGATATGCGGGCAGGTGCAGACAGTTTAAGGGAACTGGACACCATTTGAAGCCAGGTTCGTGACATATTGCTCGCTGGAGGATTTCCATTGGCCAAGTGGGCTTCCAATTGCCAGACTCGGTCTGGTGAAACTGAGGAAATCAGTATCAAAATTGATGAGCAAAGCTCAGTTAAGACGCTTGGAATGCGTTGGGCACCTCAAGAGGATGTGTTTAAATACCATCTTGACGTGGATAGTTTTGCCTCCCTGAAACCAACAAAACGTAACATTTTGTCAATAGCCACTCGTTTGTTTGACCCTCTTGGCCTATTATGTCCAATTGTCACTGAGGCAAAAATGTTACTACAGGACTTATGGAGGCTAAAGGTAGATTGGGATGAGGCTATTCCTATGAGTTTACACACTGCATGGAATAAGTTTACCACTACCTTGCGGGATTTGCACAAAATTTCAATTCCCCGTTACGTGTGTTTGACTTGGTACCAACGGGTTCAAATTCACGGCTTTGCTGACGCGTCCAGTCACGCCTATGGTTGTTGCATATACGTACGAACATGCAACAACGAAGACGTTCGCGTATCCTTGCTCACGGCAAAGTCTAGGGTAGCTCCGCTTAATGTGAAAACAATACCCCGGTTAGAGCTTTGTGCAGCACTATTACTGGCCAAACTTTGGCAACAAGTGTCAAGCACAATGACCAAATTCACGATAGAAAGCGTGAATTTCTGGTCAGATTCGCAAGTCACATTGTATTGGTTGGAGCGTGATTCGGGTACTTTGGGTACATTTGTCGCGAATCGAGTCACAGAAGTCCAAGAATTGTCAACTGGAGTCGTGTGGCGTCACGTTCCAACGGATGATAACCCAGCAGACTTGGTTTCAAGGGGAACCGATATTAATGAAATTGTGAGTTCCTTATGGTTCAAGGGACCAAGTTTTCTAATGGCAGAAAATGATCGATGGCCTCAACTTCATCAGTTCGAGATAGCGTCAGAAGTTAAAACTTCTGAAGACAAGAAGAGTGCAATTGTCTGTGCACTAGGGGTATCTGACGCTGAATCTAATTGCATCGTGCAACTGATAAACCATCAGTCAGTATTTTCTAAGCTGGTCCGTATAATGGCTTACGTACTTCGATTTTGTTTCAAGCAGCTTAGAGGTGATGCGCTTATTGTATCTGCGTCAGAAAGAAGAATTGCATTCTTAAAGCTGATCGCAGTCGTAAAAAGCACAACATGTAGCAATGAATATAAATTGTTGAAAAAATCGGCAGTATTAGTTCCAACGCTGCAGTCATTGAATCCATTCATCCACGAAGTTGAGGAAAATGGCATCAAATGTAAGTTGATTCGAGTAGGAGGGCGTTTGCTACACGGCCCTATCTCGTATGACGCTAAGTTCCCTCTTTTGCTACCTAAGAGTTCTGCGTTTGTCCGCATTTTTATCAGGCATTTGCACCTTAGGCACTATCATGCAGGTGCAAAGGTTCTTGTGGGATTGTTGAGGCAGCAAGTTTGGGTGGTCAATGCCCGAAGTTTGTGTACTGCACTTGTTAGAAGTTGCGTTGTATGCAAATACCTGTTATATGCAAAAATTTCAAATTACAGTACATCATGCGCAAATTTAATATGAAAATGTAATTGCTTGTATGGAAATCGCTTATAAGCAAATATCGCTTGTTTGCAAAAATTTTTACCAAAATTTGAGCTTCTGCACACTATTTTAATCGGTTATAAGAAAATTTTTCAGCACTGTTCCCGTAAGTTGAATTATCGATTGACTATCATCGATGTCTAAACATATGACTTTGTAATCATTTATGCAGCAATGTCGCGCCATATTCTTACAGCTAAGCAAAAAATTGTTGTTTTAAATGACCTAAAAACCATTAAATTATCAAAAAATACTAGCTGCGAAGTACAAAGTAAGCGTCAGCACCATTTCGCGCTTTAAAAATAATGCAAGTAAGGTCCGTGCTGTGACCAATCCTAATAATAAAAAGGAGAGAAAAAGCACACATTTTCGCTTGGAAACAGCATTGTTGACCTGGTTTCACCAAATCCGTTCTCAAAATGGAATAATTAGTGGACCAGTCTTGCTCGCTAAGGCACAGGAGTTCGCCATAAAGTTAAACGAAGCTGGCTTCAGCGTTGGTGCAAGCGAAATTCTATTAACATTCGGAAAGATTCACGGAGAAGCAAGTGAAAATAATACAGCAAGTGCGGCCGCTTTTATCTCTGATCATTTGCCTCATATTCTGGACAAATTCACTCCGGAATGTATATTTAATGCTTATGAAACCGGATTGTACTACAAGGCACTGCCAAATGGAAGTTACAAAGGCAAGAATAAAAATCCAAAAGGATTCAAGACCCAGAAGCAACGCATCACATTGCTTCTCCTGTGCAATGCCACTGGTACATTTAAACGAGCTTACTGTATTGGAAAGTCAGCCAAACCCCGGTCTTTTAATGGAAGAGTGGTGCCACTTCCATACTATAGCAACAGAAGCGCATGGATGACGAGCGTTATTTGGACACCAATACTTGTTGATCTTAATAAGGATTTGCAGAAAGAGAATAAACACATTTGTTTGATTATAGACATTGTGTAACACAAAAATTAAATATGTACATTATCTGTAAGTAAGAAAATAAAAATGAATAAATTATATCTTATATGCAATTTTTTTCTTACAACCGATAGATTGCTTATATGCAAAGGACTTGCATACAACCGACATCCGTTTATATGCAAATTTCGCTTGTATGCAAACATATTGCTGCATTATAGCTTTTGCATATAAGCGATATTTACTGTAGTTTTTAAAAATTATATATTTAATTTCATGTGACTGGTGTCTATTCTGGGGAGGATTGGGTAAACCCAGATAAAACCCAATCAGATCATTTAAACTTAACAAACATGACTTCAATATCATCAGGATAATAACATTATATAATAGTTTCATAATAATTAAGGATAAATCAAATTAAGAAACTTCAGATAATTTAAATCAGTTGCGAAGTATCTTTAACTTTGTTGCTGTTAACGTCAGTCTTCTTGGTGTCGTCCCATCTGCCTTCTTAATTCAATGAATTTCCCAGCAGGTAACGGTTTTGTAAATATATCGGCCAGCTGATTTTCTGTATGAATATATTCAATGAATATGATATTATTCTCTATCTGTTCTCTAGCAAATGATATTTAATATCGATATGTTTTGACCTCTTGTGGCATGAGGGATAACTGGCTATGCTAATACAACCCTGGTTATCTTCAAATATTTTTATTGGCTTATCAAGTTTGATGCTAACACTTTCTAAGAGAGACTTTAGCGATAATGCTTCTCTTACAGCCTCAAAAAAAGCCATATATTCTACTTTAGTGGATGAAGCTGCCACTCAATTCTGCCGCTGTGTATTCCAACAAATAGCATTTCAATAAAACATTTAAAAACGGATGGTAGGGAGTCTGCTTGCAAAGGAGTGAGCCGGGTGGTAAACATCGCCAGCTATCATGTTATCAAATTTGGTGACTAGCTCAAAAACTGTGGAAGATAACTGAGCTGAGGTAGGCGTGGCATCAACATTTTTAAATCAAATCTTTTTAATTGTCACCATTTATCTTCCTACCAAGTTTGGTGGCTCTAGCTCAATAACTGTTAAAGATATAGCCGATTCCAATTTTGTAAGGCGGGTGGCTTGGGTGGGCGTGGCATCCATAATTTTTTGCAGATCTTTGGTAGATGTTGCCTTCTATCTTTCTACCGAATTTGGGCTCTAGCTTTAAAACTGTAAGAGAAATCGAAGTTTTAGTTTTTAAATGGTGGGCGGCAGATGTGGGCGCGGCAGCCAAATTTGATACAGATTTTTTGCAGATATGACCATATATCTTCCTACCAAATTTGGTGACTCTAGTTCAAAAAATGTGGAAGATACACGCATAACCGTTTTAACAACGGCAGATGGTGGGGGAGGAAGGTGTGGGCGTGGCATCCAAATTGTTAATGCAGTTTTTGGAAAACTTCACTACATATCTTGACACAAAACTTGGTGTCTCTAACCCAAAAAACGTGAAAACTATGAGCGTTTCCAAATTCAAGGAGAAGGGGGAATGGGGGCGGAATCAGGGGGCGTGGCATCCAAAATGTTGATGCATTTTTTTGGGGAACGTCAATATCTATCTTGACACAAAAATTGGTGGCTCCTGCCCAAAAAATGTGAAAACTATAGGCGTTTCCAATTTCAAGGAGCAGGGATGATGGGGGCGGAAGGAGTGGGCGTGGCATCCAAAATTTTGATGCAGTTTTTTGAGGGACGTGACTAGCTATCTGCGTGCAAAATTTGGTAACTCTAGCTGTAAGAATGTGAGAAATATTTGGTTTTATCGATTTTCAGTTATCGAATTTATCGATTTCCCAGCCTCCTCGTAGGCGTGGCAACTCAATCTTGACACTTTATTTGTCTCGCCCATAGACAAACAAAATTGCAAAGTTTCAAGTCTCTAGCTTTACGGGTGTCGAAAAAAATTGCGTTCATACGGACGGACACCATGACGGGCATTGCACATCAAAGTATAAACACCCCCAAATATAAAAATACGCACAATATTTTCTGTTTAATGTGAGCTAGATATGAATTTCACAATCTACACAAATTCTTATGTTACTCTCGACTCGAAATGTCATCTATCGTTCGCTTCTTTTGTTTCAATTCATATCAGCATGAACTGTCAAGACAATGTATGAAATTGCATTAGAATGACAGCAAATACATAGTTTAAGATTCTAGAAAAGAAAAGTAAACAATCATTTTTATAGAGATAGAGAAGAGAAGAGAAGGGAATAAATGAAAGAGAAGAAGAGAAAGAGAATAGAGAAAGAGAAGAGAAGAAGAGAAAGAGAAAGAGAAAAAGAAAGCGAAGAGAAGAAGAGATAGAGAAGAAAATAAAGTTTATAGTTTTATATTACTTATCGCACCAAAAATATATTTTTCGAACTTATATTTATACGAGTTCTTATAGATATTTTGAAGGAGTGCAAAGACTCCTACACAAAAATACCGACAAGGCAGGAGTTTTAAGTATTTATATATATTCGGGACAGGGTACATTAAGAGCTGAGCGCGCATCACTGATGCTACCGGGCATCACTGAAAAGTATCATGTGCGAGCTCGCTCAGAGAGTTTGCACACGACACGCAAGCATCGATGCAGCAGAAAGCGCAACAGCAGAGACGAGGCCGCGAAAAATACAGAAGCAGCAGAGCCACTAACGACTACCGCAGCGAACCGAACGAGAGCAGGCGGACATCGAGAGCGGAGTCGGCAGCTTAGGGGCAGAGACCTCGCTGGAGAACATGTAACAAGTGCGGAAGAATAGAATAGAAAAGGACAACACATTTTTCGAGACGAGACAATGGAGCGCGGGTAAGCTGGGCTGCAGGGGGACAATGGGCGGGATGATAGTTTTTGTTGTGCGGTGTGGTTAGGCAGGTGTCGGACAATAAGATTAATAAAAGTGCCAAATATTATGTGCAGCAAATAGTGTTTGTGTAGTTATGGGAACAGCCACGGCATACCGCTTGGCCGCAGTACGTGTTCCGAGCGTTTCTCTGCATGTGTTGTGGCGATTCGGTACTGCCCGACCACCGGTAGTGACACCAAAACGCATTCCGAGGGTTTCTCTGTGCGATTTGGTGGACCTGAAGGTGTCCCTTGGCTTTCCTCCCCTCCCATTTCTTTGTAGTTTAGTCCGCGTAGTTGGCAGGGCGGTCGGCGATATCGCAAGGGATGTTCCGAGCCTTTCTCCGCATGTCTTGTGGTGTCCGGTATCGCCCAGGCTGCCTGTAGATCGACAAGCGCATTCCGAGTCAAGCGCCTTGGCGAGTCTGTCGGGGCCCCGCCACTTGCTCTCCCAACCCTTGCGTGTTCTGTACATGTCCAATCGCCGGTTGGTTCAAATGCCCATGTTTCAAGCGTTTCTCTGCATGCGTAGGTGAGCCACCGGAACCTCATAAGAGGGAAAACTACCGAAGCATCTCTCTGAGTCTCGGTATTTTATAAATTTATTTTAAAAGGCCCTGGACAGGACTGAGTTTCTACCCCAGCCCTAGAAAGCTTCTTTACAGTTGGCGCCCGAGCAGGGACTCTGAGATTTATTTTGTTTCGTTTGTATGTTTTGGACAACAGAAATAGCATTTTACCCAAGTTGTAGGATTTGTGACATAATACATGCTTTCGGCATGTCCGAAAGTACAGTCACGAGGGGGGAACGCAGACGCGAGCTGATTATTTTCTTCTTCATATGGAAAAAAATAACAGAGCCGGCGTAAAACCCCACGAAAACGTAGTCGCATACGCTTGAGACACGTCGGATCACGTGGTCAGCAGAATATGGGAGTTTTTTTGAGCTCAAGGTAATGCCTCTCTCGGTTTCACGCTCGAGAGGGCAACCGCTTGACAAAACATGTTAGGCACGCGATTATTTTGTGTTTTTTTGCTAACCAACCGCATTCGAGAACTTTCCCCGAAACATTTGCTCTCTGGAGTACAGTTGGCTTCACATTAACCATTTTTTTTGCAAACCTTTTTAATTCGTTTTTTTTTTGCGAGAGCCGAACACAGTACTCACGCATCAGTCGCAAACGCGGCGACCGAACCGAGCAACAGAGCGGCTCAGCAACAGAGCTACTTAGCAACAGAGCAGCGGAGCCGAGGACCAGCTGACGCAGCAACAGAGCAGAGCCGACGAAAATACGCAGCGGCAGCGCAGAGCCCATCAACGAAGACACCTACGCGACAGAGATCCCGAAGGCTGCACGATCAGGCAGCCGAGGCGGGTGGCCCAGCGTATATAAAGCAGACACCGACAGCTGGAGAGTTAGTTATCCAAAGGCAGCTAACCAGAGCAGTCATTCAAAGGCAGTTAACCAGAGTAGTGATTAAAAGTGACACAGTGCTTGTAAGGACGTTTTCTATGGCCGAGGTCGGCGTCTCAATCGCGTCCGGGGTCTTTTACAGATTATTTGTAAAATGCCGGAACACTGGAGTGAGCCGCACCGAGGTCGGGCACCAAGACGCAGACATATATGGGTCGGAGGGGTAGTACCGCCGCTCGGTTCGACACCTTCAGAGTGGACTAAGGGAAAGGCTGAGGGTCCAGGGTGATAACCCGGAAGACTCATCAGCTCCTTTCCTCAGACCACCCTTCGGCGTCGACCCGGCGTAAAGCCAGTCTTCGGGATACGAAGGAACGGGAACCAAGTACTCATCTGGCTCGGCTAGGGTAAGACCCGGAAGCCTTGCCAGCTGACCACCCGGTCCCGCCCACCTCGTTTTGCTCACCGGCCGCGCCATCGGACGCGTGCAGGTGGCCTAGGTGGCGGCCCGGGGCGCACAGGGTAAGACCCGGAATGCGTCCCAAACTACTCCACCCAGGCCCGCTACACTTGCAACGCGCGGGTATTACCCGGTTGTCGCTACACACGGATCGGACCAAGAGGCAGACATCGCAGAATCTAGAGTAAAACTCGGAGGATTCGATTTTCTGCCCCTCATGCCCGACCCATGTGGGCCGTATGGTGAGGCTACCCGAAGACAGAGGCTTCGACTACCCGCTGAAAGGGAAAAGAAAGGGTATAGTGGAGTGACAACAAAGAAAAACACACACCAAATATATATTCTAAGGTTTTATTCCATGTGTGTGTGTGCGGGGGTGTAGCAGGTGTGTTTGTGTGCAGCGGGTGTGAGCGTAGCGGTGTGTCCGCGGGTCCGTGTGTATGCTCCGGCGTGTGTGCCTGTGTGTGCGTGTAGTGTGTGCGTGTAGTGTGTGTGTGTGTGCGTGGGTGTGTAGCGTGTGTGTGCGTACGCTTGCCCAAAACGACTACCGGTACTGTCACTTGCACTATTACGTTACACTTGCACTTGCAGTCACTGTCGATCACTGTTGTTGTTGTTTTACATTGTCGTAGCCGTTGCTGTTGTTGTTGCAGGGGGGCTGCGCTGTCCGTTGCTGTTGGTAGCTGCTGCTGGCGTTGCTGTGTCCGTTGCTGTTGTTGTTGCCAAGGCTGGCGCTGCGGTGTCCGTTGCTGTTGTTGTTGTTGTTGCAGGTGGCTGCGCTTTCCGTTGCTGTTGGTAGCTGCTGCTGGCGTTGCTGTGTCCGTTGCCGTTGTTGTTGCCAAGGCTGGCGCTGCGGTGTCCGTTGCTGTTGTTGCCAATGCTGGGGCTGTTATGACCGTTGCTGTTGTTGCGGTTGTGACCGTTGCTGTTGTTGTTGTTGCCGATGCTGCTGTGGCCGTTGCCGTGGTAGCCGTTGCCGATGCCTTGCGTTGCTGTTGCGTGCGTACCCGCCGGCGCGTAAAACCCGACTCCTCGACCAAAATAAAAATCTCCTGTGCCAAAATCTGCATCCTAATGCCAGCTGCCGTAAGAGTGTTGAGCAACGATCAGTCTGGAGCATTTCGCGTTGCGCACTCCTTGTTGCGCATCGATCGAGCTTTTTGTCGTTTACGCGCTCTCCCTTTTGCGCATTGACCGAGTTACCAACACTACGGTCACTGACGACAAGCAGCTTTTGTGAGGTAGCAAAATGCTACTTCACACTCTCCCCTTACTTCGGGGACGATGACGGATGGTGTCCTTGCCGGCCGATCGTTGCTGTCGTTGCGGGCTACCGTGGTCGTCGCTGGCTGCTGATCGTGGCTTGCGATGATGGCGCTGCTGTTCGCTGCTGTCGCTTCTGCTCCCGCTGTTGTCTCTGCCGTTGTTGCCGTTGTAAATGCTGGCGCTAATGACGTCGTTGCCTCTTCTGTTCTGCTTCTTCTGTTGTTGTTGTGGTCGATGCTTGGTGCTACGCTGTCCGTTGCTGTTGTTGATGCTGTGATTGCTGTTGCTGATGCTGGTGATTACTTTGCTGATGCTGGCGCTACTGGGGCTGCTGCTATGGCTGCTGTTGCTGATGCTGGCGCTACTGGGGCTGCTGCTACGGCTGCTGTTGCTGATGCTGGCGCTGCTTCTGCTACTGTTGTTTGATGCTGATGCTGTGATCGCTGTCGCTGATGCTGGCGCTTCTGTGGCCGCTGCTATGGTTGCTGTTGTTGATGCTGGCGCTACTGGGGCTGCTGCTATGGCTGCTGTTGCTGATGCTGGCGCTGCTTCTGCTACTGTTGCTTGATGCTGGTGCTGTGATCGCTGTCGCTGATGCTGGCGCTACTGTGGCCGCTGCTATGGTTGCTGTTGTTGATGCTGGCGCTACTGGGGCTGCTGCTATGGCTGCTGTTGCTGATGCTGGCGCTGCTTCTGCTACTGTTGCTTGATGCTGATGCTGTGATTGCTGTCGCTGATGCTGGCGCTACTGTGGCCGCTGCTATGGTTGCTGTTGCTGCTGTGGCCGATGCTGGTGCGGTGACTGCTGTGGTCGTTGCTATGGCCGCAGCTGTTGCTTCTGCTCTCGCTGCTGTTGTCGTCCAACTGCTACCGCCTGTGATCGCCCGTTGCCCGACTCGAAGGTCACTTCGCGAATGGAGAGAGCCGCGTTCGTCTCGCCAGTGCTCGGGTCTTCCTTCGGGGATTCCCTGCCGTCTCGGAGGTCACTTCGCGACTGGGGACCTCGTTCGTCTCGCCAGTGCTCGGGTCTTCCTCCTGTGAGGTGGCTGTCGGGGGCGGTGCTGTGTTCCCTTCGGTGGCTGGAGCTAGACTACCTTTTCTGGTGCTAGCAGCCGGCCTTATATGCAGAACCGGCTGCTCTGCTAGCACCAGCAGCGGCGTTCTGCCTGCGTCGGCAGAGAGGGTCTCGTTGGCAGCGCGGCGACGCAGCCTTCTGCCGCCGGATGCCTTCGATGTTGTGGAACATGGGGAAAGGGTTGTGGATCAGGGCGTAGGGAGATTTTGGGGACTAGTGTACTTTCTACAAAACAACAAAAAAAAACGAAAGGACATAGAAAGGACAATAACAGACAAAACACTGCGCAATGGTGTCGTTCCCGGACCCCCCCTTTCTGTACAACCGTTGTACTAGTGGTTCTTTAGGCCACAAAAAGGGGAGGGGCTCCTTCTCAACAAGTCTTCCAGTGTCCCTGCTCGGGCGCCATCTGTAAGGACGTTTTCTATGGCCGAGGTCGGCGTCTCAATCGCGTCCGGGGTCTTTTACAGATTATTTGTAAAATGCCGGAACACTGGAGTGGCTCACTCCACCCAGGCCCGCTACACTTGCAACGCGCGGGTATTACCCGGTTGTCGCTACACATGGGTCGGGCATGAGGGGCAGAAAAGCGAATCCTCCGAGTTTTACTCTAGATTCTGCGATGTCTGCCTCTTGGTCCGATCCGTGTGTAGCGACAACCGGGTAATACCCGCGCGTTGCAAGTGTAGCGGGCCTGGGTGGAGTAGTTTGGGACGCATTCCGGGTCTTACCCTGTGCGCCCCGGGCCGCCACCTAGGCCACCTGCACGCGTCCGATGGCGCGGCCGGTGAGCAAAACGAGGTGGGCGGGACCGGGTGGTCAGCTGGCAAGGCTTCCGGGTCTTACCCTAGCCGAGCCAGATGAGTACTTGGTTCCCGTTCCTTCGTATCCCGAAGACTGGCTTTACGCCGGGTCGACGCCGAAGGGTGGTCTGAGGAAAGGAGCTGATGAGTCTTCCGGGTTATCACCCTGGACCCTCAGCCTTTCCCTTAGTCCACTCTGAAGGTGTCGAACCGAGCGGCGGTACTACCCCTCCGACCCATATATGTCTGCGTCTTGGTGCCCGACCTCGGTGCGGCTCACTCCAGTGTTCCGGCATTTTACAAATAATCTGTAAAAGACCCCGGACGCGATTGAGACGCCGACCTCGGCCATAGAAAACGTCCTTACATGCTTCAAAACATCCTTGACAAGTGAATCCTCACGCAACGAGCAGAACCAGCAGCATCACCCACAGCAGCACCCGTAAGCAGAGCCCATAGCAGCACCAGCAACAGTACTCGCAGCAGAACCCGCAGAAGTTCTGGTATGGGTGTAAAGTGGATCACCTTCCGTCGCAAGGACGAGCTACAGCAACTGGCCCAAGAGTTCGGGCTAGGAACTACAGGCACCTTGAAATAATTGCGGGGCAGGATTTCGGCGTTTGTCACCAGGGGCGAGCACTCGGAAGCAACAAGAGACCGCCTGATTGAACTGGAAGCAAGCTATGGGGACGCAGCCAGCCCTCGGGATGTTCGCTCACCGGCCGTGTCCCCGGGTCCAGAAAGCCGAGAACGCAAGGAGGACCATCATCAGCTTAAGGTGCCAGTGCCAGCATTGCCGATTTTTGCGCAGGAGGCCCTCGAACTTGCAAGCACCAGTGCCACAAGCAAAAGGGTGGTCCGGGAAGAAATCTCGTGCTCAATGCTGTCGGATAAATTGCGCAACTTGGGCATCGTGTTTGACGGCATCTTGGATCCACTTAGCTTCATCGAGAAACTCGAGGAGCGAGTGGCATCGTACCGTGTAAGTGTCGACCAACTACATCGAGCCATACCCGGTCTGTTTACCGGTCGGGCTGAACCGTATGCAAGATGAACCTTGGGAGTCAGTTAAGAAGGAGTTTTTGGACTTCTTCTTGCCGCCGCGGTACTTCCAACGCTTGGAAAGCATCATCCAGACTCGGTTCCAGCCTCCAGGGGAAGCGTTCCGCGACTATCTCATTAAGCTGCGGCTAATGATGCAACGAGCCCAATACTCGCCAGAACAGGAGATAGAGCGCATATATGAGAACCTTCTGCCGGAGTATCAACGATACGAATTTGACACGTTGGCCGCATTGATACAGCTGGTCACTGACTTTGAGACTAACGCAGGATGCACGCAACACTGAGCCCGCCGCATTCGTAGAGACAGCTCAGGCTAGTGAAGTATCAACGCAGGACGCACATGACACTGAGCCAGCCAAACTCGTAGACACAGCGCAGGCTTACGAACTATCAACGCAGGACACACAGGACACTGAGCTAGCCGACTTCGTAGAGACAGCGCAGGCAAACGAACTATCAACGCAGGACACACATAACACTGAGCCAACCGAACTCGTAGAGACAGCGCAGGCTAGTGTTGCACTAACGCAGGACGCACGCAACACTGAGCTAGCCGACTCCGTAGAGACAGCGCAGGCTAACGAACTATCAACGCAGGACACACAGGATACTGAGCCAGCCGAACTCGTAGAAACAGCGCAGGCTATCAACGCAGGACACACATAACACTGAGCCAACCGAACTCGTAGAGACAGCGCAGGCTAGTGTTGCACTAACGCAGGACGCACGCAACACTGAGCTAGCCGACTTCGTAGAGACAGCGCAGGCTAGTGAAATATCAACGCAGAACACACAAGACACTGAGCCAGCCGAACTCGTAGAGACAGCGCAGACTAGTGGAATAATAACGCAGGATGCACGCAACACTGAGCCCACCGACTTTGTAGAGACCGCGCAAGCTAGTGAATTGACAACGCAGGACGCACATGACACTGAGCTCGCCGACTACGTAGAGACCGCGCAGGCTAACGAACTATCAACGCAGGACACACAGGACACTGAGCCAGCCGAACTCGTAGAAACAGCGCATGCTAGTGTGGCACCAACGCTTTACGCACGCAACACTGAGCTAGCCGACTTCGTAGAGACAGCGCAGGCTAGTGAATTATCAACGCTGGAGAAAACGAAGAGCCAGCAGTACTAACCATGAACAAAGACGACAACGACGACAACTAAGCAACAGCAGCAGCGTCACGGGGGCCACTTTTACTGGCGAGCCAGTACAACGTCCCTGCCCCAGAACGGGGACAACCCAACAAGAAACGAGTAAAGAATAAGAGCTATCATCCACCACACCGCAGGGCTAAGTCATTCGGGGTAGAGTATTTAGATAAGATACATCATGTTTAGTCAGGACTATCTACGGGAGCATACAATTCGGTACGCGATAAACCGACAACGGCAGGTAACCGTCTTTTTACTTCCCCGAAGTAGGAAGGGAGTGTGAAGGAGTGCAAAGACTCCTACACAAAAATACCGACAAGGCAGGAGTTTTAAGTATTTATATATATTCGGGACAGGGTACATTAAGAGCTCGCTCAGAGAGTTTGCACACGACACGCAAGCATCCATGCAGCAGAAAGCGCAACAGCAGAGACGAGGCCGCGAAAAATACAGAAGCAGCAGAACCACGAACGACGACCGCAGCGACCCGAACGAGAGCAGGCGGACATCGAGAGCGGAGTCGGCAGCTTAAGGGCAGAGGCCTCGCTGGAGAACATGTAACAAGTGCGGAAGTGCGCGTGCCAAGAAAGGCGAAAACGGTCGAAGACACGTGGTGGATAGACATCGCCAACGGGGTCACAGCATCGACACAGACATCTGAGCAGGAGACACAGGACGACATAAGGATTACCAGGACATCGATCAAATAGAAAAGGACAACACATTTTTCGAGACGAGACAATGGAGCGCGGGTAAGCTGGGCTGCAGGGGGACAATGGGCGGGATGATAGTTTTTGTTGTGCGGTGTGGTTAGGCAGGTGTCGGACAATAAGATTAATAAAAGTGCCAAATATTATGTACAGCAAATAGTGTTTGTGTAGTTACGGGAACGGCCACGGCATACCGCTTGGCCGCAGTACGTGTTCCGAGCGTTTCTCTGCATGTGTTGTGGCGATTCGGTACTGCCCGACCACCGGTAGTGACATCAAAACGCATTCCGAGGGTTTCTTTGTGCGATTTTGTGGACCTGAAGGTGTCCCTTGGCTTTCCTTCCCTCCCATTTCTTTGTAGTTTAGTCCGCGTAGTTGGCAGGGCGGTCGGCGAAATCGCAAGGCATATAAATTTTATAATTTATAAATTTATTGTAAAAGGCCCTGGCCAGGGCTGAGTTTCTACCCCAGCCCTAGAAAGCTTCTTTACAATACCTATTAATCAGTATTGAACTTGATACATGGAAGCGCCATCTGGTGGTAACTTCCATTAATACGAATATCATATTCATCATACTGATTTTCATGACAATCGGTTGAACGGGGCAGACGTTGCTACACTGCAGCGCCACCTGGTGGCGAGTTTCATCTATGCACATGTCATATTCGTGTCCTCTAAGTAAAAATACATGGTCATACTGATGTTAATGGCAATCGGTTGAACGGGGCAGAAGTTGTTTGGTGAACGTTGTCACCAATTACGTTTATTTAAACTGATACAATTCGCTGCTTATAATTACCAAGACTTCATGGGTTTATCAGACGCTAGAGAAGAGAACTCTCAAGCGCGCGTCGAGTCTGCGATCTCTCGAGTTGCAGTTCGATTCATCGCTCCCAAACTCAGATGGCGTTGCCAGATATTTGGGTCGCTACATTACACCCCTTCCAGTGAAGTCGTCACGAATCTTGATTTAAAAATTGTACCCGCTTTTGCCTTTCATATGTTCTGAGGGGTTTAGGGTTCAATTCTTCTGCTTCCAACAGTTGGTCATCCTTTGCGAAAAAAAAAACCGGTTTGAGGCGGTCAACTGACACTGCAGTTTCCTTTACTAGGAGAGTGAAAACTCTGTCGTTTTCGCGTTTAATAATTTCATAAGGGCCAGTGTAGAGAGATTTCAGAGGCTGCTTAACGGCGTCAGTGCGTATAAATACAAGAGTGCAGCTATCAATTCCTTTCAAAAGAAACATCTTTTGTTTAATGTGATGTGCTGTTGATGTTGGTCGGATTTTCTGCATGTGTTCTCGAAAGATACTTAAGAAGGTTGAGGGATGTACTGTGTCGTCTGACTCTGCGAAAAATTCGTTTGGCAGTCGGATGGGTGCTCCATACAACATCTCCGCTGCGGATGCTTTGATGTCTTCCCTGAAACAAGTGCGAAGTCCAAGCAGCGCAGTTGGCAGTAGTTGTGGCCATGGCGTTCCGCTGTGACACATTAATGATGATTTAAGTAATCTGTGCCATCTTTCTATGAGACCGTTTGACTGTGGATGGAACGCCGTCGTGTGTATGTGCTTGCTTCCAATAAGATTTGCAAGTTGCTTAAACAATGCCGACTCAAATTGGGTGCCTTGGCCTGTAGTAATCGTTTTGGGAGATCCAAATCGCGATATCCATTGAGTCCAAAAAGCCGTGGCTATTGTCTCAGCGGTAGTGTTTGAAAGTGGCACCGCTTCTGGCAAACGCGAAAATCGATCTATCATCGTCAAACAGTATCGAAAGTTTTGTTGCAAGGGCATCACAATAATATCCAGGTGGACGTGGTCAAATCTGCCGTGTGGAACATTGATCTTTTCTGGAGAGAGATGATTGTGTTTGTGAATCTTTGAGCGTTGGCATGGAAGGCAAGACCTGCACCATTGAAGAACATCTTTATTCATTGAGGGCCAAACAAACTTCTGTCGTACCTGACGCACTGTGGCTCGACCACTGGGATGCGACAAGTTGTGAATATGCGAAAGAACCTTATTCCGCAGAGATTTCGGTATATACGGGCGAACGGTTCCTGTGGATACATCGCAGTAAAGTAAGATGTTGTTATCGTATTGAACTTTTTGCAGTTTTAAGGATGTCGAATCTTGCAACAGTTGTGTTAAATCAGGATCCGAAGCTTGTTCTTCTTCAATTTGTGGCAAACTGATTGCTGTAGGCATTGTTATTGCGCACAACCTTGAGAAGGCGTCTGCGCCTGTATTTTCAGATCCTTTTACGTGCAGAATTGTCGTGGAGAATTGTGAGAAGTAGTTCAAATTACGCATTTGTCGGGGAGATGCTTTTTCTGGCCGCTGTTGAAATGCATAAACAAGCGGCTTGTGGTCGGTTTTTATAACAAAAATGCGGCCGTCGACAAGATGTTTAAAGTATTTGATGGCCTCAAAAATAGCCAGCAGCTCCCGATCATACGTAGAATAATTCTTCTCAGTGGTGCTCAACTATTTTTAAAAAAATCCAAGCGGCCTCCACTCGTCGTCTATGCGCTGTTCTAATGCTGTTCCTATTGCGCAATTCGATGCGTCGTACACAAAACTGAAGTTCAGATTTGGGTGTTGGAAAGGACAGGAGCGCAGCGTCTGCAACACTTTTTTTGCATGCTTCAAAAGCTAAAATGAGTTCTGATGTCCACTCAATTTTGCGTTGATCGTTCTTTTTCACATCTTTTAGTAAGTCAGAGAGCGGAGCTTGTAAATGTGACGCTCGTGCTATGCATTTGCGATAATAGTTTATGACGCCCAAAAATCGACCCAGTTGGCTGATAGTGTCTGGACGATCATAGTTGTTAATGGCATCTACGCGTTCGGATGGTGGTTTTATGCCATGTTCGTTGATTGTGTAACTAAGAAAATTTACTTGAGATTGCGCTAGCTGACATTTGCTCAGGTTGATACTTAGACCATGCTTCTGAAGAACTTTTAAAACAGTTTGAAGGTGTTGCTCGTGTTCGGTGATGGAAGATGACATTACTAAAATATCGTCTATATAGCAATATACAAAATCCATGCCACGGAATATATTATCCATGAAACTCTGAAACGTTTGAGTCGCATTTTTCAAACCGAATGGCATGTACTGAAATTCTATCAGTCCGAAAGGTGTGCAAACGGCTGATTTACTGATGTCATTTTCTGCCATGGGTATTTGGTAGTATGCTTTAACCAAATCCAGCGTTGAGAAAATGTTTTTCTCATGATATGAGCGATCGGATAGCGATCTGGTACAGTTATTGCGTTCAGCTTCCGATAATCTCCTCATGCTCGCCAGCCGCCATCTTTCTTGGTGACCATGTGTAATAGGCTGGACCAAGGACTTTTTGATGGACGACATATGCCTTGCTCAATCAGGAAGTTGATTTCCTTCTTGGCAGTGACAAGTTTCTCAACTGATAGGCGTCGTGGTCGATCAGCGACTGGTGTCCCATGCGTTTCGATATAGTGGCGTACGTCGTGTTGCCTGGTGGCTCTGTTGGAAGGCTTTGTCACGTCGACAAATTCGTTAAGGAGTTCTCGAAACTTGAACATGCCTTGAACTGTGGGAACGGATGTTTGTTTCGCCTGTGCCAGGCATGCGGTTGTTGAGAGACCAGTGGTCGAGTCGATTAGTCGTCGGTTTTTAAGATCGATGAGAAGCTGAAATTCTGATAAAAAAAAATCTTCCCCAATGATCGGAGAGTGTACGTCGGCTATGATGAAGGGCCAACTATAATTTCGGCGAAGATCTAGGTTCAGCTGGGTGACGTACTTCCATAGGTGTGAATGATCGTCCGATTCGCAAAGTACAGTGTCAAATCGCTTCGGGTGGTTTTTTGCTTAAGCGTGCGTGGTATAACAGAAACCACAGATCCTGAGTCGATGAGGAAACGAATGTGGGATTTGCGGTCAGCTATATCCTTCAACGGTGTAGCAGCTGAGGCGGTGTTGGATTTTCGCCGATGGCAAAAGTAGCGTTTGTGTCACTTGCTTCGAGCATTTTGTCTGCTATTTAAGAAAGTGTCCAAGTCAGTTTCCTCCCAGACAGTAAGCAGTGGTCGAATAGACGCTGGCCAAAAAAAAGAGAGAGAATAATTTTCTCGCATCCGGGGTCCGGGGCTAGTCGACGCAAGTTGGCCAGGATCTCTGAAGGCTTCGTGCCTGTAGCACCTCCACCCTGCAGCAATCGGCGTAGTTTCGAGTCTGAAGGTTCATCGAATTTTTGTAGCAAGCGATTTTTTATTGCTAAATATTTGTTTTCGTTCGGTGGTCGAGTTACTTAATCTTCCACTGTCAACACAACATCCTCCTCCAAGTGAAGTGTCACCAGGTCAAACATGTCAGTGTCGTCAGTAATCTGGTGCAAGCGAAATGAGCGCTCTACTTGCGCAAACCACAATGTAGGGTTGCTATGTGCAAATTTTGGCAAGCGTACGGTGGTACGTGCGTGTGTGCGCGGCGTCTCATCTCTGTTTGTGGGCTCGCTTGCCCGAAATGACTCAAGTTGCAGCTGAAGATTTCGGATTTTAGCAACTACGTCTGCATTGGAATCTGTCATGGTGTTGGGCGTAGTCGATGATTCTTCTTCTTCAACAAAAATGAGTCGTCTACCTTTCAAACTTCGCAGATCGTATGGCCGTGTACGCATAAAGTGCGCCGTTTCTTAATTGTAAAATGCACGTACGTGTGTGTGCGAAAATTCCACGGAATCAAGAGAAACTTGCACTGGGTCGAAGTTTAACGTGTTTTCGACTGTCGGGGTCACCACTTTGGTGAACGCTGTCACCAATTACGTTTATTTAAACTGATACAATTCGCTGCTTATAATTACCAAGACTTCATGTGTGTCATAATGGGTTGATCAGACGCTAGAGAAGAGAACTCTCAAGCGCGCGTCGAGTCTGCGATCTCTCGAGTTGCAGTTCGATTCATCGCTCCCAAACTCAAATGGCGCTGCCAGATATTTTGGTAGCTACAGTTGCTACTTGGCAGCGCCACCTGGTGGCGAGTGGCATTAATGAGCATATTATACAAACCTTCTCCTTGGAAAAATACAAATATATATACCAATTTTCACAATAATCGGTCCAATAGTTTTTGAGTTCATCGATGACATACAGGCAAACATATATATATATATAAACTAGGTGACCCGGCAAACGTTGTTTTGCCATGTATATTATTTCCAGGAAAAGTTTTGTCAGTTCAACAAAAATTACTATCTACTATAAGTATGCGGGGATTTACTTATCAACTATGGCAGTTGAAAAAAAAAAAATAAAGATTAATCTCTCAGCGCAATTGAGTGTCCAATATTCTTGGTTAGTCCTCCTTTAGCCAACACAAACAAACTGGATGGATTTCCGACGCGAAAACATGCCACATATAGTTGACCCTGGAAAAAAGAATGGTGTTTCCAAATCTAAGCCACGTACAGACAATGTCTGGCCTTGTGACTTATTGATCGTCATAGAGAATGCCAATCTAATTGGGAATTGATTGCGTTTGAATTCAATTGACACATCTGTATTAGTCATAGGGATTCGTGGCAGCAACACATTTTCGCCTTGAAACTTTCCAATCAAAACGATGGCTTCAGTAACGCTTTTCATTAGTTCGTTAATGACTAATCGTGTGCCATTACACAGCCGTGGTGGGTTCAAGTTACGAAGCAGAATGATCGGAGATCCAACCTTCAATTGTAAATGGTGTGTTGGCATGCCTGGAATATCCAATGAATTTAAAAACTCAATCGGAGAGTTCACAGTTTTGTTTGTATCGCAAACTGCATCGATAGATTTGTATAACACCAAGTTCCCAGGCAACAATCCCACTGACGCCCACATTTGTTGTTGCCAAAATCGCTCTTTCTGCCAGCCACGATGAGTGTATTTTGCGAGTCGATGATTGAGCAGAAGTCCGTCTGTAGTTTTATGCGTAAAGTATTTTCATGTACAGCATTTTTCCCATCGCCAATATCTAACAGTTGTTTATAGAAAGTTTAGGCGGATATATCCTGAAGCATTTCAACGCGCATGTTCACCGTCAGTTGTACTTTTTCAACATAACGCCACAGTCGCGATGATTTTAAGCAAGCGTTGATTTCATCAGCGAACGTCGAACGTGGAATAACTGGAAGTGATTGTCTAAAATCACCTGAAGGGAGTAACAAAGTACCGCCAAACAGTTAATCTGTCACAATGTTTGTAATGGAACTCCTCCGAAATGGCTCGAGTGCTTGCGATTTTAAATAAATCCCCGCATACTTATAGTAGATAATTTTAGTTATTTTTGTTGAATTAAAAAAATTTTTCCTAGTAATAATATACATGTGAAAACAACGTTTGCCGGGTCAGCTGAACGAAACTTGGACAAGACATAGAAGCGTGTACAAAAATTATGCACCAAATTGTAGTAGGAAGAATACACATATGTTATTATCGATACTAAGATCGATACATAGATGTTAAGTGCAACCATGCATTACACTGTAACAGAGATATGTAAATTAGCATTAAGCTGTAAAACGGAGTTTAGTTGGTATTCTACAAGCTGTAAGAAAGTCGATCGCGGTCAACGATAATTAAAAAGAATAAAAGACAATTAAAAATAAAATAAGAATACTAAACTTCTACAATTTCAGAAGTCGGATGAACTTGTCGCAATGATTGAAATTGAAATAAAAAACTTTAAATTGGTGCAGCTTAAGAAGTGGCTGGCGGCATTAAAATTACCAACATCGGGCACTAAGGCGGAACTGGTAGCGCGACTTAATCATGTGTCTGAGTTACGGGGAAATGCACCGGATTTTGAGACAGACGAGGAGCTTGAAAACGCAGCAGATGGGCCATTAAATTTGTCCATAATAGAGAACAATGACGATGCAAGCAGTGGCGGCGATTTTGACAAAGAACATCAGACTGACGAAGAGAGGAACAGAGGAGCGGATCAGCAGCGCGATGAGGGTGCATTATTGAGGAGCTACAAAGAGAAAATATTGCAAATAAAAAATTGATCAGCGATTTGAAGCAACAAATTGGCGCGAACATCATAGGTTTTGGCGGCACGAGCGGCGGCGTCATTGGCAACGCTAGAAACATAAATAGTGGCAACGCCAATAATGAAGTTGGTAGCGCTGAAAATAGCAGTGCTGAAATGGTTGGCAATGCGAGCAGCACATATGGCGAGAGCACTGCAAATAGCAGTGCTGAAAAGGTTGGCAACGCGAGCACCACAGATGGCGGGATCACAGAAAATGCTAATGCAAATCAGCTGTTGACGACGGAGACTAAATTTTCAACTAAATTGGTGGCATTCGCAAAAGAAGCAGTGTTATAATTTAATGGCGACGCAAATGCTCTGAATTGGGTTGTTCATTTCATTGATGAAGCACGTGTGCGCATGCTATTAATTGCGAAACTAAAAGGATGTGCACAGCGCTGGCTGCAAGCAAGCTCGACGCGCATATTGATGCCGGTTGCTGATTTAAGTGAGCAGCTGATCAGGGCATTCGGAAGCAACGAGCAAAAGTCGGAAATGAGGCGGAAGTTTCAGCAGCGCATGTGGCATTGTAATGAGAATTTTGTAACTTATTATGAAGACAAAATTTCATTGGCGCAGAAAATCAGCATCGATGAAGAAGAACTACTGGAGCAGCTGATAGAAGGAATGCCGGTAAAAAAATATGCGCGATCAAGCGCGTATAAAGTGCCCGGAGAATATACTAAAGGCATTTTCAAAAATAAGTTTGCCGAAAAAGGAACTGGAGAGTAAGGATGAAAGTTTGGCATCAAGTCAGCGTAAGGCGAATGAAACTTCGAGATGCTACAACTGCAATATCAGAGGCCACTGGGCAAAAGACTGCCGGAAACAAAAGCGCGAGCGAGGAACGTGCTACAAATGTGGTCAAACGGGACATTTCATCGCGCAGTGTCCGGAGCATAGTGAAGAGGTCGCAAATAATTTCGTAAGATATTTTAAAATATTTTTTAAGACAAATCCTAAATTATTTTTGGTTGCAGAATGCCTCATAGACTCTGGCAGTGCGGTGTCGTTAATAAAAATATCATTTGTTCCTAAAGCTATTAAATTATACTCACTATTGAAGTCCTATTTTGGGGTAAACAAGAGTCAACTTGAAGTGTTTGGAAAAATTTTGTGTTTTGTAATGAAGAATTCAATAAAAATTTATTTTGATTTAATCGTAGTTGCGGATGAGTCTATGAGTCATAATGTTGTTGTTGGGCGGGAGTTTATGGATGCATGTGGTTTGGGCATTAATACATCTGTTCTTGATTCGGTTGCGACAAATAATAATGAGAAGAAGATTAAATGTATCGAACAAGTGTTAAGAAGAAACAATAATATTAGCCAAGTAACGCGAAATAATAAGAGTTTAGATAAAGATTTAGTTATGGATAGTGTGTTAGTTGAGGAAACTGGGGCTATGAATAATGGTTTAGATATAGATTTAGTTATGGATAGTGTGTTAGTTGAGGATACTGGGGTTATGAGTCAGAGGTTAGAAAGAGATGTTGTTATGAGCAGCGAGGTAAGTGAGGATGCCTGTAAGGGGCACAGGGAAATTTGAAACAAGAAAAAAATAATTAACATAAAGGGAAATAAAACACAATTTTTATCACATATGTGTATTTAAAAAAATGCATGCGTGGCGCGAAATCGTTATTGATCGGTGGGGAATGCAACGTTGCACTGAACGAAAATTGCCGACCTGGTAGTGGTGAGTTCAATTTCAAGAGAGTTTTGGCAAGTTGACAGTTGGTTTCATCCGCTTAATGGGGGTATAAAAGGAGCTATGCAGACGGGATTCGATCTTTTTGATTTGGACAGACGCAGCAGGAGACACTTTACGATTTTTTTTGTGTGATTGGACATAACCTTCGGAGCACGTCTGTGCCATATAGATATATAAAAACTATATATATATCTATAAAGTTCATCTCCAGTCAAGTATTTAAAAATCACTCTCAACAACGAAGGCTAAAGCTAATTAAAAGCTAGTTCTATTTTGTTGCGGGAAAAAAATCTAAAAAAAAAACGGATCTAACCCTCTTGCAGCCAAAATTTTTGGGTAAGCATTAATATTTGCCTTCGTTTGGGTATGTCTTTTTGGCTTAGGCTAACAGAGAAAAAACCTTTTTTTATTATGCAGCGAAATTTACCACAGTGCAGGCTAAAAGCTCGCATTTTTTGGTCTTGCGCTGCATTATCGCAGAAAACCAACCAAAAGCAGCGCAGACAAAACCAAAGCGATCAACGATAAGCGAACCAACACATGCAGGGAGGAGTATAAAGTGCAACAAGCGGGGGAAGAAAAGTTCAAAACGCAATCAGTGCTATGCAAAAACTTCGCCGCGCAAGTTAGGTGCCCGAAAAAGGCTCAGTGTCAACCCCTAAAACAAAAAACGAAAAGTGAACAAATAAGTTAATCGCAAAAGCTAAAAACAATTTCGAAATAATTGCCCCCCCCCCCGACCGCTCTCAGTTTGTTACATTTTTTTAGTGATCTGAAAAGTCTTAAAAAAAACGTCTCATGGGCATCTCAGTGTGTGTAGCGAAATCTATTGAAGAACAAGAGAAAAAGCAGGAGGAGATAAATAGCACCAAATCAGCCAAATGCCGCACAAGTCAGTGAAAGGAAAAAATAAGAAAAATTCAGTGTCATAAAAGAAAGCAAAAGCATAGGGGAAAAGAACCCTCAAACGGTAATAGCTGAAAGCAAGTGGTTAAAGAAGTGAAAACAAAAGCTAGTTAC
This sequence comes from Scaptomyza hsui, assembly GCA_018152825.1. Classification (NCBI taxonomy): domain Eukaryota; kingdom Metazoa; phylum Arthropoda; class Insecta; order Diptera; family Drosophilidae; genus Scaptomyza; species Scaptomyza hsui. Next base: position 556,253 of record JAECXO010000070.1, read on the forward strand.
AATAGTTAAACACTAATCGCCGCAACAAATAAATGTAAATATAATCATTAAACCTGCAATCTACATAGCGACAATTGCTCAACAACAACAACACCTCGCACAGCGAGAAGGCCTTCATCGTTGCAGCGGAGGGGTGACTAAACCATAAATCCATATATATATATTTATATTTATTTTTTGCTGGTGAACAAAAAAAATAATAAAAATGAAAAATAAAGTGTTGTGAATAATAGCAGAAAAAAAAGAAGCAGAAAAGTTAATTAGTGTAGAAAAAAAAATTAAAAAATATACCCGTCTTAAATAATTGAAGCAGAGAATAAGAATAGCATAGGAAAGAAGAGAACAGGGAATTTTTTTTTAGTCGTAACGATTAGCGACTATATTTAGTTAACGCAGAGGAAAAAAATATAAGATTATAAAATTTTATTCTTAGATATAAATTACTGATAAATTACTACGGAAGTAAAAGTATTATGAAGTGAGAGAAAAGGTGCAAGAAGAAGAAACCTGAAAGAAGAAAAAAATAAATGAACCACCTTAATAGTGGCAAGTCAGGGTAGGCGACAGTTGAGTTACCAAGAAAGATGCAGGCAGCAATTTTTTTTTCTAGCTACACTAGCTACACTGAGAGAAATTATGAGGCACTTTAGAGTAGCTAACTAAGATTAAAATTTTTTTATGATCACCTATTGTTAATATTATTAAGTCGTATTCCAAATTTAGACAATACACTGGAAAAAAATATTTTGGTTTAATGTATTGAAAAAAAAAATTTTTCTTGAATATATTTTTTTTGGTAGGTCATAGTATGCATGAAAACCGAGTGTTTTGGTTTTCTTTATTAGTAGATTTTTTTATGCATACTATTTGTTGATGAACAATTATTAAATCCTTTTCTTTAAGGAAAAAAAAATAATTATGCTGAAAGTAGTATGAAAAAACTTTTTTTTTCGATTTTCTGTTGTGAATTTAATTACGTTTAATGAATAAATAGAAACAATTATAATGAGCGAATAAAATTTTTTTTGATGTTTCCTGGATAGATAGATGATTGCATGAATTTGGTTTGGGAGTTTTTCAATTAAGGATGGCATAATAAAAACTCAAGGAAGGGTGGGTTCAGAGCCAGACTGCGACAACATCGATTTCCAACCCGCTCCAAGTCAGTTAGTGTTATATGTATAGATGGCAAAGCAGGCTCTCGGATTTCTTATAAATTTAAATGAATACAATAATAATAACCGCTGGATTTTGTGTGCGGTCTTACTATTAAGGTTCAACGAACCCCGCGGAGACTGTTTTTGCTTGCCGTGATCAGGAAATCCGAATCCCGAATCTCAATAGGAAACGATATCCACACAAACGGCATGGATTGCCTAACCGAGTTAATGGTTAGAGCGACGATTGTCCGTTACATGCCACATTGAAGAAAGTTTTAATAAAGATTTGTTATGCATAAATGTTGTGGATGAAGGATTCGAATATAGTTGTGGGAAAGATGTGGACTATCAAACTAGGTTGAAGTTTGATAAAATGTTTGAGAAAACATATTTAAAAGCAGACAGACTAAGTAAACCATTGATAAAATATGAAATGAAAATATGTTTAGAAAATTCAAAAGCTTTTAGTTGTTCACCTAGGAGACTCTCGTACACTGAGAAAGAAAAATTACAAAAATTATTAGATGATTATTTAGGAGGAATTATACGTCTCAGTGATTCTGAGTATGATTCACCTATTGTGTTGGTAAAAACGAAAACTGGAGATTTAAGATTATGTATTGATTACAGGAAGTTGAATAAAATATTAGTAAGGGATAACTATCCTTTACCGTGGATAGATGATTTGTTAGACAAATTGGTGAATAAGACTGTTTTTTCGAAACTTGATCTAAAGAATGGGTATTTTCACGTGAGAGTAAATGAAGAATCTATTAAATACATATCATTTGTCACGCCGTTGGGGCAATTCGAGTTTATGAAAATGCCAATGGGATTAAAAAATTCACTGGCAGTTTTCCAAAGATTTGTTAATAAAATATTCGCAGATTTGATAAGGGAGGATAAAGTTATAGTCTACATAGATGACATAATGGTGGCCAGTGCAGATATGGATGAACATTTAAATACATTGAAGGAAGTGTTTGTGAGATTAGTCCAAAATAAGTTAGAGTTACGGTTAGATAAATGCAAATTTATGCATGAAGGTATTAAGTATTTAGGATTTTTTATTACAAATGAAGGTATTATCGCAGATAATAAAGGATTAGAAGCGGTACAAAATTTACCGATTCCGGACAAAACTCAAACGGTGCAAAGATTTTTAGGGTTATGTTCGTATTTTAGAAGATTTATAAAAGATTTTTCAATCGTAGCTAAGCCGTTGTATGATTTGCTGAAGAAAGATAAACAATTTGAATTTGGAGAAAAAGAATTAGAGTGTTTTAATATAATGAAAGAGAAGCTTATGCAGGCACCAGCTATAGCGATTTATGACCACAGGGACGAAGTTGAATTACATTGTGATGCTAGTGCAATTGGGTTTGGAGCGGTATTAATGCAGAAGAAAAAGGATGGCAAGCTACATCCGATATTTTATTTTTCAAAAAGGACGACTGAAGCGGAACCAAAATACCACAGTCTTGAGCTTGAAGCATTAGCAATCATATATGCATTACGCCGGTTTAAGATTTATTTACAGGGAAGAAAGTTTAAGATTATGACGGATTGCAATTCGTTAGCGCTAACGCTTAGTAAAGTCGATTTAAATCCCAGAATTGCTCGATGGGCACTGGAATTACAGGAATTTGAATATGAGTTAGTTCATAGAGGAGGTGATAGAATGAAACACGTGGATGCTTTAAGTCGAAGCACCAATGTTATGATAATCGTAACAAACAGTTTTGAAGATAATTTAGTCATCTGTCAATCAAAGGATCTAAAAATAAGGAATATTAAAAGCATGTTAGAAGAAAGAGAGCACAAGTTGTTAGAAATGAGGAATGGAATTGTGTACAGAAAGAAAAGAAATAATAGGCTACTATTCTATGTACCAGAGGACATGGAAGGACACGTGATGTATAAATATCACAACGAGTTGGGGCATATGGGGAGAGATAAAATGATTGACAGTATTACGAAAAGTTATTGGTTTGCTAATATGAAGGAAAAAAGTACTAGTTACATTGAAAATTGTTTAAAGTGTGTGGCTTTTTCGCCTAAGTCAGGAAAAAAGGAAGGATTTTTGAAAAGCATACCTTAAGGTGATAGGCCATTTGATTTAATACATATTGATCACTATGGACCGGTAGCAGCAGGTAGGGAAATAAGCATATTTTGGCTATAGTGGATGGGTTTACGAAGTTCGTTAGGTTGTATACAACAAAGGCGACATCGACAAAGGAAGTTATAAGAGCGTTGGAAGATTATTTTAGAGCTTACAGCAGGCCAAAATGTATAGAATCGGATAGAGGAAGTTGCTATACAGCAAAGGAATTTGATCAGTTTTTAAATCAGTTAAATATTAAACATGTTAAGTGGAGAGAATTAATAGAAACTTATAGTAGGACCTATGATAGCTAAAATAACAGATGTGGAGAAAGGCTGTCACTGGGACTCAACAATTCAGCAAGTAGAGTATGCAATCAACAACACAATTCATCGAAGCATAAAGCAGAGTCCGAGTAAAATGTTGTTTGGTGCAGAGCAAAGAGGAAAAATTGTGGATGAATTAAAAGAAAGATTAGAAAAGGAAAATACGATAAGTGATAGTAGGAATTTAGAAGAAATTAGGAAGGTAGCAGAAGAAAATCAGAAAAGAGCTCAAGATGACAATAGAAAATATTATGACAAAAGTAAAAAGAAACCGAATGAATATAAAGAGGGTGATTTTATTATGGTAAAGAATTTTGATAGTACGGTTGAAGTGTCGAGAAAGTTAATACCAAGGAGTAAAGGGCCTTATGTTGTTGACAAGGTTTTAAAGAATGACAGATTTTCAATTAATGATGTTGAAGGGTTTTAAATTGGTCGCAATCCGTATCAGGGCGTTTGGAGTGCCCAGAACATAAGGCATTGGATAAAAAGGAATAAGTAAGAATAATCCGTGTGTTTAAATCTGGGCAATATACCAATTTTTAAAATTGTAAATGAACTTATTACTTTGTACAATATTAATTAGATATATCATAAATAAAAATAACTTTAGACAAACTAGGATCAGAAGATCCAATAGTCAGGATGGCCGAGTTGTAGTAGTAAGAATACACATATGTTATTATCGATACTTAGATCAATACATAGATGTTAAGTGCAACTATGCATTACACTGTAACAGAGATATGTAAATTAGCATTAAGCTGTAAAACGGAGTTTAGTTGGTATTCTACAAGCTGTAAGAAAGTCGATCGCGGTCAACGATAATTAAAAAGAATAAAAGACAATAAAAAAGAATACAAGAATACTAAACTACTTAAAAATCTTGACCCAACCAGACCAATCCTTCGGGTATTTTCCAAAAAAGATAAGGACATTGGTGTTTGGGAGGTACCCGAAGGAGTGGTCTGATCAGGATGAAAAATAAATGTAGGCCGATGCGCAGACCTAAGCGATAAGCACACAAAATTTCTTGAAATTCGGTCGAGCCATTTCGGAGGAGTTTAGCAACGAAATTTGTGACACGAGAATTTTATATATTAGATAATAATAAAAATGGTAAGAAAATATATACGTCGAGAACGACACTCGAAAGTGTCGAGAAAGTATCACTTGTCGCTTAGTTTGTGGCAGCAAAACATTCGTTAGCGATAGTTGCTAGCGGAACCGTTTTCGTATCGAAAAAGTGTCGAGAAAATGTCGAGAATGGGTTAAAAACGGACAGAAAACGGACCCGTTTATGATACGAGAATGGTTCGAAAATGGGCTCGAGAACGTATTAAAAAAGATTATATTTGCGATAGTAAAAGTTCCCTTTTTATTTAATTTATTTTCATTTAATTTTAATTAATATTTTTTAACTTCTATTTTATTTTATTATACAATTTTTTTTAAAGCTTTCCTTCTTTTTATACGAATTAAAAAAATTTAACATTTAAAATTGAACATAAATTTCTTAAAGCTACGTTTTAAATAAATTAATTAAATTTCGACTAATAACATTTTCATAAATAACATTTAACATTTAAAACATTAACAATAATAATACTTAATATTTTTAATTTCCATTTAAACAATTGTTAAACCTAACTTAACCAAATTTTGGAACTTTGTTTTCCTTATATTTAATCATTTTGGAGACTCTGTCATTGGCGTATTGAAAAAATATTGCCGTCACTCTGTCAAATTCCACATCCTCATATTTTTCGTGAACTCACCTTAAACAATATAAAAGAATCCTATTATATTTTTGTAAAAAATAAAATTATATAACACACTTTTTTTGGATGGCCAGTGTAAGCCCCTGATGCTGTTTGTTAAATCAGTCCCGCGCCAAGAGAGCTGTCTCTCCAGGTAATATACTGCCTGCCTTTCCTATTCATGTTTCTTTTTAATAGACATTTAAAAATTTAATTAAACATATCTATTTAAAAATTATTTTTTCTTACTCACCTGTTTATATGAGGACTAGTTAATTGATAATGAGGGATGGTCGCTTTCAGAACTATTGTACTCATTTGAGTAATTTCGATATAAAAAGTGTCATCATCGATAACATTGAATACGAGAAACGTACGAGAAAACGGACGTTCGCTAAAACCGGAGGTGTTTGCCCGCTGGGATCCTAGACTGCTGACATCAATGTTGCAATACTTAGACCGCATACACACGGTGCATTCTTGTTGATTTTCTTTGAAAGTTACTTCGAGATGCAGCTCACTTTTACACGGTGCTTCTAGTTGCTGCTTCTTTTCGATAACATTTTCGATTGACAATGCATATGCCTAAGGTTATTATGATTTTTATGCTGCTGGTATTGCAATAATAGCAATTCCAAGTTGGTGCTCGTGCATATATTTTATTTAATGCCTTGTCACCTTAAACATTCACAACAAATAACCAAATTTTAAATTATTTTTGAAAAAACAGCCTTGCAGGCAAGAAATCGGAATGAGCACATAGCGTAACGCACGTTAAGGTCTTTGTTATAGTGCAACTTTTTACCAACACTGCTTTCCTCACCTCCCTTGCCAACAAGCCCAAAGAAGCTGCTTCAAAAAAGCACTGTGTGTACACGGTCTTACTAACTAAAAATACGAATTTCGAAAAAAAAAAAAACAGCAACGCGGAATTGAACACTTTTTTAATAGTTTCACCCAAGATGTATTTAACCAGGTAAGCTAATTTTTGACAGCTCGCTCGATATTCGGTACCAGCTCGACCAGTTGCCTATGGATCTTATAGCGTATTTATTGTTTTAAATTCAATTTTATCGCTCAGTTACTAACGCTGTTTCGATTGCTCCGTCACTAAACCCTCTCGTCAATGAATCAGCTGTTCAGTTTGATTTGGTTTGTGTTTTTTGCAAAAAAGTGAGAAAAAAAAACTGACCGAAATTTTACATTGTAAATAAGTAACAGCGTATTGCCAACTTTTATGGCTTATTTTTAATGCTTACAAGCGATATTGCTTGCATTGCAGACGCAGTACAAGTCCATTTTCGTAAATACGTGAGAGCTATACTAAACTGCCCTAAGTGCAACAAAATTATCCGCCCATAATTTTAAAAGCAATCCTGTGAACCTTGGCTCCCAGTTCAATTGTTTCCTACGATAATCCATCAAAAAACAAAATTTTTAATTATATTTTGTATATTACTATATATTGCGCCTACATATTCACAATTTCTGCTATTCACAATCATCTGTTTTTCGACTGTTACATTAAAAGAGCCCATTAACAGCGATGTTGTATCGAACAAGTGTTCAAATGAACCAGTTCCTCTTCAGTTAATCTTCAGTAAATATTTACCGTCAGTTTTACTTCAGTCAATTCCTTACGGGATAATACATGCAAACTGAACCTCAGTTACTGTTCACTAACATAAATTAGAATAACTGAGCAGTGCAAAAACCCTATTAGGCTCAGGACGCATGGCGAACTTGCAATACGCAACGGGCGAAAAACATGTTGGCCGTGCGAAGCCGGTAAATGTTTTTAAAATCGATTACCGCCTATCGATATTACAACTAAGCGAAGAATACATCGCTGAATTGTATTGTGATTCATATAGTGAAATTCATTTGCGTTATTTCAATAAAAATTATACGATTTGATTTTGTAAGCTTTTCATAATCGAATATGTCTTACCATCAGCGCGGGACGCCTGATCAATCGTTTCTTTGGGACGTATTTCAAAGGTATGTGATTACTTATTAACCAAAAACATTTAAAGTACAAGCAATACAGTGGATAACAAAACTCACGTTCAGCCCTTTAAATACCCTGTACCCTTAAAATGGGTAAAAAGGGTATAATGGATTCGTGCAAATGTATGTAACAGGCAAAAGGCAGCATCACCGATCCCATAAAGTATATGTATTCTTGATCAGCATCAACAGCCGAGTCGATATAGCCATGTCCATCCCTTCGTCTGTATGTATGACGCGTCGAACTCAGAGACCGAGAGTTTGAGACTTCATATCTTGAACATAAGCTCATCTAAGTTTTAGCTCTGATCATAGAATAACACAGACCTTAAATCGACTGTAAACTTATTGCCGTCAAAATGTTGAACATCCGATCCAGGAAGAAGAAAAGTCGAAAACTTAACAGACAAAGCTGGCCGCGCAGCAAAGTGTATCTTAATTTACAAAAAGCACCTGATTACTGACAACATTCCCAAGCTACAAATAGATTCGACAGTAATTCACTACGTAGATAAAGCTGAAAGCTTAGGAATCACCCTGAACAGGACCTTATCATGGGATAGTCAGGTGAATAAAGCTGTGGGAAAAACGTGTGGCGTTTTAAGGCAACTTTGGCTCACCCAGAAATTCCTACCCCTTAACATAAGAATATTGATCGCGAAATCTTTAATATTGCCAAAACTTTTGCATGGCATTGAAATTTTTGGCAAATGCGACGCTGCAAGCCAAAGGAAGTTGAGGGTAGCGTATAATAATGTAGCCCGTTACGTGTTTGGCCTCAAAAGGGCAGACCACGTAACGGGTTACGCTAATAGACTGTTGGATCTAGATCTAACGTCTTTAATTAACTTTAGAATTCTTCGCTTCCTACACAAAATTATATATACACAAGAACCTGAGTATTTGTATGGCAACATAAAGTTAACATCGTCCCAACGTGTGAACAACCTCGTTTGCTTGAGAACCAAACTAGCCTCTTCTGATAGGCAGTTCTTTATCTTTGCTGTTCGACTGTGGAACAATCTTCCTCCCTACATTAAATCTATTCGCAGTGCACACCGTTTTAAAATTAATTTAGAATCATATTATAAAACTTAATTTTAACGCCTGAAACTACATTACAGTCCAACTTACGCATAACTTTCAATATGTAATTTTTTTCATTTGATTCCATTTTATAAATAATTGTTTAAAACATATAATTTAGATTAATACTCTTACATTTTAATATCTGTGATTAATGGTTTAATTTATAGTAGCAATACTGTAGCATTAAGAATCATTCAACAATTAAATTAATTAAAGTTACGTCATTTTATTGCTTGCTTTGCTGTAAGGCTTACAGTGTAAGCAACAGATCGAACTTGGACTGGAGCTGAAGTCGTGTATGTATGCGTGCATATGTGAGCGAGCAGGTAGTCACACGGACACATGACATGTATGTGTTTGTGCATTCTTGGCCGCTCTTCAATGATGAGAGAGCGAGAAAGCAGCATTTGCAGATGCTTTTGTTTTAGTTGCTGTTCGTTTGCAGCAGCCCGGCTAGTGTTTTTAGGGTAGGGAGCGCGCCAGCGAAATGCAAGTAACGGTTTAACACACATTTGTGTATACATGCACTTGCGCTGGCTTGCGCTTGCTTCATTTTTTGGTGGGCTAGCTTTGCCGAGCTTTTTGTTATTTTGTTTCGTTTGCTCAGCCCAGTATATACATGTGTGTGTGTGTGTACATGTATGCAAAGGCAGCACATTTTTATGTATGCGTCGCAATTGTCATGATAGATTTGACCTGCCTCAACTTTTACAATTTTCAGCAACTTTATAACAAGTTGAGGATACCAACAAAATTTATGTTATTATTAATTTTAATAATTTTTTTTATTAATTATTAAAGTACGTTTAAATCGTTAAGAGGTGCATAATTGATAATTTGTCTAATAATTATTTATATTTTAATGATATAATTATGTGTTTTCGACCCATGAAAGTAAATACATATTTGATGTCGATTGCCAATGTTTAAATTCAAAATTTGCGAGCATTTGTATCTGCCTACAAAAACCTAAAAAATACTCTCTGTTCATACACTCTTGCGAGATATTACCTATATGACACTAGCAAACAATTTTGCAACACAACTACTTTACAGTTGAGCATTTAAATACATAAGATGCACACACATTCCGAAAGAGTATTCAGAACTGTGTTTCTGTTGTGATCTAATAATTATTTATATATTAATAATTATTTTTACATACAAAAGATTGAGAAAGAGTATAAATGGTTCATTATGTCGGCAGCTGGAAGAAAAACCATGGCTCGCGACAACCGCATGCCCATAAAAAACCCACGTGAACGCACACAAGTTTCAACGATCTCAACAGAAACACAGACTAAGAGATACCCTTTACTCTGTACTTAACGCATACAGTCATTGTCTGTAGGTGTCTGTGACTAAACTTCTATCGTAGATTTTTTGGTGTTTCTCAACCGATTAGGATTAAAATTTTCACAGATTTTCATTATTTTGTGTTGTGTTTAAAACACATTTTACATTCTCCAAATTCCAAATTGTAATGTTATCGATCACATGTGTATGTCGGAAACGGAAAGAGTTATCTATAATCTGAAATATACCATTCATAGTCTCTGAGATCGACGCGTTCATTCATAAGGACAGACGGACATGGCTATATGGACTCGGCTGTTGATGCTAATCAAGAATATATATACTTTATGTTACATATGTTTAATCATTTCATGGGTTTATTATATAAAAATACATAGGGTTGTTTTATTCACTAACAAATATTCTATATTTACGTATCATGTTCTTAATTCATTAGAGGTCAGACACTCGTTTGTGAAGACGTGCCTATGCAAATGCATTAGTCTGTATTTTTCTAAAGTCGGCTAGCGCATTCGGTTTCAGTAAGTAACTGTTCTGTGGTCTGATTTTAAGAAAAGGGGCTTACTTAAAAGTATCTAGTGTCTCGCCGTCCGGTGAGATGAGCGAAGGAGGTGAAGCGTGCGTTAGCGCTTCACCGTCTGTGTTATGACAAATTACATCCAAACGTAAAGAAAGGTCATCAACCTCACACAAGAAGAGAGTAGCGAGAGCTTATAATAACGACCCTATAAAGTATATACATATATTCTTGATCAGCATCAACAGCCGAGTCGATATAGCCATGTCCGTCTGTCCGTCCGTCCGTATGTATGAACGCGTCGATCTCAGAGACTATAAGCGCTAGAGACTTAAGATTTTGCACATAAGCTCATCTAAGTCCTAGGCAGTACAAGTTTGTTTCCGATTTTCGATAAATATTTCCGTTTCCGATATACCCATGGAATCGATTTAAAAAAAATCTCGAATTTGGAAAATGTAAAAATGGGGGTTGAAATAATGGATAACGATAGAACTTTTCTGAAAAATTAATCGAAATCGGCTAAGAAACACCAGAGATATCGAAGATTGCAGTTTAGACTTCGAGCCTGCAATTCTAAACTTGAGATCAAAAAACTATACAACGGAATCGTCACCATTGAGCCCCCAATGAAGTTAATTGATCTCATTTAATATCACAGGTGCCAGGACTTTGCGTTATATGCAGCGGCTGTCACAAATGAGGCTCCACCTACATGCGTCCATTGCGGAGACAGCCACACTTCCACAGAATTTACAAAATCACAGTGCAACAGCGACTTCAAAAAAAAGCTAAGCACACCGCAAACAGTTTTCCATCCAGATCCACTTTTACAAGCAACATGCATAATATTTCCCCTCCACAAACCAAAATTGGCCATATTAGCTAAGCTGATGTAGCAGGAGGCCAAGCCAACAACAATGCAACATTTAGTTACCCACCACACAAACAGAGTGAGTCAGATAAACAAATCATTGCCCGAATTCAATCCATGATGCAGTTAATGCAAGCACAGTTGGTGGGGCACTTTTCTAGCATCATTATGCAAATAGGTTTGAAACTATGGAAAAGTACATGAAAAGAAACAACATAGACGTAATGCTCATATCCGAATCTCACTTCACCAAGTAACTTTCCGAATGTGCACCCAAATTTTTAGAGACCTTGGCGCCATTTTTATAATAGGTGCTGAAAAGCAAAAGTCGTCTCCGAAGAGTTTGGCAGCTTAGTCGAAACCTTAGCGACAAAGCAGCACTTAACCGTGCTTACAAAGATCTGAAGACACTTCTGTATGATCTACGTAATGTGAAGGATTGGCCGACTATCTTCGTAACGCGCAACCAAACGGGATTTAACACAATCTCTGGAACGCCACTAAATATTTCAAAAAGAAAAGCCCACAAAGAATCCCGCCCATACTGAGCGCAGCTGGTCTGTGGTGCCGATAAAATCAAGAGAAAGCATGGACATTTGCACAACATCTGGAGAAAACATTCACACCCTTCAACCTATGCTCTACCATGGATGTAGCTGCCACACAATAATTTCTTGATGCACCCTGTCAAGTGGCATTGCCGATCAAACCAACAAAAACAAATGAGGTCCAGAGCATAGTGGCTAGCTTAAGATATTTGAAAGAATATTATTAGTCAAACTACTGCGAGTAATGGAAGACGGAAACCTCATTCCAGAGCAGTGTCATTGTGTAGTACATGCGATTTTCAACTAATTCGAAAGGAGGAAATACTGCTCTGCTGCGTTTCTAGACGTCAAACAGGCCTTTGACTGTGCCTGGCATCCAGGTGGTGTACTTCACAAGCTCAAACTAGTTCTCCCAAAGCAATTTTTTTTCACGCTCAGATCGTACTAAAATAAGCGAAGTTTTTATGTTAGACGTGATACACCCGAGTCCGAAGCCTGAAAAATCAACGCCGGATTCCCTCAAGAATGCGTTTTGAGACCACTCATCTACACGCTATACACAGCAGATCATCCCGTTGTAAATAAAGTCGACCTTGCTATCGCCAACTATGCAGACGACACAGCATTTCTGGCCACATAACGTGACCATGCAGAAGCTTCAGCTATTTTACAAGCTCAGCTGTCGACATTATGGTCGATTAGAACAAGTCGGCACACACTCCATTTCCACAAAAACAAAAACCTGCCCACCAGTTACTCTAAATGGCACGACCCTGCCGTCTTAATCCACAGTTAAATACCTTAACCTTGTACTGGAGGCTTACATGGTCTGCCTATACAAATACACAGGGACCTCGGAATTCCAAAGAAGTGACCCGTTACAGCCAAAAAAATATAGATAGACTAGAGAAGAGATGTCCAAACTCATGCTTACGGAAGAGCTTCACCCATATAAATGCAGAAAACACACTAACGCAAGTAAAGGAGGTATCACTCAAAAAATTTGCTGTCAAGATAGGTAATGACGTTCCCCAAAAAACTGCATCAAAATTTTGGATGCCACGCCCACTCCTTCCGCCCCATCCTCCCTGCTACTTGAAATTGGAAACGCCTAAGTTTTGACATTTTTTGAGCTAGAGCCACAAATTTTTTTGTCATGACAGGAGTTCCCCAAAAAATGCATCAAAATTTTGGATGCCACGCTAACCCAAGACACCCACTTTATAAAATCGGAATCGGCTAAATTTAACAGTTTTTGAGCTAGACCCACCAATCTTGGTAGGAAGATAAATGGTGACATTTAAAAAGATTTGATTCAAAAAGTTTGATGCCACACCCACCTCTGCTGCCCACCTTTTAAATTTTGAGTTGTTCAGCTATATAACACAGCTTCCAATTTGGTAACATAATAGCTGGCGATGTTTACCACCCGGCCCACCCTTTTCGCCCCTGCATTCCCCCTTTGCAATAAGACTCCTTATTAGTATTCCGCAGTCGGTTGAGTCCGACTGCAACGTTTTTACTTGATTTATTTGTTCAATTTAGCTACTTCAGCACATGGCTCACAGTCCCAATCGTATGGGCATAAGCTTTAAGGCGCCTAATGGAAAAGGTTTTTTGTCGACAGAATAAAAACCAAATACTAATAAGTATTTCGTTATTTGTCAAAGTTTAAATGAATCGTACGAACGGAGATTCATTAAAACTTAGACAAATAACGAAATACTTATTAGTATTTGGTTTTTATTCCTTTTGTTCAAAAACATCTTTCAGTCTGTTTTGCATCAAATCAAGCAATTTTTTTTAGTTGTTTCCAGAGGCATTTTTGCCATTCTTCCAAAATCACAGTTTTTAGATCATTTTTATTTTTGTATACATACCCACATACATGTGTACGTATGTATGTATCCTCTAGCACGGCCGACCAACGCTGTATAAACGTTTCGTCGACGCAAGCTTATACCCCTCACTATGCATTCGCTCAATACGTTAACGTTTCTCCATGCACGCTAGATCGACGCAATGCAAGGCACGGAAGCGACTTAGCGACGCTTGTTAGACGCAATGCCGTGCATGAAGCTACGTAAACGATGCTTGTTAGATGCAATGCCGTGCGTGTAGCGACATAAACGACGCTCGTTTGACCCAATGCCATGCAAAGAGGCGACGAAAGCGACGCTCTTTCGACCTAAGGAGTGTTATAACCATCTCGCTCGACCTAATGTAATGCATGGAGGGACATAAGCGACGCTTGCTCGTCCCAACGCCATGCATGGATATGCTTCTCTCTTCCATAATATAAATGGTTTACATTATATACGTTTTATTTAAATTTTGTATTACATTTATTACTATTAATTTTTTAATTAAATATATATATATTAAATATATTTTTATAATTCACCAGCTGTTTAGATAGAACATTGTGGTTGGCAATTTGGTCGACCAGCAGCTTTAATTACGCATCATTTTGGCTGTGTAAATTTCTTATCAATTCTGGAAAAAAAACCCCCCTAATATGTTAGGGGATTCGACGGTTACTCCGGCGCCAAGGTCTGATGATTGATTGAACTCGACAAAATAAGCTACAAATATTAAATAGATTTGATCGATAACTCGCTTGTCTATCGAGATACAGTAGGTAAAAAATCGAAAAAGTTTCATATAATTTAATTTTTTTGATGGAGTTTAATAGTTTACCGAAAAAAAAATCACGAAAATTCAAAACATCGAGCTATATATATTGTATATTGAAGTTAAATAGATTTCTGAAAATATTAAATAAAATTTATCGATGTAAAGCTTAGTTATCTAGATATCAATTTTACAAAATCGAAAAATTAAAATAATTATGTATGCGTGCATATAATTTTTTCTACGAAATTCCATAGACTTCAGACAAAAAAATTAAAAAAAATTACAAGTAATACAAATCATTTAAAATGTCGCAGGCAAACATTTGTTTTTTAAACAAAAATCTTTTTGTTTCAAAAAAATGTTTACCTTGCGGCTCACTTTTTTTAACACATCAAATTCTTTTGCGCGCTCTTTTTTTGTCTACACATAAATTATTTTCTTGCATTCCAAGAATAACACCACAGAGACACACAAAATGCCAGAAAAACATCCAAATTTTGCATTCCAAGTTTAAAAATTTATTTTTGGTTCTTTTAATTAATTACATAGTTGGAAATGAGAAAAAAGCTATTTCGTTTTTGGATGAAACAGGTTTGATTCCGGCACGTGCACCACAATGTTGTGGGCTGCCAATGCAAGATGAGTGTATCTCACGCTCAAAATTTTGCTGGAAATGGATAAAGAAAAGGGTTCTAAATCCTGCAGAAAAATTAAAAGCCCTAACTTAAAAATTTTAAATAAAATTGCTTTCCGACTTTTGAATATCTATATATCGATAACTAAGTGTGATATCGATAGATTTTATTTAATATTTTCGTCTTAATTTTCAGAAATTTATTAAACTTCATTAGACAAACAAAATTTTGTTATATCGATAAATTGTGTTAGTATTCTCGTTTTATTTTTTCGGAAATCTATTAAATTTCTCCAAAAACATTAAATTATATGAGATTTATTCGATCTTTTACTAACTACATATATCTCGATAGCCAAGCAAATTATCGATACATTTTATTTAATATTTTCGTCTTATTTTATCGAGTTCTACAAGAATCAATCAACCGATTTCGATGAAACACTCACAGACTTTAATTATTTTGGGCACGTCTTCGGTTACTCCGGCGAGAAGGTCTGACGGAGTAACCGAAGACGTGCCCAAAATAATTAAAGTCTGTAAACGTTTCATCGAAATCGGTTGAAAAACAACAGAGATATTGAAAATTGAAGTAAAGTCACAGAAGCATACAGACAATGACTATAACTGTGTTAGTTACAGGGTTCAGGGTATCTCCTCGTCTCCTTCTTACTTGCTTAAATTCTATGGCACTAGCATGCCATCTTAAGTTCCATACACTTGTGCATTTATTATTTTGACTTCCACGAGTAAAGGTGAATATCTAACACAGCAAAAAAAAAAAAATAAAAATTAAACGTACAAAATTACAGCACCAGGATTTTTCTATTTTTGCTCAGTGATTTCTGGGTATCCAACGTAGCAACAAATACTGAATTTCTAACGACAAAAGATACACAAAAAGTGCACTCACTACTTACAGTGTAATAAAATATATTACCTATAAGACGCAATTCACACTAGGGCACATCACGCGAATTTTATGTTAATGATTTGAAATGTGTTTTCATTTTAAAATCTTAACATCAATCTTCATCTTACTTTATAAGAACTGACCTGTTTATCTCAGCGCATAATTTACTTAGCTTGTTTTAAAAATTAATTCGAATCGAAAAAGAGATGGATGAAATCAGAGTATATTACTTTTGTTTAGCCTCTCAATAGCGAAAGTATATTAATTAGCTTGTCGGAACAATTTTAGGTTAGATAATGGACATTGAAGATCAATTTGTGTAAAAATATTATATATTAAGTAACATTTATGTGTAGTTTTAGTCTATCTGTTAAGTCTTTCAGAAATACCTTTATTATTTTTGAGAAATTAATAAGCGTCCCCTTTGATCTCTTTGCATTTAAAAAAAACCAAATCTGCCGACAAAAACTCATCAACGTCAACGTTTGATCTCAAAACTGGTTCTTTTTTGCGACGCTTAGCAGTTATCACATTTTCCTCCGTTGAACCCCCACTTCGTTTGGGACCGCTCTATTCAGGGACGTTCGACTTATGGAATAACGATCTCTTCGATATTTGGCGCATGCAATTTGCGTAACAATTTCCATATTGATGTCTGATTCTCTTCTTTGACGATATTCTAAGCAAATACCTCATAGCAAGATGAATAAAGTAGCCATAAATAAACAGTTTAATATAAAAATTTGCATCCTTCATAAAACCAAAACTTTGAAATTGTAACTAGGTGGTCGCACTTTTTAAATCAAATCATGCCCAATGGATGTCGTCAAAAATCCATCACTATCATTAAAAATTGCCAGCTCTAAGATACCACAACAACCTGGACGCCCAACACAAACGCAGGCCCAAGATTGAAAAGGAAATTGGCATCTGAACTAGCAAATGCGAAAGATCAAAATACACAATTACCGAAAGTACTGAACCCAAAGATTTTAGCTCAAAAACCTTTACCCCCAAGCTTGAAGCTTTACATTTTGGGGTGAGTCCTCTACATGCTTGGATCAGGTTTCTAGAATTTGTCCTGAATATATCATACAGAATGGAAATACAAAAATGGCATGTAAAAGGTGATGACAAGATTAAAATAAGTGCTCGCAAAAAACATATTCAGGAAAAGTTTTGGAATGATATGGGTCTTCGAATAAGCATGCCGAAGCAGAATGGCAGCGGCAACAGCAATGACGGCCAATACAGCAAGAAGAGCTTTTGCAAAATGTGAACAACTATCATCCATAACCGGCTTTGACGAAACCTTTTAAATAAGCTTCACGTTATATTAGTAGCCATTTCCTGTAACCACTATATAAACTCTGAAAAGTTTCGGATTTTTTGTGAGAAAACGTTTGACTTATATATGCATAAATACCCGTGGTACCCAATGTCACCAACAATTCACAAAGTACTAGTCCACGGCTTTCAAATAAATAATTCGACGTTGGTTCCACTAGGATGCTTAGGCGAAAATGCTTCAGAAGCACGGAATAAAATCTACAAAAAAGACAGACTCTCACACGCAAGGAAAAATAATCGAATCAATAATATGACTGACCTATTCCACAGGGCGATAGATTCCTCGGATCCTTTACTATCTAGTGTTTGCTTAAAGGAAAGAGAAAGGAAAAACATAAAAAAACCTCTTCCCAAGGAAGTATTAAGTCTTCTGGTGTTGCCGTCTGCCGAAAACAAAAACCCAAATGAAAAAGAATTGGACGTGCAATCTGATTCTGATTCTGATGAGGATCTAATCGAAGGATGCTCTATAGAACTAGAAGAAGAAGAAGAAGAAGACGATGTTTAAAACAAAAACCAATTTATTAATTAAAATTTATTACATATATATAAATGTAAGTAACTTGACTGAATTCAGAGTAAAACTTAATTTTTAAGAATAATACTAGGAATTATTTAGTATGGGAGGCTAAAGAAGGCGTGGTCGCACAGACTCAAAATTTTTTTGCATGCTCTACTTAATAAAAAATAATTATGTGCAAAGTTTGAGGTCTGTAAGTCAATTTTTAGAGTTTATGCCAAAAAAATCGACTTTTGGACCATAGTGCAGTGTAATAAAATATATTACCTATAAGACCCAATTCACACTAGGGCACATCACGCGAACCGATGAAAAGATGTGAAACTCGTGTTCACATTGCAAAATCTAACATCAACTGTCTTCTTCTTTCTTTGTAAAAGTGACCTGTTTATCTCAGCGCATAATTTACTTACTTGTTTTAAAAATTAATTAATAAAAAGAGATGGATGAAACAGAGTTATTACTTATGTTAGCCTCTCAATAGGAGAGTATGTTAATTGAGCTTGTTGGCATTTTAGGAGAGACACATAACAATTTGTTAAAAATATTATATATTAAGTAACATAGTTACTTCAGTCTATCTGTTAAGTCTTTCAGAAATACCATATTAATAATAAGCGATTTGATCTCTTTGCATTTAATTGCGCTCACTCATCAGCTCAACGATCTCCTCCTGGTTATTTCTGCGACGCTTAGCAGGTGTCGCCGTTTCCTCCTGAACCCCCACTTCGTTTGGGACCGCTCTTGTGCATTGCTTATGGAAAACGTGTCCAGAAATTCATTCAATTTGCCTAACACTTTCCATATTGAAGTGGATTCTCTTCTTTGGCCGATTTTCTGCTTCTCTAGCTTGAAATAAATTGCCAATATTAAACAGTTTAATATAAAAACTTCCATGCAACATACCTATATTTGCTTGCGAGGTTGTCCACTTTTGTCCTCATATCAGCCCACTGGATGCCACAATCCATCACCAGCATTTTAATTGCCATCTCTTGGTACACATGTGTGTTTTTCCGTCCAACCAAGAGGCTTCGATATGTCTTTTTTAACTAAATTAAACAATTTAAAAAAAAAATTATGTTCCAGCCATGTTTAAATTTCCTACATTTTCATTGCGAATGAAAATTTTTTAATTGGTGTAATCAAAAATATCGAAACTAACTGCAGTAAACGCACTAAGAATAGGAACATTTCCAGAAGATGGTGAAATATTTTGGGAAAATTTGGCACGGCAACTTTACACGTAACATCATTGTTGCTAGATGTTAGATGTGCCCTAGTGTGAATTGGGTATAACATTTCTCATAGCTGCTGAATACTAGAATTATTTGGTTAGTGCTGGCGCTGAGAGTAGGAAAATACGTTTGATGCATTTTGTTGTGCCCAGGACAGCAACCAACAATATTTGCGGTGCCGGCGTCGTTGTGTTATATTCTTTTCTAGCTTTTATTATATGCTGATAGACAAGAAACAAACTAGTTGCACTCCTTAATTCAGTATTTTTTTTACATATATATATTCTAAATTTCAATTTTAAATAACTGTGTGACCTTGTATAAAATCTTGCGCCGCATTCTTCCAGAAATTCCCGCCAGAATTTTTTTACTGTGCTGGATACCAACCTAAAATTTGAAAATCTTAAAACTCTTTTTAAAAATTTTAGATAACATAATGAAAAGTTTTAAATTGTTCATCGAAATCGGAACAAGTTAACCACACGCAAGCTAGTGAGCGACCCCTTTGTGATTCACAGTAGTAATTGTTGTGTTAAAACAGCTGTTTTGACAAGTGACATTTGAGTGCCAAAAGTTTACTCGTGACAAAATATAAACAAAACCAAAACAGAATTAAAATGCCAAGGCAAAGTGAGCGACAAGCTTTGATAAAGCGAAAAATAATTAAATTGGCAATTTACTTACTCTTTTTACTTGTTGTTTGTTTGGCATGAATCTAAGAAAACCAGATTGCGCATTGCGCAGGTCCGTTAGTTTTTCTCAAGCAAACAGCTGATTTTGTGACGTCACAGTAGACTACAACATTTTTGTGCTGTATGCAATTTGCATGGATATTTATGTGCAAGTTAGCTCAAAAATATCTTTAAAACCAGCAACCACCAAGCTTTGCTCATTGCAAAGGGACTTCACAAAGAACATACCCAAAGCGTTGACTGTGTTGGCAGGGTCAAAAAACAATTTTTTCAGTCAAGAATGTTGTTTTAAATAAGACTGCCTTTTACACACAAATTCCATTAAATTCAAACTGCGCGCCACAGCTGCAGTCTACTGTGACGTAGATGCGCAGTAGACTTTTATTTTGACACAGCGAATGCGCAATCTGGTTTTCTTAGATTCATGTTTGTTTGGTGTGACCGATATTTTTAAGACAAAAACCTCAATATGACTCGATACCAAGTAGTTTTACTCGATTCTTTGAATGATTTTACAACACTTCATCTAATAATAACATTACACTTTTATGACAGTTTTTTTTAAACATACCCCTGGGTATCAAAAATTCGGTAATTTTCTTCTCCTGTGCTTTGTTGTTGCGTTGAGAACTTTTGGATTTACAATTTTACGCTTCACAATTTTACAACAGCTGGTGAACATATTTATGAAGTTATGAAATAACACAGTTGTTCAGGCATACATACTTAAAATGGCGATACGAGTAGTGCTAGGGCTCAGTGTATATCCTAGAGCCTTGTTTCTAAGGTTAATGTTGGACTTGCTACTTGCAATGGTAGTACGTAATGTGCAGTTGTATGGATGTTTTTAAACTCGAATATAATTAAACCAGCTTTTTCAGAGACCGTGTATATATGTATACATATGTTAAAACTCTTCACTGCAACAACACGTAGTCTGGTACCACTCGCAATACATATTTTCATTTCAAATTATTTTAGAATAAGTACATGTTGAGTATTAAATATATATCTACAAAATTGTTACTGGAATTATAGGGTTGATAAAGATAAGAGCGGTCACATTTCGGCAGACGAACTTCAGGTGGCCCTTTCAAATGGCACATGGTCTGCTTTCAACCCGGAAACGGTCCGACTTATGATTGGAATGTTTGATCGAGAAAACAAAGGGACTGTGTCCTTTCAAGATTTTGGAGCGCTATGGAAATACGTAACTGATTGGCAAAATTGTTTTCGTTCATTCGATCGTGATAATTCCGGAAACATTGATAAGCAGGAGCTTAAAACAGCTTTAACTTCCTTTGGATATCGTCTTTCTGACCATCTAGTTGAAGTCCTGCTGAGGAAATTTGATCGATTTGGCCGTGGCACTATTCTTTTTGATGATTTCATACAATGTTGCATCGTGCTCTATGTAAGTATTTAATTTGAGGTGTTTTTTTTTATAATAAATATATTAAGGGTATTCAGCAGCTATGAGAAATGTTAGAAGTAAAACAATTATTACACTATAGCTAGTGAGTGCACTTTTTACGTTTCTTTTGTCATATTTGTGACCAGTCAGCTGTTTCCCAGTTCGATGACAGTTCAACAGCAATGAACAACTGTACTGTGTTTAGCAACTAAAACAAAAAAATATTTGATATTTTTAAACATACCCAGTGGCATAGTTGATTTGATGAAAAAAACTTTTCTGTGTGTTTTTTGTAATGCCGACAGATATTAACTTATTACTTTCCACATTTCTCATAGCTGCTGAATACCGTAAAATTTTTTAATATTATTTATGGAATTGTTTCTTATAAAAGATAACTATCAATTAGTTTACAAATCTTATAAATATACCTTAACCAACGGTCCTGTATTGTAAATGCGCGTGCCTAAGTCTTATCGCTTGGTGTGAAAGTCATTAAGACGATGACGGGATCAGCTGAATTTCTGATTTTAAAAGGTGGGCTGCAGAGGTGGTCGTGGCATCAAAATTTTAGTGTAGTAGGGTATCTAGTATAATGAACGGAGATAATTTTTGATTTGGCGATTTGTGTTATTTAATTAAAATTAACTGTATGTTAGCTTATCTTTATATGTGTAGGTTTGTGAATCTTTATTTTGAGGTTAATATAAGCAATGAGTTCCAATAACTGTGGAACTCATTTTTAATTTTACTAGGCTGGGAAGGCTGAAGGCGTAGGGGTCATTAAATTTGTTAGAAAGACAGCTGGTGACACCTGCCGAAGATCTGCATTAAAAATTTGGATGCCATGCCCACCGCTTCCACTCACCTTTTAAAATCTGAAATTAAGTTATATTTCACAATTTGTATACCCTGAACCCATAAAATGGGTAAGAGGGTATAATGGTTTTGTGCAAAAGTATGTAACAGGCAGAGGAAAGCATCTTCGACCCCATAAAGTATATATATTCTTGATCAGCATCAACAGCCGAGTCGATTTGAACACGTCGATCTCAGAGATCTACAAGAGCTAGAGACTTCTGATTTTGAATATAAATTCTCCTGTACCATAAGCAGAACAAGTTTGTTTAAAATTATCCATAACTATTTTGGTTTCCGATATACACATGTAATCGACTACAAAAAAATCTCTTGGAAAATTTAAATATGGGGGTTGAAATAATGGGTAACGATAGAACTTTTCATCGAAATCGGTTGAGAAACACCAGAGATATCGAAGATTGAAGTTTAGGTCACAGATGCATACAGGCAAAGACTGTACGCGTTAAGTATGGGGTTCAGGGTATATCCTAGTCGAAAAATCTCGACTAGAGCCGTCTTGTACTTGTTTTTAGCTAAAGTCACAAAATTTGGTAACAAGATAGCTGGCAGTGTTCCCCACCCGGCCCACCCCTGATGCCACCGCATTGCAAGCAGACTCCTTACCATCTGTTATTTTACTGGTATCAGAGTATTCCGCAGTCGGTTGCGTCAAACTGCAAAATGATATACCCCGCTACAGTTTGCTTAGCCTATTTAAACTAAAAATAATTTATTTTTGTTGCAGACGTTAACCACAGCTTTTAGACAACATGATACCGACATGGATGGAGTTATTACAATCCACTACGAACAGTTTCTAAACATGGTCTTTTCACTTAAAATTTAAACGGTTTTTTTCTATATATGATTTTGAATAACAAGAAACTTTTGTATATTAATGTAAATAATAGTTCGTATTTTTCAACTTATGTTTAAATGTCAGCCTTTTATTAAAATTATTATAATTGTCATGATGCAATATAACATGATGTTATTGCATCATTTATAATAGTGAAAGGAATCAATTGACGGACTCGTTCATACAAATGTGTCTATTTCACATATCAGTAATGTACGTAAAAATAGCAACGGTCACGCAGCAACGAAAATCGGTTATCGATAGTTTTAAAATTATAAATTGTACTTTGACATGAAATCAATAAAGTAATGATGCAGAATTGTAGAAAATTGATTTATTTATTGTTTTTATGTGATATTTTTTTTCAATTTTAGTTTTTTGAATGGGTGGATTAAGTGATTTATATTAGAAATTGTTACACTTTCTCAAACATCTCAGCTCAGAGATAATGGCATTGAAAACAAATGCACGCAAATGCACGAATAAAGCCTTATATTTCACCTTTATAATGGTAAAATTTTTAGAAAAATCGACCCGTCAGTTTGGAAGATATTATTGAATGAGTGCAGCTACCTCGGTGCCAGGCCCTTACAAAATTAACCGCCTAAATATGTGTCTTACACTTAACCCATAATATCTTTTTTTTTAGAGATAATGGCGTGAAACACGGTATATACAATATTAAAGCTATATTTTTGTAGAAGCTATTGCAGTTAAATTTACAGAAATTGCCCCGCCAGATTTAGAAAAAATAAATTAAATAAAAATTTACCTAAGATAGTTCATAATGGAACTAGTAGCTCTAACGTGAACTGAACTGAATTGTATATGGGCATTTCCAGGATCGCGAACGTGACATTTGTACGACTTTAAATGAAAAAAAAAATTGGCAATAGTTGACATACTCAAAAATCTTTTCTCACGTGTTTACGGTGAAAGACAAGATTTGAAGACTTGCCGTTTTCGAATTATTTATAGAAAACAGTTCATAGCGAACGTGACAAAAAATGGAAGTAATGTTAGAGTTCATCTTGTCAAATGCACAAGTTACCGAAATGTGGCGAGTTATTTGGATGAAAATACTTTTAGACCGTAATAAATTAATGTAGTTTTCCATTTTAGAAATCAGTTTGGTATGTTACTATCATTTTATTTATTTTACATGTTTGATTAGTAATTTGTAACGTGACATCGCGAACGTGACAAGATTTCCACTAAGATTGTGAATGATCATCAAATTTTATTTCGCTAGAGTCACAAAATTTTGTAGGAAATTTTTTTTTTTACTGTGCACAGCTGTGGTTGACCTTTCTGTGGAAATGCCCATATTTATATTGTATTCAAAAAATAGTATGATTCTTATAGTTTTTTACAGATGCGTACACGAAAAAATTTTCCCTGGAGGATGTTAGATGACCGAGTGACAAAATTTGTGAAATGAAAAAAAAAATTTTATTATAATTAAATTACATATAAATTAAAAAATATGAATTAAAATTAATTTAAAATAAAAAGGGAATTTTATATCGTCAATATAATCTTTTTAAATACGTTCTCGAGCCAATTTTCGAATCATTCTCGTACCATAAACGGGTCCGTGTTCTGTCCGTTTTCACATCCAGAGAGAGAACGGATAGATATGCGCCCGTTTACAATACTTTTTCGATACGAAAACGGATCCGATCGCAACTATCTCAAACGAAGGTTTTGCTGCTACAAACTAAGACACAGGACAACAAAAATATTATTCCATATAAAATCACCGCAGCGGGAATTGTTATACTTTGATACCGAAGGTCTCATAGTATATTGGTTTTGTGCAATGTCCGTCATGGTGTCTGTCCGTCTGTCCGTTTGAACGCAACTTTTTTCGACACCCGTAAAGCTAGAGACTTGAAACTTTGCAAATATGTTTGTCTATAGGCAAGACTGATAAAGTGTCAAGATTGGGGTGCCACGCCTACTAGGAGGCTGGGAAATCGATAAATTCGATAACCGAAAACCGATAAAACCTAATATTTGTCACATTCTTACAGCTAGAGTTACCAAATTTTGCACGCAGATAGCTAGTCATGTCCCTGAAAAAACTGCATCAAAATTTTGGATGCCACGCCCACTGATTCCGCCCCCATCCCCCCCTTCTCCGTGAAATTGGAAACGCCCATAGCTTTCACATTTTTTGGGCTAGAGCCACCAAATTTTGTGTCAAGATAGATATTAACGTTCCCCAAAAAAATGCATCAAAATTTTGGATGCCACGCCCCCCTGATTCCGCCCCCATCCCCCCCTTCTCCGTGAAATTGGAAACGCCCATAGCTTTCACATTTTTTGAGCTAGAGCCACCAAACTTGGTAGGAAGATAGATAGTGACAGTTAAAAACATTTGATTCAAAAATTTGGATACCACGCCCACCTCTGCCGCCCACCTTTTACATTTTGAAGTTAAGTTATCTTCCACAGCTTTTGAGCAAAAGTCACCAAATTTGGTAACATGATAGCTGGCGATGTTTACCACATGGCCCACTCCCTTTGCCCTTGCATTCCCCCTTATCAACCGTTATTTTACTGGTATCAAAGTATTCCGCAGTCGGTTGCGTGCGACTGCAACGTTTTTACTTGTTTTTTTTTTGGATACGTGTGTCCTGGGTATAGGTGGGTATCCTGCACAGCGAAAAAAAGTTTTCCATACATAATCGTCGCAGCGGGAATTGTTTTTTTTGGCTGCGTGTGTTCTGGGTATCCAGCAACGTCAAAAAAAATACTAAACTGCTGTGCTACCAGTGTCGTCGTGTTCTTTGCTTTTCTGTTTTTTTATGAAGTATGTTGATAGACAAGAAACAAACTAGTTGCACTTCTTAATTAATTAATTAAACTTCAATTTAAATAACTCAGTGTGACCTATTACTTTTAAGCTATTTAAGTCAAAATGCCATATTTTTACCACAGACTAGTAGACTATGGTCGCACTATAAAATCTTGCTCCGCACGCTTCCAAAATATAACACAAATTTATTTACTGCGCTGGATACGGACCTTAATACGCGTCTATAAACAAATAAGAAAAATTTAGCTTTCTTCATCCATTCTCTTCAGTACAGCTTGAAAATGCTACGAGAAACGTAGCGCCCGTGTTTAGCAGGGGTTAAGTGTAAATGATCCAATACAGTTTGTTTGAATTGCTGTGGTTGTTTTAGTTTTTGTAACATATTTTCTTCACATTAAATTTGTTTAACCTTACTTCCATACAGTATCATTTTTGATTAACGATACATTGCACACACAAACAAAGCCACCAACTTGGATATTGCTTTCAACTTTTACACAAGTTTGTGATGAGGGCAAAAATGTTTATTTTTAATAAGTATAAGATTGTTTGTGTTAAAAAATGATTATTAATTGTAGTTATTAGTAATTAGAATATTTTTGTTTACAAGTTGAATTAATCATTAAACAACAATTATTTTTGGTTTCGCTGAATTTTTTAATGATTACAATTACAAAAAATAAAAAATTATTTTTAATTACCACAAATGTTCATAAATAGTCAAAAATAATTATTTTAATTAGTCAGATTATTTTGGATGTTGTTGTTTTTTAAATTATTTTGGCCGCTCTTGTAAGGAAACATTTTTGTTTAAAACTGTGCTGTTGGAAATAATTTGATTTTTTCTGAATAGTGTAAAATAATCTTAACAAAAAATCAAAGTAATCAAATATAGTCTGACTACTTAAAACGATTATTTTTGATTTCTGATTTGTGGTTATTTTAGATTGTTTCTGAATTTTTGTAAAAGTAAACATTAAATAGTCATACATTTGTCTCCAGCAAACTACATAGTCACTAAGATTATTTTCCAAAAATATTTTAATTGATTAGTAATTCTAAACGCAATTTAACAGGTATGAGTTAAATACAGTAAAATGGCAATATTTCATACAAGAATACAATTACACTGGTCGGCATAAGACCAAAATATTAAAAATGGACTCGGCAAAATGCGTATGCAAATTAGAGTATGTTAGTTTGAGTGCATTTCCGCAGCATTTTTATCTTAAATTTGCAGTTCTATTTTTAATTTAGTAACTTAAAGCACAACATTGTTCGAATGAGTTAGGTTTTACGTTTCGCGCGTACCAGATTTGACGAAACCGAAAACTGGTACTGAATGATAAGATTAATATACTGTTGTAGCAAAAAAACACAGCTTTAAGCTTTTGCCCATTTGACTCAGTGGAAAATTGGAAGGTATACAATCGTTGTGAGCTAAGGCACGTTTTTTAACTTGACGTCGACGACGAAGCCTTATTGCAGAAGCACGGCCTATCTTCATTTTTATGTCATAAAATGTTTCCAGTTCCTCAATTTTATTAAATAACAACGCTAAGTCTCGTTCAGCATATTGCAGAAATTTACACCGAATTTCATAACTTCCAAAAAAAAAACAGTTGAATAGCTGTTGAATGCGATACTCGAGCTGGCGCATAATATATTTGCTAGTGATCTCAGTCATTGCAAACACATCAAATGTAACGTTGAGATCTTGACCGGCTGCACATTTAAATATTTCGGCCGAATAAAGTTCCAAAAATTCCATATATTCCTTACAGCAGCGTATATCACTTTTAAAATTCCATTTCTCTAAAAAAAATCGCTGAACATCGGCGTAGTATGTAAAGGTTTTTTGGATCGCAAGTAGTGTGTTATGCGTGTGTTCAAGTGCTTGGTCCAATATTTCACAGAACATAATGTGAAAGAATTCCATTTCCGCAAAATAATTTGTTAGGAGCAGTTTAACCAGAGTTGGCTGTGTTGTGGGCAATTGGCGAAGCAGCAACAGAAGGTTGTAACTTGAATTTTTTGCTACTTCATAGTATATGTCGGAATCATGTGCAAACAATTTAGCTGCGTCGGCTGCCTTATAGAAGAAAGCCGACAAATTATGTAATTTTGTTTTCTGATGTTCGGTATTTTGACAGTTATCGTCAAATTTGCTCAGCATTGTAGACGTTGTCAAATTTTTCTGAAGGTTTTCAAGGAAATTCCTTAGGAGATTTTGAAGTGATTGCTTAGAGTCCTCCGCTAATACCATAGTATTAAAAAATTCGACTGGTATGTATCCTCCTCCAAAAAATTTCGTCCATTTATCAATTTTGTTCCCAACAGGTTCTGCTTTTAAGGATGGCAATATCATAGCTATACTCAGCCAAAAAGTAATATGTCTCCAGTCACAAATCATTTACTTAATTAAAAAACAGTATACACATATATTATTCTATTATTTATATAAAACCAAAATTATTACTACTTACAAAAAAATCTAGCACCCTCAGTTGAAATCCAGACACAAATGACAAAATACGCAATCGTAAAATTCGTTTGCATGATGATCACAAAATCTAAATATAACTGAACACTTTATTACTGTGGACGGCACTTCATGCCTGTGATCAAGCATCACAAATAGAGCGAATCGCTCGAGCACATTGGTTTTTATTTCAAGCGAAAGGTTTTGTTATAATCTGTTGACACATGGAAAAAACATATTATTTTTGTGCCATGTCCTTAATGCTGCCTTTTCGTCTGTTTGTAGGAACACGCCTTTATTATACCGCTTTTACAGTGCAGCTAGTTGCATGCAACTTATGGTTTGTCGGAAAGCGAAGTGGGGCCACCAGTGTTAGAAGAAATATCATCACAACCAAGCAGTGCAACTGCTTATTCCGATTTCATAGCTATATTTTTAGATAATTATTTGAAATTGCGAATTTGTTGTGAATGCTAAAAGTGAATGCTAATTGTGAACATAAACCAGCGTGGAATTGGTAGCCCAACTTGGCATTTTTGTCAAAAGACAAAAAAATTTAGTATTCTCTGGAGCAACCGAATAATACGGCAAACTTTTTGTAACCTGCGAGTAAGCTCAGGTACAAATACTTTGCGTCGCATGGTCATTTGGATTTGTGGAATCTTTAAACGGGACGACCGATATTTGCAGCAACAATGTCTCTCAAGCGATATTAGCAGATCACTCAGTGTTTGCGATTCGACGACGGGGAAGAGAGAGCACAATTCCGCTTTCGTGACAAACTCGGTCCAGTTCGAGCAATTTTTGATAAATCGGTATATTCCTGGCAAAAATGTAACCGTCTACAAGAAGTTGCTACCATACCGTGGTCGATGCCCGTTTACGCAATATATTCCGTCGAATCCCTGTAAATACGGCATCAAACACAAAAATCCTGTGCGATGCGTCATATTCCAGCATATTTTGTTTGGAGAACAGGTGAACAGCACTGTAAGCAAAACAAGTAAAAACGTTGCAGTCGGACGCAACCGACTGCGGAATACTTTGATACCAGTAAAAGAACGGATGATAAGGAGTCTTATTGCAAAGGGTGAATGCAGGGACGGAAGGGGTGGGCCAGGTGGTAAACATCGCAAGCCATTATGTTATCAAATTTGATGACTTAGCTCAAAAACTCTGGAAGATAGCTGAACAACTCCAAATTAAAAAGGTGGGCGGCAGAGGTGGGTGTGGCATCAAAATTTTTGAATCGAATCTGTTTGAATGTCACCATTTATGTCTTGGGTAAGAGTGGCATCCATGCTGATCTTTTGCAGATGTCACCATCTATCTTCCTACTAAATTTGGTGACTGTAGCTCTAAAAATGTGGAAGATACACGCATTAACGTTTTAAAAACGGCGTGGGCTAGGGGGCGGTAGAGGTAGGCGTGACATCCATATTTATACTTTGATACCGAAGGTCTCATAGTATATTGGTTTTGTGCAATGTCCGTCATGGTGTCCGTCTGTCCGTCTGTATGAACGCAACTTTTTTCGACACCCGTAAAGCTAGAGACTTGAAACTTTGCAATTATGTTTGTCTATAGGCGCGACAGATAAAGTGTTTAGATTAAGATAAGTAGGCTGCCACGCCTACTAGGAGGCTGGGAAATCGATAAATTCGATAACTGAAAACCGATAAAACCAAATATTTCTCACATTGTTACAGCTAGAGTTACCAAATTTTGCACGCAGATAGCTAGTCATGTCCCTGAAAAAACTGCATCAAAATTTTGGATGCCACGCCCACTCCTTCCGCCCCCATCATCCCTGCTCCTTGAAACTGGAAACGCCTATAGTTTTTACATTTTTTGGGCTAGAGGCACCAAATTTTATGTCAAGATAGATATTGACGTTCCACAAAAAAATGCATCAAAATTTTGGATGCCACGCCCCCTGATTCCGCCCCCATCCCCCCTTCTCCATGAAATTGGAAACGCCTATAGTTTTCACATTTTTTGGGCTAGAGCCACCAAATTTTGTGTCAAGATAGGTACTGACGTTCCCCATCAAAACTTGGATGCCACGCCCCCTGATTCCGCCCCCATCCCCCCTTCTCCAAGAAATTGGAAACACCTGTAGTTTTCACATTTTTTGGGCTAGAGCCACCAAATTTTGTGTGTAGATATTGACGTTCCCCAAAAAAATTCATCAAAATTTTGGACGCCACGCCCACCTAAGCCACCCGCCTTATAAAATCGGAATCGGCTATATCTTTAACAGTTTTTGAGCTAGAGCCACCAAACTTGGTAGGAAGATTGATAGTGACAGTTAAAAACATTTGATTCAAAATTTTGGATGCCACGCCTACCTCTGCCGCCCACTTTGTAAATTTGGGAGTTAAGTTATCTTCCACAGTTTTTGAGCTAAAGTCACCAAATTTGGTAACATGATAGCTGGCGATGTTTACCACATGGCCCACTCCCTTCGCCCCTGCATTCCCCCTTATCAACCGTTCTTTTACTGGTATCAAAGTATTCCGCAGTCGGTTGCGTCCGACTGCAACGTTTTTACTTGTTTTAATGTAGTTTTTTGGAGAACTTCACTACCTATCTTGACACAAAATTTTGTGTTTCTAGCCTAAAAAATGTGAAAACTATAGGCGTTTCCAATTTCAAGGAGCAGGGAGGATGGGGGCTGAAGGAGTGGGCGTGGCATCCAAAGTTTCGATGCAGTTTTTTGAGGGACATGACGAGCTATCTTCGTGCAAAATTTGATAATTCTAGATGCAGGATAGTGAGAAATATATGGTTTTATCGGTTTTCAGTTATCGATTTTATCGATTTCCCAGCATCGTAGTAGCACTAACCAAATAATGTTATAGATGGGACATTTCTAGTACTGTTTTGGTTTCCACTAAAGTGACGAGAGTGACCCATGATTGTTAACATTATGTTATGTCGCTCAAATGTTAACTCATAGCGAGTGACCCAGTATGTTTCAGTTGGTATTACTTTCAGCGGCTTTTAGGGGAAGGGGGAAGCGGCAGTAAAAATACATTTGTATTTGTATACGTGTGTTTGCTTTATTTTGTGGGCAAGTTTGCCGTTGTCTTGTTGCTGTAGCAGGAAGGGTAGTTTGACTTTACTTTAAATTTCGTTTAATAACTAGATAAAAGCAATATGATATGTATAATATATGTTTACTAATATTTTGGATATTCGGTAGGGCATTATTAAATCATCTAACACGTTGAATATAACATAATAATACGAAATAAAATAAACTTGTTTTGTATTTGAATACTTAAAATAAATTTTATATAATAATATAATAATAATGTAATAATTAAATATTCAAACAAAGGGTAGTTTTACGTTGTGCTGTTTTTGGTTCAGCCACCAGCATATTGATTTGCCCATTCTCGATGTGTATACACTCGAATGATAGATATACATACATACATAAATGATCATTCTTGTGTACACACACTCCGCTTGTTGTGAATTAGATGGGGACTTATAACTTTTCTATTGATGGAACGGGTATATTGGCCTGTGCTAATGTATGTAACAGGCAGAAGGAAATTATTTACGGCCCTATTATATATATATTTTTTGTTTAGATAATGTGCGTGTCGATTTGCCAATATATGAACGAATAATGTTTAGGGCATAGGGTATCTCCTAGTCAGTCTTAATAAATATGCTGGGCATTCATACTTTGGTGGGCTAGCAATGTTTGAGATTTTGCACTTTGTCTTTTTCGATGCCCTGCATACGCATGTGTGTGTGAATGAATGTATATGCAGAATGAACCTAAGTACATATTTTAGTTGTGTGGTATAATCTATACAAAAATACTTGTTAAATAAATATATGTACTTAAATAAAATAGTCGGCCAAATATTTTTAAATTTTTAAATCTAAAAGAATATTTGCAATCCCAAAGCCCTCCCTTACCTGTTAGAATTAAATCATATATGTTGAGGCAGGTCAATAAATTCCAAAACAAATGGCTCGCATACATATAAACATTCTGCATATACATTCATGCACACACATGCGTATGCAGGGCATCGAAATGACAAAGTGTAAATCTCAAACATTGCTAGCCCACCAAAGTATGAAGCAATGCACACGTATACAAATACTAATGTTTTTAACCGTTGCTTGCTTTCGCCGCGCTCCCTTTCCTAAAGCCGCTGAAAGTGAATACCAACTGAAACATACTTGGGTCACTCTGCTATGAGTTAACATTTTGAGCGAGCATAACATAATGTTAACAATCATGGGTCACTCTCGTTCACAGTTTAGTGGAAACCAAAACAGTACTAGAAATGTCCCATCTATAACATTATTTGGTTAGTGGTAGTAGGCATGGCACCTTGATCTGACCGGTATATAGACAAACATTTTTAGGTGTCACAGGCAAAAACAAACCCAAAAGATCAGCTGAATCCCCGTTAAGGTTGGCAGCACTTTTCGGCGATAGTGATATACCGATGGTAGGTTACTTTGGCTTTGAGAAATCCAAATTGGATAAGTGCAGTATAACTCGAGCATAAAAGTTATTCTGAAGTTAACTTATTCCAAGTTTAACTGGACATTGAGAAATTGGGCCTAAATAGCTTAAATGTACAATGTCACACTGAGTTATTTAAAATTTAAATTTTAAATACATAAGTTAAAAAAACAGAATTAGAAGTCCCACTAGTTTGTTTCTATTCTATCAACATAAATTATAATTATAATATATAATAATAAAGCGAGAAAAGCAAAGAACACAACTACGCCGGTAGCACAAATGTTGTACATATGTTTTTGCCCTGGGCACAACAAAATACATCAAATGTATATTCCTGCGCTCAGCGCTAGTATGTACATACTGGGTACCGAGAAATCACAAAGCAAAAAAAATAAATTGTTTTTTGCTGTGCTGGATACACCTTTTACAGATAAAAATCTTAATGTCGTTTTATTGGGGCTAAGGCCATTTATTTGATATACATAACTTTGCTGTAAAGGATTTTTTACTTTTATAGAATTCTTAATTGTACAAATATAAAGCTAAATAATAGTGATATATTAGGAAAACTAGATTTCTAATGTATTAACAATATTTTAAGCATCTTCCATACTAAGTATACATACTTTTATTTTAGAATAAGCTGTTATTTTCGGTCCCTTGTAAAGCCTTGAATATTGATTCCTACTTTAGTTAACTAATTATATTTCCTCATTTTGTTTGCCAGAAGAAATTTCAGTTAGAACGGGAAGTACTCTGTCCAATGATGACTCTCTGGAAAGAAAAATGATTGCACTTAAAGTATACAGTGCCGCAAAACATGTGGTTATGAAATTACGTGTAATCCTCTAACGCTTTATGATAAGAGCCTGGCGCAGAGTTGGACCGACCGGCTTGGACAAATTTTTCTAGCCTTGAACAGCCCGATTGAGAGGGCCTTCCAGAAGTACTCTTCATGAATGGATTCCCAAAGGAATGATTTTTGAGCATAGTTTTTATCAATATAAGAGTATCAAGCTTTGGAATGCTGCGGACAACAGTGTTAATATCTTCGTCATCTATTTGTACCAAGCAACAGTTTTCATCTTCAGTTGGTAAAGCATAGGACCCATTTTTTGTAACCCATGGGTTAACCTTAGTTTTAAATGTTGAAGAATTGGTTAAATATGGATATTATTGCAACAATTGACAGTTTTTATGTGCACCTTTAGCTCTGGTAAATTTATCCTGCAAGCTGGATCCTTATTCAGCATTTGTTGAGTATATCACGGTTGGTGTTGTGAATTTGTACTAGTTTTTATTCTTCTGAGTCAGGGTTTTTATACCCTGGCTCATGCGTAAAATCAACCCTTAACTCTAGCTTATCTATCGCTGAGTTTGTAAGTCTCAGCGTTGGTCTTAACATATTCTTATCCTATCGCTGAGTTTGTAAGGTTCAGCGTTCATCTGGCTATTTTTAGAGTACAAACATGTGCCTTATTTATCAGTTAGCCTAACTGCTACCTGCTAGTGCGCACAGCAGATGTTTGCACTCCTATTACATACATGTATATTTTTAAGATATGTAAGAATATTATGTTCATGCTTGAACATTCTGCGGGGGGCCAGATGTATTGACAGTCACCAATTGCTGCCTATTCGTCGGTACTTGTCTTCTTTTGAGGCACCGTTTGTACATGTTATCAAAGTACTGCTTTGCCTGGGACAACTGCTTCGCCTGCTGCTGCTGCCAAGCCTCGTTCAGCTTAAGCCTTTTTATTGTTGAAGCCTGCGTCAGCGTCTGCCACGTCATCACGATCCTTAGCAAGCGAGTGTTAATTTGATCTGCAGCATAGTGCTTTCTCTCGATCAACTCGCTGCCTTCTTTGATGATGTCGTCAATGCGCGATCTTGCAGAGTCCAGCTCGCATTCAAAGTGGTGGTACTTCTGCAGACGGCTATTCAGATTTATCGGAACCTTATTTCCGATGTCTTCGGTAGCGAACTTCAGTTTCTTGTCAATCCAGACCATGGCTTTGTTGCAGTCCGACTTAAAGTTCTGGTAGCGATTGGACTCCTTCAGCAACTGACGGCTCCTTGACGACTTCTTCTTCAGTGTATCCAGTTTCTCCTGGGATTTGTCATTGCCGTATTTAGCGGTCACCTGGAATCCGTTCTCGCTCCCAACAATCTTGCACTTGCGCTTCTGATGACGTTTCAGCAGCGTCTCCGCGCCAGCCTCATGTTTTTCCGGTTTCGAAAATTCTTTGTGTGTATCCTGGCAAGCCGTTGTAGTTGCGCTGATAACTTTGTGTTTCGATATTTTGCCGGAAATTATCCATCCCAGTTCCGTTTCTTGTCCTAGAGTTTTCTTGATCTTTTTAACCTTTCCCAACATAATTTTCGGGAGCAGATCAACGCCAATGATGACATCTATTCGACTGGGCTCGTTGAAATATGGGTCTGCTAGCTCGCAGCCCATCCAATCCTTATTGACATCCATGTCAATTTTCTTGCTCGGCAGAGCTTTCTGAAGTTTTGGCATAACAATTGCCTCCGTTGTGGTAATGAATTCGCTTTTCATCCTTGGCTTAATTGTTAAGCAAACGCTACTTCTTGAAGATTCAACGTTTTGAGAAATTCCTTGAACTTCAACATTACTTCTTACTAGCTGAAGTTTAAGTTTTTGAGCTGCTTCTTCAGAAATCATTGTTCTTTGAGAGCCTCCATCTATTAGGGCTCTTAGTTGCTTAAAGTTTCCAGATTTATTTTTGATCCGGATAAGCGCAGTGGCTAGCAATGTATCTTGCCCCTTTGTTAGTTTAAGGCAATTGCTGATGACGGTCTCCTTTTGATTTGCATCCTCATGAAGCAAATTGTTGTGTGCTTTATGGCATCGATTGCAGGTCCAATCCTTGTTGCAATCTTTGATGCAATGAGTTCCCAAACATTTAAAGCATAATGAGTTGTTAAATACAAACTGCTTGCGATTTTTAACAGGCTCGGCTCCAAACTCCTGGCATCTCGTTATATCATGGCCATCCAGTTGGCAATAACGGCATCTTTTATTGCTCGTTTTCTTGGCTTCCGTCTGAATGGCATGTTTTTGTACTGAATCTATTGAGTTGTATAGTTGCTCAATAAACTCCAGCACATCGGACAAAGACTGAATTTCCCTAGCCTTCTTTACATGTTGCTCGTACAGTTGTAGGGCTTCTGTGGAAAATTGTCGCAGCAGAATTTGAGCGAATAAAACATCAGCATCATTAGAAATTTGACCTTTTTCCTTAATGATGTAGATGCACTCAGTCGCTGTGTCCAAGAACTTGCGGATACTGCCTTCATCATTGTTCTTCAGCAGTTCCAAGTCCAGCAGCTGGTTTACGCAGTTAGCAAATATTTTGCGCGTATGCTCGTAGCGTCTGCATATTAGCTCCCACGCTGCGTTGTAGCTAGCTGCTGATCCTATTAGTAAATGGCCGACGACCGTTTTAGCTTCTCCTTTGAGGCAAGATTTCAGGTAGTTCAGCTTTCTTGTGTCGCTGATATCCTTCCTGTTGTGAATAACCTCGGAGAACAGCTCGAAGAATGTTGGCCACTCTGTGGGACTTCCATTGAAGTGAGGAAGATCCACTTTCGGTAGCTCTGGAACTTCGTCTTTAATTCGGTGCATGTCACTTATTTTTCTGTTCAATTTCTTTGAAAGAACGTCTACACTGCACTCTAGATCATCGATCTCGTCGACGTCAAATGCAAACTTTTCATAACGTTCCTCTAATTCGGTAAGCGTTGATTGTACCTTGTTCCAAAGGAAGTTAAGTTTGTGTTTAAGATCATTTATATCTTCCTGGTTGCTGAATTCTAGGCAGGCATTCACTTTATTAATGTGCTGCCTTACCTTCTGTGCTCTTTTGTTTACAAGATCTGCCAATATGTTCATTGGGCTTGGGCTCCGTTGAGAAAACATTTCAACTTTCTCGTGAACATGTTTTCCTTTGGACGTCCCAGGTAGCATTTCCACATCAGTTTCTGTTACTGACGCTTGTTGGCCGCTCGTCTTGGCTTGGTCGGCAACTTCGACCTTCATCAGGGACTCTTTATAGGTCCTGATGTTTGCCATTGTAACATAATATATATTTTCAGTAAAATATTCATGCTTGACGACTCCAATTTTTATCAGCATATCATGGTTGGCAGTGAATTCTGCTGCCAAATTATCAACAGCTGATAATGCATCCTTGTTTTTTATTGCCCGGCGGACATCATCAAATATCTTCGCTTGCTTCTTCAATAGTTTCAGAGTTTGTGCTGACAGCATATTGAATGTTTCTTTTATTTTTGTTTGGCTTAACCCGTTGGAGGTGTTTTTGTCTTGATCGCCTGGTTGATCGTACTGTGCCTCTACTCACAGCTTGAGTTGGTTAGCCAAAGAAAAATTTGTATAAAGCACTGTATTTTAACACTTTCTGTTGTTAAATGCCACAGAAACGCACAAAAGACGCACAGGTTATCGAACGATCAAAACGTTGATCATCCGGCTCGAAGGACCAAAATGTTGAGTATATCACGGTGTTTTGAATAGTACTAGTTTTTATTCTTCTGAGTCAGGGTTTTTATACCCTGGCTCATGCGTAAAATCAACCCTTAACTCTAGCTTATCTATCGCTGAGTTTGTAAGTCTCAGCGTTGGTCTTAACATATTCTTATCCTATCGCTGAGTTTGTAAGGTTCAGCGTTCATCTGGCTATTTTTAGAGTACAAACATGTGCCTTATTTATCAGTTAGCCTAACTGCTACCTGCTAGTGCGCACAGCAGATGTTTGCACTCCTATTACATACATGTATATTTTTAAGATATGTAAGAATATTATGTTCATGCTTGAACAGCATTCGAATAATACAGTGTTTTAAATCGCCACTTACTTTTGGTGCGTCCGGAAAGACCACTATGTCATTTTTTATTTTCTCATACAGCAATGGTATAGAATTAGTTAAGAATGGTACATTTCCATAAACCAAAGAGTACAATGTTGCTCCAAGAGCCCAAACATCTGCCGCTCGACCGCAATGCACATTCTAATAAATAAAATAAAATGAATTGTCAAATAAATTCCTAAGTATTTTTCGAATTTCCTGCCTTGCCCAAAACTAGTGTTTCAGGTGCTCGAAAAGCTGGGGTACCTCCTGTAGCTCCATTACTCATTGTGGAGTCTTCTCCAAGAAACTCATTGCACACACCTAAATCAGCAATTTTAACATGCCCATGCTCTGTCAGAAGCAGATTTTCAGGTTTTAAATCCGCATGAATAATTTTTTGATAGTGCACTAAATATGTTTTAAGAGAATTTGAGAAACCAGTTTTTAATTCTCTGTTAATGAAATATAAAAGAGCAATTATTTTTGATGGAGTCAAGTTTAAGAGCCTATGCAGACGTCTCTCTAAGGACTTAACCACCTGTTTTCAAAACTGTGTTCATATCTACAAGGTATACCATCTTCGGTTCCCCAAAAATAATTAAAACAGATTGTTTCTTTGATTGAAATGTACTTACAATACTCTAATCCTACTAGACAGTCTCGAAACACACTCCAAGCACGCTCCTCTGGTAATGGTTTATCGGTGGGTATTGAAAGAACCTCTCCATTTTTAACCCACTCAAAAACCATATACAAAGAATCTTCCATTGGATCGTCAAGTACTTCCACTAATTTTACAACATTGGGATGGTCAAGTTTTTTTAAAACTGCAATTTCTCTATAAACACGATCCAGCGGAGATGTTTTTTGTTTTGGACCACGACGCATAAAAGCAGCTTGCCGCAGTAAGCGCTTCTTAGAAAGAATCTTCATAGCATAATGTGTAGAATCTTCTTCAGAATAAGCTAACTTCACAAGTCCATATGAACCCTGTCAACAGAATGTTTTTTTTGTTTTTTTTTTAAGTTTTGTAATAAGAAAGTGATAATAATTACCTGTCCTATTTGGTCCATAAGCCACCAAATTTTGTGTGTAGATATTGACGTTCCCCAAAAAAATTCATCAAAATTTTGGACGCCACGCCCACCTAAGCCACCCGCCTTATAAAATCGGAATCGGCTATATCTTTAACAGTTTTTGAGCTAGAGCCACCAAACTTGGTAGGAAGATTGATAGTGACAGTTAAAAACATTTGATTCAAAATTTTGGATGCCACGCCTACCTCTGCCGCCCACTTTGTAAATTTGGGAGTTAAGTTATCTTCCACAGTTTTTGAGCTAAAGTCACCAAATTTGGTAACATGATAGCTGGCGATGTTTACCACATGGCCCACTCCCTTCGCCCCTGCATTCCCCCTTATCAACCGTTCTTTTACTGGTATCAAAGTATTCCGCAGTCGGTTGCGTCCGACTGCAACGTTTTTACTTGTTTTAATGTAGTTTTTTGGAGAACTTCACTACCTATCTTGACACAAAATTTTGTGTTTCTAGCCTAAAAAATGTGAAAACTATAGGCGTTTCCAATTTCAAGGAGCAGGGAGGATGGGGGCTGAAGGAGTGGGCGTGGCATCCAAAGTTTCGATGCAGTTTTTTGAGGGACATGACGAGCTATCTTCGTGCAAAATTTGATAATTCTAGATGCAGGATAGTGAGAAATATATGGTTTTATCGGTTTTCAGTTATCGATTTTATCGATTTCCCAGCATCGTAGTAGGCATGGCACCTTGATCTGACCGGTATATAGACAAACATTTTTAGGTGTCACAGGCAAAAACCAACCCAAAAGATCAGCTGAATCCCCGTTAAGGTTGGCAGCACTTTTCGGCGATAGTGATATACCGATGGTAGGTTACTTTGGCTTTGAGAAATCCAAATTGGATAAGTGCAGTATAACTCGAGCATAAAAGTTATTCTGAAGTTAACTTATTTCAAGTTTAACTGGACATTGAGAAATTGGGCCTAAATAGCTTAAATGTACAATGTCACACTGAGTTATTTAATATTTAAATTTTAAATACATAAGTTAAAAAAACAGAATTAGAAGTCCCACTAGTTTGTTTCTATTCTATCAACATAAATTATAATTATAATATATAATAATAAAGCGAGAAAAGCAAAGAACACAACTACGCCGGTAGCACAAATGTTGTACATATGTTTTTGCCCTGGGCACAACAAAATACATCAAATGTATATTCCTGCGCTCAGCGCTAGTATGTACATACTGGGTACCGAGAAATCACAAAGCAAAAAAAATAAATTGTTTTTTGCTGTGCTGGATACATTAATCTCTTTTACTTTAAAATTTTAAGATAAAAATCTTAATGTCGTTTTATTGGGGCTAAGGCCATTTATTTGATATACATAACTTTGCTGTAAAGGATTTTTTACTTTTATAGAATTCTTAATTGTACAAATATAAAGCTAAATAATAGTGATATATTAGGAAAACTAGATTTCTAATGTATTAACAATATTTTAAGCATCTTCCATACTAAGTATACATACTTTTATTTTAGAATAAGCTGTTATTTTCGGTCCCTTGTAAAGCCTTGAATATTGATTCCTACTTTAGTTAACTAATTATATTTCCTCATTTTGTTTGCCAGAAGAAATTTCAGTTAGAACGGGAAGTACTCTGTCCAATGATGACTCTCTGGAAAGAAAAATGATTGCACTTAAAGTATACAGTGCCGCAAAACATGTGGTTATGAAATTACGTGTAATCCTCTAACGCTTTATGATAAGAGCCTGGCGCAGAGTTGGACCGACCGGCTTGGACAAATTTTTCTAGCCTTGAACAGCCCGATTGAGAGGGCCTTCCAGAAGTACTCTTCATGAATGGATTCCCAAAGGAATGATTTTTGAGCATAGTTTTTATCAATATAAGAGTATCAAGCTTTGGAATGCTGCGGACAACAGTGTTAATATCTTCGTCATCTATTTGTACCAAGCAACAGTTTTCATCTTCAGTTGGTAAAGCATAGGACCCATTTTTTGTAACCCATGGGTTAACCTTAGTTTTAAATGTTGAAGAATTGGTTAAATATGGATATTATTGCAACAATTGACAGTTATTATGTGCACCTTTAGCTCTGGTAAATTTATCCTGCAAGCTGGATCCTTATTCAGCATTCGAATAATACAGTGTTTTAAATCGCCACTTACTTTTGGTGTGTCCGGAAAGACCACTATGTCATTTTTTATTTTCTCATACAGCAATGGTATAGAATTAGTTAAGAATGGTACATTTCCATAAACCAAAGAGTACAATGTTGCTCCAAGAGCCCAAACATCTGCCGCTCGACCGCAATGCACATTCTAATAAATAAAATAAAATGAATAGTCAAATAAATTCCTAAGTATTTTTCGAATTTCTTGCCTTGCCCAAAACTAGTGTTTCAGGTGCTCGAAAAGCTGGGGTACCTCCTGTAGCTCCATTACTCATTGTGGAGTCTTCTCCAAGAAACTCATTGCACACACCTAAATCAGCAATTTTAACATGCCCATGCTCTGTCAGAAGCAGATTTCCAGGTTTTAAATCCGCATGAATAATTTTTTGATAGTGCACTAAATATGTTTTAAGAGAATTTGAGAAACCAGTTTTTAATTCTCTGTTAATGAAATATAAAAGAGCAATTATTTTTGATGGAGTCAAGTTTAAGAGCCTATGCAGACGTCTCTCTAAGGACTTAACCACCTGTTTTCAAAACTGTGTTCATATCTACAAGGTATACCATCTTCGGTTCCCCAAAAATAATTAAAACAGATTGTTTCTTTGATTGAAATGTACTTACAATACTCTAATCCTACTAGACAGTCTCGAAACACACTCCAAGCACGCTCCTCTGGTAATGGTTTATCGGTGGGTATTGAAAGAACCTCTCCATTTTTAACCCACTCAAAAACCATATACAAAGAATCTTCCATTGGATCGTCAAGTACTTCCACTAATTTTACAACATTGGGATGGTCAAGTTTTTTAAAACTGCAATTTCTCTATAAACACGATCCAGCGGAGATGTTTTTTGTTTTGGACCACGACGCATAAAAGCAGCTTGCCGCAGTAAGCGCTTCTTAGAAAGAATCTTCATAGCATAATGTGTAGAATCTTCTTCAGAATAAGCTAACTTCACAAGTCCATATGAACCCTGTCAACAGAATGTTTTTTTGTTTTTTTTTAAGTTTTGTAATAAGAAAGTGATAATAATTACCTGTCCTATTTGGTCCATAAGTTTATATTGGTTTAATTGAAGAAAACTTCCTGATTTCTCTATTGATATTCGACGTGATTCACGTAAAGGAGCCCGACGTCGAACTAATCGAGGACTACTGTACGGACTTCCGTAAGGACTGTATGGGACGTTTGGATAAATTGGACGAGAATCTGATGACTGAAACATTGATGATGCAATATTCGATGGGCATAGTGGACGCTGACGGGTCTCTTCCGAAGATTTGTCCGAATACTCGTCTCGACTGTTTTGTATTTTCGCAGAGTTAGGTAAACTACTTGAAGATTGAATTGAAATTTCTTTAATATTGGGAAGAACACAATTACGAAATTGTTGATCAATACTAAAAGCACCACAATCCTCATTGAATAAGTCCAGTGACTGCGATTTTAAAAGGACCGGAAGATGTTCTTTTCTTAAACCTGTTATAGTCGATTTACTTTGATTATCAAAATTAATGTTTTGTCCACTACAGAGTGCACACGGCGAATCATTTTCCAACTTTACTTGTTGAGCAATTCCATTTCCTTTCAAAGAATAGTTTTCAATAATGTTCTTACAATAACACATTTTATCCTTTTTATCATTAACATTGTCTGTTTCAATGACTTCAACGGCCTTGGCTTCGTTATTATAAATTTTTTGTTGCTTACCGACAAAGTAAAGAAACTGACGATTAGATTGATCGGCCATCCCATCAATATGACCCTTGAATAAATCTTTTGAGCTAATATGCATTTTATCTATTTGCCTATTCAATTGCAAAGTTGACTCTTTATTGGTGTGGCCGAAATTTTCGTGACCACAAACTTTATGTACATTGGCAACAATAGCGTCGTTATTACCATCATTATCATCACAATTATCCTTAATAGCTCTTTCTGCCCTATTTGCCAAATCATCCACGTTTTTTACTGACTTGTCAGCAAATTTTACGTTTGAGGTGTTGCTGTTTTTTGATGTAAACACATTTAAATCCATGTCGGATATTTAGCTTTTTCTATGTATCTTTATTTCCATATTAATTCCATAATTTCAGTTCCTTGATAATAAAAAAGTTAGATATTAATTCAACATTCAATTATTTAACAACAAACAAGAAGTCTCTAGTCAAAATTTCCCGACTAGGAGATACCCTGAACCCTCTACTTAACCCTCTACCGCATATAGTGCCATATATGGCTTATCACTTTTGATGAATTTTGTTGTAGCTAAAACGGTACTTCAGCTTACGCGTGTTTTTGTTTATTCATACTCTACACTATTTTCGATTGGAAATGCTTTGTGCAGTATTTTTTGAGTTGCTTAGTTTCGTGTTTCTTTTAGTTTTGTTCAATCGTCTCACGTGGGAGAGTGAAAGTGAATTTTTCTAAAATTCGAATTAAGTTTTCACATCATAAAACCGTGTTATTTGTTGAACAATAATTTTTTTCCAAAAGAAAATATTGTTTTCTTGCGTAAAAACTTATTGTTTGACTTTCAGGTAAGCATTATGTTTGAGCATTTCCAGGATCGCGAACGTAACATTTGTTCGACTTTGAATGAAAAGAAAATTGGCAATAGTTGACATATTCAAAAATCTTTCTCACGTGTTTAATGCGTTTTATTAACACTATTTTTACGGTGAAAGACAAGATTTGAAGACTTGCCGTTTTCGAATTATTTATAGAAAACAGTTCATCGCGAACGTGACAAAAAATGGAAGTAATGTTAGAGTTCATCTTGTCAGTCAAATGCAAAAGTTACCGAAATGTGGCGAGTTATTTGGATGAAAATACTTTTAAACCGTAATAAATTAATGTTGTTTTCCATTTTAGAAATCAGTTTGGTATGTTACTATCATTTTATTTATTTTACATGTTTGATTAGTAATTTGTAACGTGACATCGCGAACGTGACAAGATTTCCACTTAGTTTGTGACTGGAACTTTTCATCAAATTTTATTTCGCTAGAGTCACAAAATTTTGTAGGAAGATAGATGGTGACATTAACCAAAGATTTGCATCAAAAATTTTAATGCCACGCCCACCTCTGCCGCCCAAATGTCAATGCATTATGTCTCTCATTTGCGAACATTTATCATAAAAAATTGAGCAAAATAACAGAAAT
The DNA here is from genome assembly GCA_018152825.1 of Scaptomyza hsui. Taxonomy (NCBI): domain Eukaryota; kingdom Metazoa; phylum Arthropoda; class Insecta; order Diptera; family Drosophilidae; genus Scaptomyza; species Scaptomyza hsui. The sequence continues at coordinate 600,192 of JAECXO010000070.1, forward strand.
TTGGCATTTTATCGACCTTGCATTCGAATATTTAAAATTTTTTTTTTTTATAAATAAATGAAATGTTTGTTAATTCAAGTTAAATTTAGTCCATTACCTGTACGTATATGGTAAAACAACAAACTTACAGAGACTTTACATTTTTTTTTTGCTGTGGTTAACCTTTCTGTGGAAATGCCCATATATTATTTCGTGCAAAAAGTGCCGAAGCCATATATGGCTCTATATGCAGTAATGACATAATGCTATGATAATTTTCTAGAAATTAATGGACAAGCATTTTACGGAAATTTAAAATACGTCAACGATATTGATGATCTTCTTCAATGTGATGACAAATACGCATCCGATACTGATGAAGAAGTTAATAAAAATCAGAAGGTCCAACAGGAAAATGTGTACATACGGGAGACCGATTCAGATGGCGACAAGCCCCACTTTTCAAAAGCAAAGCCGAAAACAAGTCAGGAGCTCCGATTTGGATACTTGGTCACTTGCCCCCTTATTTGAGTGAAAACGAGGACGCCCTATATTCACTCCTACTTCAACTCCGAATACAAGCAGAGAAGGTACTCCGACGAGTAGTAATAGAAAGAGGCACCAAGATTTTCCTCTAAATTCTGTCCAAGCGGGACAGTATTGGACATTTTCAAAATGGATGAAGAACAGACAACTCAAAACAAATGCTCATTCCGTTCCTTTACTTTTTGTGAAAAATGCAACGTGTATTTGTGTTATAATGATAAAAGAAATTGTTTTACAGACTTTCACACGAATGCATAAAGAGTCATATATGGCTTTTCTTTATTCTCCCTAAAACGTACTTTCTGCATATAGAGCCATATAAGGCTTAATTTTTTTGTTCCAATACTATATAGCCCAAAAAAATATTTATATATATATATATATCAGGGTGTCAAACCGAATCAGAACCAAAACCCGAAACCGCTAAGAACCAATTCAAATGGGGTACCGGTTCCTGTATCGGAACCGATATTCTCAAAGGTTCTGAGAACCGGAACCTGGAACCAATATTATTTTGTACCTGTATAAATACCAGAACCAAAACGTCGTACCGGTACGGTTTCGGTTCTGAGTTTCTTATTTTTTTAATTCTGCATTTTGCATTGGCTGGCAACTGATTTTTACCGTTACTTGAATAATATTTCACATATACAACACAATAATGACGGCACTGTTCGCGTGATTCTATTAGTTAAAAATTTAAAAGCAACGGTATTTAAAAATATGCAAAGCGTGTGTCAGTGGGACAAGTTTATAAATCTGATATAAGTTTAAATAGTTCTTAGTTCATGAATTATCTCATAAAAGTCACAGCTATTGTTATTTAATTAAACTATTGCAACCAGTTTCTAGATTAAGCATTCCATGTCCTATTTCAATTACAAATTATTTACGCTTTTTTCTGTCCTTGGCTGCAACCGCCCACTGTGCACTTCATTGTGTGTTTTTTCAGGATTGTAACGTAAACGTAAACGAGTTGTTTATAATTTGTATGGCCTAAATTTATATGAGAAAAACGTTTTACGGTGGCACATCTTCGAATGAAATTTAATATAATTAAAAATAAATATAGTTTATTGAATTTGAGCCAACAAGTCCCACAAAAAAATAAAATAGCATATAATATATGAAAAAAAATTGTTGTACCGGTACTGGAACCAGAACCCGAACCGGGAACCTATATAAATGAGAACCAAAACAGAACCTTGTACCGAAACGATCGTTTTGGTCCGAACCAGAACCGGAACCGAAATTCGTTTCGGTTTGACACCCTGATTTATATATATATATATATATATATATATATATTACAATACCCCCAATAAATAAATATTTGCAGAATAATTTTTTTTTCTTTATTGGATCGATTTTCATGCAGTAACGCGTACTGTCATTGTCGGTATGCGTCCGTGACTAATCTTCAGCCTTCGATATCTCTGGTGTTTCTCAACCGATTTCGATTAATTTTCATTATTTTGTATTAGATTAAATTATTAAATAATTTTAAAAAATTAATAATAAAAAAAATCGTTTTCATAAATAATGTGTGGGAGGCTCTAGTCGGGACAGCTCGACTCCTAAAAGGCTGGACCGATTTAGATGATATTTTTTGTTTGTGTCCATTCGACCGTCATATCAGACAATTCCTTGGGTAATCTCCCGAGCACCTATGTTTATTTTTTTTTTTTTTTTTAACTTTTGTACCGGAGATATTGTTTTATTTCAAAGAACATAATATACTATGATACTTTCAGTATCAGAGTATTAAAAGTGAACGTTTAACAAAACTTTCATTCGAAACGGTGAACTGATCATTAAAATTTAATAATTTGTTAGGAGCCAGATTGATGGTTGAAGTTCAACCCTTGAACAAATTGACGCTTTGTGTATGACTACCATTAGATGATGGATTTGTGAAAATTAACGTATTTATCAATGGCATTTCCTGGGCTGTGAATGAAAGCGTGGATGACAGCAAGCCCAAAGTCCTCGTAAATTTAAAATAAATGACATTAAAAAACGTTTTATGGAAACCTAATGAGCAAACAAAATCTTGGCTTATTTCAAAAATTTTAGACTGCATAATATATCAAAAGTAATAAAAAGTTAATTGTTCTTGCTTATTTTAATTAAACATGAAACAACAAAAAATAATTGTTTTGAATCAATGTTTATTTTTCGTTTCAACAAAATTTGATGCATTACATGAAATGTTACTTCCCCTCAAACCAGAGACCCCCAAACACGTTAAAAATTCTACAATACCTCAAAAACACTAACCTATACTTCAACATAAAATACACATACAATATTTTAACACTCAAAAAAAAAAAATATATATATATATATATATATAAATTAAGAAACCATGTAAATACTACACTAGAGTGGGTATGGAGTGAAAAAAATCACCAACTACGACAAAAATTCGCTTATTAAAATTGAAATAAAAATGTTGCAGTGTTTAGAAATGTTGCAAAATGAATGCATTGAAAATAAGCCATTAAAATAGGCAATAAGCTATTACTTATTTGAAATATTAAATTTTGGTCAATTGTTTTCACTTTTTCGCAGAACACAAACAAAAACAAACCGAGCAGCTGATTCGTCAAAGGGATTAGTAACTATGTAGAAATTGAAACAGCTTTCGAAACTGACCGATAAAATAAACTGAAACGGAGTAATGAGAAGACCCTATTATACTCATATTTAAGCCTATCGAATACATAAACAAAGAAGACTTTGTTATTTATGCATGTTATGTTTCTTTATGCTTCAAGATTTGCACATTCGAAAAATCTACCAGTAGCCAGTAGCGACGCATGTAGGTACTGCGACATGAAAGGAGAATCCTCCTAACATGTTATAGCAAAATGCTTTGCCTTAGCAAGGAAAAGAAATAGTCTTCTAGGAAAACATGTCAAAAAACTAGTGATTTATTGATATTTACAAATTGCCCTTTCACATAGCCATTCACGATTGGCCATAAATGTCTGGAGATCCGGATAGACAATATTTTTAGGTCATCTGTGCCATTGACTATTTGTTGCTGCATATTGCCCTGCTTGAGAATCATTGTTAAGTTGTACTAGCATATTTGTAGTGAGACAAAACCATTTTTCGAAAGCCCATAATAAATATGCTTTCAAACATGCATTTATTTCATCTGCCGGCGTACCCCTAGTAATCAACGAAAGGGTCTTTCTGATGTCAGCAGCTAAAAGTACCATTATCTCTTCCACGATATCCCGATTGCTTTTAAAATCTCAAATTGTGGGATCAATTGCTCTTAGTGGGATATGGTATATTCATCCCAAACCAACAACTTACTCTGATGTAACATTCTTTTGCGGTCACTTGCTAATGTTACATTCCGGCCTTTCCTCATGAGCTAAGTTCAATGGTAGCCTTAGAACTGAGTGCGCTGTTTGTCCCCCACGAGTAAGTGTTGCAGCTATTCTAGAAGAAGCTACTGCAAAAGCAGCTACCTTATCTTTTCGGATTTGAGCTAATAATAAATTTTAACGTTGATTTTGCCAGTACCTTCTGGAGCATCCAAAATCTGAATTAAAGCCGATGTCCTTTCCCAGGCACTGAACTATATGTGTACTAAATTTCATTTAAATCGGTTCAGTAGTTTTGGTGTGAAGGGAAGACACACAGGCATCGATTGTTAACTTGTGAAAAAATTCACGCAAATAATATTTTTACGCAAAATGCGGAGTTTATGTATGTAAATTCACAATTTCAACAATGCAAGTTCTATATCACCGGTCAATTTCTACATTTTATATTTAAAAGCAAACGTGGACTTACTCGCGCCTTATCAGACAAATCCGACCCCAAATATGTACATATAAAGTAATTATAAATTCGACATACATAATAGATAGCAACAGACTTAATTACTTACTAGCAAGTATAAACTGGTTTCACTCGGAACACATAAAGGAAGAGTTTTTAGATTTTCACATGAAAAAAATTGTTGTTTGGCAATGAAATGAAAAACAGGATTTCAACCCCTTAACGAGCCCGTAACCTTTAATAAATATTAACCACTAGAAAGTTATAGTCCCTTCCTAAGCCGTAACCGAAAACAAGTAAGGGAACGTACCCAAATTACGTGACCAGTTTAGGGGTCAAGGGGGTCTAAAAAACACTACACTTTATCACAAGGGCGGGGGGAGAGGTTTTGCTTTTATCACGTAGTCCATTTTTGGCGAATTAATCAAGCTAAATTTAGGAAAAATAAATTTTCCTTAAACCACATTTATAAATGATGACGTGAAAATTGGGGGGAGGGGGTTGGCAATTTACTTCGGATTGTCTCCAAGGGGGGAGGGGGGTTAAAATATTGTATAAACAAAATGTATCACGTAATTTGGGTACGTTCCCTAAGAAGGATGTAGTCGAGATTTCCCGACTAGGAGATACCAGGAGCCCCATACTTAACAGGTACCGTCATTGTCTGTATGCATCTATGACCTAAACTTCAATCTTCGATATCTCTGGTGTTTCTTAACCGATTTAAATGAAATTTTCAGAAAAGTTCTATCATTACACATTTTTTCAGTCCCCATTTTTACATCGATTGTAATCGATTACATAACTATATCGGAAACCAGAATAGATATCGATAATTTGAAACAAACTTGTTCTGCTTATGGTATAGAAGAACTTATATTCTAAATCTGAAATCTCTAGCTCTTGTAGTATCTGAGATCGACGCGTTCATACAGACGGACGGACAGACGGACATGTCTATATCGACTCGGCTGTTGATGCTGATCAAGAATATATATACTTTATGGGGTCGGAGATGCTTCTGCCTGTTACATACTTTTGCACAAAACCATTATACCCCTTTTACCCATTTTATGGGTTCGGGGTATAAAAAATGTGTATGCTCTGATACCGAAAGTAAAGAGTATATTGGTTTTGTGCAATTTTCGTCATGGTGTCTGTCCTGTCTGCTAGCTAGTGACTTACCTCAAAGATATAAGAAATTTGCAGGCCCCAACAATATAAATGAAATATCACATGCTATGAATTTGGAAAATGTGAAGTATGTTTTGGAAATTTACATTGTGCAACCAAATAGAAAGTGTCCCTGATCTAATTGACGGTATATTCGATATATTCGGTTTTTATACCCCGAACCCATGAAATGGGTAAAAGGGGTATAATGTTTTTGTGCAAATGTATGTAACAGGCAGAAGGAAGCATCTCCGACCCTATAAAGTATATATATTTTTGAACAGCATCAACAGCGGAGTCGATATAGCCATGTCGGTCTGTCTGGATGTATGATTGCTTCGATCCCAAAGACTATAAGAGCTAGAGGCTCTAGATTTTGAACATAAACTCATCTTAGTCCTAGGCAGTACAATTTTATTTCCGATTATCGATAACTCTTTTCGTTTCCAATATACACATGTGATCGATAACATGAAAAATTTTGAACATCGAAAATGTGAAACACGATTTTGGTAATTTAATACAAAATAATGAAAATCTGTGAAAACTTCATCGAAATCGGTTGAAAAACTACAGAGATATCGAAGATTGCAGTTTAGTCACAGATGGGTACAGACAATGACTGTGCGCGTTAAATATAGGGTTCAGGTAGAGGTGGGCTCGTGCCGGGCTTTTTTTCGTGGCCCCCGGGCTTGCACAGGCCCGGAACAGGCTCGGGCCTCAGCGAAAAGGTTCATACGGACGGACGGACAGACAGACGCCATGACGGACATTGCACAAAACCAATATACTATGAGACCTTCGGTATCAAAGTATAAATACTAACGAAGAGATTTTTGGAAAAAAAAATAAGAATTATTTGGAAAAACTATTTGAATCAAAAATCGTTTCAAAATTAGACTTTTACAAATCTTAATTTTCAATGATTACTTAATTGGTTAAGGAAAGTATTCTATCATTTAAGTGGATTTTAAATGACTGTTTCATTGGTCCCATACTTCACATGAAGAAAGTTCAAGCTATGAGTCAATTTAACTTTAAGTGTTGTGTAAATACTTATGACCTCCTCTGTAAAAAGGAGTAGTTAGGACTGCTATCTATAAAACCACCGGTGTTGCAGATTTGTTGTATTAAGTATTGTATTACATACTAAGTAAATAAATAATTTTAAGTTTGTATTTTAAAATAAGTGCATTTTAAAACAAATTAATCCATATCTTCAAATGGATATATTTTTTATATGTACATTCATATGTATTAATTTCGGGCCGAGCCTCCATGAAAAAAATCGTGCCGGGTCGGACCGGGCCACTTAAGAAAGACTTCGTGTTCGTGCCCACCTCTAGTTGAGGGTATCTCCTAGTCGGGAAATCTCGACTAGAGCCTTCTTACTTGTTTTAAATAAAAACCAGCGAAAAGGTTGCAGTCGGACGCAACCGACTGCGGACTTCTTTGATACCAGTAAAAGAACGAATGGTAAAGAGTTTGCTTGCAAAGGGGAGCGCGGAAGTCGGAAGGGGTTGGCTGGGCGGTAATCTTCGCCAGCTATCATGTTACCAACTTTGATGACTTTAACTCAAAAACTTTGGGAGATAACTGAACTACCAAATTTAAAAGGTGGGCTGCAGAGGTGGCTGTGGAATACAAATTTTTGAATCAAATGTTTTTCACTGACATCATTTATCTTCCTACCAAGTTTGGTGGCTCTAGGAGCATCCAAAATTTTGAAGCAGTTTTTTGAGGGACGTGTCTAGCTATTTTCGTGCAAAATTTGGTAACTCTAGCTGCAGGAATGTGAGAAATATATGGTTTTATCGTTATCGGTTTTCAGGTATCGGGCGTGGCACCAAATCCAAGACACTTTAACTGTCCCGGCTATAGATAACCATAATTGCAAAGTTTCAAGTCTCTAGCTTTAAGGGTGTCGGAGAAACGCGCGTTCATACAAACGGACAGACAGCATGTATAAATACGACTCGAAGACGACTCGCTTTTGATTCGAGATACGAATTGAAAATGAGTCGAAACTGCGGTCACAAGCGAAGAAGAGTCGCTTTCGGGAACCGTTTGTTTCCGACTGGAGTATCTTTTTCGATCAGAAAATGACCTCATATATGTATGTATGTTTATTTTATTCAAATTAAGAACTCGAAAAAGACTGGCTTGTGACACAAATTGCTTGCTGGGTTAACAGCTTTTCATTAAAGTATAAACATGTACATAATGAAAAACACGTTAACACAGACTAAAACCACTGAGCAAATAATACAGAAAATATATATAATATAAATTTATGTCATATTTGGTCAGTGCTTTAACTAAAGTAAAACCTACGTCAAGTCCAAGAGTACGTGCTTTAAACGACAGAAGTATTAAGTAAAATCGCTTGAATATGCTTCTGACGTTTCATAACACGTGCGAACCGCACGACTGTTTTCACATATATTATATGTACATACATATGTACATTGTACATACACATACATACATATAAAATTGGCAATTCGAACGTTAAAATCTTTACATACATATATATTTTTACGTACATAGTATAAAACGTAGAAGATATGACTATTTTCTGCCACGTACCAGCACGGCAGGCTCGTAAATTCATGTAAACATATGGATGTTTTTTTGTATACGAATATACGTATGTAAATACATATTTACATTTATCTTGAAGTCATATGCATATATGTGTATGTAATCTAGTTGCTGCTCAGCATTGAATATTTTATTTGTTATACACGTTTATTTTGTTAAAATTGGTGTATGTACTAAGGTCTCTCTACTACTACTGTCACTTTTTTGTGTACATACATACATATATATGCATTCACATGAGTTTTACACTTTATGGCCAAGGATGATGTCCTACACATGTTTTTACAAATTCACATACATAGTAGTACAAACATACAATTGTTTACCAGCAACAGTTTTAAGCTATCTCAATTTGTTTGGAGGCTCTAACGTTACCAAGTTTTAAACTTTTCTTATTTTATATTAATAACAAAACAAAAATAGAACTCCGCGCGGTAAAATGTAAAAGTTGACTGAAAGGAATCGCGTAGGCTTGATAGCTTTACATTAAAAGTAAATTTAAAGCTAGCGAAAGTAGCTTTTAAAGCTTAATTCCTCCAAAACGAACTGCGAGCAGCACACGGACGGAAATTTAATTTTTAATGTACATATGTATTTGCATGAACCTTAGAGATTCATCACTTTGGTACAATAACACAATAATGTGCATACATACATACATAGACAAACGCACATTATGTTTGTATATATTTAAAGATAAACATAAACAAATTAATGTCTGTATTGATAAAATAAGTATACATATGTATGAAAATGATTTTTAACATATATATTTACATGATTATATATATATCATTATTTTCGTACATTTATATATTTGAGTGCGTATATGTACATATGTTTGTGGATGCTTTAAGAAAGGCTTGAGAACAAGCCTCCAGTATTGGCAACTAGTTCAGAAACAGTCTAGAACTAGTTGCAATGTGGCAATAACTAGTTCTCGCTCGATTGCCTTGCAATGTTAACAACTGTTCACATTTACATGGGATGTCCTACCAGTGAGTATGTAAACTTAAGAGCGGAACTTAGAGCTGCCAACTTAAATTCACTTTCCCATGAAAAAAGATACGCTTCGGGTCGGGCAAAGTAACTAGAGCAGGCAATTCCCCTCAACGTAGAACAGCTGCGTTTGTTTTGATTTAATCCCAACATAAGTATATATTACAACTAGTTAGTGTCCCGCTTGCTTCGCTGCGCCGATGATTTATTTAAATTTTAGCAATAGTAGATAGATATGAAATAAATAAATTAGTAAATATTTAACAACATATTATAGCAAAGTATTTAATGTTCGCTTTTCCTGATTAACCTGAAATCTTTTTGATGCTTCTATGTGCTTATCCCTATTTTTATCAAGATATTTTTCAACTGAATGTTTTCGTGCCTTTTGTTTTTTGGTTTGTCGGTGAACCGACTACGTCTTGTAACGGGATTTTTTACATTTTCAGTTTTACATTCACTTCACGTATCAGAATCTTGAGTTAATACTTCATCTAAAAGAATATAAACATCAAAATGTCCATTCATTAATGGACCGGTAAAACGCAATCTTTTTACAGGATGCATAATATTTCCAAATGCTTGTAATAAATTTCTATTATGAAAAACTTTAAAATTTACAGCATCAATTTCTGCTGCTGCTTGCATAGACCATAGACGAATAAATGTAAACAGACTGATAACCAGAATTGTTCATGTTAAGGCCCTGTAAACAAAAACGCAAGACCCAAACGCTTGTTCCCCTTCAACGAAACTTATCTCGTTTCGTTTTGACATTGGCTTCGTTGTATATTTTTCGTTTGTGTTTGTGTATTGTTCTGCGCATACACACGGCACAGAGTATGTGTATGTATGTATTGACGCTCACAGCGTCAATGAACAGCGTATATTGCATTGAAGTGTATTTAATTAAAATAAATTGCATAATGAAATTAATATTATGTTTATTGGCCTAAGTTGTGTATTTTAATGCATGGCTTAAAGCAAATTAAAGTATAGTTTATTTTTACTAAAACGATAATTTGCCGGCAGCAAAGCAATTATTTTTTATTTTGTTGAATGTTTTGCTTTGCAGGCTGCACTTCCGACATTTTTTATAATATATATATCTCTTTTTTTTCTGACTTTTAAGTCCTCCTAGAAAAAGAATGTAAATTCTCATGTTTCGCACTTGTTTGCACTTAGTTTCCATGTTTATATGGATTAAACAATTTAGGCCCAATTTCTCAATGTCCGGTTAGTCAACTTATTCTTAGTTTAGTCGAATTTGAGTTTCTCAATGTTCGGTTAGCGTTCACTTATCCGATGCATGGAGGTGCGGTTACTACTTATACCAATGCTAAGTAACGATATATAAATACCAATACAATCATCGTAAGGCGAACAGCTGACCCAAGCTGACACTTGCATTGTTTATTTCTTTTTTTAATAAGCAAATTTTCAAAATGCTTATTTGAGTCTTCTAGGTTCACAAACACATGCTCTTCAACATCTAAAATGGTTTTCCCTCGTTGCCTTTTACAACAGGGCTCGTAGAAAGTTATTATATATACATTTTGATGTGCAACATGTAGTAGTTTAGGAGTCACAGGCAAAAACAAAACCAAAAGAACAGCTGAATCCCCGCTAAGGTTGGCAGCACCATTCTGCGATAGGGATATACCGATGATAGGTTAATTTGGCTTTGAGAAAACCAAATCAGTATAGCTCGGGCATAAAAGTTATTCTGAAGTTAACTTAATCCAAGTTTAACTGGGCATTGAGAAATTGGGCCTTAAAGTTGTTAAAAAAAAATAATATCAATATTATCTGTAGGCTTTTAGTTTTAAGAAAAACTTATTTTAAGAGCACTTTTGTGGAATCACTTTAGATATCAACTTATCGGTTCAATCTTCAGCACAAAAGTCACAAAAAAGCATTATGCACTAATTCTAACGCGCGTAAACTTTTGTTTTTGATTTGATTTCCTTTTGTGTGTCAAATTACATCGAACACAAAATAGCACCAGCCTCAAGTCATCCACCTGCAAGAGCAGTCGTGGCGCAGTGGGCTAGATGCTTGTTTGTAAAAAATTTGTATGACCCGAGCTCAAACCCCAGTCAAATTAATCAAATTTTTTTCTTTTCTTTTTTTTTGCATTTTATTTTGAAATATATAGTACATTCGTGTTTTATGTTCAAATATTATAATATTAAATACAATTATTTATTTTAAAATAAAAACGGCGGCTGACTTTCAAAGCGTAGTCTGGCCCGTCTTTGTGTGTATGCATGGTGCTGTAGACACCTAGGCGAAGAAAACGCACGAAACGTAACAAAGGTCAGGCTCGTGTTTGTGTGTATGCATGTGTAATACACATTGTGTATGGGGACAACAAGAATAAGAAAACGCATCAGGGCAGCTAAAGTAGCAGTTGCTGACATTTAAAACTGCACAGGTTTAAAATACCCTATGTCATAATAATAAGTTATTGTCTATAAAACCACAAATATAAGCTTAGGATAGAAAGATAAGTATTTAAATGTTATTTTAAATTTCACATTAAGATATATAAATTACATTTAATTAGTTATAAGTGCCTTTCCTTATGGCAAAAACACATTTTAAAAATAGCATAATTAAGTATATTTCGTTTATCTATTTAAAAACGCAAAGTTTAAATAAAGTCAAACTACCCTTCCTTGCTAGGGTAGCAGCAACCAAATTCAAGCAAAAGTCTTAAATTGCAAAACTCAATTTCTGTGACAACAACAAGAGAAATGAAAAAGGGAAACAACTAATCTTTGTCTCGCGCATCGCACACTTTGCCATCAAAACAAAAACCTAAACAATAATGGCCGCTGGTTGTCGCCGAGAATCGACGAAACAACTGATCGAAGAATTTATAGTTTCCCCAGTGAAGCGCTCTGACCACGCAGAATGTTAGTTAACATAACAGAGCAGTGCTTATTTCCAGTCTTGTTACATTTATTCGTCTATGGAATTAAAACTGACCGTAAGTATTTACTGAAGAATAATAGCCTATTTCCACTGCTCAGTTATTCTCAGTTATGTTAGTTAACAGTAACTGAGGTTCAGTTTGCATGTATTCTCCCATATGGAATTAACTGAAATAAAACTGACCGTAAATATTAACTGAAGAATAACTGAAGAGGAACTGGTTAATTTGAACACTTGTTCGATAAAACATCGCTGTTAATGGGCTCTTTTAATGTAACAGTCGCAAAACAGATGATTGTGAATAGCAGAAATTGTGAATAGGTAGGCGCAATATATGTAATATTCAAAATATAATTAAATATTTGGTTTTTTGATGGATTATCGTAGGAAACAATTGAACTGGGAGACAAGGTTCAAAGGATTGATTTTCAAATTGTGGGCGGATAATTTTGTTGCTCTTAGGGCACCAATATCGCTTGTAGGCATTAAAGTAAGCCATAAAAGTTGGCAACACGCTGTTACTTATTTGCAATGTAAAATGTCGGTCTGTTTTTACCAAAAAAAATCAAACCAAAACAAACCGAACAGCTGATTCATTTACGGAGGTTCTGTAACAGAGCAATGGAATCAGCTTTCGTCAGTTACTGTTAAATTTTACGGAAACGGAGCAGTGGAAATACCCTATTACGTTTTGTCTGAGTTTTATAATTAGCAAGTAGGTAAAACCACCCCCATAACATATTCTGGTGTGCAAAATTTTTCTAGACGCACCAAGTTTTCTTTAAATTGATAAGTTTTAAATCAATGACCCCAACAAAAAATAGAAAAAATTAAATAAACAAAAAAACTCTTCGTTATTACCTCGAGAAATTCGTCACCTTTAAAATGCATATCCATTTTTTGGTGTCTGTTGATCCAGTAACGATTTATAGAGTTCAGCGCAAAACAACTTTTTTCAAGGCGCCTTTGGAGATTCACCGTCACCGGCTTGTTTTTCAATATTTTTCAATGAATATTTTTTCTGACATACTTCAAATGTTGTACAATAATATGTAATTAAAATAAATAAAAAAATAAAAGTTAATAAAATAAAATTATTCATGTCGCCGCAAAAAAATGACAAAAATTATGATTTCTTTCGACTTTAAAACCATACAACCAAAAAAAACCAGAAAACCAAAGAACACGGCGACTACGGTAGCTCAAATGTTGTTCGTTGCTGCTCTTGGCACAACAAAATATATGATTTGGTATTTCCTGAGCCCAGCGCCAGTGTGTACATTTTGTATTGCTATCGATAAGCAGCTTAGTATTTTTTTCCACGTTGCTGGAAACCCAGAACACACGCAGCCAAAAAAAAAACAATTCCCGCAGCGACGATTTTGTATGGAAATTTTTTTTCGCTGTGCAGGATACGCACCTTTAATGTAAATTATCAATCCGACGATAATGATGATGATTCTAAACTGTTTTAACTAAAAAAAAAATGTTACAATTAAATATATATATTCGTTAACTTTCCGACTTTGAAGTATCTATATTTCGATAACTAAGTGAGATATCGATAAATTTGTTTATGTTATATTTTCGTCTTATATTTCAGAAATCTATTAAACTTCTTAAAAAATAAATTTTAACATTTTTTTTATCGATAACTCGATAAATCGATATCGATATTGTAAGGTATTTATATTTATGCCTATCGATTGCCTATGTAATGTTAGTGTATACCGATATATCGTAAGCTAGTACTTAAGGTATCGATGTTAGTATTAAGTGTTATCAGGAAAGAGTGGTTTGGCCACACTGATCGTGCCTCTGTCTCTTCTTCAAGTGCACGCAATTGCACCTCTGCCGAAAAAGTAATCGTGACAAATAAAAACCACCTTGACGTTTACATGAATAATATAGGAGTTTTTAGCTCAGAAGTGTGATATTCTCATAATAATGGGCCTAAATAAAGAGGAAATGATGAACCTGCTGAGGGCACATGATGTGGAAGTGCCACCTTCAGCGACGCGAGTACAGATACGCAGACTAGTGTCAGAATTGTCAAGGTCTGCTGCCGCCTCGCCGTCTGCTGTCCCAGAGGTAACCCCGATGTCCACTGATCCTGCTGCCGCCTCGCTGTCTGCTGTTCCCGCGTCAATTTTGCCGTCAGCTGTTTCTGCTGCCGCCCCGCTGTCTGCTGTTCCAACAGTAATCCCGCCGTAAACTGCTCCTGCTGCCTTCTAGCTGTCTGCTGTCCCAGTGTCAACTTTGCCGTCAACTGATCCTGCTGCCACCTCGCTGTCTGCTGTTCCATCGTCAACTTTGCCGGCAACTGTTTCTACTGCCGCCCCGCTGTCTGCTGTTACAACAGTAGCCCCGCCGTCAACTGTTCCTGCTGCTGCCCCGCCGTCTGCTGTCACCGCAGTAGCCCCGCCGTCAACTGCTCCTGCTGCCGCCTCGCTGTCTGCCGTTCCAGCTTTAACTTTGCCGTCAACTGCTTCTGCTGCTGCCTCGTTGTCTGCTGTCACCGCGGTAACCCCGCTGTCCAACGCTCCTGCTGCCGCCCTGCTGCCGCTTTGCTGCCTGCTGTTCTAGCGTTAACTTTGCCGTCCACTGTTCCTGCTGCTGCACCGCCGTCTGGTTTTCTGGCGGTAGCCCCGCTTCCAGTGTCGTTGAACCTAGACGAGCACTTGGCTAATCTGCGTAAACAGAAGGAAATCCTGGAACTACAACAGCTAATTGTGAGTTCGCAGCAGCATCTTGGTGTCTCTCCCGACGTACCAAGTCAGCGGGTAACAGACATAAGTGTGATGGAGTCCATTGTCCCGCCATTTTCGGCAGACAAGTGGCCGCTGTGAACCAGCCTCTGCCTCGACAGCCTGCCGGTACGAGTGTTTCACTTCCGTCCACGAATGCCGTCCCTGCTGCAAAAGATGTGCGGTGTTACAACTGCTCTTCATTCGGACACTACAAGTCCCAGTGCCCAGTGAGTTTACAAATATTTTCTCCCTCCTTGATTCGGGTAGTCATTGAAGTTTTATTCGTCAATCTTAAGTGCCTTCTGCCTGTAGCCTGAAGTCAACCCCGTTGAACTGCCGTGGTCTGGGGAACAATCGACTTGTGTCATTGGGAAAAGTCCAATGTGCCATCCGTATCTTTAGCCAAAAAATATTACACACATTTGATGTACTGCCGAACAGTGCCACAAATTTGCCAATGATTTTGGGCAGAGATTTCTTTTGTAAAACAAATACAAAATTAGGTAAATTCAAAATCAAGTACACCAAAAATCGATGGTTGCCCTAAATAAGTCGCAAATAGATTGTAACATGAAACTCACTGTTGTCCTTAATTCACTTGATTTGTGTAGAACAGACGTCAAACGCACAATAACCGAAAAAGAGTCAACCCGGTCGAATCACAGTCGTGTACCACTGAGAGAGAGTGTTCCGTCATGACTGACCAATCGCTGGGTGATGCCTTGGCAGCTATTAATGCAATCGAGTTACCTGTTGTCTCTGCTGAGGATGAGTTCAATATAGAGCTGACTCTGCCGTCAGAACAATCTGTAAAGTTGCAGTCTGTTATTTCCGCCTCTTATGTGGCTGTCCCTTCAGAGCTCATTAAACCGACCAGTTACGAAATGAAAATCGAATTGACAAATCAGACCCCCATTTTCTGCCGTCCCCGCCGATTATCCAATCACGAGCGCAACGAAGTGCGCCAGATATGTGATGACTTGTTAAATGCCGGAATTGTCCGTCATAGTAGTTCCCTTTACGCTTCCGCTATAGTGCCCGTTCGGAAAAAAGATAATACCTTAAGGAAATGTGTTGACTATCGCCCGCTGAACAAAATTACTGTCCGTGACCACTTCCCGATCCCGTTGTTAGAGGATTGTGTTGAACATCTGGGGGGTAAATCGTTCTTTACCGTTCTAGATTTAGAAAGTGGATTTCACCACCATCAAAATTGTGCTTCTGACGTCTGACCGCAGGCAATACCCCACCGTCTGGTATGGCCCTGAGCCTTCCATAATTTAGAGTAAGTGGAATCGAGGTCGATTCCACGTCAGGACGGCCGAGTTGTAAAGTATTTATATTTATGCCTATCGATTGCCTATGTTATGTTATGTGGTGTGTAGACAGGGGTTGCGTTATGCGTTTTGCGTTAACTGCTAAAAAGCAGCTTGTTTTCCCATACAAATAGCATAGGGCCCTAGTGGTGACAAAAAGTTGAGTTAATTTGGGATGCAGTTGCGTTTATTCGATTATGTAACTTATACATTCGGTTGACTCACAAGTAACTGCCAACTTTCGAATATCGTTCGCAATATCACCACTAATTTATTTAATATAACTGTTTGCCGGCAAACATAAACAAAAAATTAATTGCAAATCATTCTCAAGATGTCGCAACAAAATGGTAAGGAATAATTAATTTTTTAAATATTATATGTATGTTTAAGCCATTTTAGCTTAGTTACAGGAAATGATAAGAGATTTTTGTGGACTAGTGTCGCCACAAAAACGTTAATAGAGGTTTGGCAGGAGAATATCGGTGGACTTCGGGGAGCCAGAAAGAACTCCCACATATACAAGGAAATGGCGGAGAAGATGAAGGAGTTTGGACCATCACATTTGGAAATAAAAAACAAATTGGAGAATATGACGAAAAGATACCGGCAAGTTAAAAAACCACTGATTAAAATTAATTGTTGTTAAATACTTATTTATATATATGTATTTGCAGAGCTGAATGTGCAAAGGTGGGACCATCCGGTGGCACGCCCTCTACCTGGGAGTATTTCGAGGGTGTGTCCACTGTTCTACATACGTCAGACACTGTGGGATTCCATCCAATAGCCGACAGCCTAGGTAATATATAAAGTTAATGCTATTGGATATATTTAATATACTTACAATTCTTACAGACTTCTCGCGGCTAGTAGAAGAGGAGCCTAACAGCAACGATACGGACAACTCAATCACAGAGCCGTCGTGTTCGCGGCCAAAAAGAATGCGGGTCGACAACTCCGCCAAGTTGCTAGAAATAGAGGAGCGGAAGCTGGAGGTTATGGAGCGAATGGCGGAGGACTCGGCCAAATTCCAGAAGGAGGTGTTAGATATTATAAGAGCTAGGCATACGGAATAGATTAAGTATATAATAGATTAAGTATATAAGTATAAGTATATAAGTATAAGATGAAGTATAATAAAAACATGAATGAAATTTTGA
This sequence comes from Scaptomyza hsui, assembly GCA_018152825.1. Taxonomy (NCBI): domain Eukaryota; kingdom Metazoa; phylum Arthropoda; class Insecta; order Diptera; family Drosophilidae; genus Scaptomyza; species Scaptomyza hsui. The sequence goes on from JAECXO010000070.1 coordinate 617,466, forward strand.
AGTTAAATTGAATTGTTTATTTAATTTTCATTGTTTTGTAGAAATTCTACGGCTAACGCTTGCCTAACTGCTTCGGCACTAGCATTCATATTGCCCAAGAAAACTTCGAACTCAGGTTGGGCATTCCCATGTGCAGTTTCAGCTTCCCGTTGCCAGTTCTCGCACACGGAGCTGTTGTGCATGTTACAAAAATGATGTAAAATGCAACAGCAAGCAATTATTTGGGAAGTTTTATCTATCCGATTATCCAATCCTTTCCCAATCCTCCTGAAGCGAGCCTTGAGATGGCCAAACGCGTTTTCCACCACACGCCTGTCTCTAGATAAATGGTAGTTAAAGGCTCGTTGCTGTGGTGTTGCTTCAACAGAAAATGGGTAGGGCTTCATAACGTTTCTGGAAAATTTAAATGCCGAATCTCCAAGAATTAATATGGGAACCACTACGCCATTAACTTCCTTTGCATTATTTTGAAGCCAGTCCGTGCTCATAAGCTTCGATTTTAGGCTGGAGGCTTCGAAGATTCTCGAGCCATGGCATCTTCCCGGACTGCCAACGCTAATGTAGGTGAATCTATAACTGTTGACATAAACAAGTATTGTAATATTCAAGATTTTAAATACGAAATGAATATAATCTTACCGATAGTCAACTAAGGCAAATAGCACGGTGGAATACCAACCCTTGTAGTTGCGGTAGTCCACGGCATGCTCAGACTTTGGTCGCACTTCAATGTGGCAGCCATCTATGGGCGATATACAACTTAAACTTTGTTTATAATAGCATTTATAAATATCTTACCCATAGCCCCAAAGCATTGTGGAAAACCAAGGTCTTCAAACCCTTTAACACAATCTTCTATTTTCTCCTGGGTTAAGAAATTTGCCGGCAGATAGTCATCAGCAAGTTTGCTAATAACTTCACGGCAGAAATCAAGGAGGTTTAGGCACACAAATGATTTCGACACTCCAAAAAGCCTTCCCACTGTGCGATACTCTGCAGACGATCCTAGCGTATACAGTGCTATGGCAATCCTTTTTTCCAATGGCACTGCCAAACGCCACGAAGTGTTCTTCTTCCTCATACCCGCGAGACGACCAACCAGGATATCAAATGCTTCCCTTTCTAAGCGGAAGCTCTCCTTAAAAAATGCGTCCGAATTATTTGGAACGTCACTCTCCCAAAAACATCCATATCGTGGCTTCGGTTATTTAAAGAAAAACAACAAAATGTTAATATAAAGTTATTGGCAAGAATTAACTATTTTTTTCTCACAAGTGTCCAAATGCTACGACGGCGTCCTGGGTAACTCAGCAAATCCAATGTTGCTGAAGACGTTCCCGCCATATTCATGCATTTTGTCAGCATTGCATTATTCTGCTCCATTGCACATAATAGTTCAAAAAGATTACTTGAATTCATATTATTGTTTTAAATTAATAATTTTTTATCAGCGAAATCAAAACAAAGCAGCTGCTGCTCACTTCCCTCTTAACGCAAAAGAGACTTTTGTGCGTATAAACACCAATTCTGCGTTATGCGTTGATAACGATTTCGATAGCAAAACTCGCTGTAATGTAAACGCCACATTAGTGTATACCGATATATCGTAAGCTAGTACTTAAGGTATCGATGTTAGTATTAAGTGCTATCAGGAAAGAGTGGTTTGGCCACACTGATCGTGCCTCTGTCTCTTCTTCCGGTGAACCTGATGTGAAGCGCACGCAATTGCGCCTCTGCCGAAAAAGTAATCGTGACAAACAAAAACCATCTTGACGTTTACATTATTAATTTTTTTTTTATATTTTTTTTAATATATCGATAAATTGTATTAAGTAATTTTTATTTATATTGTCGTCTTATTTTGTCGAGTTCTTCAAGAATCAATTATCAGACTTCGGCGTCCCACTAACCGTAGACGTGACGTAAGACGTGTTGTTCGCTCTCAGTGGCCGTCTACTGTGGCAAAGGGATCGCAGCAGTAGAGAGCGAACAACCCGCCAGTATTGGAAACTAGTTCAGAAACAGCCCAGAACTAGGTGCGAAGTGGCAATAACAAGTTCTCGATTGCTCTGCAATGTTAAAAACTGTCTACATTTACAAGGGGATGTCCCCGAGCGCAGCAAGTTCCGCTTAGCATTACCTTAAAGTAGTTCACAACTAGTTATAAAGTTAGAAATTAGAACTAGTTGCAAAACTGACTACTTGAGTCAAAGAAAAACCCAGTATTGAAAAAATTTTCAAATGATTAGTACATATTATGGTGCATGATCCAAGATTTTGTGGAGTCCTTGACTTGAGTCATTGACAATACCTGATTTTCTCATGTTGTCTATAAACGTCAGAAATTAGGGATTCGAACCTGAGATCTTTCGATAATGCGACGGGTGCCTTAGATGTTGAGCTATTGCCAATCACATTTCGATAGCAGTTATTGTTATGCTAAACGAACCTTCTTAGCTTAGCTTACTTCGCATTCCTTGTTTAGAAACAAATTTTACAATTGACTCCGCGTCGCATTACATAGATGCTGTTTTAGAACTAGTTGAGGACTAGTTGAGAATTAGTGGAGTATTAGAACTGACTACAAAGTGAACTGTACATAATTGTGTACATCTGTATGTATGCAGAAGGAAAAATCATCAACAAAACAGGTGAGAAGGCTATAGTCGAGATTTCCCGACTAGGAGATACCTCGAACCTTGTACATTCCGCGTACAGTAATTGTATGTACGCATCTGTGAAACGACTATGTGTTTCCGTGAGTTCTGATTAGATACTGATTTTATTCTTACAAATCCTAAGTCTTATATACTAACAAATTTCTTTGCGTTGGCCTGCTGTCGAACATTATTGCAGCAGACCGTCGTCATATATTGTTTGATTGGGTTATTTTCTACCCTTTGTTACTTATAGGTCTTTTTATAATCTCAAGTGACCTTATGTTTATGATCTATATTTATCTTAGCTATTGCTGCGGCTCCCTGCAGCTTCGTTTTAATGTATAGTGTTATTTTTGTGCCTAAGACTCAAGTGAGACTCGGTATAAAGTGTTCATGCGTGAACATTCTGCGGCGGGCCAACGAAGGTGATGGCCCGTAGTTTTTTAGATACAGCTATTTTTCTTATTACATATACAATTAAAATTACTACCAAAATTAATACAACTATTAACGAAGCGTGTCCAGACACGTGATGAAAGTTTAAGTCATTTATCTCTACGTGATGGTTTTTTAATTGTTGAATTTTTCCTAGTAGCCTATTTAATTCCTCAGAAGTACTAATATTGGTTGCTGTTAATGGATCCCACATAATTTTTGGTTTTTCCTTTACCTCTCCTTTGTAAGAGGGAATAATAGTTTCTTGTCTTTCTGATTGTATTTTATGGTGAGCAATCAATAATTTATCTTCTGTTCTAGCTGTACAGTCGGATCTAATAGATAATGTTCCTTGTTCTGGCAAGTTCACTAATTCTGGTGGTGTTTTTTCACATTGTATCCTAGCTGTCGTGTTACGCAAGTTCTTAAAAAGCCAAGTGCTCCAGCCTTCTAATTCTACCCAGTATGTTTTGGATTTTACAATAGATTTGTAAATACAATTGGATGGTCTGTTTGGTTTGAAAGGTGAGGTTTCGCAGGTGTTATCACTGGCACTGTTCCAAGGCCTATTCCCTTTACACACTCGCTTGTTTGTTTGCCATTTTTGGCATTTATTTAGTGTAGATTCGATCATCAGATGGTACGAATCCATTTCAAAGTTATATACTAAAAACTCTGAGTTTAACTGAATCATTAACAAATGTCCATCTCGCTGTACTGGTACTGGTATAATTCTAAAGAGTTGGGATGGATGTCTGCTGAATAATGGAATTTTGGCATGTATTACAAGTTTATTTTCTATAAAAATTCCTTTTGCCTTCAGCAATGTGTATATCTCCTTAATTTCAGTATTAGTTCTTTTTCCTGGAAGTACCAATTTTTCGGATAGGCTTTCTTTTATTTTTAAGACTTCGTCCCTTAATTGTCTTGGTCTTAAAATGTTTGGATTTAATCGCCCATGATTAATGTCAATTAATAATCCTATTACACTTGTTTGTATTTTGTCGCATTCATCAATTAAAGCACTAAGTTCTTTGATTAATATAAAGAAACTAATGGATTCCTTATAAACATAAAAACTTTCCTTGAGAAGTTCGGTCATGTTCTCTATTCGATCATTCATTCTTCCAAAGTTTCTATTTATATCCTCTGTGGTCTTTTTTATTATATTTGCTGTTGAGTCTATAACTGAAGTCTGTTTTTTTTCTCTAATGCTTTGAAATTGTACTGATTATGAAGTAATGTTTTCATGTTTGCCTCCATTATTTCTCTATCGTCAGCATCCATTATACCAAACAAAATATGATATAAAGAACCCATAAAATTCAATGGTGATCGCTTTTTCCTTAACGGTTTTTTGGTTGTAAATAATTCATTATTTTCTTCTAAATCTGCCATTTGTCTTTGTGTGTTGTTTAAGATCAGATTGCACTGATCCTCGAATTCATGGAGCTTCTTACATACAACTCTCATCTTTTGCTCTAGTTTGCTTCCCTTATGCAGCATTTCAAAATATGGGTTCATGTCGTAAAATATAACTAAATCCCAATAAGATGACACTATCTCTACTTCGCCCACTGGATCTAGATACATTGCTGAAGAGGTATTCATATTCTTTATTACCCATTTCCTTTCTTCTTCTTTTAATGAAGTTGTGTTTGATAATTGGCAGAATAGCATAAGAATCAGCATCATCATTAATCCTATCTTTGAGATTTTAAATCTACTAGAGCTTCTCTTTCTATCAATATTATCGTGTGTCTGTATGCCGATAAGCGGGCATACTTTGGTTACTGGTCTTGTGGAGAAACCATCCTGTAACTTTACTTTTACCACCCTGACTTTATTGTCTTTGCCCTTATGAACTTCTTCTACTTTACCCAAGGGCACTGACCAAATAATATTATAGATGGGACATTTCTAGTACTGTTTTGGTTTCCACTACACTGTGAACGAGAGTGACCCATGATTGTTAACATTATGTTATGCTCGCTCAAAATGTTAACACATAGCAGAGAGACCCAAGTCTGTTTCAGTTTATATTCACTTTCAGCGGCTTTTAGGGGAAAGGGGGAAGAGGCGGCGGAAAGCAAGCAACGGTTAAAATACATTAGTATTTGTATACGTGTGCATTTGCTTCATACTTTGGTGGACTAGTAATGTTTGAGATTTTACAAATTTGTCTTTTTCAATGCCCTGCATACGCATGTGTGTGTGCAGGAATGTATATGCAGAATGTTTATATGTATGCGAGCCATTTGATTTGGAATTTATTGACATGCGTCAACATCTATGATTTAATTTCTAACAGGTCAAGGGCGGGCTTTTGGGATTGCAAATATTCTTTTTATATTTAAAAAATTTAAAAATATTTGGCCGACTATTTTTATTTAAGTACATCTATTTATTTTAAAATTATTTTTTGTATAGATTATACCACACAACTAAAAATATGTACTTAGGTTCATTCTGCATATACATTCATGCACACACACATGCGTATGCAGGGCATCGAAAAAGACAAAAGTGCAAAATCTCAAACATTGCTAGCCCACCAAAGTATGAATGCCCAGCATATTTATTAAGACTGACTAGGAGATACCCTATGCCCTAAACATTATTCGTTCATATATTGGCAAATCGACACGCACATTGATGCTGAACAAGAAAATATATATATAATGGGGCCGTAAATAATTTCCTTCTGCCTGTTACATACATTAGCACAGGCCAATATACCCGTTCCATCAATAGAAAAGTTATAAGTCCTCATCTAATTTCACAACAAGCGGCAGCGTGATGTGTGTGTACACAAGAATGATCATTTATGTATGTATGTATATCTATCATTCGAGTGTATACACATCGAGAATGGGCAAATGCAATAACAGCACTTGCTGGTGGCTGAGACGCAAAAACAGCACAACGTAAAAACTACCCTTTGTTTAAATATCAATTATTACATTATTGTTATATTATTATATAAAATTTATTTTAAGTATTCAAATACAAAACAAGTTTATTTTATTTCGTATTTATTATGTTATTTTCAACGTGTTAGATGATTTAATAATGCCCTACCTAATATCCAAAATATTAGTAAACATATATTATACATATCATATTGCTTTTATCTAGTTATTAAACGAAATTTAAAGTAAAGTCAAACTACCCTTCCTTGCTAGGCAGCAACAAGCGGATTGAAACAAAAACCTCGGCGAAGCTTGCCCAGCAAAATATGAAGCAAATGCACACGTATACAAATACAAATGTACTTTTACCGCCACTTCCCCCTTTCCCCTTAAAGCCGCTGAAAGTGAATACAAACTGAAACAGATCTCTCTGCTATGAGTTAACATTTCGAGCGAGCATAACATAATGTTAACAATCATGGGTCACTCTCGTTCACAGTGTAGTGGAAACCAAAACAGTACTAGAAATGTCCCATCTATAACATTATTTTGTCAGTGCCAAGGGCCATCTTGCTGGATGACAGTTTTCGTCTTTCATTATTACGATTTGACCCTTTTGTATATCGCGTGTTTCTTTTTTCCACTTACTTCTTTGTTGGAGGGTGAATAAATAATCTTCTTTCCATTTTGACCAAAACTCTTTTTTCATTTTCTGAATCAGTTTCCATCTATCCAAATTGCCTATTCTATGCGGTGTTTCTGATTCTATGCTGTCTAAAAAATGCCCACCTCGTTATCGTCAATGTCTTCTCCGTATGTGTACATTGGTCGTGAATTTAATACAGCTTCAATTTGACACAATAACGTTGACATTTCTTCGTATGTTAAATTGCTATCGCCTATTACTCTTTTTAAGTGATATTTCCCAAATACCTCCGAAGTGAGGTCCTGCCGGCGGGATAAAATGCCACTGGATTTTTTCATTTTCAAGTAAAGGGGCAATTATATCGTTATTTTGAATCGCTTTTAGGAAATCTTGATCTAGCTTCCTTGACGCGACTATTTTTTCCTCTCCTTTGGATTTGGTGCACTCAGACACAATCCACCCAAATTCTGTTATCTGACCGAGAAGCCCGTCGATTTTAACTACTCCATTTTTTAAAATGTGAGTATACAGGTCAGTTCTGATAACTATATCTACTCGACCTGGTTTGTTAAATTGTGGGTCAGCTAATATATAATTTACCCATTTAAGTGTATCAATATTTATTGATTTTATTGGGAGCGCTTTCATCAGTTTTGGCAAAACTATTGCATCGACTGAAAGCGGCTCTTTATTGGGGTCTAAAGTATCTGCACATACTTTGACCTTATATTTTGAAATGCTAGATTCTGTTGAGGACACTCCAGTGATCTTTGTGCTCTCTCTCCGTTTAGGCAATTTTAGCATCTGGACTGCCTCCTCAGATATGATTGTAGTTTGCGACCCACTACCAATCAATGCTCGCAACTTTTCATTTCCTCCACTTGCTGTTTTTACTTTGAATATTGCAGTCGCAACAGCGCTTGTCTTTCTACCACACATGTGTTCACTCTTTCTTTTCTTTCAAAGTGAAGCATTGTGTGGTGGGATTTTTTGCATTTTGCACATAAAATTTCGCTTGTGCATCTCTTAGCACTCGAGTGCTTCAAGCACCTTGAACATAATTGTGCCTTTTTAGCAACATCTGCCCTTTCTATTGGATTCATGCCTTTGAATTTAAAGGATTGCAATGCATAATGCCCTGCAACCTTGCAAATTTGGCAATTTTCCGAAAAGTCCTTATTGACTTTCGGTTTTTTCTCCTCGTCCTTCAATGAGCGTAGAGCACTTAACTTTTGCTCTAGATACTGCATTACGTCGGACAGTTTTTGAACTTCTTTTGTTCTTTTTACATGATTTTCATACGATTGCAAAGTTTCTTTATTAAACTTGCGAATAATCATGTGTGCAAAAATTACATCAACGTCTTCTGGTAAGCCCGTTTTCAATTTTATTAAATAGATTGATTCATTAATTGAATCAATAAATGCTTTTATGAGCTTTGCTGAATCACTGTTCAGTACTGGCAACTCTTTAAGCAGATTTAATTGTTCGGAAAATATTTTCCGTTTATTTTCATAGCGCTTGGTTAGCAATTCCCAAGTCGCGTTGAAATTTTCCGCGGAGCCTTTTAGCAAATGCGACACCATGCATCTTGCTTCTCCTTTTAGAGCCATTTTTAAATAATTAAATTTAAGAGATGGACTCAAATCTTCTCTAGATAGAACTAATTCATTAAATAATTCTGAGAAAAGATCCCACTCTTTGGAATCCCCATAGAAGGTGGGTACTTGCATTTTTGGGAGCAATGGAAGCTCCTCTGATTTTTTGCAACCTTCAATTTTTGGTTGGCAATTGCTTTCGATTTGCTCTACTAGTTCTTGTATTAGATTTTCTACGTCGAGCCCTAGCGTTTTAATCTCCCTATCGAAAGTAATATTACTTTCAAACTTCTCTTTGAAATATAATATACTTTCTTCTATTCCTTGCCAAAGGAATAGTATCTTTTTTTTCTCAAATTGAACATTTTTATGTGGTTTTCTTTAATGCCTTTTTGCGTTTCCTGTAGGTAGCTATTCAATATGTCTACTTGCCTATCGAACTCTTCTGCCCTCCTATCTACGCTACCTGTTTTTGCCATCGTTTCTGGCACTTTACTACTTTGGCTCATAGGTGTATTTTTTCCTTTAATTTTTTCAATCACCGTCATTATTATATTATATTGCTTTGAATTGAAGTAATCGTGATCGACAACTCCAATTTTGCACAATATACTATGGTTGTCTTGAAAACTATTTTGTAGAGTTTCTATTTCTGACAAGTCTACCACCCCTTTATCTTGTTCTAGCTGCCTCACTCTTTCAACTATCTGTGACTGCTTCGTCTATAACTCTATAGTTTTGTCTGACAACATTTTTTTTTTTAATGCAAATTTTAAGAAGAAAAATTAAAAAAAAAATTTAAGTTGATCTATATAAATTGCATTAAGAGAATTTTACGTTGAAAAATTTTGTATTTTAAGTGACAAATTTACAGTTAACTTAAATAATTTTTTTTTTTTTTAAGAAACACAATTTTAATAGTACTTAAGTTTTTTTTAACAAATTCAATATAATTGTTGGTTATTAGTGGACTGTATTTAAAAAAATATTGTTATTATTTTTTTGTTATTGTGAGGCGATTTTGCCGCAGTTTTCGCATGGGTTCGCCAAAACGCGCACTCGCATTTTAATATTTATTTTATTATTCATGTTTAAGCAGACGCTCTATTTCGTCTATTTGCTGCCACAGATTCGACGCCTCGATCCTTTCCAGTAGCTCTGCTTTTGTCTGTGCAGTCACAATCTGTAATCCCTCGAAGCTCTGCTTTTATTTGCAGTCACACAATCTGCAATTCTTCGCAGCTCTGCTTCTGTTTGCAGTCACAATCGGCGATTCTTCGCAGCTCTGCTTCTTGTTGTGGTTTCTCACAGTGATAGTGGTAGCCTATATCGCTACATATATGTGGAACCAACTTCTCGGCTACCTCCCTCAGCTTCTTGTAGCGGTTGGACAGCGAGCTGCACTTCCAGGTCTTGATTCAGCGTGCAGTTCCTGCACCGCTCGAAGGACCAAAATGAATGCAGTCACAATTTTACGGCTGCACGCGCTGCACTATAGCTGGTGGTAGCGCTCTCCGCTATCTTCCCAGCTTTTGCAGATGCTGCCGACAGATAACCAAATTTTTCGGCTGCAGGCGCTGCACTAATGCTGTTTGTAGCGATCTCCGCTATCTTCCCAGCTTGCAGATGCTGCCAGATGGTTTCTGCGTCTGGCGTGCTGTTTTAACTGCACTGCCAGGAGGTCTCTGTTTTTCAAGCGTGCAGTTTCCTGCACCGCTCGAAGGACCAAATGAAACGACTATGTGTTTCCGTAAGTTCTGATTAGATACTGATTATATTCTTACAAAGCCTAAGTCTTATATACTTACAAATTTCTTTGCGTTGGCCTGCTGTCGAACATTTGTAAAGTAGTAAAGTAGTAAAAGGTCTAGCTTACAAGAATACTTGTATTTGCTAGGGACTATAAAGCGTCGGGGGTCACAAGGTTAGGGATGGAATCAACTACTAAGAGCCACGACAGGGCATTAGCGGATGCGAAGGGTCGTGCCGCTTCACGCCTCTGGCCACACGCTCGGGATTATAGGTCGGTGGGATGGGTTCATAACCTAACACCGCACACGCCGGGGGGCTATGATGCGAGGGCACGTGCGTGTGCAACTCAACGCAAAGAAATTAAAACACACAGAAAATACTTTCACTAATCGTGGAACTCTCCCAGCGATATATTTATTAATCCTCCTTTTTTTTCTCTACATCTTTCCTATATATTTATAGCGATGATCGGGGTTACTATTCCCGCTTACCTTTCTTTTCCTTATTCTTTCACTGTACGTTGGCTCTTCTGTTATTTTGTCTTTTCCACTAGATATAACGCGACTCGGTCTCGCGCACGTTTACCCGCTCGAACTCGTCTCACGCAACTCCCCATTCTGTCACACTCCAGCCTCGGCGCGAGCTGCATTTTTGCAACTCCCCACGTTTATCTGCGACCGTGGTGGATTCGAAGATCACAGCTGGCGCGCTGCGCTTAGCGACCCTGGGATTTCGGGCGGTTGCGTTTGAATTCCCCTTAGGCCGTTAGGTGTTTACTCTTAATTAATTTCCAAACCGTTTTCTTTCTTTAAACTTAACTTTAATTCTAAGACTATTAATAATTCAAATGGATGGTTTTCTTTTGCGCTCCTTGCCTTATATACTAATAACGAAATTATAATGTCATAATAAAAGATAATAATACTCCAATAAACTAACAAATGTAAACGCGCAACTTGCGCCCAAAACAATATAATAAAATTAAGCTTCTTGCGTCGAATCCGTCCAAGCCGGGGTTATGTGAGGAGGCCTGCTCCGGCCTGGTTTATTTTCTTCCCTATGTTACTTATAGGTCTTTTTATAATCTCAAGTGACCTTATGTTTATGATCTATATTTATCTTAGCTATTGCTGCGGCTCCCTGCAGCTTCGTTTTAATGTATAGTGTTATTTTTGTGCCTAAGACTCAAGTGAGACTAGGTATAAAGTGTTCATGCGGGAACACATCTGTGACCAAACTTCAAATTTCGATATCTCTGGTGTTTCTCAACCGATTTCGATGAAGTTTTCACAGATTTTCTGTATTTTGTATCAAGTTTCTTAAACAAATTTCACAATTTCCAATAGTACTTCCTAGGACTTAGATGAGCTTATAAAAAAAATCTTAAGCTTTTTCACGATATAACTTTTAAAAAACGAAAAACGCGACTCCGGTTTAGCGGTCTAGCTGTGGCCAAGAAAAAATGCACTGCGATGTCCAATCCAGATTTTAATGCGCTGGCGCAACCAGCGATTTCAAACGATAAAGAGCGACTCCTATTACAGCGATTATAGAAGTACTGAAAATCCTAAGAACCTAAGAATGAGTGACTTAACTTTGTTAAAACTACTGTGCTAACATTCCGGCCCCGTTAAAGACCTCCGGCGCTTTAACTCCTTCATTGGCAGCAAAGCCAACTTGTGTATTGCGCGCTTGATGATGCCTTCTGTTGTCTGAACCACAGCCACACGCACTTTGCCATCGTCGCCTGGTATTGTTGACACCACGCGACCTGTTAGCCATCGCTGCGGCGGCAGATTGTCCTCGTGATCGAGAACTAGGCAACCTGTCATTAGATCGGGTCCCTCGATGTTCCATGCGTTGCGCTGCTGCAGACTGGCCAGGTAGTCCTTGGACCAGCTCTGCCAAAACTGCTGCTTTAGTGCTGACAGCATTCGCCACCGCTTTAAATATCCGAAGCTGGCCTTGCTGCAGCTTCCGCCGATTCCTAATTCTGTGGGCAGCGAAAGAAGAAGCTGCCCGATTAGCAGGTGGCCTGGCGTAAGAGCCTCTCCATCGCTGGGATCGTTGCCTGGCGAGCCGATTGGGCGAGAGTTGAGTAGAGCCTCGACTTCCACCAGGTGAGTGTTCAACTCGTCTGCGCTGAGCTTGGCGTTGCCGACCCCTCGCAGCAACCGATGTTTGGCGGCTTTGACGGCTGCCTCCCATAACCCGCCGAAGTGCGGTGACCGCGGTGGGATAAACGACCACTCGACTACTTTCTGAGCTGCGTACGTTATAAGAGGATCCCTGCTGCGGTGGAACGCTTCGTTCAACTCCTCGAGGACCCTGCTTGCTCCTACGAAGTTAGCGGCGTTGCCACTGTAGACCTTCTCCGGCAGACTTCTCCTTCCAATGAGCCTTTTGAAAACAGATAAAAAGCTTTCAGTAGAAAGATCAACAACAAGCTCTAGGTGAACGGCCTTTGACGTAAAACACACGAAGACTGCCACATAAGTTTTTATAGGTGGCTTCCCACGTTGCTTTAACGAGACATAAAATGGACCGCAAAAATATACTCCACAAAACAAAAAAGGGCGAGCTTGCCTAACGCGATCGGCGGTCAAATTGCCCATTATTTGCCCAAGTAGTACAGGCTTATACCGAAAGCAGTGGACGCAATTCCTAACAATCTTCGTGCACGCCTCTCGAGCATTAACTACCCAAATCTGCTGCCTTAGCAGCGACACCATCACCTTGGCCCCTGTGTGACAATGTGTTTGATGCAAGTTGCGAAGAAACAACTTAACGAATTGGGAATTTCGAGACAACAGCAATGAAAATTTGTCGTCATATGGAATTTGAGCATTTAATAGCCTGCCTCCAACGCGAATTAAACGAAATGGCGCACCATCCAGCTCGATGGTGTGTATGAAAGGATTCAATTGTTCAAGATTTGGAACCAAAACTTCCGATCTTTCTAATTTGACGTATTCTGAACCAAACTCGAACCTTTGAAGCACTTGAATCAATCTAAAAATCGACAATTTAAGCTCTCTTGCTGATATATCTGCCTTGCGGTTACGTTTTTTTCCTTGAATAAAACGATTCACGTATGCCATGATACGAAGTAGCTTGTTATACGACGAACATCTTTCAACGTGGTCGACAATTACATTTGCTTGGCTCTTTGCTACTGAACATACTGCCGCGCTTTTCTTGTTTTCGGGCAGCTGTAAGTCACGAAAGATTTCAAATTGGTGGAGACAAGGCCATTTATCAGCACTTGAATTCAAAAAATCCGGCCCGTTTTCCCACAGCGAACACCTTAGACCATCTACATCTGTACCACGCGACACTAAATCAGCTGGATTCTGTTTTGAAGGCACATGACGCCATACAACTCTTTCTGAAACCTCTTGGATTTCAGAAACTCTATTTGCAACGAACGTCGCTAGAGTGAATGGATTTCTTTTCAACCAGTTTAGTGTGACTTGAGAATCCGACCAAAAATTTATGCTTTCAAGTTCTAGATTTTCAAGCAACGGGGCTACTTGAGCCCACAACGTAGCAAGAAGATGAGCTGCACACAACTCGAGCCTTGGGATTGACTTCGTTTTAAGAGGAGGCACACGTGACTTGGCGGTTAAAAGTCTTGTCAAACTGTTTTTTCCACCAATCGTACGAACATATATGCAACAGCCATAGGCTTCACTTGAAGCGTCTGCAAAACCGTGAATTTGGACTGTTGTGTACGTAGACAGACAGTCGTATCGAGTAATCGATATCCTATGTAGCTCTAGTAAATTCTGCTTGAAACTATTCCAACTAGTATGTAGACTCATTGGAACTGACTCATCCCAATCCAACTTTTGTCGTCACAGCTCCTGAAGCGAGATTTTTGCTCTGGTGACCAACAGTCACAATAAGCCCAAAGGGTCATACAAGCGGGACGACAGGATATTGCGTTTTGTTGGTGGTAAGGTAGTGAACGAGTCTTCTAAGCTGTAATGAAACTCGTCATTCTGAGGATTCCATTTCATGCCAAGTGTTTTTACTGAGGTGGACGAATCAAATATAAGAGCTTTATTTGGCCCTTTATTGGTCAGCAGTCGTGGATGATAAGAGGCCCATTTGACTAGATCGAAGCCCCCAAATTTCAACACCTCTGTCACTTCTTTGCCAATAGTTAGCATATCGTTAACGTAGAAGTCGCTTGAAATCATCCTTGATGCTATGGGATGCGTCTCAGCATAAATCTTTGACAGCTCAAAGAGGCATCGGATGGCCAAAAACGGAGCTGAGGCTGTACCATAAGTGACAGTGCTCAAACGATAAGTTTGGAGAGTGCCAGTTGATTTTTCCCTCCACAAGATCAGTTGGAAATTCCGATCCTCGTTGGCAATATTGATTTGCCTATACATCTTCGAGATGTCAGCCGTTAAGGCATATTTTTTCAATCTAAATCTTGCAAGGGTAGAATACAGCTCCATCTGAATAGTTGTACCCACCATTAAAGTGTCGTTCAATGAAATCGAGGTTGACCTTTTACTAGATGTATCAAAAACAACTCGTAATTTGGTTTTGATACTATCAGGTGTTAGGACACATTGATGTGTAATGTAATAATGGTGTCCTGCCGGAGGGGTAAGAAGCAATGACATGTGACCAAGGCTGAGATACTCTCTCGTAAATTCTTGATACATGTTGTTTAGCTCGGTATTGCTTGCAACTTTGCGCTCTAACGCAAGAAACCGTCGATTGGCCGTTTCGAAGTATAGCCCTAATACCGTTGGATTTATCTTAAAAGGCAACTTTACCTCAAATCGACCTGACGAAAGCCTTTTTACGGTCTGCTTAAATTTCTCTTCGCAGGCAACTTGTTCAGCTGTATATACAGCCTTCGATCTCTCTGGAGCTTGTTCCAATTCCCAAAACCGTTCCACCTGAGAGTCGAGGGAGCAGTTGTTCTCAGTGACGGCTACGCTGCACACCTGAGCTCTATTCGAAAGACTTCTAGTGTACTTTCCCGACACAATCCATCCGAACAAGGTTTTTTGGATTAGTGGATGCTGGGACCTAATTTTTATTTGGCCTACACTCAATAAGTCAAAAAAGATTTCTGCGCCAAGCAGTAAGTCAACCTTTGCGGGCTTGTAGAACCGAGGATCTGCCAGCTCAATGTTCGCTGGGATACTCAATTGGACAAAATTTACCTCATGATCTGGTTGATATGTAGATATTGACTTTAAAGCCCAGAAATCTGTGGCAAAACTATGAGAATTGACCCGAGAATGAATTGACGTGTGAACTTTATGACGTACTACAGAGTCATTTTTCCCAATAGTGGTAATATTGATGCTAGATTCGTTTCTATGCAACCGTAAACGCTGTGCTAAGTCCTCTGTAATGAAATTTATTCACGCACCTTTACTAATGCAGTAGCAAGAATTTCTTGACCGCTACTAGCAACATGACTTGAATAAGCTACCGGAGGGTTAGAAACTCCAGATCGTGATTGTGACTGCACTTGAGGTTGTGAGCCGGAAACAGTTGACTGGTGCTCTCCCCCGTATCTGTGAAGAAGTGTGTTATGGGACTTTGAGCATACCCGACATCTTGTGGCCTTGCAATTCTTAACTGTGTGTCCTTGGTTAAGACAATTTATGCACAAACGATTCTGTTTTGTAAACTCAAAACGTTGAACTACAAGCAGAGCGATGAAAGCTTGAAACTTACCAGGTCGACGATCTGTTTTAGCACACGAAAACGATGATTTTGTATAACCTTTATTCGATGAGTGGGTAGGCTTGCTTTTGGTTTTAGTTGCTTCTTCAGCAGCTAAATGTTGGTATCTTCGGTTTAACTGAGCCGCACACTCTGACCACATCGGCAAAGTATTATAGTCGAGTTGTTCTTTAAACCGAGATTTTGTTGAACTATCTACTTTGGACATTGCTATGTGAATTAAAATTGCATTATTTATTTCTTTTTCACTTCCCAATGACTGTAACGATGCATAAAGAGCCTATATTTCATCAATCAAAGACCTTAAGCCTGAAGCAGAAGGTTTTGATAGATGGGGAATGTCAAGTAATTGCGCGATTGTGTCAAAG
Organism: Scaptomyza hsui; assembly: GCA_018152825.1. Taxonomy (NCBI): domain Eukaryota; kingdom Metazoa; phylum Arthropoda; class Insecta; order Diptera; family Drosophilidae; genus Scaptomyza; species Scaptomyza hsui. The sequence continues at coordinate 633,564 of JAECXO010000070.1, forward strand.
AAAATTAAGCATTTGTTATCATAAACACTTTTCATAATTACAATCCGATATTTGAAACGCCTTGACAGTTCCCAACGCATCATCCCTCAAACAAGAAAGTAAATGATTAAATTTTTCAACATTTGTTAGAGATGAGTCACTATGCACCAAACTCTCAAAAAGACTTATAAAGTTCTTAAACTCGGCATGCTTTCCACTAAACTTCGGAAGACGCATTTTTGGCAACTGTGAGGAATGACGAAGACCACTACTATCCCCGTAAATGACCTTCTGAGACTAATTTGCTTTTATTGCGGATTGATATAAAGCCTTTGATATAATGCACATATCCTCGACAGACGCTCTTAAATCATAATTTGGGTTAAGTGCATCAATGTTTGCCTGGATATCCATTAATTTCTCACAATAATTTTCAAGCAGCTGCATTCAATATCCCAGTTGAAACTTATCGAACGATATAGTTCTTTCCTCAAATGCCGTCCTCATACGTAATATATCACCCATAACCTTTTCGTGTTTTTGCATTGCCATTAATAATTTTGTATTAATTTTTGAACTTCCGTCTTTTGCGACTGGTTCCTTATCTTCCTTACTCATTATAATTTTTTTTATTTTTTTATTTCAGTATTTTTAATGCCGATTTAAATCAATGAGTATACAAACATTAAGGCGCTCAAAATGATGTGTGTGCTAATAATGCCAACAGACGCACGAATTTCCAATGTTCAGCCGAACAAGCAATTGATAATTAAGAATTAATTTGCTATTGAAAGGAATAGCCAGATTTCAATGCAACTCAACACTGCTGATGGCTTGCAGCTGCACGCACTGTTTAAAAGACACTGTATGTTACCTTTGTATGGTTTTATGACAACTTTATCTGCACTGAATAAGAGCAACTGAGCCTCGAACAGCTTTATAGTAACTTTAGATGCAGTGAATAAGAGCAGCTGAATTTTGCACAGTTTTAAAACCACTTTAATGCAATGAGTGAGAGCAGTTGAAATTTGCACAGTTGTGAAGCCACTCTAATTGCAATGAGTGAGAGCAGCTGAACTCTGCACTGTTTTCAGACAACTGTGATTACACTCTAATTATGAAGCAGCCACTGAGTATGAACTTACCAAAAGAGAGATGAACTTAGCGGCAACTTGTCGCTTTTGATAACTGTTTTGCAGTTCGGCGCTTTGCCTTTAACAAAAGGGAATTGAACTTAGCGGCACCTTATCGCTTTTGATAACTGTTCGTGCAGTTTTACCTTTGTACAATAACCGTGCAAGAAGCAATACAAAAAATTCACCCACATTTATTTCTATTAAGTAATTCACTTTTATTTAATATGTTTATTTAAATTAAGTATCGAAAAATTACTTGGTTATTTGGCATGATTAAGTTTCTTTTTGGCCTCCAAACTGCTTGGCGAAATTGATCCACTATGCAATGGCTCCAAAAGCTAGATTACGCTCGCACCGAAAATGAATAAGTGCCGAAACGACGAAAATGCACTGTTTTATATTTTGGGCGAGTATAACAAATACTAAAACCGTGGTCCCTGTTCGGGCGCCATAAAAAAATCGTAAGCTTTTTCACGATATAGCTTTAAAAAAACGAAAAACGCGACTCCGGTTTAGCGGTCTAGCTGTGGCCAAGAAAAAATGCACTGCGATGTCCAATCCAGATTTTAATGCGCTGGCGCAACCAGCGATTTCAAACGATAAAGAGCGACTCCTATTACAGCGATTATAGAAGTAGTGAGAAGCCTAAGAACCTAAGAATGAGTGACTTAACTATGTTTCTTATATGTTAAGCTTATCAGTAGAAGAGTAACTATGTTAATAGCTTGAGTGAAAACATGACTACTCTCATGTTTAAGTACAACTAACCAAATTCAATAGCCTGTTACTTCATTTATGACCAGATATTTACAAAGCTGAAATTTGGCTGTCTTGAACGTCTTCTGATTTTGTTTAAATTGCTGCTCGGTTTCAGCGGCCCGTCCTTTCCTACTCGTTGATTTCGGTCAAAAACTATTATAACTGTTAACTGATCTCTGACGTTGCTATTTTGTGTCATAAGTTTACTACTACACAAAACAGCAACGGATATAATGGCGATTGTCTGCTGAATTCTTTAATGCCATGGTTGACAGCAAAATAACGTACTGAGCCAGACAAGAACATCTTCAACAACAACCTTTGGTTAGTAAATAGATTGTCGAAGGCACAAAAATATCACCGAATCTGTGTGCACTGAGCAAAGTAAAGTATACACAAAAAAAAAACATTTCAAATTGCCTGCGCATTCATTCTTTAATTTGTGTACGTATTAATGCAGCATTTACACTAGTTGTGTTGGGTAAACATTGAATGTATATGCAGAATGTGTATATGTATGCGAGCCAATTGTTTTGGAATTTATTGACTTGCCTCAACATCTATGATTTAATTTCTAACATACGAAGGGCGGGCTTCTGGGATTGCATATATTATCTAATATATAAAATTCTCGTGTCACAAATTTCGTTGCTAAACTACTCCGAAATGGCTCGATAGATTTTCGTGAAATTTTGTGTGCTTATCGGTTAGATCTGCGCATCGGCCAACATCTATTTTGCATCCCAATTCAAATTGTCCTTCAGGTACCACCTGAGCACCTCTTTCCTATTTTTTTCAAACTTTTGTACCTTAAAACTAATCAATCTGAACGAAACATGGTCAAAACATAAGGGCGTGCTCAAAAATTATGCCTACCAAATCTGGACCAGATCCGACCACTCCTTCGGTTACCTCCCATACACCTGTAGTTAATTAAATTTATTAAGCATGCGACGCCGTCAGACTCATCGAGCATTGATTAGGCAATCTTATTTGCCGTTTTTCGATATTCGAAATATTAAATAAAAAGTACCGTGCATAAAACAATGCCACGTCTACGTGGAAGAAGACGAAATATTAGTCGACAGACTCGGAATTTACAGTTCATCCAGAACAATCGGTTAAATAGATTGGCAGAAGATCAATTGACGGACAATGAAAGTTCAAGAAATGAGATGGCAATCTTACGTGCTATTGAAAGTCAACAGCAACGCATCGAATGCCTTCGAACTAATGCATTGAGACAAAGATTAGCCCGACGAGTCACAGACACAATAAGAACACGTAAACAACAGCGTTTGCAAGTGTAAAGCGCATTGGCACGTGCATCACTTCTTTGCCTTGCGTTCGTTCGTTCGTTCAGACATCGACTTTTCGTCACTTTCACAAATTGTAACCGGTGCTATGAACAAACAATGCCAATATCGTCATGCACTCAAATACAAAGGTAAATCGGCCGGTTTCTGCTGCGCTTCTGGAAAAGATGTATTGCCACCATTGAATTCAAAGAAGAAAATGTTGTTTTGTGTGGCAGAACAACGTCTGTCTGTGAGATTTTCGGTTAGGTTTGCGCATCGGCCAACATCTATTTTTCATCCCGATCAGACCACTCCTTCGGGTACCTCCCAAACAAATGTCCTTCGCCATTTCACGAAAATCGGTCAAGCCATTTTGGAGAAGTTCAATAACAAACATAGTAGCCCGAGAATTTAATATATTTGAGCAATTCTAAAAAAAAAAACAAATAAGAACTCTCTACTTTTTTTAATAAAATTTAAAAATTTTTGTCCGAACTATTTTTATTTGTGTTTAGTTATTTATTTACGCACTCTCGTTATTTATTTACTATTATTGTTTTGTATAGATTATACCCACTTGGGGTCCTTAGTGGGGCTGGTGTATGGAAAAGGTAGGGACCCAGCCTCTTTTGCGATGCGTAGAGTGCATTGGTCGATTTCTTCAGCCTTTCTTCCACATTGAGCTTCCATAACTGTCCCCAGGTTATTGATACTTTCTTTTGGTATCAGTGTAGTACCGTTGATTTTCGGTGGAGTCCATCGAGGTACCTTTTATCTCTTTGTAAAGAGAATGAGGTCCGTCTTGTCCGCAGTGATATTATGCCTATGTCGTCCGCATAGACGGCTGTCTCCAGGGCTTTCCGTTTGAATTTCCGTAGCAAGTCGTTAACCACGAATTTCCACAACAGGGGAGAGATCACTCCAATTTGGGTGGTGCCATTCCGCCTGTTCTCTCCTGCTGCACAGTAGGTTCTGTACCCAGGAGTGCACAGCTTATTGTGGGGTCACAGCTCTCAGACTGTGCATTATGTATTCCGTGGACACATTGGTAAATGCTCCTGAGATGTCTAGGAATGCGCCTAAGGCGTATTCTTTGTGGTTTAATGCCTACTCTACGGTTACCACAAGGGAGTGTAGCGCAGTATCCACCGATTTTCCTTTTGTGAGTGCGTGTTAGATTGCTTCTAGGGCTTCAGCTGTTTTCTCTCTTTTATGGAGGTCGATCAGCATTTCCTGTGCATCTATTCTTTGTCCCTTGACTTCTGGAGACCACCATGGGGCTTTGTGTCTTATTTTCTCTTTGGACGGTCTGCATATTTTGTTGAGTGTCTCTAGGGACTTCTCTAACTGGGCGGCTTTGGTAGGTTTCTTTCGATTTCTTTTTTAAACTGTTCCCAGTCAGTGTTCCGCGGGCTTCTGTACGTTTTTTTTTTTTAATGTACCTGTGGTCCGAGAAGGAGTGTCTACTAAGCACTCTCCATTCTGTTACTACGGTATTCGCTACCGACGCGAAGGTGATGTCTAGCTCGTTGGATGAGGTGGGACATACCTAGGTCAACTCTTCCCCACATTTGATATTTTAAGATTAGATTGTAGAATTAATATAGCATGTGATTTGCGTTAGCGTCGGTGCCGATGACAAGTGGCTGCTTCTTTGGCTCAGCCTCCCTCACCAGTCGCGCGAGCTCTTTTGGTGGTGTGACGTTCTCGTGCGCCACGTTGCAGGATGCCATCAAGATTGGCTCTTCTCTGCTACCGACTGTTTCCCGACGCTATCCAAGGTTCCTGGACTAGGGCGACGGGCCAAGTTCCGCCAAGGCCAGCTTGCTTTTATGCATATTGATCTGCAGGACCCTCAGCTGCATGGCTGTTGGTGGTGTCCTTTACAGATGGGACCTATACAACGGTGATGTCCGCATCCTCGTCATCCTTCAGCTGTAGGCTTTTAGTGGCGTGAGTGACCTCCGCCAGGTCTTGCTCCATTAGACGCAGATATACGCTACCAACGCCCCGCGCCATCTTCCCAAACCTCGGGTATAACATATCCTTAGCCTCCTTGTTGATTTGGAGAACCCTTTTTATCAGGCTTCGCAACGTGGATAACTCGGCACGGACGAAATACATATTCTGTCCACTACCTCCAGCTGGGCACCCTCCCACGGAGCGTTCAGCGCAGCTACGACACCGGTAAGCCACTTCTGGGAGAGGTCATCCTAACAGCGGATAATCTTAACGCCGGCGAGCCAACACGCTCAATCAAATGAGATGAGAAGCGAGTCCGGATCACTAATAAGCTTCAGAAGCTCGTCGATCAGTAGCGCCGCCACCTTCTTCCACTGTTTGGGCTTCATCTGGTCGTTTGGATCGCTCCGGTCGATGAGCGCGACGACTAGGTGCCGCCTCGCCACATCGCTGGCTATCAGCGACACTAGCTTATTGCAGGGCCGCTTGCAAGCTGGCACCTCTGCTTTGGCGGTTTCAGCGGAGCGCTGGCGTTTGCAGACACCTTGTTGGCAAAACCGGCATCAGCCGGCGCTATGGATTCCATTCCTGCGTAAAAGGCTCCACCCTCCTCGATTTTTTGGTCGGCCCACTTCTGCTGGCTGACCTCATCCGCAGTGAGAGCCCGCTTGCAGTCCACGAGCCGAGCCCTAGTCTTTAGGGCTGCTTTGTATTGGGCTTTGGCTTTCAAGCCCTCCTTGGTCCTTTTTGATTGCTGGCGACACGCAGAGAGGATTGCTCCACCCGTACCCGCCAGTGGTCGCTGTGAACCCCACCGACATTTGGACTGATATCGCAGTCCGCGTTTCATCCTTAAGCTTCTCCATGTGATTTTTCTGTTCTGGGAGGTCTACCCATAGCATTTTAGCCTTACTGCCAAGAGCCTCGAACCATGGCTTGCTCCATATTCTCGCAGTGCCGCAGCCTTTGAGAAATACGTAGCGTACCTTTGCTAGGTATCGCCCTGTCTCTACACAAGCGAATTGCACCAAAGTACTGTCCAATTGTTTCAGGGCACAACGGTGCCTGTTGCCTTTGTTTGCGCTGCACCCTCGTCGTACCGGAGCCATTGGGAAATACGGTTTGTACCATACCCTCGCCGTACTGAAGTCATAGAGCGGTGTGGAGTTCACCTTGGACAAACACCGTATTGCCCTTCTGCAAGGTGCTTTGGTGCTACGAAAGTGACCCTCGTTTGTTGTAAATGGCAGCACGATGCCAATTGCCCAGCCGGCACCCTCAACGAGGGTTCAGTTGAGGATATTTGCCAGCCTCCTAAACAAACAATGGTGTTTTAAATCGCCGCTCATATTAGCCGATTTAATAAATATCCAATCGGTACCCAGGGAACACCACGAGGAGGCCATTACAATTGTAATGGGATCATATATAAATATGACCTATGAGTCGACTTGATATGACTTGATTTCGAAAGTTGTATTAATCACTCGATTTTTGTTTAAAAAAAATTGTTTCCCTGCGGCGCACTTCTTTTACCATCACATCAAGTACTTTTCCGCGATCAATTTTTCTCTACACACAAATTCTTTTCTTACTTTCCTACATTTACACCACAAAGTGACACAAAATGTCAGAAAAACATCCAAATTAGCATTCAAAGTTTAAAAGTTTATTTTTAGTTCTTTTAATGAATTAGAAGGAAATGAGAAAAAAAATTTTCGTTTCTAGAAGAAATTGGTTTGAATGAATGCACCACAATGTTGTGGGCTGCCAATGCAAGTTGAATGTGACTCACGCTAGAAATGGATAAAATAAAAAGGGTTCTAAATCCTGCAGAAAAACTATAAGCCATAGCTTAAAAATGTTAAAATAAAATTTATATTTAACATTTATTAACTTATATATCGATAACTAAGTGAGATATCGATAAATTTTATTTAATATATTCGTCTTTTTTCCAGAAATCTATTAAACTTCATTAACCAAAAAAATGTTGTAAATTTTTTGATCGGTAACTCAATAACAAATCGATATATCGATAAATTGTACTTAGTATTTTCCTTCTTTTTTTTTTGGAAATCTATTAAACTTTTTTTTTTTTGGAAATCTATTAAACTTTACTAAAAAAATTTAATTTTTCTATATTTTCGTCTTATTTTGTCGAGCTCTACAAGAATCAATTATCAGACTTCGGCGCCCCACTAGCCGTAGACGTGCAAAAGTTCTTGTGTGAATGACAAATAAGTATTTGTCCAATTAATCGCTGTATTATACTTAACTGGAAAGTGGAAATTTTATTATTATTTTAAATATAAAAATATCTTTTGTTTATAAGCACTTCATTTAACAACATTGGTTTCGTGCACTGTTATGCACCTTTAATCATAGACGAATAAATGTAATAAGACTGGAAACCAGAGGCGGCGATGTTCTGTTAAACTAACATAGCACAATTGCGAAGCATATACGAGGGGAAACAGAATATCGCGAGTAGTTTTTGTCATTTGCTTTGGCAGGCTTCTCCTCCATACTCGCCGACAACTAGCTGGCGCATAGAGAAGAGCCTGTAAAATTAAGTCGGCCATTATTGTATTGCATTTTGTTTTGATTGCAAAGCGGGCGATGCGCGAGACAAAGATTACTTGTTGGCGCACTTCATTTCTCTTGTTGTTGTTACAGAGCTCGAGATTGGCCATTTTAGACTTTTGCTTCAATCTGGTTGCTGCTGCCTTAGTTGGGAGGGTAGCTACATTTCATATTAACTTTGCGATTTTGATTAGATAAATGCAAGAACCTTAAATATGACTTCCATATCGCATGCTTACTAGTATTTTGAAAATATGGACGGGCATTTTACATGACTTAATTCAAAACTAGTATTAATACTAATTAAAAGGTATTTTGTAAATAAATACTAAACATTAGAAATCATTATACTACACTTATGTGTTATGTAATTATATAGACTAGGAGTGAATATTACGAAAAAGGGTATTTAAGGTCTCCGCAGTTTGTGCGTCTCAGCCACAGCACCAGCACATGTGTATTCGCTTTTCTTGCTGCGTTTTGCCTATTGCTTCAATCCGCTTGCTGCTGCTTAACATGAGAGGGTAGTATAGACTAAAGTTAACTTTTCGTAATTGAGTTACTATACCCAAGATATATAGCTTTAATTACAAGCATATATATAGTAAATTGTCATTATCATGAAAATATATATTTGTGATATTATGAACTATAACTGAATATTGGGACACAGGGTATTTTTTCGTTGTGCAATTTGTGCGTCTTGTTGTGTTTTGCCTATTTTCGATGCATTTATGTATGTATTCGTTCGCGATCATACCCTCAGCTTGTGCGTCAGTCTGTCGCCAATTTAATAAGTAGCGGAATGAACCCGGCATGGTCTTTGAGCTCTAGTTCGCGACTAGAATATACCCTAAACTCATACTTAGTACGGACAGTCATTGTTTGTGTATTCTGTAACTTAACTTCAGTCTTCGATATCTATGCTGTTTCTCAACCGATTTCGATGAATGATAAGTTGTCACAGATTTTCAATATTATGTATTAAGTACTAGTCTCTAAGATAGATGTGTTCATTCAGATGGACAGAGATGGTCAGAGCTGCTTACTTTCGCCTGTTACATTCTTTTGTATACAACCATTATACCCTTTTTTCGCATAAAGAAACAGACTCAGCTCGCGAAATGGCGGCAAGCCTCGAAGAACAAGTTAGGAAGCAAAAATCAAAACAAACGAAGCTGTGCGATGTTAAGGGGAACTCGCCGCTGCTCTATACTTGTGTATGCTTCGAAAACGAGCTGAGGCTCTCTGTTGTGTTAACATCACCGGCTCTGGTTACCAGTCTTTTTAAATTTATTCTTCTATGTTTCAATAAAAACAAACATATAACAGTTTTGTACAAACATACATATGCAACAGGCAGAAGAAAGCATGTCCGACAAAAAGTATATTCTTGATCAGCATCAACAGCCGAGTCGATAAAGCCATGTTTTGTATAAACGCGTCGATCTCAGAGACTATAAGACCTAGAGACTTTAAATTTTGAACATAAGTGTTAGCACAGTAGTTTTCTTTTATAATGTTTGTAAAATATAATGGAATTATAAATACTTTTACGATTTTGTATTCTATGACACTAGAAAACATCTTGGCAACGCATCATACAATCATACAGTTGTGCAATTACATATACATATTCAAGGTTCATTTATGTCGAAATATGCTAAATATGCTTCGTGGCCCCGGGCTTGCGGTAAGGCCCGAAAAAGAACGACAAGAAACCACAAACCATTTTTATTAGCTTTTAATTTCTAAATAAATTTTTAAAAAAAGTATAAAAAACACTAACAAAGACATTTTGGAAAAAAAAAATGGGACAGTCATTATAAAAATTGTTTGGAAAAACTACTTGCATTTAAAAACGTATCAAAATTAGACTTTTACAAATCTTAATTTTCAATGAATACTTAATGGGTTAAGGAGAGTATTCTATAATTTAAATGGATTTTAAATGACTGTTTCATTGGTACCATACTTCACATAAAGAAAGTTCAAGCTATGAGTAGATTTAACTTTAAGTGTTGTGCAAATACTAATGACCTCCCCTGTAAATAGGAGCAGTTAGGACTTTTATTTATAAAACCACCACTGTTGAAGATTTGTTTTGTGACGAGTCACATTTTTGGTAGGATAAGTTAGTAATAGGTTAGGTTAATTTAGTAATGGTGGCGGTTAGCTATAATTAGTATAAGTAGGCATTATATTTTTGATTTAAATATTTGAATAAGGCCCACAGTGTAGTTGCATACATTTAGAAACGGGACCCCTTTAACAGAGAAACTACAGAAGAGAGAAAAGCTGCGCAACAACCGTCATCGACCACAGCAACAAGAGCAGCAGAGAATGGAGAGCGAGATCTAAGGGTTCGCGATCGCCACCGCGAGACTAGCTAAAAGGAGTCACGTTTGGATCATAAAAGAGTCAAGTTTGTCCGGCTGGGCAATAAAGTTTTCGGTGGCCGCGACAAAAGGTGAACATAGCGCGAGTGTCCAGCCAAGGAAAGACGCCAACACAGCTACGCAAGGATCAGAAGGACGAAGGATACAGGATCAAAGGATACAGAGCAAACAGACATACATAAGAAAACAGTGGACAAGCATACACACACACACAAGCACGGTGCGCCCGAACAGAGGGAAACACACACACACACGTACAACGGGAAACAGAAAACCGCGAGGTGTCCGGGTAAGCGAGCCTTCGCCAACTATTTCCCCCCTTCTCACGACTTTTGTCTGGTGCGATTCGGCAGGGCATTAGGGCGCATTGTAAACAAAACATACCAAGCTAGAGAAATAAAGAAAAGAATTAAAGTGAATCAGTGCTGTTGTCAATTATTTTTATGAGGCTATCGGCTTTGAAAGTGAAAGTGCAAAACTCGGTAGGTGCGGCCTGCCCACCGTTTGAGACTCCGTTGTCTGTACGCAGGTCAATACCGCGATAGCCCGCGAAATTTCAAGCCGCGCATGCCTATTCCCGAGCTTGGTGCCGCCTAGGTCTATACCAGGGGCATTCGATTCGGAATCGGCTGGTGTAGCTACACCACCGCTTCCATTTCGCTTCAGTTCGCAGAGCACTTTAGCAAATCACCGGACCACCGGTGTCGACTTTAACCTTCATTGCGTCCGTTTCCGAGCACGGTGTCTTAGTTCCCCACTCTCCTGATCCCTGCAACCTACAAGTTTCTTGTAAGGTGGCCCTGGAGAGGCTGAGCTACCTCAGCCATAGAAAAAGCTACCTTACAGGTGGAGCCCGAGCAGGGACTCTGGGATTGTGGCTATTATAAGTATATATTTTCGGAAAGGGACACCGAAATAGTCTAAAAGGCTAGAGCGAGGAAAAGCGTGTATAGGTGTGATTTTTCAGCAGAAGTAGCAGTAGTACTGGTCCTGCAGGCGTCCGCAATAGGCAGTGGTCCGACAGGGGTATTAGAATAGCGGGTCCACGTGCGCGCATATACACACGCACACATATTGCAAGGCGGCCGGGGAAAAACGCCGTTAGTTTCGTCTGTTGTCGTTTTCTATGCAGCTTCATACGCGGTCACGTAGGCACAGTTCTACAAGCATTTGGGGAGGCAGTCATGGTAAATGCTCGAATGCATACAGGGTGCGCATTATAGATTCTTTTGAGTTGTTTTTGTCTTTATCAACGTCCGCCGGTCCGCTTACATACAAGTGCATTTTTGAACGCTGTCACGTGGTTTTGCAGTTTTGCACAGTTTTGCAGGAACTGGTAACCACCGTGGGCAAAACGAGTCCACATTAGTTTTCTTTTTATCTACGATCGCTTGCCAGTCCGTTCCATTTGGTACAGTTTCATGCAGAGTTTTGTAGGTACAGTTTTGGGAGCACTGGGAAACCCATGACGGCACGTGGGCAAAGTTTGAAAGTCATTGGGCACGATTTCATTTTTTACCCCGAACCCATAAAATGGGTAAAAGGGGTATAATGGTTTTGTGCAAAATTGATGTAACAGGCAGAAGGAAGCATCTCCGACCCTATAAAGTACATATATTCTTGCTCAGCATCAACAGCCGAGTCGATATAGCCATGTCCGTCTGTCCGTATGTATGAACGCGTCGATCTCAGAGACTATAAGAGCTAGAGACTTCAGATTTTGCATATAAGCTCATATAAGTCCTAGGCAGTACAAGTTTGTTTCCGATTTTTGTAACTATTTCCGTTTCCGATATACACATGGGATCGATAACATAAAAATGTCGAATATCGAAAATGTGAAACACGTTTTAGAAACTTAATACAATATAATGAAAACCTGTAAAATTCCATCAAAATCGGTTGTGAAACACCAGAGATATCGAAGATTGAAGTTTAGGTAGCAGATGCATACAGACAATGACTGTGCGCGTAAGTATAGGGTTCGGGGTATCTCCTAGTCAGGAAATCTCAACTAGAGCCTTCTTACTTGATTGGTTTTCACAGGGGTGCCGGCACGTTTTTTTTTGTGCAGTTTGCACAGCTTTGCAAGCACTTACATGTGCCGGGTAGGGGCATGCGTGCGCTAGCATACACATTTATAGGCAGACCCAAAATAAAATATTAAAATAAAAATAAAAAAAACATATATATATTGAAAAAAAGGGGTAGCTGCCGACATATGTGTGTGAGTGCACATGTTAATTTCTTGCAAAAAAAAATAAAAAATAATAAATCAGTACATGTGGGAAATGCATTAACAGAAGTAAACGTGGTGGGGTATATAGTTTTTTTGGGCACACGAAGCGATGCAGCGTACGAGTACATAGACAAAATATATATTTTGTATCTACGACGAAGAGCAGGGAAAAGCACAGAGAGAGGAGTTTTTTTCGTCGCATCTACGAATGACAGAGGAGGGAGGCGGACGACGCGAAGCTCGTGAGCCCTCGGTCGCTATCATTCGTGAGCGGACAAAATAGTACAAATTGAGCCATCACGGCACAGAAGAGGAGAGTCGACCCAGAACCATCAAGCTGTGAACATCGTGCCTAGTATATTTTTTTTATTGTTCAAACGAGTTTACCAGAGCAGAGGACACAGGACCCAGGACGCCGAAGGATACAACCAAGCACAAGGACAAAGGATACAGGCTACAAGAGGGATAATCGCCTACCTCAACAAGGACATCGCATAGGACACGCACTAGTACACAACAAGGATACTAGTCGTGCATTAACAACCAAGGCACAGGACATCGCACAGGACACGCACTAGTACACATAATGGATACTAGTCATGCATTTACAACCAAGGCACAAGACATCGCACAGGATACGAGCTAGTATACAGCAAGAATACTAGCCGTGCACAAGTAAACAAGGCATAGGACATCGCGCCGTACTTAAACCGGCACAACTGGAACCAGGACACAGGCGCAGGCTACATATAGCAGAAAGGTCGGATTAGCATGGATATTGCTGATGAGTTTGTATTTGGACGTAAAGGCACCGTGGAAGAACTTCGAGGCCGCATGTCTGCTTTTGTGGGTCGTGGTGACCACGCGGCTACCATCCAGGCGCGCTTAGAGGAGCTTGAAGCCGTTATGGAAAAGCCCGACACCAAGCCAGACACCCAACAACGATTCCGGAGCCTGTCGCCTACCACGATTGGGAACGGATCCCATGCAGAGAAGAATACGACGAGTCTACCGGAGCAACGAGTGGCACCTAGCAGGTCCCCGCCACGAGACCCAGGCAGCCCGGGTATGCAGTATCTAATATGGTGTTCACACTACGGTTGCGTTTTGCGTTGAATGCCAACAAGCAGCTTCTTGACCATGCAAATTACATAGGGGCCTAGTGGTGACAAAAAGTTGAGTTTAGTTTGGATGCAGTTGCGTGTATTCAATGTACGTAACTAATACATTCGATTGACTCAAAAGGAACTGCCCATTTTCGTATATCGTTCTTAACTATCACCACTAATTCAAAAAACGGTTAGTCGGCAAATAAAAAAAAAAAAAATAATTGTAAACATGTCGCAACAAAATGGTAAGCAATTGTTTTTTTTTTTAATATTATATGTATGTTTAGCCCATTTTAACTTAATTACAGGTTATGATAAGAGATTTTTGTGGTCGACTGCCGCAACAAAAGCTCTTATAGAACTTTGGCAGGATAACATTGATGGGTTTCGGGGAGCCAGCAAGAACTCCCATACTTATAAGGAAATGGCGGAAAAAATGAAAGATTATGGACCATCGCACATGGAGATTAAAAACAAGGTGAAAAACCTTATGAAAAAATATAGGCAAGTTTAAAAAAAAACAGCTTTTTAATTAACTTATGTTTATTACTTATTTCCATAAATGTATTTATAGGGCTGAATGTGCAAAGGTGGGACCTTCCGGTGGCACGCCGTCTTTGTGGGAGTATTTTGAAAGCGTGGCCAGTGCACTGAACATGTCGGACACTGTGGGCTACCATAGCCGTTAGCCTAGGTAATATATTGAATTAAAACTATTGCATATATTTAATATAATACAATTCTTACAGACTTCTCGCGGTTAATTGAAGAGGAGCCTTGCAGCAGCGAAAACTCGATGACAAAACCGTCATGTTCAGGGGCAAAGCGACGGCGGGTCGACAACTCCGCAAAATTAGTTGCCATTGAGTAGCGCTAATTGGCGGTTATGGAGCGAATGGCGGAAGATTCAGCCAAGTTTCAAAAAGAAGTTTTAAATATTCTTAAAGCCCGTCATGCGGAGTAATTTATAATAAAATTAAAAATAATTGCTTAAATTTGAATTTTTTATTTAATTTTCATTATTATTTTAAAACTCTATAGCTAAAGCTTGACGAACTGCTTCGGCACTTGCATTCATATTGCCCACAAGTGTCCAAATGCTACGACGGCGTCCTGGGTCACCCAGCAAATCAAATGTTGCTGCAGACGTCCCCGCCATATTCATGCATTTTGTCAACATTGCATTATTCTGCTCCATTGCACATAATAATTCCAAAAGATTGCTTGAATTCATATTTTTCTTTTAATATAATTATTTTCTATCAGCGAAATCAAAACAAAGCAGCTGCTGCTCACTTCACGTATAACGCATAATGCACTTCTGTGCCAGTGTGAACACCAATTCTGCGTTATTGCGTCGATATCGATAGCAAACTCGCTGTAGTATTAACGCTACATAAGCATACCGGTGCCTGTTCGACACCCGCGATTGTCACGATCAAACGAGAGGGTAACATCGGCGATGCAACCAAACCGACATGACGTCTCTGAAGCCATGGGAGTGGAACGTATGCAACGCTGGGGAGTTACGTTTGACGGTACTACCGACCCCTTGCGATTTATCGAGCGCTTGGAGGAACGAGCTGTATCACATCGAGTGGACACCCGAAATTTGTCCCAGGGGGTCCCAGAGCTATTACTAGGTACCGCCGAGGACTGGTTCCGCACGATTCACTTACAGGGTGAGCCATGGAGCGTGCACAGGAGGGAATTTCTGGAATTTTTCTTCTGCCGGAGTATCAGTTGTACGTGAGACGAATGGACTTCCGCACTTTCAAGCAGATGACACAGCTGACGAGAGCATCTACACCAGGCAAGAAACAAGGCAAGCAACGAGCGGATGGTTCGCTCAGCAGGACCAACAGCCGTTTCAAAGCGTGAAAAAGGGGCCACAAGTTCTAAAACTAGCACGCCATGGGCGGCTTCGCAAACCACAGCGTCTTCAACCGAAGGGAACCATCAAGGTACATCAGGTTCGGCCAGCAGCGAGCAACCCGTGGACACACGTAATGCGTGTCGTAACTGCGGAACACTTGGTCACTTCGCGAGGGAATGTCGTGGGACGCGGATTCTATTCAGTTGGAACTGTGGTCGCCGAGGAGTGAGGACCGACGACTGTTGCCAAGCACAGAGGCCGGGAAACACCCAGCGCCTCTCATCAAATCCGGAACAGGTGAGAGTGCCGACGAGCGAGCTCCGGAACTAGCGGGTGTTATCCGGTTGCTGGATGGCCGGCTAGCTGCAGAGACGAGCATCGAGGCTGAGGTGATGATAAGCGCGACTTATCAAGACCCCGTCTAACAGACGAGAGGTGAGGACGGTGATAGCCTTGGCAAATGGGACAAGGATGGAGCTAACGCGGGCGATCCAGGCAGAAGTACGACTCGGGCAAGCACGGGCTAGCATTCTGATGCTGCTTTTACCATCGGCCCTCGACGATGTGCTGCTCGGGTTGGACTTCTTCAGCGCCCTAAATGCCAAGCTGCAGGTGAGTGGTCTGCTTATCCCATTGAGCATGCCTAACCCGAAAACTGCAGAACATCATCGACCGGCCGACTCGAAACGCAACAATTCCAGGAGAGACATAGCAAGGTTAAACAAGGGCGACGCCTGCAACCGCGAGGTGGTCGCAAACACAAGCACAGACACAGCAGAGACATCGAGGAACCAGAGCAAGAGCAACGCTTGCAGCCGCGAGGCGGTCGCCAACACAAGCACAGATGTATCAGAGAATACGAGGAAGCAACGCCAGGGCGACGCCTGCAACCGCGAGGCAGTCGCCAACGCCAGCACAGAAGTACCAGAGACAACGAAGCAGATCCAGGGCGACGCCTGCAACCGGGAGGCAGTCGCCAACGCAAACACTGAGGTACCAGGAACTACGAGACAAAGCCAGGACGACGCCTGCAGAATAAGATACACTAGAGTCAACGGAGCCAAACCAGGGTGACGCCTGCAACCGCGATGCGGTCGTCAACCCAAGATCACCGAGACCAGAGATAACAAAGTTAAGCCAGGGCGACGCCTACAACCGCGAGGCGGTCGTCAATCCAACGACAGAGAGACCAAAGACGACGAAGTCAAACCAGGACGACGCCTGAAACCGCGAGGTGGTCGTCAACACAAGCACAGAGAGACCAGAGACAAAGATGCAAAGCCAGGGCGACGCCTGCAGCCGCGAGGCGGTCGCCAACACAAGCACAGAGACAGCAGAGACAACGAGGAAACAGGGCAATGGCGACGCCTGCAACCGCGAGGCGGTCGCCAACACTAGCACCGAGGTATCAGAGATTTCGACGGAGAGCCAGGGCGACGACTGCAACCGCGAGGCGGTCGCAAACACTAGCACCGAGGTATCAGAGATTATGACGCAGAGCCAGGGCAACACCTGCAACCGCGAGGCGCTCGCCAATATCAAGAGTACGATACGAAGCCAGGACGACGGCTGCATCCGCGAGGCGATCGTTAACGCAGCGATGTGTGGACTGACCACGACCATGGTGCGAGATAGGACTTGGGGAGGCGCTCTAGGCCCTGCACGGCTGAGAGCTATCAAACGGAACCCGTTTCGCATCAGACCAGGAGACTAGAAGTCCAAGGAAGAACCTGAATCACGAGGAATACTGGCCAGCATAGCAGATGCGATTTCAACGGGTGAGTGTTAAGAACCCGACGTCGAAACAACAAAGAGTGAAAAGGCTCAACCAGCCGCCACGAGCCAGCCAGGACCAGGCCCAGCCGGGTCGATAACGCCGTGGGTACAATAATTCCTAGAGGAGGAGTTGTATAAATTTGATGACATGACGGGCGTGTCCAACATAGCGGAGCACGTCATAGTTATGGCCGTCCAAGAGCCCTCACAGTGCACCCATTGTGTTGGTGGGTAAGAAAACTGGGGAGATGCGCATGTGTGTGGACTTCCGTCAGCTCAATGAAAAATCGGTACAGGATGCGTACTCTCTGCCACGGATAAACTCCATCCTGGAGAGGTTACGGAACGCAAAGTACATCAACACGTTGGATTTGAAGAGCGGGTATTGGCAGATACCCATAACCAAGCCAAGTCGCGAATGTACGGCATTCACAGTACCAGGACGGGGCCTTTTCCAATGGCGCCTTATGCCATTCGGAGTTTACTTGAAACCCGCCACGATTCAGCGAGCACTTGACAGCGTCATCGGGCGCCTCGCGTACATTGACGACATTATCGTCATCGGGACGACACTGCAGGAACACGTCGAGAATCTCAGAGGTGTTTAGGCGCTTACGACAAGCTAACCTCAGACTTAATCGGAAGAAGTGCGCCTTCTTCAAGCGAAGGTTGGTGTATCTGGGACACATCGTTAGCGAGAAAGGAATTCACACCGACCCGGAGAAGATCGCGGCAGTACAGCAGCTAGCAGCCCCTACTAGTATAGGGGAACTTCGCCGATGCCTGGACCTCGCTTCTTGGTACCGGCGATTTGTCCCAAATTTTGCGGCAGTGGTGCATCCGATGTCTCAACTCCTTCGGAAAGGCAAGAAATGGATCTGGGAAACACAGCAACAACAGGCGTTCATGAAACTCAAAGAACTACTTACCTAGGCACCCATTCTCGCGTGTCCGGACTTTGCTGAGAAGTTGTCTACGGACTTGGAGGGGTGCTAACACAGCAGAGTGCTGACGGCGAGAGGGTCATTGCATACGTGAGCCGAAGATTACAGAGGGCCGAGGAGAATTACTCAGCTACCGAGAAGGATTGCATTGCCATCGGGCTATCAGGAAGCTGCGTTGCTACTTGGAAGTTTACAAGTTTCTCAACACGATCGAAAGCCCCACGGGCCGACTTGCGCGATGGGCATTCGAATTACAACAATTCCAATTTGATATACATTACCGGAAAGGACGACAGAATGGAGACAGCTTGCAGACAGCTATCGAAGAACCGAGCACATGCGCATGGGTACAGCGACGAACACGGGAGATACAACAACAACCAGAGAAATACCCTGAGTATACATTGGAGAACGGACAACTGTATAGGCCTGTAGGACAGCGACCCCTGGAGGAAGATTTCATTCCATGAAAGCTGTGTGTGTGCAAAGAACAACGGCAGCGCGTGTTGCAGGAGTGCCACGACCAGCCAAGTGCGGGAAATCTGGGAATACGCAAGATAACGACGCGGGTATGTCAAAAATATTACTGGCCAGGAATCTTCAGGGACGTCGCCCGCTACGTAAGGAGATGTGCTGTGTGCCAAAAGTTTAAAGCACAACAAGCTAAACCGGCAGGGAAGATGTTAA
Organism: Scaptomyza hsui; assembly: GCA_018152825.1. Taxonomy (NCBI): domain Eukaryota; kingdom Metazoa; phylum Arthropoda; class Insecta; order Diptera; family Drosophilidae; genus Scaptomyza; species Scaptomyza hsui. The sequence continues at coordinate 652,314 of JAECXO010000070.1, forward strand.
CCCGGCAGGTGACTGAGCCCTTTGCCAACATTTGCGCTGATTTTGTTGGACCTTTGCCGAGATCCAAGCAAGGTAACACCGTATTGCTAGTTTTCTTTGACATGTTTTCCAAGTGGGCACCTTTGCGCCGAGCTACGACACCATTCTTGGAAAAAGCTTTTCGGGACCGGACTCTCAGCCGATTTGGAAAACCACGCAAGTTTATCTGTGACAATGGGACCCAGTTTACCAGTCGTTCGTTTAAGACGTTTTGCAAGCGGGCAGGTATGTCGTTTGAGCATACGGCGCCCAACAAAACCCGACGGAGCGGGCTAACTGGACAATCAAGACCATGATCGCACAGTACATCGAAGGACCACACAACACATGGGACACCTTGCTACCGGAGATCTCATTGGCGATCAATAGCAGCGTGTCTGACACGACAGGTTTCAGCCCTGCGTTCTTGGTCCAGGGACGGGAGCCGAGACTGCCAGAAGCTTTATACGACGAGGTGACTCCAGGATCCGGGATGGTCGCCACCGATCCGGAAACCAGGGCAAAGCAACTACTCGACATTTTTTAGACAGAAAGGGATACTACTCAGCGAGCATCAGCGGAACAAGGTCGTCATTACAATCTACGGAGACGTGACTGGAGACCGACCATCGGCAGCTTGGTGCTAGTAAAGCAACACGTACTCTCAAAAGCCAACGGCGGGTTTGCCGCCAAAATAGCCCCACGTTTCGAGGTATATAATTTATTTCTTCCAACATAGTCAGAGTCCGGCACACAGAGACCGGCCAACGACGTACCGCTGGGGTAGCCGATTTGAAAGCTTTTCAGCAACGAGACGACTATGAACAGCACAACAGCGAGTTCGGTGAGCACCCGTCCGACCACGACATGAATATTCCAAATGAAAATGGGAACAGGACAACCGGCAGAGAGCTAGCAAGTAAATCGGGGACCGCCCTTAGCAGCGGGATTGGGACTGGGTCCCTCAGTACAGGTGCCGCATCGAGGAGCCTCCAGGCGAGGACAACGAGGCTGAACCCGCCCGCGGAAGGTCACAATTTTATGACATCAGCACGGTGATATGGCCCCACTCACCAAGGGCGCAGCACCGGCTCCTTTTCCCTTCACCGGATTCGTGGTTACTGCCGGACCCCGAGAACCAGGTGGTGAGTGTGGCCTGGGTCGCCGTAATTAGTGACGAGGTGGGAGTATCAACGACGCGCCAACGAGCCGCGACACCAAGAAATTCGCCACCAACACAAGCAGGGAACTGAACATGTCGTTCGGGAGTAGCGATATCCAGTCGTTACTGGGACCCTCGGTGGACCTGGTGGCCTTGGCAAGTGAACTGCTGCAGGAGGAGGAGCGATGGGTGGAAGCGCCCGCCGAATGACGAGCCGACACCCCAAACCGACTTATCCCTCGGATGCTGGTGGATACAGTCCGTCTCAGCCAGGAGCAAGGGAGTTAGTGTTTTTCGGTGGAACTGGAGGAAGGAGTGTTCCGAGTGACTATTACCCCGTCCGGCAGCGTCACAATCCGTTACCACCCGGGAAAAAAAAGGGGAGTGTGACGAGTCACATTTTTGGTAGGATAAGTTAGTAATAGGTATGGTGGCGGGAAGCTATAATTAGTATTAGTAGGCATTATATTTTTGATTTAAATATATGAATAAGGCCCATAGACATTTAGAAACGGGGCCCCTTTAACAGAGAAACTACAGAAGAGAGAAAAGCCGCGCAAAAACCGTCATCGACCACAGCAACAAGAGCAGCCGAGAATGGAGAGCGAGAGCGAGGGCGCCTCCACAGAAGCAGAATGGCACGAGCCAAACGGCGCGGGCAGCGGCCTCGGCAGCTGTAGGGCATAGCAAAAGAGCGAAGGTGCCGCCACACGCAGCAGCAGAATGGCACGATCCAAACGGCGCGGTCAGCGACCTCAGGAACGAGAGCGGCCGAGGACAAAGAGAGCGAGAGCGAAGTCACCCGCAGCAGCAAAATGGCACGAGCCAAACGGCGCGGGTAGCGGCCACAGCAGAGGGCAGCGCAGCTAAGGGTTCGCGATCGCCACCGCGAGACTAGCTAAAAGGAGTCACGTTTGGATCATAAAAGAGTCAAGTTTGTCCGGCTGGGCAATAAAGTTTTCGGTGGCCGCGACAAAAGGTGAACATAGCGCGAGTGTCCAGCCAAGGAAAGACGCCAACACAGCTACGCAAGGATCAGAAGGACGAAGAATACAGGATCAAAGGATACAGAGCAAACAGACATACAGAAGAAAACAGTGGACAAGCATACACACACACACAAGCACGGTGCGCCCGAACAGAGGGAAACACACACACACACGTACAACGGGAAACAGAAAACCGCGAGGTGTCCTGGTAAGCGAGCCTTCGCCAACTATTTCCCCCCCTTCTCACGACTTTTGTCTGGTGCGATTCGGCAGGGCATTAGGGCGCATTGTAAACAAAACATACCAAGCTAGAGAAATAAAGAAAAGAATTAAAGTGAATCAGTGCTGTTGTCAATTATTTTTATGAGGCTATCGGCTTTGAAAGTGAAAGTGCAAAACTCGGTACGTGCGGCCTGCCCACCGTTTGAGACTCCGTTGTCTGTACGCAGGTCAATACCGCGATAGCCCGCGAAATTTCAAGCCGCGCATGCCTATTCCCGAGCTTGGTGCCGCCTAGGTCTATACCAGGGGCATTCGATTCGGAATCGGCTGGGGTAGCTACACCACCGCAGAGCACTTTAGCAAATCACCGGACCACCGGTGTCGACTTTAACCTTCATTGCGTCCGTTTCCGAGCACGGTGTCTTAGTTCCCCACTCACCTGATCCCAGCAACCTACAAGTTTCTTGTAAGGTGGCCCTGCAGAGGCTCAGCTACCTCAGCTATAGAAAAAGCTACCTTACAGTTTTGTTAAGTATTGTATTACATACTAAGTAAATAAATAATTTTAAGTTTGTATTTTAAAATAAGTGCATTTCAAAACAAATTAATCCATATGTTCAAAAAAGTTGCCTGCAGTACCTTCGCACTACTGCCGTAAAAACAATACCAAGGTTTATTTGCCTAGAGAATTTAGAAATATATCAAATTTATATAAATTGTATCTTATTCATTTAAAGGATCAAAACTTAAGTGACTTTATTGTCTCTTGCCAAATATTTCGAAAAGTTTTTAATAGTGAGTTTTCAATTGGATTCTATTTGCCTAAGGCCCAATTTCTCAATGTCCGGTTATTCTAAGTTTAGACGAATTTGAGTTTCTCAATTTTCGGTTAGCACTTACTTATCCAAAGCACGGAGGTCCGGCTACTACTTATACCGATGCTAAGTAGCGATATATAAATATCAATAAAATCATCGTAAGGCGAACAGCTGACTCAAGCTGACACTTGCATTGTTTATTTTATTTTTTTATGAATCAAAGTTGCAAAATGCGTATTGGAGTATTCTAGGTCCACAAACACATGCTCCCCAAGATCCAAAAAGTTTTTCCCTCGTTGCCTCGTTGAATCCCCGTTAAGGTTGGCAGCACCATTCGGCGATAGTGATATACCGGTTATAGGTTACTTTGGCTTTGAGAAAACCAAACCCGAATAGCTCGAGCATACTAGTTATTCTGTAGTTAACTTATTCCAAGTGTAAATGGACATTGAGAAATTGGGCCTAAAAAGGACAAATGCATGATTTGCGATAGTTTAAAGTATCTTAACCAAAAGGAAAAAAAAAATGACTAATTCAGAACAATTTCAAAACCATATAAAAAATAAAAATGTTAGTAAAGCGACTTTTCTTAAAGAGCAAGCTGAAAGTAAACTAGGTCAAGAATTCCTTTGCGCTAGTTTCGATATGCAAAAGGTTTTGCATACTCAAAAAATGTTACTCTGTTTTATTCACGCAAATACTCTTACTACAACTTTAGTGTGTATGAAAATCGGTCGCGAAATGGGCGAAATCGATGGCAAGAGAGGCAGTAATGAAATATGCTCAGCTCTGATTAGGTATCTGTTTATTTTAGATAGTCGGAAGAAAAACAGAAAATCTGAGCCTTTAGTGTGATAGCTGCGCTGGCCAAAATAGAAACAAGACTGTGCTTGCAGCTTTAGCATACTTTTTTAATTATTCTACTTATTTGAAAACGATTAAGATTACATATTTACTGTGCGGTCATACTATGATGCCAGTAGACTCTATTCACAGTACTATAGAATCTTGTGTCTGGACCGTAATTTGTGGGCACCCAGTGAATGGCCGACTCTTATTATATGTCCTCGAACAAACCCATCAGGTTTTGAGTGCATTGAATTTCAGATTTTCGAAATTGTAAGCTCTATGCCAATACACTGCTAAAAAATAAAATTTTAAATTTAGGTAAACTTTGTATAGCTTATCTAAGACAAAGATTATTATAATTAAATTATGAATATATTGTAAACACAAAAAAAATAATTATAAATTTGCCAATCTTTGTTCAAAATGATGAACGAATTTTTTTTCGCAATTTAAATATTTCAACAAGGAAGTTTTTAGATTTAAGAAATTTATGTATGCAAAATAGCATACCCCCAAAATATCATAGTGAATATTTGAGTCTTCCACACTCAAATAAAACTAAAGATTATTTAGATGAGACGGATGAAGATGATGAAAATAAGTAAATATATTCATTTTATTAACCTAAGCCAAAATGTAAATTTATTTCAAAATAATAAGATATATACACAATTTTTATAAAATATATTCTTATATTTCTTAAATGCAACAAAAACAACAATAAACATGTAAGAAGGCTCTAGTCGAGATTTCCCGACTAGGAGATACCCCGAACCCTGTACATAACGCGTACAGTCATTGTCTGTATGCATCTGTGACTAAACTTCATTCTTCGATATCTCTGGTGTTTCTTAACCGATTTCGATGAAGTTTTTAGAAAAGTTCTATTGTTACCCCATATTTCAACCCCAATTTTTACATTTTCCAAATTCGTGAAATTTTTGTAATCGATTCTATGTGTATATCGGAAACGGAAATAGTTATCGAAAATCGGAAATTAACTTGTACTGCCTAGGACTTAGATGAGCTTATGTGCAAAATCTGAAGTCTCTAGCTCTTATAGTCTCTGAGCATCAACTGCTGAGTCGATATAGCCATGTCCGTCTGTATCAACGCGTCGATCTCAGAGACTACAGAAGATAGAGACTTCAGATTTTGAATATAAGTTTTCCTATATCATAAGCGGAACAAGATTGTTTCAAATTATAGATAACTATTCTGGTTTCCGATATACACATGTGATCGATTACAAAAAAATCTCGAATTTGGAAAATGTAAAAATGGGGATTGAAATAACGGGTAACTACATATATAGCTTTTCTAAAAATGTCGTCTAAATCGGATAAGAAACACCAGAGATATCGAAGATTGAAGTTTAGGTCAAAGATGCATACAGACAATGACTGTAAGCGTTAAGTATAGGGTTCGGGCACTGACCAAATAATGTTATAGATGGGACATTTCTAGTACTGTTTTGGTTTCCACTACACTGTGAACGAGAGTGACCCATGATTGTTAACATTATGTTATGCTCGCTCGAAATGTTAACTCATAGCAGAGAGATCTGTTTCAGTTTGTATTCACTTTCAGCGGCTTTTAGGGGAAAGGGGGAAGTGGCGGTAAAAGTACATTTGTATTTGTATACGTGTGCATTTGCTTCATATTTTGCTGGGCAAGCTTTGCCGAGGTTTTTGTTTCAATCCGCTTGTTGCTGCCTAGCAAGGAAGGGTAGTTTGACTTTACTTTAAATTTCGTTTAATAACTAGATAAAAGCAATATGATATGTATAATATATGTTTACTAATATTTTGGATATTAGGTAGGGCATTATTAAATCATCTAACACGTTGAATATAACATAATAAATACGAAATAAAATAAACTTGTTTTGTATTTGAATACTTAAAATAAATTTTATATAATAATATAACAATAATGTAATAATTGAATATTCAAACAAAGGGTAGTTTTTACGTTGTGCTGTTTTTGCGTCTCAGCCACCAGCAAGTGCTGTTATTGCATTTGCCCATTCTCGATGTGTATACACTCGAATGATAGATATACATACATACATAAATGATCATTCTTGTGTACACACACATCACGCTGCCGCTTGTTATGAAATTAGATGAGGACTTATAACTTTTCTATTGATGGAACGGGTATATTGGCCTGTGCTAATGTATGTAACATGCAGAAGGAAATTATTTACGGCCCCATTATATATATATTTTCTTGTTCAGCATCAATGTGCGTGTCGATTTGCCAATATATGAACGAATAATGTTTAGGGCATAGGGTATCTCCTAGTTAGGTTAGGTTAGGTTAGACCGGCTGACCCTCCCCGGGGGAAGTGTCACACATAGACCACTGAGGGTCCTTAGTGAAGCCGGCGTTCGGATAAGTTGGGACTATCTATGTGTGTGGTCCTGTGGCGTTTGTGTGCTTCGGGCAAATGCTAGAAGCTTGTTCGGTTCCATCTTGCTGGCCTCCTCTAGGGATGCCAGGAAGGGAGCCTGGAGGTGTTGTAAGCGTTTTGATGCCAGTGCAGGGCAGTTGCAAAGTAGGTGCTCTAGTGTTTCTTTGACACCTGGTTCCTTGCACTTCCTGCATTCATCGTTGTCTGTCATGCCTAGCCTTTTCGCATGAGCTGCGACAAGGCAGTGGCCCGTCAGGAGTCCTGTAAGCATGCGGCAATCATGCCTTTGTAGTTTCAGCATGTATTGCGATAGCTTGTCGCTGTGCGTTTTACACATTATTTTGGAGATCCTGCAATTAGGGGTGTTTGTCCACCTTTGTGCTGCAGAATACCGTGCCTTCCCTGATAGTGGTTATGGTTCCCCACTCCGCTAGTATTTTCCTGCTGCTCAGTAGATTTTGAACCCAGGATTGTACTGCTTCAGTTGGGTTCACAGCTCTTAGGCTGTGCATAATTGCCTCCGTCGACACATTGTTAAATGCGCCTGAGATGTCCAGAAATGCGCCTAGGGCGTATTCTTTGTGGTAAAGTGCCTTCTCTATGGTTGCAACAAGGGAGTGTAGCGCAGTTTCCACCGATTTACCCTTTGTGTACGCGTGTTGATTGCGTTCTAGAGACATCTCTGTGTTCTCTCTGATGTGGAGGTCTATCAGTTTCTCTAGCGTTTTTAATAGGAATGAGGTCAGGCTAATGGGTCTGTAGTCTTTAGGCAGCACGTGGCTGCATTTCCCCGCTTTCGGTAGAAAAATTACCCGTGCTGTCCTCCAGGCCACCGGCACATAGCCATGACTGAGACATCCCCTAAATATTTCTTTCAGCCATGGGGAGATCGTATGTTTGACCCTCTGCAGCATGGCTGGGAATATTCCGTCTGGACCTGGCGATTTGTAGCTCTCAAAGGAGTCTATAGCCCACAGTATCTTTCGTGTTGTTATGATATCTTCGGGAATTTCCACTCTGGTGGTTGGAGATATCATTTGTGCGTTTGTGTGAGCTTCTGTGCAGTTTGGGAAATGGGCCTCTAGGAGCACATTTGCCGCATCTACACTGCTTTCTGTCCATCTGCCGTCTTCAGTTTTTAGTTGGCTTTGAACTGTCTGTTGGCGAGCTAGCAGCTTTCTTAGCCTTGCGGTGTCAGCTGTCTTTTCTATGCCTGAACAGAAGTTTTGCCATGCGAGTCTTTTGGCTACTCTTACTTTTTTCTTGAAGTCTCGGAGCCTTACTTTGTATTCGTTCCATACTAGCTCTTCTTCTGCTTGTTTCGCTAGTTTAAAGAGATCTAGTACATCTTCCCTTTGTCCCTTGAGTTCTGGAGTCCACCATGGGGGCTTGTGTCTCTTCTTCACTTGGGATGGTTTACACGTCTTATGATAGGCCGTCACTAGACTTTTATTGAGTGTCTCTAGGGACTTCTCTAATTTATCAGGTGAGGCTATCTTAGGTGGTCGGGAAAGGTTTCTTTCAACCTCTTTCTCGAACTGCTCCCAGTCTGTGTTTCGCGGGTTCCTGTACACTTTCTTTTGCACTGTTCTTTCAAAGTTAACTCGGAATTGAATATACTTGTGGTCTGAGAAGGAGTGTCTGCTAAGGACTCTCCAATCTTTTACCACGGTATTTGTTACCGACGCGAGGGTTAAATCCAAGACGTTAGAGGAGGTAGGACCAACATATGTTGGTTCTTCCCCCTCGTTTGCAATCTTGAGATTAGTTTGTATGATAAAATCAAGCAGTGACTCACCTCTATCGTTGATGTCCCTGCTTCCCCATACCGTATGGTGTGCGTTGGCATCCGCTCCGATGGTGAGGGACTGCTTTTTTGGCTCGGTCTCCATCACCAGTCGAGCAAGCTCTTGAGGGGGTGCGTCGGTGTCGTGCGCCATGTAGCATGATGCCATCAGAATTGGCTCATCCTTGCTACCTTCTAGCGCTATTACCGTGAGATCGTCAGTGCTGTAATTAGACAATAAGTAAGCATAGATACCCTTTCGTACCAGGATCGCGGTCCTTGCTCTACTCACTGTTGTTGTATAGAATACGTTGTAGTTCGGGTGTCTTAGTCCAGAAACCTTGTTTCCCGACGCTATCCAAGGTTCCTGGATGAGTGCGACGTCGGCGGGCCCTGTCTCCAGGGTTATCAGGAGCTCCGCCGAGGCCAACTTACTTTTGTGTAGGTTGACCTGGATGACCCTCAGCTCCATTGGTGGCTTTGGTGTCCTCCACGGATGCGACCTCCACTATGGTGATGTCTGCATCCTCGTCGTCCACGATCTCCAGGCTCTTGGTGGCGTGGGTGACCTCCGCTAAGTCCCTCTCCACTTCACCCATCGCTAGCGTGTTCTCGTTGGTGTCGTCCTGATGGCGTTTTTTGAGACGCAGGTACACGATCCCTACGCCCCACGCCATCTTCCCGTGTCGTGAGTATAGCAGATCGTCGGCCTCCTTTATTGATCTGAATGACCATTTGCTGGCCCTTGCTATCGGGTTTCGCAACATGGACCACTTTCCAATCAATCGTTGGCACGTCCGGGTTCTGCCACTTCAGTAGCTGCAGCGCCTGGTCCGCTGGGACGACCCTTGGGAAGAGTACTTTTGCCTTTGGCACGGACGGAATGCTAGTTCTGTCCACTACCTCCAGCTTGGCACCCTCCCACGGAGCGTCCATGGCAGCCACGACGCCGGTGACCCACTTCAGAGTGTGGTCATCCTTGCAGCTAAGGATTTTGACACCTGAGAGCCAGCCCGCTCCATCAAAAGAGATGGGAAGCGAGTCCGGTTCGCCCATCCGACTAAGAAGCGCATCGAACAGCAGCGCCTCCACCTTCTTCCACTGTTCGGGCTTCATTTTGCCGTTTGGGTCGCTCCGGTCGATGAGCGCGACGACTAGATGTCGCCTCGCTACATCGCTGGCCGTCGGCTTTGCTCGCGACACTGGCTTTTCGCAGGGCCGCTTGCTAGCTGGCACCTCTGCTTTTTCGGCTTCAGCGGAGCGCTGGCGTTTGACCGCCAGTTGCTCCTCCACCTTGTTGGCAAAACTGGCGTTCTCAGGCGTCATGTTCCCCTTTTTCTAAAAGTGAGACCTGCCCTCTTCGATCCTTTCGTCGGCCCACTTCTTGCTGCGGATCTCATCTTGTGTGAGTTCTCGCTTGCAGTCCGCGAGTCGCGCCCGGATCTTTAGGGCGGCCTTATAATGGGCTTTGGCCCTCATACCCTCCTTTGACCTTTTGAGCCCGACCCTACTAGGGGTACTGGTACTCTTCGGGCCAGAAGGGCATGGCTCCTCCACCTCTGACGTAGGAGACCCTCCATGTGATTCGCAATCCGAGTCTCCACGGACTGCGGTATCGCGCCACATTTTGGGTTTATTGATGTTGGGATCTCCTAGTCAGTCTTAATAAATATGCTGGGCATTCATACTTTGGTGGGCTAGCAATGTTTGAGATTTTGCACTTTTGTCTTTTTCGATGCCCTGCATACGCATGTGTGTGTGCATGAATGTACATATATGCAGAATGAACCTAAGTACATATTTTTAGTTGTGTGGTATAATCTATACAAAAAATAATTGTAAAATAAATAGATGTACTTAAATAAAAATAGTCGGCCAAATATTTTTAAATTTTTTAAATATAAAAAGAATATTTGCAATCCCAAAAGCCCGCCCTTGACCTGTTAGAAATTAAATCATAGATGTTGACGCATGTCAATAAATTCCAAATCAAATGGCTCGCATACATATAAACATTCTGCATATACATTCCTGCACACACACATGCGTATGCAGGGCATTGAAAAAGACAAATTTGTAAAATCTCAAACATTACTAGTCCACCAAAGTATGAAGCAAATGCACACGTATACAAATACTAATGTATTTTAACCGTTGCTTGCTTTCCGCCGCCTCTTCCCCCTTTCCCCTAAAAGCCGCTGAAAGTGAATACAAACTGAAACAGACTTGGGTCTCTCTGCTATGTGTTAACATTTTGAGCGAGCATAACATAATGTTAACAATCATGGGTCACTCTCGTTCACAGTGTAGTGGAAACCAAAACAGTACTAGAAATGTCCCATCTATAATATTATTTAGTCAGTGCCCGGGTATAACAAACATAATAGCAAAGTTTCAACTCTCTGCTTTACGGGTGTCGAAAAAAAATTGCGTTCATACGGACGGACACCATGGCGGACATTGCACAAAACCAATATACTATGATACTTTCAGTATCAATGTATAAAAATCATATCGTAGAAGCTGGTTTAAGTTCACTTGTAATGGAGAAAAATTTACGTAAAAAACTTGCAAGCCCTTGTATGCAAAATTCATTTAAGGCGCAGATCTGCGTGGCCCAACCTTTTTGATTGGCTGTATCTCTGCATCTAATCGCATGGGTTTTAGTTTTGCCAGTTCTTAACAGCTGGTCTTGACGAAAACGACTGCCGATATAGTTCCTCTATTACTTTTCCTACTCGTTGCCAAAATCAAATCAAAACAAGTGAAAACGTTACAGTCGGACGCAACCGACTGCGGAATACTTTCATACCAGTAAAAGAACGGATGGTAAGAAGTAGAGGTGGCCGTGGGCCTATTTTCTGAGGCCTGGGCCCGCGCGAGCACGAAGTCTTTCTTAAGTGGCTCGGCCCGACCCGGCACGACTTCTTTTTATGGAGGCCCGGCCCGGCCCAAAATTAATACATAAGGATGTACATATAAAAACCATATGCATTTGAAGATATGGATTAATTTGTTTTGAAATGCACCTATTTTAAAATACAAACATAAAATTATCTGCAACAGTGGTGGTTTTATAAATAGAAGTCCTAGCTGCTCCTATTTACAGGGGAGGTCATACGTATTTACACAACAGTTAAAGTAAACTCTACTCTTAGCTTGAACTTTCTACAGCCATTTAAAATCCATTTAAATGATAGAATACTATCCTTAACCCATTAAGTACCCATTGAAAATTAAGATTTGTGAGAGTCTAATTATGAAACGTTTTTTGATGGAAATAGTTTATCCAAACAATTCTTATAGTGACTGCAAAATTTTTTTCCAAAAATCTCTTCGCTAGAATTTTTTATGATTTTTTCAAAATAGCTAGAAATTACTGTTTTAAGAAATTAAAAGCTTATAAAAATGGTTTGTGGTTTCTTGTCGGGCTGCCCGGCCAGCGCCCACCTCTAGTAAGGAGTCTGCTTGCCAAGGGTAAATGCAGTGACGGAAGGGGTGGGCCAGGGGGTAAACATCGCCAGCTATCTTGTTACCAAATTTGGTGACTTTAGCTCAACCTGTGGAAGATAACTGAACAAATTCAAATTTAAAGGTGGGCGGCAGAGCTGGGAGTGGCTTCCAATTTTTTGAATCAATTCTTTTTAGTTGTCACCATTTATCTTCCTACCAAGTTTGGTGGCTCTAGCTCAATATGTGATAGATATATAGAAGATTCCGACATTATAAGGCGGTGGCTTAAGTGGGCGTGGCATCAAAAATTTTGATGAATATCTTAGAATATCGAATTGGGGGCTCTAGCTTAAAAACTGTAAGAGATTTTGGAATTTCCGATTCATAAATTTGGGCGGCAGAGGTGGGCGTGGCATCCAAATTTTTTGCAGCTCTTTTTCAGATGTCACCATAGATCTTCCTACCAAATTTGATGACTCTGTTCAAAAATTGTTCAAAATATTCTAGTTTTAACAAGTAAGAAGTCGAGATTTCCCGACTGGGAGATACCCCGAACCCTATAATTAACGCGTTCTGCCTCTGTCTGTATGCATCTGTGACTAAACTTCAATCTTCGATGTCTCTGGTGTTTCTCAACTGATTTCGATAAAATTGTTGCAGATTTTCATTATTTTGTATCAAGTTTCTAAAACGTGTTTCAGATTTTAGATATTCGATATTTTTTAGGTTATCGATCCCATGTGTATATCGGAAACGGAAATAGTTATCGAAAGTCGGAATCAAACTTGTAGTGCCTAGGACTTAGATGAGCTTATGTACAAAATCTGAAGTCTCTAGCTCTTATAGTCTCTGAGATCGACGCGTTCATACATACGGACGGACGGACATGGCTATATCGACCCGGCTGTTGATGCTGTTCAAAAATATATATACTTTATAGGGTCGGAGATGCTTCCTTCTGCCTGTTACATACTTTTGCACAAAACCATTACACCCCTCGGGGTATAAAAAGGCGTGGGCTGGAGCTCGGCAGGTATGCGGGTGGCATCCATCCAAAGTCGGATTGATTCTTGTAAAACTAAAAATTTTTTCTTTCGATATATGGTTAATAGGTTATCGAGATATAGTTAATAAAAATTGAAAAATTTCATATAATTTAATTTTTTTGGTAAACGTTAATAGACTTCCGAAAATAAACGAAAATACAAATACAAATTATCGATTTTTATCGAGCTAGCGATAATATGTAACAAAAGTTTTTGCTTGAAGCTTATTAGATATCTAAAATCTAAGACGAAAATATTAAATAAAATGTATCGATTTCTGACTTAATTATCGATATACAGATGCTAAAAAACTGATAATTAACGAATACATATACATATTTAGTTTAAGCATTTTAATTAAAACAGTTTAGAATCCGTCGGATTGATAATTTACATTTAACTATGCTTTTTCGATACAAAAATCGGCACGTCTAGTATTTTTCAGGCGCCAAGGTCTGATGATTGATTCTTGTAGAACTCGAAAAAAATAAGACGAAAATTTGAAAAAAATGAATCGATAACTAGCCTGGTTATCGAGATATAGTTAATAAAAAATTAAATTTTTTTGTGAAATTTAATATAATTCCAAAAAAAAACCGAAAATACTTAGCACAATTTATTGATTTATCGATATTTATCGAAAGATAAAAATTCAAAAATAAATTGTTTATGAAGTTTAATAGATTTCTGAAAAATAAGTCGAAAATATTAAATTAAATTTATCGATATCGCACTTAGTTATCGATATATAGATACTAAAAAGTTGAAAAAATCCAGTTGAGGAACATCTCCAATTCCAGCGAAATTAAGCGATGGAGTCAGATTCAACTTTCATTGGCTGCCCACAACATTGTGGTGGAGTTGATTCACGCGACGGCATCAAACCTATTTCCTTTAAAAACGAAATAGTTTTTTCCTCATTTCCAATTAATTCGTTAAAATAACTAAAAAATATTAAAATTTTTAATTGGTGATGCAAATTTGCGAGTTGTTCTGCCATTTTGTGGTGTTATTCTTGGCTTGCGTTCCAAGAATTTGTGTGTAGAGAAAAATTGAGCGCGAAGAAGAATTAGAAACGGTAAAAATTTTGTATATTTATAGTTTGTTTCATTTTTTTTGTCTGAAGTCTATTGAGTTTCGTTGGTAATTTTTCGATTTTGTAGTGTTGCGGTATATCGATAAATTATATTTTATGTGGCGTTTATACTACAGCGAGTTTGCTATCGATATCGTCATCGACGCAACAATGCAGAATTGGTGTTCACTCTGGCACAAAAGTGCGTTATGCGTTATACGTGATGTAAGCAGCAGCTGATAGAAAATAATTATATTAAAAGAAAAATATGAATTCAAGCAATCTTTTGGAATTATTATGTGCAATGGAGCAGAATAATGCAATGTTGACAAAATGCATGAATATGGCGGGAACGTCTGCAGCAACATTTGATTTGCTGGGTGACCCAGGACGCCGTCGTAGCATTTGGACACTTGTGGGCAATATGAATGCTAGTGCCGAAGCAGTTCGTCAAGCTTTAGCTATAGAGTTTTTAAATAATAATACAAAAATTAACTAAGCAATTCAAATTTAAGCCATTAATTTGTATTTTATTATAAATTACTCCACATGACGGGCTCTAAGAATATTTTAAACTTCTTTTTGAAAGTTGGCTGAATCTTCCGCCATTCGCTCCATAACCGCCAATTTGCTCTGTCATCGAGTTTTCGCTGGTGCAAGGCTCCTCTTCAATTAACCGCGAGAAGTCTGTAAGAATTTTATTATATTATATATATGCAATAGTTTTAATTCAATATATTACCTAGGCTATCGGCTATTCAGTGCACTGGCCACGCTCTCAAAATACTCCCACGAAGACGGCGTGCCACCGGAAGGTCCCACCTTTGCACATTCAGCCCTATATATCTCCGCCATTTCCTTATAAATATGGGAGTTCTTCTTGGCTCCCCGAAACCCATCAATGTTATCCTGTCAAAGTTCTATAAGAGCTTTTGTTGCGGCAGTCGACCACAAAAATCTCTTATCATAACCTGTAATTAAGTTAAAATGGGCTAAACATACATATAATATTTAAAAAAAAAAAAACAATTGCTTACCATTTTGTTGCGACATGTTTACAATTAATTATTTTTTTTTTTGTTTGCCGGCAAACCGTTTTTTGAATTAGTGGTGATAGTTGAGAACGATATACGAATATGGGCAGTTCCTTTTGAGTCAATCGAATGTATTAGTTACGTACATTGAATACACGCAACTGCATCCAAGCTAAACTCAACTTTTTGTCACCACTAGGCCCCTATGCTATTTGTATGGGCAAGAAGCTGCTTGTTGGCATTTAACGCAAAACGCAACCGTAGTGTGAACACCATATAATACTTTCGTCTTATTTTTTAGAAATCTATTAAACTTCATTGAACCAAAAAATGTTTTTTACAATTTTATTAGTGTTGGGTAAACACTGCTCACTTTGATGAACATGTTCACTTGTTATTTTTTTTTAAGTGAGTCAACTTGCTCACATTGCTCACTTGTTCACTCAAGTTGCTCAGTTGCTCTCTTGTTCACTCAAGTTCCTCTGTTGCTCCCTTGTTCAGTTTTTTTGCTCAGAGCAGCTGTTGCTCATTTGCTTTAAACCGGTCGTTGCTCTTTTTATACTTTGATACCGAAGGTCTCATAGTATATTGGTTTTGTGCAATGTCCGTCATGGTGTCTGTCCGTCTGTCCGTATGAACGCAACTTTTTTCGACACCCGTAAAGCTAGAGACTTGAAACTTTGCAATTATGTTTGTCTATTGGCGAGACAGATAAAGTGTCAAGATTGGGTTGCCACGCCTACTAGGAGGCTGGGAAATCGATAAAATCGAAAACTGAAAACCGATAAAACCCTATATTTCTCACATTCCTGCAGCTAGAGTTACATAATTTTGCACAAAGGTAGCTAGTCACGTCCCTCAAAAAACTGCATCAAAATTTTGGGTGCCATGTTCACTCCCTCCGCCCCCAAACACACTGCTCCTTGAAACTGTAAACGGCTATAGTTTTCACATTTTTTGGGCTAAAGCCACCAAATTTTGTTTCAAGATAGATATTGACGTTCCCCAAAAAATGAATCAATATTTTAGATGCCAGGCCCCCTGATTGCGCCCCCATCCCCCCTTCTCCATGAAATTGGATACGCCTATAGTTTTCACATTTTTTGGGCTAGAGCCACCAAATTTTGAGTCAAGATAGGTAATCACGTTACCCAAAAAAATGCATCAACCATTTTGTGTCAAGATAGGTAGTGAAGTTTTCCAACAAACTGCATCAAAAATTTGGATGCCACGCCCACACCTTCCGCCCCCCACCCACCGCCGCTGTTAAAACGGTTATGCGTGTATCTTCCACATTTTTTCAACTAGAGTCACCAAATTTGGTAGGAAGATATATGGTGACATCTACAAAAGATCTGTATCAAAAATTTGGATGCCACGCTCACCTCTGCCGCCCACCATTTAAAATCGGAAATTTCGATATCTCCTACAGTTTTTACGCCTACCCAAGCCACCCGCCTTATAAAATTGGAATCGGCTCTATCATTAACAGTTTTTGTGCTAGAGCCACCAAACTTGGTAGGAAGATAGATGGTGACATTTAAAAAGATTTGATTAACAAATTTCGATGCCATACCCACCCCGCCGCCCACCTTCTAAATTTGGAAGTTTAGTTATCTTCCACAGTTTTTGAGCTAAAGTCACAATATTTGGTAACATGATAGCTGGCGATGTTTACCACCCGGCCCATTCCTTTGCAAACAGACTCCATACCATCCGTTCTTTTAATGGTGTCAAAGTATTCCGCAGTCGGTTGCGTCCGACTGCAACGTTTTTACTTGTTTATTTTGAATTTAAAATTAACCGCCAAATCAAAACCATATTACTAGAACAATTGTAAGCAAAATATATGTATTTTTACTCTATTATTGGTGCAAACCATTTACACATTTCAAACGAAAACATAGTTTAAAGTTTCCCTTGGCAATCATTTTCACTACTTGCCGATGTATTTGTTGGTTTTTGTTTTCCGACACAAGACTATAGGCAAAATTCTTAATTTTCGGCTGCGTGTTAACAACATCATTTTCCTGACTTTGTCGGACAACGGGTACCATTTCTGAGGGGTGCCTATTTCGCAGGTGCCGAGAAAGTTGCTTGCGCGTTGCTCAAATCATTAAATTGAATTCAAATTTTACTATGCTTGCGTATAAGAGACATTTTGAATACTTTTTTTTAATTAGCTTTAAAATATTTTGTTCTTCGCGCCAAGACATAATAGCTGAAAATGAACTGAAACCTTCATAAGAACGGTAAAAACAGGAGCAAAAAGAACAAATGAGCTAAAGGGAGCAAGTGAGCTTTGAGCAAATGAGCAATAGCAACAAGGACAAGAACAAAAGAGCAATTAGTACGGAACATTGTTCACTTGTTCAGTTCGATGAACAACTCTTGTTTGCTCACCCGCTCATGAACAACCCAGCACTAATTTTATTGATAACTCTATAAATGTCGGTATATCGATTAATTGTGTATAGTATTTTGGTTTTTTTTTTTTTGGAAATCTATTAAACTTCACAAAAAGTTTAATTTTTCGATTTTTTATTAACTATATCTCGATAGCCAGGTGTGTTATCGA
This sequence comes from Scaptomyza hsui, assembly GCA_018152825.1. Classification (NCBI taxonomy): domain Eukaryota; kingdom Metazoa; phylum Arthropoda; class Insecta; order Diptera; family Drosophilidae; genus Scaptomyza; species Scaptomyza hsui. The sequence goes on from JAECXO010000070.1 coordinate 669,763, forward strand.
TACATTTTACTTAATATTTTCGTTTTATTTTGTCGAGTTCTACAAGAATGAATAATCAGACCTTGGCGCTGGAGTAACCGTAGAGTCCCCGACCCCAGTATAGACAAACAGAGTTGAAAAGTTTCAAATCTAGCTTTACGGGTGCCAAAAAAAAGTTGCGTTCAAACGGACGGACTAACAGACAGACTCCATGACGAACATTGCACAAAACCAATATCCTCAGGGGTGTGCCAGCAATCAAAACCAACGAAATTCGAACCCAAAACTAACCTCGAGCTGGTTTTAGGTGTGTCAGAGCCCAGTTCGAGATGGTTTTGAAATCTCAAGTAATTTGGTTAGTTTAAGCAATATTAAATGTCTAATGAATAACAAGTGTTACTTTTTCGAAAGGTAATTTTAAGCTTAGTTGCATATTGCAAATACATTTAATACATTTTTTTATTCATGATTTTTGATTTTAATAAGGCTCTAACAAATCTCTAAAACTATTTGCATTTCTGTGTAAACGTGCAAAACCGTCCCTAACAAAGGAGCTGCCACCTGGTTTGGTTAACAATAACTATTATTCGGAGTCTTTAATAGGTCAATTTTAAAGACACTTTTTTGTGACAAATAAACATAAAAAAATCATACTTTAAGGTAACAAAATTGCATTGTTGAGCAGTGTACAGTTTGTTGTAAATTTAACTAAGTTATTGCAGCAAACCTTTTTTTTACGAGGTGGAACTTTTGAGGTTTTTGTTAGGTGTGTGAATGTAACAGTAAGAAGAAGAATTTAATTTATGGAAACTCAATGAGCGTCCAAAATGTAAGTTAAATTAAGATTGCATTTAATTATTTGTTTTACATTTGTTTTATTATTGGTCCATAGGGGAAAACACCGTTCACCTTTTACACTTTTAAAATGTAAACATAACCAGATTTGCCATTTACGAAGTACGTAAAACTGCTGTTCAAGCAAGCTGTCATAGCAGGGCTGTCAAGCAACATGAGTTACATGGCGGGCAAAATATTGAATATTTGTTTTGTATAAGAACTACAAGAGATAAAACCTAACATATTTTTTTTTTACCTATTTTTTTAATATTACACTAATGCAATGAGGCCAACCTTGAAAACAGTGACAAAAATAGCAAATACATTTTAGGCAATTTTCTTTTTTTTACATATAATGTAATTTGATAACACTTCATTTATTTTATCAAAACTAAAATTTTAGTTTTACGTAACAAATGTATTCAAGTTGAAAGAAATAATAACAATAATGAAAACGAAAATAGAACCATAATTATCCAAGTCTCCTCATCACTAATTAAAATTTATCTTGGACGTTTTGTTCGTTCCAGTTCAAAATCTGAGCTTAATCCACCATCAGATTCAGGCATCCTTTCTACGATTATAGGTTTGAAAAATGTTTTTATTGAAGTTTGTTTGCTCTTATTTCGTAAATCTTTATAAATTTCCTGATAAGGAGATAAGTTATTTTGAAGATTTCGTTTAAATATTTCTGCTCTATCCCTTAGAGGATCGTTCTCTAAAATGTAATCTTCCAACTGTGTTGCCATATTAAAAACTTCCTCGATACTTTTTAGTGAAAAGTTTTTATTTTCTACATCAGAAAGATCGTCAGAGCTATCTCCAGCCGATAATCTTTCATTCGTCATTGCCACTAAATCTGATTCGTTTATTTCGTCGTCCGCAATTAATGCTTGAGTATCATCAATTGTTATTTCATCAAATCCATCGCCTTCTACTGCATGCGCCAATCTCACTATGTTCGTAAATTCATCCTCTGTTGGTTCTGCAACTGTTTCCTGAACAATTTCCGGTAATAGTGCTTTCCAGCAAGCTTTTTGTGTTGAATGACGAATCTCTTTAAGTGACGTAGCAACAATTTCAACGCAGTTTAAAATTGAGAACTGTTTCCAGACTTCTTGAACAGTAATATTTGCGGACTCCATCTTCTCTAATATTAACTCAAATGATTTGCGTATGTAGTATGCTTTGAATGTTGCTATTATGCCCTGATCTAAAGGCTGTAATAGCGATGTAGTGTTGGGCGGTAAAAATGCGATTTGAACATAAGGATGACTTAAATCAGTTGAATGGGCTGGCGCATTATCTAAAAGTAGTAAAACTTTAAATGCTAAGTTTTTTTTTTAGATAATTTTCTACGTCAGGAACAAAGCAATGATAAAACCAATCATTAAATAAACTAGCAGTCATCCATGCTTTTTTGTTTGCTCTCCAATACACTGGAAGGTTGTTTTTGTTGAATCCTTTCATAGCTATTGGATTTAAAGAACGGTTAATAAACATTGGCTTGGTCATAAAATCACCAGACGCATTACTGCACAGCAGTAAGTTATTCGATCTTTAGAAACCTTAAAGCCAGGAGCTTTTTTTTTCGTTTTTAGAAATAAAAGTTCTTCTAGGCATTTTTTTCCACCACAAACCCGTCTCATCAGCGTTGAACACTTGTTCTGGTAAATAATCATGTCCTTTGATAATTTCTCTGAGCTGTGCTGGGTATTTATCTGCAGCATCTGCGTCTGCAGATTCAGTTTCACCCTGTATTTTTAAATTGTGAAGTGCATGTCTTTTTTTAAATTTTTCAAACCATCCATTACATGCTACAAATTGATGGTTGTCCTCATCGACTGACGATTGTTCTATTTCCTTTAAATAATTAAATATTTTTAGGGCTTTATGCTTAATTATATTACCATCTAAAGGCAATCGTTTTTTCGTCATATCTTCTATCCACACCGTAAGCGATTGTTCCATTTCCTCCATTATCTTTGCTCTAGGGCGAGCTGTTACTTTCGCGAGTACAGTGGATCCAGATGCTACTGAACTTCTTATTTTTCCTTCGTTTTGTTTAATAGTTCTTATTGAGGACTCATTTAGGTTAAAAAGTCTAGCAATATCAACAATCCTCTCTTGATTTTGAAGTCGATCCAAAATTTTTATTTTTGATTCAATGGATATAAATTTTCGTTTTAAAGTCTATATTTTTTTTTCATTCGGCATTTTTATGGCTATAATTACAAATGATTTAAACTTTTATCTACATTTGTACATAAATAAGGTTAAAAAAAAAAAACTTACTTATTCACTCTGATTTTTATACAATAAATATAAATATTTTTCCCTTTTGTGTGGCACGTGTTACTTGTTTGATGCTCTTACTTTCAAAGGCGAAAACAAACTAACATAAGACTTACAAAGAATGATAAAAAACAAATTGCGACATCTCGCGCTCAAAATTGTCGCAGCGACTACTGAAAAGCAACGGTATTTAAAAAATGTTCAAGCCGTTTGACAGTGGGACACGGTTTCAAATTGCATATTATTTTTTAATAGTACTTAGTTCATGAATTATCTCATAAAAGTCATAGCTATTGTTATTTATTTCAAATATAGCAATCAATTCCTAAATAAAACATTCCATGTCCTAATTAAATTACAAATTATTTACCCTTTTTTTCTGTCTTTGGCTGCAACAGCCCACTGTGCACTTCAATGTGTGTTTTTTTCTAGAGTTGCCAATAATCTTAAAAGTCACTCGTTTTGTGTATCATTTGTATAGATTAATTTATACAAGGAAAAAGTTATACGGTGACAACTCTTGGAATGGCACCAGTAACGTATTATAACGGGAAAACATGCGCATGTCGCAATCTGTTTAGCTACAAAAAAAAAAAAAAAATCGCTTTGTAGGAGGCGCCTAGTAAGAAAATTACCGCATTTTGGGAACCGCGTTGGAGCGAAAACGCGTTATAGAAAACCGCGTTGTAGGAGGGTTACCTGTATAATCAGCTGGCCGCTATGCTCTACGCAACAACAATTACCGTAAATAACTACCAAAGAAGCAAACAAAACCCCGCAAGGCAACGCACTTTAACACAACACTGGCTCTCGGTGAGTTTCAAATGACATGTTGTTGTGTAAAAGGGACAAGTGAGTGTAAAAAAAAGTATTGTTTTGTGATGTTATTAGTAAATATTTAGGTTTTGATAAAGGGAAATATTATTGGAATCAAAAATATGTATACTGTCGAAATAATATTATATGTATAAATAAAATATAATAATGATAACAAATGATTAATTATGACCCTTAACATTAAATGTATTTTATAATAAAAAAAAAATATATAATAATATAAATTATTCGTCATTGTTAAATTGTAAATTTAAGTTGGCGTAAACTAAAGACAAGTAATAAATCACAACAAAATGATCCAGGCATGAACCCTTCCCAAACGTCGCACGCTCTCAACACTCCTACCCCGCGTTAAACAAAACAATTGTGCTTCTATCTAGCGTTCTTCTTTACAGCGCCTTAACATGAAAAATTCTTGTTAACAATCTTTATGCTAACTGGACTGTGACTTTCGGTGTTCTGTAACAGGCCTGTAAAGACCACGATTTTTTAATTTTTATTTTAAAAACACAATTAAATCACGTATTGTGTTCTCTGTTTTGGGTGTAAAAACCAATTAACTTGAAGACCAGTATGCATGACATAAAAACACAGCCGAAACATAAAAACTCCAAAAAAATAAAATAAAAAATCGCTGCTGTTCGGTTCGTAATACTTGGGTCTGTCGATTTTATGCATGTCAAAAGTTATTACCACTAAGCAAGCAATTATACATAGAGAATTTAAACGACAAAAATCGAATTGCCTTTAAGAATGCGATAAATCAGGGCCACCAGCACTTCGGCTGCTGAAAGCAGTGAGCCGATCGCAAAGCGTCGCCTTTATGCAATCCAAATGCGAAGCGCAAAATCATTCCAGTGCTGTCTTCATTTTGTGCAAGGTTTTGTTTAAGCGATATCGCAGAGATATGGTAGCCGTAAGACGGGGGATTCTACGGTTAGTCGGGCGCCGAAGTTTGATAATTGATTCTTGTAGAACTCGAAAAAATAAGACGAAATAATAATTTGTATAAATTTATCGATAACTCGCTTAGTTATCGAGAAGTTTAATAGATTTCCGAAAAAAAAACGAAAATACCATACACCATTTATCGATTTCTATCGAGCTATCGATAAAAATTTTAAAAAACTTATTTTTTTTACGAAACTACAAAGACTTGAGTCAAAAAATGAAAAAATTATTCGTAATACAAATCATTTAAAACTTCGCGCGATATTTGATAAAAAATTTTGTTGCGCTCTTTTTGTACCATTTATAATTTTTTTGCGCGCTCATTTTCTTCTCTACACATAAATTCTTGGAATTCAAGCCAAGAATAACACCACTAAGGCCCAATTTCTCAATGTCCGTTTAGTCAACTTACTCTAAGTTTAGTCGAATTTCAGTTTCTCTATATTCGGTTAGCACTTACTTATCCGATGCATTGAGGTCCGGTTACTACTTATACCGATGCTAAGTAACGATATATAAATATCGATAGAATCATCGTAAGGCGAACAGCTGACTCAAGTTGACACTTGCATTGTTTATTTATTTTTTTATGAACCAAATTTTCAAAATGCTTTTTTGAGTCTTCTAGGTCCACAAACTCAACAGCTAAAAAGTTTTTCCCTCGATGCCGTTTACAACAGGGCTCAAGAAAGTTATTATATATACACTTTGATGTGCAGCTTGTAGCAGTTTCGAAGTCACAGGCAAAAACAAAACCAAAAGAACAGCTGAATCCCCGTTAAGGTTGGCAGCACCATTCGGCGCAAAAACTTCAAAATGTTGAATGAAAACTTTTACACACAAGTTTGGCTTTTTATTTAAAATCAAGAATAAACCTTAACACAAAAACGTAAAGGTTTTGTAATTTTAAAGCTTTATTTTATATTTTTTACCGAATCGCAGTTAAGTCCATTTTTGTTGGCACAATGTTGGTAAGGGTATTTACAGCTTCGCAAAAGTAAAAGAAAAAACATAATGACCTTTCCGAAAATCAACAAAATAATTAGTTAGAATCCATATCTTCAATTTAAAAAAGAAAAACATTGGAAAAATTAATTATTGCAACAATAGACACAAAGGTCAAATTCATGACCTTTGTGACCCCATTTTCACGGTTTTCTTAGGTCAATCTATCAAAATCAAAGAATCACAACAATCAGTTAAAAACTTTTGATTGAAATTGTCAAACAATCCATACTCTTAAATCACAAAAATGAAAAATTTAAATTTAACGTAACGAAATTTTTTATGTAAAACAGGTTCAAAATGTAACACAAATGGTAAGCTTCGTCGTTTTGACGATGTAACTTTTCGTTTGCAGCAAAAAAAAATTACTTACGCTGCGCTGCTGGCACCAAACTTCTGCAGAGCTTAAGACCATAGCAATAAGCATGTACACGTAGAGGAGTCAAACGCAAAAAATCCAATAGCCTAATTGGTCCAATTTGCGGAGGAGCCACCCTCATTCGGCTGCTGAAAGCATCGAGCCGAACGCAAATTTTGACTCGATACAGACGGACTGCCAGCAATTTGCTGTGTATGCGTCTGTATGTCAGCGACGTGATCGCCGTTAGGTGTATATATGTATGTGCGTATGTTTCTGTATGCTGTTTGCTCTGAGCGGCTGTATATTGTGGAAGGGGGAGAGCAGCAGCAGAGTGCGAACAACAACAACACATGTGCATTTTTTCTGTATTTGGTGGCTCCGAGATCAAATGAAGCAAAAATCATTAGGGCGAATGTATACCTAAATACACATATATATGTGTGTGTGTATGTGCGCATGCATATATTTTCAGTTTTTGGTGGCTCTCAAGTGATTTGGGATTTTGTTACTTTTCTAGCAAAGCATATCAATGTGTGTGTGTGTGCATGTGTATGTTCATGTGCAGCACATTTGAATGTATGCGTAGCAATTGCCTTGGCTATTCTTGACCTGTCTCAATTTTTATGATTTTTTAGCCATTTTATTAAAAGTAACGATAGCTATAAAAATAATGTCATTAAGATATAATTTTTTATTTATTTTTAAAATTCATCTTAATCATAAAGATGCATTGTCCATAGTTTATAATATGATTAATAATAATTTATATATTTTAATATATATATGTATATAATTATATATTATATATTTATGTGTTCTCGTGACCCTAAAACATCATAACTAAATCTATATTAAATGCCGACAGCCAATATTTAAAATTAAAATTTGGCGCGCATTTGAATCTGCCTACAAAACACAGGCAATTTCTGTTTTTTCACTTTCTGGTCATACATACTCTTTCGAGATATTAGCTATATGACACCAGCAAACAACTTTGCCACACAACTACCATGCAGTTGCTCATTTACATACAAAATATGCACACATATTCCGAAAGAGTATAAATGGTTCATGTGTCGGCAACTGGAAGAAAAACTCACGCTCGCGTCAACCTCGTGCCAACAAAAAACCTTTTCTCTACTCAATAAACGCACACAAGTACCAGCGATCTCAACAGAAATACAGTTCTGAATACTCTTTCTGAATATGTGTGCATATTTTGTATGTAAATGAGCAACTGCATGGTAGCTGTGCTACAAAATTGTTAGCTGGTGTCATATAGCTAATATCTCGAAAGAGTATGTATGACCAGAAAGTGAAAAAACAGAAATTGCCTGTGTTTTGTAGGCAGATTCAAATGCGCGCCAAATTTTAATTTTAAATGTTGGCTGTCGGCATTTAATATAGATTTAGTTATGATGTTTTAGGGTCACGAGAACACATAAATATATAATATATAATTATATACATATATATATTAAAATATATAAATTATTATTAATCATATTATAAACTATGGACAATGCATCTTTATGATTAAGATGAATTTTAAAAATAAATAAAAATTATATCTTAATGACATTATTTTTATAGCTATCGTTACTTTTAATAAAATTGCTAAAAAATCATAAAAATTGAGACAGGTCAAGAATAGCCAAGGCAATTGCTACGCATACATTCAAATGTGCGGCACATGAACATACACATGCACACACACACACATTGATATGCGTTGCTAGAAAAGTAACAAAATCCCAAATCACTTGAGAGCCACCAAAAACTGAAAATATATGCATGCGCACATACACACACACATATATATGTGTATTTAGGTATACATTCGCCCTAATGATTTTTGCTTCATTTGATCTCGGAGCCACCAAATACAGAAAAAATGCACATGTGTTGTTGTTGTTCGCACTCTGCTGCTGCTATCCTCCTTCCACAATATACAGCAGCTCAGAGCAAACAGCATACAGAAACATACATACACACATATATACACCTAACGGCGATCTTGTCGCTGACATACAGACGTATACACAGCAAATTGCTGGCACTCCGTCTGTACCGAGTCAAGCGCCGGCGCATGAATGACTTGCACTTTTTTAGCTACGCAAATGGTCTGCAAAATTTGCGTTCGGCTCGCTGCTTTCAGCAGCCGAATGATGGTGGTGCCTCCACAACGCATTTTTTCGGCAGTTGGGAAAACGCGATTTGACTCCTCTACGTGTACATGCTTATTGACCATAGCTTACAATAACTGCATTATAAAGTAGAACACAACAGAAAAAGAGAATCCGGAGAAAAATAAGAAAATAACAACAGTGTTCGTCGAATCGACGGAGGTTACTACTCTAGGGTTCATTCTTTTAGTTCTTTTAATGAATTAATTGAAATTGAGGAAAAAACTATTTCGTTTTTAGAGAAATAGGTTTGATTCCGTTGCGTGAATCAACTCCACCATAATGGAAATGGAGTTGTTCCTTAAAAAAATATTGATAATATTGATTTTTGTATCGAAAAATCATCATTTAAGGTCCGTATCCAGCACAATGAAAAATCCTGGCCGGAAATTGTGGTATATTTTGAAAGCGTTGGCACAAGATTTTATCGTGCGCCCATAGTCCACCAATCTGTGGTAAAAATATGGCATTTTGACTTCAATACTTAAAGGTACTAGGTCAAACATGAGAAATTTAAATTTAAGTTTAAAATGTATCAGAAAAAAAAAAACATAATTAAGAAGTGCAACTAGTTTGTTTCTTGTCTATTAACATATAATACTGCATAAAAAACCAGAAAACCAAAGAACACGGCTAGACCGGTAGCACAAATGTTGTTCGTTGCTGCTGTGGGCACAACAAAATATATAATTTGGTATTTCCTGAGCACAGCGGCAGTGTGTACATATTGTATAAAATCTATACTATCGATAAGCAGTTTAGTATTTTTTGCTACGTAGCTGGATACCCAGAACACAAGCAGCCAAAAAAAAATTTTTTTTTTGCTATGCAGGATACCCACCTTTAATGTAAATTATCTTTCCGACTCTTAAGTATCTATATATCGATAACTAAGTCAGATATCGAAAAAAATTTTATGTAATATTTTCGTCTTATTTTCAGAAATCTATTAAACTTTAAAAAATAAATTTTTTGAAATTTTTATCGATAGCTCGATATCGATGTATCGAAAAATTGTATTAAGTAATTTCCTTTTTTTCGGAAATCTATTGAACTTTACCAAAAAAAATTTAATTTTACGATATTTTTCGATTTGTTATTGTATTTATTGTACTTTGTATTGGAAACTAGTTCAGAAACAGCCCAGAACTAGGTGCGAGGTGGCAATAACAAGTTCTCGCTCGATTGCTCTGCAATGTAAAAACTGTTTACATTTACAAGGGGATGTCCCCCGAGCGCAACAAGTTCCGCTTAGAACCTTAAAGTAGTTCACAACTAGTTATAAAGTTTCAAAATTAGAACTAGCTGCAAAACTGAGTACTTGAGTCAAAGAAAAACCCAGTATTGAAAAAATTTTCAAATGAGTAGTACATATTATGGTGCATGATCCAAGATTTTGTATACATTGACAATACCTGATTTTCTCATGTTGTCTATAAATGTCAGAAATTAGGGATTCGAACCTGAGATCTCTCGATAGTGCGACGGGTGCCTTAGCTGTTGAGCTATTGCCAATCACATTTCGATAGAAGTTATGGTTAATGCCTTGTTTAGAAGTAGGAAGGCTCTAGTCAAGATTTCTCGACTAGAAAATACCCTGATCCCTGTACATATCGCATACTGGTGTTTCTCTGGTGTTTCTCATCTTATTAATTTAATTTCATATTTTCCAAATTCAAGATTTGATTGTTATTGATCACCTGTTTATATCAAAAACGCAAAGATATCGATAGTCTGAAAAAAACTTGTACTGCCTAGGAATAAGATGAGCTATTGTCTAAAATTTGAAGTCTCTAGCTCTAAAAGTCTCTGAGTTCGCCGCGTTCCTACATACAGAGGACGGACAGACGGACATGGCTATATCGACTTGGCTGTTGATACTGATCAAGAATATATATACTTTATGGGTATAAAAAAAGGGCGTTAAATTTGAGAACTAGTTCTAAAACTGCCTCTAAGTAATTTGACGGACTGCAAATTCAAATGTTCATATGGAAACAAGTGAAAACGTTGCAGTCGGACGCAACCGACTGCGGAATACTTTGAAATCAGTAAAAGAACGGATGGTAAGGAGTCCGCTTGCAAAAGGGGAATGCGGGCGCGGCAGCAATGGGCATGGAGGGGAACATCGTCAGCTTTCTTGTTACCAAATTGTTTGACTCTAGCTTAAAACTGTAAAAGATAACTGAATTTCCGACTTTAAGAGGTGGGCGGCATGGGTGGACGTGGCATCCAAATTTTGGATGCAAGTCTTTTAGATCTGTCACCATCTATCTTCCTTCCAAATTTGGGGGCTCTAGCTCAAAAACTGTTAAAGATATGTAAGATTCCGATTTGATTAGACGGGTGGCATGGCATACAAATTTTTGATGCACATCTTTGGTAGATTTGGAAGATGCAGTTTTCCAATTTTTAGAGCCGAACGGCGTGGGTAGAAGTAGTATCAAAATTTAAGATACACATCTTTGGGAGGCGTAACCAGCAGTCTTTCTACCAAATTTGGAGACTTCAACTCAAAAACTGGCAAAGATGATTTTGAATAAACAGTAGGCGTTGCGGAAAGATTGTTGGGGGGTTTTTTTTAGAACGTCTTTACCTATCTTCGCACCAAAATAGGTGGCATTACCGATTACAAATAGCAGGGAGGCTGAACGAGGAAGAGGTGGGCATGGCACCAAAATTGTTGATGAAGTTTGTTGAGACGCGAATGTGCAAGAGTAAGAATGTGCGAAATATATGGTTTTATGGCCACACTTAAACAGCTGTTTGAAAATGTGTTTAACGTTACGGTTTTAATGATAAAAAGTAAATTACAGCTTTATTACTTCTTTTAAATTTGCCAGCTAGAGAAATTAATATATTATTAACACACCAAAATCTTTAAAATATTATGATTTTTCTTCCGCCACGGTTTTTATTTAATTCACAGGGATTTTGGATAATTTCAAATTTTATAAGGGATTTTTGAGATAAAAATTACACTTTTGCATTTTTTTATATTATCATGAAAATCAAAACTATAATGATACTAGCTAATTCTTCAGTTTTTATTTTTTAAAATTTTAATTTTTACTGTTAGTGGTTACATGTGTATATCGAAAGCCGGAAGAGATCGATAATCGAAAAAACTTGACCTTCCGCCTATGTGTTAGGAGAGCTTATGTTCTAAATGAAATAATCTTTGAGACCGACGCGTTCATACTAGAGATCTGCATGAAAGGTCAAAAAACGACATTCAAATATACAATGCGTAATATGAATTGAATGGTATGGAACACTTCGACAAAATTGTGTCGGTATACGTTATGTGCTGGCAACGTACACAGACGCAAAATATCCAAACGTAAGGGTACGGATCAAATAAATGAAAACTTACAGTTATATTTGAATACAGCTGAAGATATTTGAGTATCAAGTCTGCTATGTATGTATGTTTTTGTTATTTTGCCTGCTTTATATGTATGTGCATATGCCGTTAGGTCACAAATCGATTGTCAGCGGCGCGAAAATATCACCAAAAATGTGTGCACTGAGCGAAGTGATATATGCACAAAGATAAGACATTTCAACTTGCAAGCGCGTCATTCACTAATTTGCCTATGCACGCATTCTGTAAGAAGCAGGTCTACAGTTTTTTTTATAAGTGCACATGCAGAACCCTTATTTTTATGACCCTGTGCCCGAGTTGCTTGTGCGTCTCGCTGGCGACTCAACGCATGTGCTTTGTTTTTGCATGCTCGCTCGCGATCAGACACTCAGCTTGTGCGTCAGTCTGGTGCCATACATATATATAAAACGGCTAATTTCTCTAGGCTTTCGAAATGAACGTATTCAATACAAATACTCATAATATTCAACTTCAATGTCAAGCATTTTGAAGAATATTCTGTTCATATTCTCCCATACTATGTTTTGTCTGCCGTTCATTCTACGCTATTCAACTCGAATACGTTCTATTACATTTTTGAATGAACTTATGCAGCTCTCTAGTTCATACAAAATGACTTTTCTGTTATTCCTGTTCAATGTTATACTGTTACTGTTACAAAACCATTATACCATTTTTTTTCAAGTGATTATTCAAAAGTGGAAACTAAAGATCGAAGTAAGTATTTGATTTTGGAAAGTGGTCGACCAAAGAGGAACCTCAAATGCAAAGTGTAGATTTCATATGTCTATTAATTCAGTTATTCATTTTAATGTATCAAATGTTTAATATAAATATACAAATATAGAGCAAATCCTGTTTCTACGAACACTCCTCTTGGCTTTTTCTGACACAGCGGGCTACTTTGCGCTTGAAATCAGGGTAGGATTCTCTCCACTCCTTGGCAGCATCAACATTTGCTGGAGATTCGTCGTTGGGATCCGCCAGCATTGATATCACGGATATCAAAATAGTTTCAACTGTGTGCACCGGTAACCACCGCTCTGATGCTTTTTCGTAACCCCACTTATCATCTCCAGGCTCGTGTAAAATAGAAATACACACATCACCGTTTTTTTCAATATTTGGATGCCATATTTCCGTAACGAACTTCATTCGGGGTGGGCGCAGTGGGTACTCCTTCGGAAAGTATAAATGCGCTTTGAAGAAACCTCCTTCACTGTTGATTAAAAGAAATTATGAATTTTTTAAATAATGTTTATTATTTCACTGATTCATTCGATTTTTAATGGTTGCAGGCAGAGCGAAGAGCAAAGCTCGCATGTAGATAAGAAATGATTACAATATTATTGATATAGTTTTAGATATATTAGAGTTTTAACAGTCGGTGGACCCGATATATAAACTAGTAAGAAGGCTGTACGCGAGATTGCCCGACTGGGAGATCCCCTGAACCCTGTAATTAACGCGCAAAGTCATTGTCTTTATACTTCTGTGACTAATCATCAATTAGCGATATCTCTGCGGTTTTCTCAACCGATTTTAATGAAATTTTTTACAGATTTTCAATATTTTCTATTGAGTTTCTAAAACAAATTTCGCATTTTCTAAATTCAAGGTTTTTTTTTTTTATCAGTCTCATGTGTATATCGGAAACGAAAAGAGTTATCGAAAATCGAAATACTTGTACTGCCTAGGACTTAGATGGGCTGACATTAAAAGTCCGAAGTCTCTAGCTCATATAGTCTCTGAGATCAACGCGTTTATACAGACGGACGGACATGGCTATATCGACCCGGCTGTTGATGCTGTTCAAAAAAAAAAAAATTATCGAAATCGGAAGCAAGCTTGTCGAGATTTCCCGACTAGGAGATACCCCGAACCCTGTACATAACGCGTACAGTCATTGTCTGTATGCATCTGTGACTAAACTTCAATCTTCGATATCTCTGGTGTTTTTCAACCGATTTCGATGAAATTTTCACAGAATTTTCATTATTTTGCACAAAGCTTCCAATACGTGTTTCACGATTTCGATATTAAAGATTTTAATGCTATCGATCACATTTGTACATTGAAAGCGGAAATAATTATCGAAATCGGAAGCAAGCTTGTACCGCCTAGGACTTAAATGAGCTTATGTCCAAAATCTGAAGTCTCTAGCTCTCATGGTCTCTGAGATCGACGCGTTCATACATACGGAGAGACGGACATGGCTATATCGACTCGGCTGTTGATGCTGATCAAGAATATATATACTTTATGGGGTCGGAGATGCTTCCTTCTGCCTGTTACATACTTTTGCACAAAACCATTATACCGGGGGTCGGGGTATAAAAACAAAAACAAGTGAAAACGTTCCAGTCGGACGCAACCGACTGCGAAATACTTTGATACCATTAAAAGAACGGATGGTAAGGAGTCTGCTTGCCAAGGGTGAATGCAGGGGCGAAAGGGGTGAGCCGGGTGGTAAACATCGCCAGCTATTATGTTACCAAATTTGGTAACTTTAGCTCAAAAACTGTGAAAGATAACTGAATTTCCGATTTTAAAATGTGGGCGCGGCATCAAAATGGTTGGTTGATGTCACCATCTATCTTCCTACTATTTTGAAACGGCGGAAGCTGGGGCGGAAGGAGCGGGCGTAGCATCCAAGTTTTAAAAGAAGTTTTTTAAGGACGTGACTAGCTATCTTCGTGACAAATTTGGTAAATCTAGCCGTAAGAATGTGAGAAATATATGGTTTTAACGGTAAAATAGATTTCCCAGCCTCCTTGTAGGTGTGGCACCCCAATCTTGATACTTTGACGGAAACAAAAACAAGCAATATTGGAAAGTTACAAGTTTCTAGCTTTACGGATGTCGAAAAAACATGCGTTCATACAGACGAACTGACATCATGACGGACAGGACATAGCACAAAACCAATATTCTATGATACCTTCGGAATATAGTATAAAAACACAAAGTAACAAGAAGGCTCTAGTCGAGATTTCCCGACTAGGAGATACCCACCATATACTTAACGCGTACAGTCATTGTCTGTATGCATCTGTAAATGAACTTTAATCTTCTGGTGTTTCTCAACCGATTTCGATAAAATTTTCACAGATTTTCATCATTTTGTAAAAATCTTTTAAAACGTGTTTCACATTTTCAAGATTTTAATGTTATTGATCACATGTGTATATCGGAAACGAAAATAGTTATAAAAAATCGAAAGCAAACTTGTACTAGGACTTAGATGAGCTTATGTTCAATATCTGGGGCTTCTAGCTTTTACAGTCTCTTGGATCGACGCGTTCTTACATCCAGACGGACAGGCAGACAGACGGATACGGCTATATCGACTCGGCTGTTGATGCTGGTCAAGAATATATAAAGTACTTTATGGTGTCAAAGATGCTTCCTTCTGCCATTTTATGGGTCCCAAACCCATTTAATAGGTTCGGTGTATAAAGTGTTTAAACAAGAAATTATTAAACGTAAAATTAATCTATTTACTTTATTGTGTTTGGTTGATGTTCTCGAAAAAATGGAAACCAATCCTTGTTTCTACCGATACTCTAAACCAATCTCTATTTATCAAACATACCCTGACTAGTGTTTCTTTATACATGTCACTTTTATTATGGCTTGTGAATACCCTAATTATAAGATAATTGGGTTAGATAAGGATGAAATTTGTATGTAAAATAATAACATATAGAGATATAACACAAGACAGCTTTCTGAGGTCCGAATTTAAAAATTATACCCTAAGCAATTTAAGAATGAGCCATATAAATCAATGCTCACCCTTGAAGATAACATGTGCTTATTTTATTGTTAGAATCATAAATTTTGTATGTAATAAACTTACTAAAGTGTATCTGGTGGTCCAATTATTAGGACTTCCCAACGGAATATATCATTTTCATCAATTAATCCAGCCGAGAAACCTTCTACTGGGTTCTTATTAAGTTCTGAAATAAAGAAATAGTAAGAATTTTGTTATGTTAAAAATATGTTTATTTATTTATGTATCAATGTTTTTTTGTACTACAAGATTACATTTAAAGACATAAAAAAAAGGAAAAGCAAGTAAATCATTTATTGTAAACCTAATAAGTATTTGCGAAAGATAATTTGTGGTTCGTATATGAAAAGATTTAGCCGCGTGACGACTTTTTTATGGTACCGTTTTACTAACGCTAAGACAAACCCAATCATATTTTCAACTTATAAATTTTTAAAGCTACATATAAAGCTACAACATAAAAAAAAAGCATTCGGTATTTTAAATGATCAAAATGGGATGTGGTTTTAATTACAAAGCAAGCATTTGCTTATAAATTGTATTACTATATTGCCCACATTTGTAGAAAAACCGAATCAATTTTCACTCATATTTCCCCTGAAAAAATTAAATGTTAATTTTTGGACACACCTCTTTTCATCCAACTCACTAAGTCTAAGATTAAAGCTGCATACAAGTGAATAACTGATAACTTTTAACAAAAACAAGTAAGAAGGCTCTAGTCGAGATTTCCCGACTAGGAGATACCCTGAACCCCATACTCTTCGCGTAAAGTCATTTTCTGTATACATCTGTGACTAAACTTTAATCTTCGATATCTCTGGTGTTTTTCAACCGATTTCGATGAAATTTTCACAGAATTTTCATTATTTTGCACAAAGCTTCCAATACGTGTTTCACGTTTTCGATATTAAAGATTTTAATGCTATCGATCACATTTGTACATTGAAAGCGGAAATAATTATCGAAATCGGAAGCAAGCTTGTACCGCCTAGGACTTAAATGAGCTTATGTCCAAAATCTGAAGTCTCTAGCTCTCATAGTCTCTGAGATCGACGCGTTCATACATACGGAGAGACGGACATGGCTATATCGACTCGGCTGATGATGAAGAAGAATATATATACTTTATGGTGTCGGAGATGCTTCCTTCTGCCTATTCTGCCTTTTGCACAAAACCATTATACCCCTTTTACCCATTCATGGGTTCGGGGTATAAAAACAACAGTCGCAGTCGCAGCATACTACGAAAATGGTATGATATTTAAAAAAATAAGCAGTCGCAGTTTTAAATATAAGTGGCTGCGACTAACTCAAAATTATTCACGAGGAAGAAATATTCAAATTTTTCATATTTCAGTCTGCTATTGTTGCACATACACTGTATGTATGTAAGGGTGCACACTGCATGTGTTTTGTTTTTGCAATATTCAGCTTGTGCGTCTAGCTAAAGGCGAAACGCAATTTTCTTGTTGTTTTCTTTTTGGCCACTTTGCGTCGCGATCGTAGCATAATGAGGTGTGAGTAAGACATCAGCTAGACGCGAAAGAAGATTTTTGAATTAAAACAAGTAAGAAGGCTCTAGTCGAGATTTCCCGACTAGGAGATACCCCGAACCCTGTACATAACGCGTACAGTCATTGTCTGTATGCATCTGTGACCTAAACTTCAATCTTCGATATCTCTGGTGTTTCCTAACCGATTTCGATGAAATTCTCAGAAAAGTTCTATCTTTATCCATTATTTAAACCCCCATCATTACATTTTCCAAATTCGAGATTTTTTTGTAATCGATTCCATGTGTATATCGGGAACTAGAAAAATTATCGATAATTTGAAACAAACTTGTTCCGCTCATGGTATAGGAGAACTTATATTCAAAATTTGAAGTCTCTAGCTCTTTTAGTCTCTGAGATCGCCGCGTTCATACAGACAGACAGACGGGCGGACGGACGGACATGGCTATATCGACTCGGCTGTTGATGCTGATCAAGAATATATATACTTTATGGGGTCGGAGATGCTTCCTTCTGCCTGTTACATACTTTTGCACAAAACCATTATACCCCTTTTACCCATTTTATGGGTTAGGGGTATAAAAAAAAAAACACTGTGTGCGCCCGGCATTAACCTCGAAGATCGGCTTAAAAATCATAAAACAAAATTGTTGCGCCTTTCAAAAAAGTGTGTATCTTTTTCTGAGCACAATGAACGAAGCGCTGGAAATTTGCGATCTAAGAAGCGGCTGTTTTTTTTTTTTTTTGGTATTTATGCAGATGCATAGTATATATTGGCGTTCCGCAAAAATGCATTCGTTTGCGGCCATTTTAAAAGTACCCTGAATGTATGCGCATTTGAAACTGTTACGAACAAAACGAAAACAAGTTAAAACGTTGCAGTCGGAATACTCTTATACCAGTATAAAGCCGGGAGCTAAGGAGTCTGCTTGCAAAGAGGGAGTACGGGGAACTCAGGGGTGATCGCTGTGTTCAAAGATACTTTACTGCACATATTTAAGGAACTTCGCAAGATAAGTTGTCAACAAATTTTGTTACTCTTGCTCTAAAACTGTCAAAAATAAATATAAGCGATGGGCATGGGTCTTTCTGAGGCACGGGTGGAAAATATTGAGCCCAGCTCGGATTTTTTTTAAAGAGGCACGGAAATGCCCTCTGTGGACGAAGCACAACAAACTCGACCCTCTTAAGTCTCAAGTTATAAGGGTTCCAAAAAAAGTTGCGTTTATAGACGGACGGACGGACATTGCACAAAACCAATTTGCTCTTTACCATCGGTATCAGAGTATAATAAGGATAGTTCATATGTTTCCTTGTTTAAGGGGTTAGGTGGGTTTCAGAGGTTCAAAAAAAGGGTATTTTTACTTTTTTTTAAATATATAAAATCATATTTTTTATTTTATGAATTCAGCATATAAAAGATACATATTTTAACATTAATTTCTCAGCCGACGGTACCTCATCTCCCTTGACGTTTAAAAAAAAATACTCTCGCCGTGGACAGGATATCTCGTGATTGGTTCATCCAAAATCAAACAACCAAAGCATTATCGTTAGTATACGAATAAATCTCGCGATTGAACAAAGGAAAAAAAATAAAAGTAAACCTTGAGTTTTCACAGACTTAAAAAAAAAACAACACATATTTTGGTCAAATTTTCACCATGCTCCAAAAAATTGGAAAAAAAATCATTCGTTCAATAACGTGTGTTCAAAATTTGAACAAAATCGGTTCATAACTTTTCGAGGAATCGTGTCCACCGACTTTAAAAATTAAGTTTTGAGATAAACGCGTTTAAAGTTTCACACTGCACTGACAATGGCCTAATGGGAACTTCTGAAGGGTCTATCTCTTAGAATTTTACTCGGATCGATTTGAAATTTTGGGAGAATATTAAAAACATATCGTACTATTTCATAAGCCAAAAAAAATATAAATAAATTTTTTGAAATTTTCAAATCCACCTAACCCCTTAATGGATCCTATTTAAAACATTACTTCCAATATGTATATAAATAAGTTTATTTTTAAAACTGTGGCGAAATTTTGTATGAAGGTGAATAATTTCAAGCATCACTGGAATCCAAAAGGGATATAAGAATAATCTAAATTCAAGTTGTTAGTCTGATATTAAACGCGTTATTGAATTTGATTTAATTTTGATATCAGATTTAATTAAATTTTAATTAAAATTTGATCACAAATTTTTAATAACGTTCAGTCTGGTGACAGTGGGCTAGTGTTTGCATAAAATAAGGACCGTTCTCCGTCTGCACAATGTTTCGAGAATTTTCTTAAGAAAATCTGAAAACGTTTCGAACGCCAAGCACTTTCAATCAAATTGAACTTCTCTGCCGACATACAGGCCCAGACCATACCGCCGCCACCACCAGTGGTTAACAGTAGAACCTAAATTTGATTCCAGTTCTCTATTAGGCCAACAAATATTTAATTTTGACATTTTTTAAGCTAGAGTTACCAAGATTGGAAAACAGATAGCTGGTAACGTATCTCGAAGATCTGCATTAAAAATGTGGACGATACGCCCACCAATGCCGCCAGGTTTTTAAAATCAAAGATCTTCATATCTCTCAGTTTTTGGGCAATTTATTTGACGATGTCCCTCCCCTAAAGATGTGCATCAATCTATCATTTAATATATAAACTTATCTGCAAATCCATGATGCGAAAATAATAACTGAAGCCTCACCCCCTCTCTCACAAGAAATTACCATTGCGTTAGGTCAATTACGGGTCATTGCTTAGCTGCAAAGTGTGTGGTTGAAATAATCTGCGGCATTTTATTGTTATCGATTCAATACAGTAGAGACTCGTAAAAGTTAGGTAGTTTGTTTTTAGGGTACTTAACTTTTACGAATTCTACTAAACTTAAAAAATAGCGACATATGCACCTTATAACTACAAAACCGTTTAAATAAGTTGATGTGTATTTATAAAATTTTTATTTACTTTATTTCATTTTGTTAAAAAGTTTAATGATAATAAAGAATAAAATTTGCTTAAGATCCGGTGAAGTAATCAGTAACCTTAGTTTGTTGAAGGCTCTTTTCAAATTGGGATTTTACCATGTCCGATCTTAACTCAAAAAGCTGTGGAATGTATTTATTAGAGTACTTCGTATTGTACTTTTCCATTTGATGAGTGTATTTACTGCGTATATTGCACCGTTGTAATAAACAGGCTCTGGAGCTTCGGAATCATTGCAAGCATCTGAATAGGTGCATCGATGTATATGTCGAATACGAAGAGCAATTGATAAATTGAAACTAAGTTGTACTGTATTTATACACGAACCTTAATTCTAAATCTGAAGTATCTGGCTTTTTTTTTTATAGTTTTCGAGATCGACGTGTTGACGCGGACGGACAGACAGACAGACGGACATGGCTATATCGGCTCGACTGGTGATGCTGATCAAGAATATAAATGATTTACGGGATCGGAAATGCTTCCCTTTATTCGTTTTATACTTTTGAACAAAACCATTATACCCTTTTAAGCCATTTTATGGGTTCAGGGCATAACAACGTAAAACATTAGACCCACAAAATGTATTAAAGGTATTTTAATATTTCTTTCCTTTAAATTTTGTATTAAAGGTGCTAGTGTTCCTATATACACATGTACATACATACATCGCAAATGCGTTACACATTTTACTTTAAGGTATGTTTTTATTAGGATATTCATGGTCTTTTATATATATGTACACATATATATTTTATATATATGTATATACTCATAAATATACACATTTTTCCATAATTGTCAACGAACTGTGGCTCAACCAATATATGTATGTACATATGTTTGTCATGAGGCAGCGGTTGTATGTGACTATGTATATATATATATATATATATATATATATATATATATATATATATATATATATATATATATATATATATATATGTACATATTGTATATACATACGTCCGCTGTCTGTATGTACATTTGCCAACTGATGGCGCTACGGTTTCTGATATTCCCTTATATACATACGCACATATGAACCATTCAAGTATGTACATATATACATGCATGCGAAAATGCGTATATTCAGAGCTAGACATGTGAAACATACCTGCCAATTGTTTTTTCAAAAGCAATGATGATTGAAGCTCAGACATTATGATTTTGTTTCTGAAATATTCTAATAGAATAATGCAGTCATGGATGACACAATTGAAAAATTTTATTTTAAAGACGCGATCTGTTTAAACGAAAAAAAACTTTTATTTTATCTGAATAAATGTCGGCAATATACTTTCATTCTTTACAGACGAATCAAAGTAACTTTCTGAAACAATATGAAATAAAAATCACCAAGCGAACTAAAATGTGGTAGTTCATGAAACGGTTGATTTGGAACAAGTTCTTAAGTTTCCACATATCGCGCATTATAGTGCATTTACACTGGCGCCGTAAGCAACACCGCCAGCATTTCGCCTTAAGGTCTTCGATATTAAAAAAAAGGTCTTTAATTGAGCCGGTAGAATAGCGGTGCTCTAGCGGCGAGAGAAAGAGTTAAATTTTTCGATTTTTTATTAACTCATTTTTACTCTACACACAAATTATTTTCTTGCTTTCCTAAAAGTACACCACAAAGTGACACAAAATGACAGAAAAACATCCAAATTTGCTTCAAAGTTTAAAAATATACGTTTAGCTCTTTTAGGCACAATTTTTCAATGTCCGGTTAGTCAACTTATTCTTAGTGTAGTCAAATTTGAGTTTCTCAATGTTCGGTTAGCACTTACTTATCCGATGCCTGGAGGTCCGTTTACTACTTATAACGAACTAAGTCCCGATATATAAATATCAATACAAACATCTTAAGGCGAACAGCTGACACTTGCATTGCTTTTTTTTTTTATGAATCAAAGTTGCAAAATGCTTATATGAGTCTTCTAGGTCCACAAACACCTGCTCCTCAACAACTAAAAAGTTTTTCCCTCGTTGCCGTTTACAACAGGGCTCATAGAAAGTTATTAGATATACATTTTGATGTGCAACATGCAGCAGTTTAGGAGTCACAGGCAAGAAAAAAACCAAAAGAACAGTTGAATCCCCGTTAAGGTTGGCAACACCATTTGGTGATAGTGATATACCGATGATAGGTTACTTTGGCTTTGAGAAAACCAAACTGCATAACTACAGTATAGCTCGATCAAAAAAGTTAGTCCGAAGTTACCTTCTTACAAGTTTAACTGGACATTGAGAAATTGGGCCTTGATGAATTAGTTGGCATGTCTACGGTTCCCGGGGCACGAAGTCTTATAATATATTCTTATAGAACTCTACAAAATAAGACGAAAACATTATATAAAATGTATCGATAGCTCGTCTGGTTATCGAGATATAGTTAAATAATTTCCGAAAAATATCGAAAACTTAAAATGGTTTGTGAAGTTTAATAGATTTAAAAAAAAACCATATATGTTAAACACAATTTATCAATTTATCGATATTTATCGAGAAAATGTACAAAAAAACTTGTTGATGAAGTTTAACAGATTTGTGATAAGTAACACGAAAACATTAAATATATTTTATCGATATCTCACTTTGTTATCGCTGTATAGATACAAAAAAGTCGGAAAGTTAACGAATATATAAATCTATTTTAAACATTTTTTTAGTTAAAACAGTTTAGAATCATCATCATCATCGTCAGATTGATAATTTACATTAAATGATGCTTTTTCGATACAAAAATCAATATTATCATCATCCTTTTCAAGTGGAGACAATTTAGAGCTGGGCTCATCGATTTCCTTTAGACTTAGACCGCGTACACACGGGATATTTTGCTTTTATCACGTTGTTAATTTTTGGCGAATTAATCAAGGTTAATATAGGAAAAATAAATTTTCCTAAAACCATATTTATAAATGATTACGTGAAAATTTGGTGGAGGGGGTTGGCAATTTACGACGGATTGTCACCGAGGGGGGACGGGGGGTAAAAAAATTTTAAAAAATGTATCACGTAATTTGGGTACGTTCCCTAAGGTTATTATGGTTCTTATGGTGCTGGTATTGCATTATTAGCAATTCCAAGTTTGCATTCGTGCAATTATTTTATTTAATGCCTTGTCACCTTAAACATTATCAACAAATAAGCAAATTTTCAATTATTTTTGAAAATTATAACCCTGAAGGCAAGAAATCGGAATGAGCACAAAGCGTAACGCACGTTAAGAGTTGCAGGTCTTTATCATAGTGCAACTTTTTACCAACACTGCTATCTTCACCTCCCTTGCCTACAAGCCAAAAGCTTCAAAGAAGCACCGTGTGTACTCCTGGAAAGACCTTTTTAACGTCAAAAAGAAATTGCATTATTTGCGAACCGTAGTCCGTTCAAAAGAATTTGATGAGATAAAAAAAGTTTGAAGCGTAAAAAAATTTTTTTTTACATAAATCGCGGATTTTTTTTTCGGAAATCTGTTAAACGTCACCAAAAGATTTAATTATTTGAAATTTTTTTTTAGATTTTTTATTAACTATATTTCGATAGTTAAGCGATCGATAAATTGTTTTTATATTTTCGTGTTATTTTGTCGAGTTTTACAAAAATTAAGTCCTGTTTACATTGGCGCGAGACGCGAGGCGAGACATGCGTTCGAATTCGATAGCGTGGTCACTCGCTGCAAAATATCGCATGCCTATTTACATTGACACGATTCTTCTGGCGTGCTTTTATTTAGTTTTGTTTAAATTTTCAACCCTGTTCATTGCAGCCCTGTTCACCATAACATGGCAACACTTACCAGAAAAGCAAACAAAATATTTCATTTGTCGTATAAAATTGTCTTTTCTTTTATTAAAATAATGAGCAATTCAATTTGCTCGCAATTTAATTTCTGCATTGTGCTACAAAAAACAAAAATAATTTGACATTAACTGCAGCTGATCAGCTGCTTATCACGCTTTACCAACGCGAGGTTTTTTCATATTTTCGAAATTGAAAGCGAGAGACGCGCGATATCTAGCGCCATTGTAAACAAACACATTGACTCACATGAAATTAAAATTTTTGCGACACTCGCTTTCGAACATCGCCTCGCGGCCTCGCGCCAATGTAAATAGGACTTTAGTCATTAGACCTTGGCGCCGAAGTAACCGCTGACGTGCTAATGCGCGAGTTCCCCTTCCAAGCGTATTATGATTATAGTGACTGCCATACAGTTTTAATATATGACAAGGACATATTATACCACATTGCTAGAAGCAACATGCTCCATGCAACTTTACGTTTTAAAATGGGAAAGGGGCGGCCAGTGATGTCTAAAAGTTGCAATACCATTGAGCAGTTATGCTAGTGGCGAGCATTTCGCACATTACGATTTCAATGCCGCTTTAAAAGCTGTTATTTTCGATAACAATTAAACATTAGGGCTGTTATCTGTAAATAACTGAGGTGATAACTTCTAATGTAAATATGTGGTCAAATACTAACCTGGAATTGCTTGAGCGCGTTACCCGCAACATGAAAATCTTTATGGCTCTCACCAAAGAAATTATCAATCAAAATCTAAACAAAAAGATGCAAGCAGCTAGTTGGACCATGTAAATAAATTAACTGAGATATTTTTTGATTTGAATCACTGTTTCGATATGCCGGCAAGCGAAATTGCCGATAACTTATCGTTGTCGGTGCCGCTATTATAACTCAAGCGGCAAATTTAGCTTGAAAGATATTTAATATTTTCTGTAAAGCAACACGAAATAAACAAACAATAATGGATATTGAATTGCCTTATATAGCAGAGTATGCCAAAAGTGGGCGATCTTCGTGTAAAGGCTGTAAAACTACAATTACAAAGGATTCCCTGCGCCTTGCTGAATTTGTCCAAGTATAAATCATGAATGAAAGAAAACCAGATTGCACATTCGCTGTGTAAAAAAAATCTACTGCACATCTACGACACAGTAGACTGCAGCTGTGGCGCGCAGTTTGAATTAAATGAAATTTGTGTGCAAAAGGCTGTCTTATATATAAAAAAAACATTCTTGACTGAAAAAAATGTTTATTGACCCTGCCAACACAGTCAACGCTTTGTGTATGTTCCGTGTGAAGTCCCTTTGCAATGAGCAAAGCTTGGTGTTTGTTTGTTTTAAAGATATTGTGGAGCTAACTTGCACATAAATATCCCATCAAATTGCATACAGCACAAAAATGTTTTAGTCTACCGTGACGTCACAAAATCAGCTGTTTGCATGAGCAAAACTAACCGACCTGCGCAATGCGCAATCTGGTTTCTTTCATTCATGAGTATAAATCAGCGATGTCCAAAATTTGAAAAGGCAGCCACGCGTGTTTGGCAAGAAAAATTCTGCCGGCGTTGTAGCCGACACATATGTATATTGAGAGAGAGAGAATATGTGTATTCTATATATAGAACAGGGGTGTCCACAGCGTGCCCATTTGCACCTCGTGAATTTAACGTTTCACACAGACACAAGCCGACGCCAACCGAACACCGGCCGAAGTCAGTGTTGGGAGCGTAAAAATGAGCTCAGTCGCAAGCGCGCTGTCAACAAAGCAGGTTGATGTCGCTTTGCGTCGCATTTTGAATTTGCGTAATTATGATGCAGAAAAAAATTATGATTTACCTATCGCCTTCGAGTACAGATTAAGGCATAAGTTCATGGCATGTTATTCGCAACTGTTTTAAGCTTTAACGCACACACTAGCTAACACCTAAGTTTGGGTAACCATGTATTATTTGAACTATATCATAATTTTTCATAGCGTGCAATAATAACGCCACTTTTCGTTTGCGCAGTGTAAAGCACACCAATACATTGACGCATGCCAGCCTCGCTCTCGCTGGACATGCCTGATATAGAACGCTCGGCAGCTTGTTCTCGTACGATGCGCGTGTTCGGCTGCATTTGCTCTCACGACTCAAGTGTTCGGCTGAAGCTCGAAAGTCAAACACGCAGTCATTCGCTAGTAAAACGTCACGTTGCCTTTGTGTTTCGCTGCTTCGCACAAAAGCGCAACGCTTTCATTGTGTGAGTTTGGACACCACTGGTATAAATGTACATAGAAGCACTCAAATGAAAATTTTCAACGCATCATCCGGTCAAATATTTTGACAAAAGCTTAAGTAACGCTCAAAATTGGATTCGAATTTATTAGCCAAATTCTACTTCAATTATAGCCTAATTAATGCTGTATTTAATTGATGCAGGAGCATCTTTATTAACGATTGACGTCATAAACGCCATATTCGCATATTTGGTCATTCGCATAACTGTATTATAATAGAAAGTACAGGTAACCCTCCTACAACGCGGGGGTTAGGTTCCTAAGAATTGCCGCGTTGTAAGAAATCGCGTTGTAGGAGATATGAACTCCATACAAAAATCAGAGTTTGGTTCCAAACTGAAAATTTGGATTTTGTTCGTATATATATTCATACTAAATATATGTATATTTTATTTATTTATTTATTGAGTCAAAACAAAATATAATAGCGGTGTTCAACAGTTCCGTTTCATCGTTTCATGTTTCATGGATGAAACGCATAGCTCGTGAACGGCATTTTGCGTCTCAATGCATTTCATATTTTTGGTGACTGCGCTACAGCTGCCTGGATTAAGAAAAATTCCATTTAAAAGCCTTAAATATATTGTTGAACCTAAAAGCTTTTTCTTAGGCGTTTGTACACAAAACTATTTATCATTAAAATAGAATTTGTTTATTTAAATTGAATTGTATTTATTTTCGGTAAATATTTTAATGTGAGTTTATCGAGATTTGCAAGCGAGCGGTCGGGCTCGTGCATTAGTGTTTTATAAAGTTCTAACTCGGCGCTGCGACCTCTTGTTAGTTCAATTGAATAATAAATACTGAAAAACTGCAGCAGAAGCTGCAAACATCCTCCCCCCGTTGAAAGCTTAGGGTTGCTTTCAACATCATCCTTTAATGGCAGCAAGCACAGTTTGTTGACAGCTCTTCGGGTGCGTCCAGCAGCTGTTTGAAGGATGGCGACTCTAGCAACGCCGTCTGAGCCGGCGATAACCTCAACGACCCTGGCAAGGGGCCATTTGAGCGGTGGTGTGTTCTCATCCTTAAGGAGAACAACGTCGTTGGGCTGCAGATTTGGCTTTTCGGAGCGCCACTTTGACTTCTCTTGAAGAAGCGATAAATATTCCTCGCGCCATCTGGTCCAAAAGTTCTGCTGCAAATAGGCCACCTTCTGCCAGCGATCAAGCCGGTCGAAGTTAAGTTTTGACAAGTCAGGCTCGACGAACCATGATTTCGGGGCGCCAATCAAGAAGTGAGCTGGTGTGAGAACATCTAAGTCGGCTGGGTTTTCTGAAAGAGGGAAAAATGGGCGAGAATTGATTACAGCAGCAACGTTGCAAATAAGCGTTCGGAGATCATCATATTCTAGCGTCGTGGAGCCAAGAGATCGGCGCAGATGATGTTTTGCTGTTTTTACGGCAGCCTCCCAGAGACCACCAAAATGGGGCGATCGCGGTGGTATAAAGCGCCAATCAATGTGGTCGTCCAAACAAAATTGATGAACTGCAGCTTGATGATCATCGCTAAGTACAATCCTTTTAAATTCAGCAAGCTCGATCCGGGCTCCAACAAAGTTAGTTGCGTTGTCAGTCCACATGCATGCAGGTCGTCCACGAGTACAAATAAAACGCCGAAGACAAGCTAGAAATGCCGGCGTCGACAAATCCTTAACAAGTTAAAGATGAACTGCCTTTGTTGCAAAACATATTCCAGTCACTAAGAATGCTCGGGTACCGCTTACACGCTCTTCTGGAAGACCAGCCATGATATGTTCAATTGTGCGCGGCTTGGCTCGCACGCACCGAATAAATTTTTGCACAACTTTGGCAACTGTTTTTCTCCCACCTATGGGCCAATAGCTAAGCCGAATGAGGGCTAAAAGGGCTTGAGGTCCTGCATGCAAATTGGACTCATGATAATGGCGAATAATGGAAGTTGTGATTGGGTGCTGTTTAGGAAGAATAATCGCGTGTTTAGCTTCAAAATCCAATGACGTATTTCTTAAACGACCTCCAACATGAAGAAGTCCAACGCTGTCTAAGAATGGAGAAAGTGAAGCGAGAGTACTTGATGGCTTAAGATCCTTTTTAGCTTGCAGTATTTTAATCTCTGCTCCAAGGCCATTTTTCTGAACTACTCGCAGAAGCAGTTCAGTCCCACGGCGCAAATCAAGTACGTTAATTACAGGTGATTTAATTCTGTGTATAAATTTAGCAACATAGCCAAAAATACGCTGCAATTTTGGAAATGAATTCATGTATTTAAAGTTGTCGATGCTGTATGTAGGGTATGTTGTCGCAGCCAGGACATGTTTTCTTAATTCCGGTAACTGTGTTGGTCCCGGAGGCGAAGATGGCCAATCGTCCATTGATAAGTAGAGATAAGCTGGTCCGAATTTCCAAATTTTCAGGTCGATCAACTCGACTGGAAAAGATCCTCGAGACAGTATATCTGCAGGGTTGAGGCCAGTGGGAACATATCGCCATTCCATTCCATTTGTGAGCTCCTGAATGATAGAAATTCGGTTAGCAACAAATACATTAAAATTAGCAGGGTGGCCCTTAATCTAAGATAGTGCAACAGTAGAGTCGCTCCAGCAGAAATATGAAGTTGCTAATTGCATTTCAGCTACTTCGTTTATAAGTTGAGCAAGTAAGGCGGCAGCACATAGTTCCAGTTTGGGAATTCGATGAATGCTGCTGAATTGTTCCATGAATGTGATCCAAGCGGTGTTAAATGCTAATGGTAGGCTCTCATCCCAATCTAGCTGCTCTTTCCAAAGTTGTTGCATAAAAATCTTTGCAAATGACAGGCCCTATTAAGCCGAGCGGGTCATAGAGGCGGGCAATCGTGGACAAAACTGTGCGTTTGTTAGGCCTTGCAGCACATTGACTGCTAAACGAAAATAACAGGCTATCAACGACAGGATTCCAGGCAAGTCCCAATGTTTTGTGTGCCATCAGAGAATTTTACAAATGCTTCCTTGTCTTTATTAGGGACTTGATTAAGAAGAGCAGGACTGTTAGAGCACCATTTCCTTATTTTAAAATTGCCCTTTTGAAGAAGGCCTGAAACTTACCGCATTATTTCCTTCACCTCATTGACGGAAGCGCCACCCGTTAGCAGATCGTCAACGTAAAAATCTTGAAGAACAATTTTCGATCCAATAGGATACGCCGAAATTTCATCATTAGCTAATTGATGCATAGCACGAATTGCTAAAAACGTGGCTGGCTTTGTGCCATATGTGACAGTGTCTAATTTATACACCTTTATCTCATCTTTGGGCGAGTCCCTCCACAAAATGCATTGCAAAAATTAGTCAGGCTCCTGAATTTGCACACATCTGTACATTTTACATATATCTCCAATAAGTGCAACGGAAAATGTGCGAAAACGAAGCAATGTTGTAAACAACTTAGGTTGAACTGTGGGTCCAGACATCAGGATATTATTAAGCGAAAGACCAGAGGAGGTGCATGCAGAGCCATCAAAAACAACACGAAGTTTTGTGGTGGTTTTATCTTCACGAATCACGCAGTGGTGTGGCAAATAATATTTGCATTTGATGCGATTTCCTTGCTGAACGACTGACATATACTGCAACTCTTCATATTCCCTTATAAAATTTAAGTACTGATCCTTGAGCTGAGGCTTGCGCTCAAGCTTATGCTCTAAATTGAGAAACCGTTTGTAGGCTTGCTTGTATGAATCTCCGAGAAGATCTATACTTTTGTGGAATGGGAGACGTACGCTGTATGTGCCGTTGGGCAAACGAACCAAATTTGATTTAAAATGATGCTCACAATCTAATTCCTCGGCAGTAGTTTTGCTATTACAATTGAACGAATTTTCTAATTCCCAAAATCGGCGAATTAGTGTGTCTAACTTACAATCAGCAGCCTGATCTGACTCGGCATGAGTGGGTGTTGCAAGTAAAGATGAATTATGAGCTTGATTATTCCCTCCAGTGACAACCCATCCTAATTGTGTTTTTTGAAGCAGCGGAAAACCTGACAACAATTTGATCTGTCCAGCGCATAATAAATCAAAGAATAAGCTAGCTCCAATTAGCAGGTAAATTTTCTGAGACTTATAAAACAAGCGATCGGAGAGGCGAATGTTTGGTGGTATTTTCAAACGAAAAAGCAGTATGATTTTCCGTTATGTTTTGTGGAACATGAGCAGTGATTGAGACTGAGTAGTTGGATGCGTGAGACCGCAAAGACATGTTGACAGTGGCTCCTTCAGTAAAAAATGAAGAATTTCCAACTCCAGAAATAGATGCGCACACTTTGGTGCGCTTCAACTGTAGATGCTGAGCAAATCGGGAAGTGACAATGTGTACCTGAGATCCTGAGTCCAAGAGCGCTCGACAAGGTAGGTCTACACCTGTCTGACTCTTTACTGTAATCACTGCAGTAGCTAGGAGCACAATATTCGAGCTGAGATCCTGGGCAGAAAGGGTGGCCGGGGCAGATTGGGCGAGCAGACTACTATTTTCAGGTGAAGTTGGGTCCGATGATTGACGAGCTGAAGCCTTTGGTTGATGTTGATTATTGCCAAGGTGCAATAACGTGTGGTGTTTGGCTCCGCATGATCGACAGCTGCCAGAACTGCACCCTGTGTTACGGTGCCCTTTTTTTAGGCAATTAAAACATACTCCTAACTTTTTTACCTCTTGCAAACGAATAGATGGAGATAAATTTCCAAACCGAGAGCAGTTATATATAGTGTGACTTGAGCTGCCACAAAATTCGCAGTCAGGTATAACATATGTATTAGTTCCATCTAGCGTATGCTTGGAATTGTTATTCTTTTTAAATTTTCCAACCTGATTGTTGTGGCTACTCATTGCCTGTTTAACGTTCTCCATTGTTTGGCAGCGTCTTTCCAGAAAAGCTGAAAATTGTTCCCACGTTGGTACAACATCTGGAGAGGACTGCTCCTCCCACTTAGCCCTGGTTTCATTGTCAAAAAACTTGAGGAGCGTATGTACTATGATGCATCCAGCTATTTCCTCCATTGGTGCCATCGTCTTAAGCGCACGCATGTGTGGGTTAAGCTTATCCGAAAGCTCACGCAGCTCAATGACAGAGCCATCCTCCACCCTTTCTTGCCTTAGAATCACCGAAATGTGTGCCTGGAAAATTAAGCGTTTGTTATTAAAGCGTTTATTTAATATTTCAAGAGCGGCCTTTTAGTTGGCGCTCGACATTTCGAGAGAGCGGACGGAGTCCAGTGCAGGTCCATCCAAGCAAGAAAGCAGGTACTGCAACCTTTCCACGTCAGTAAGGTTAATATCCTTATGAATAATGCTGTCAAACATAGTGTAGAAATTAGCCCACTCCGTGTATCCACCACGAAATGTTGGCAGCTTGATTTCAGGCACTCGCGGCTTAGACCTTGCCATGATGACAGTGGGCTGATCCTCAATGAACCCAGCTGTGTTCATAGTAGAGCAGTGCGGCGGCGTCTGCAATGATCGTTTACGTAGAGCAGAATTTACACGCACTTCGAGAGTTATTATGATTTCATCAAAATTGACGCGCAATTCACTGCCAATCTCATCAAAATTAAGCTCTTCAAGAGCGTTTTGAGACGGGTCAAAAGAGTTATGCAATTGTTCCAATGTTTTAAGGTGCACAGTTAAAGCGTCGTAATCAAGCGAGGCTATTTTATTAATTTCAAGCTGCACTTGAATTTTTAAAACGCGCTCATAAAGTGAGATTGATCTTCGCTTATAAAAAAATTGCTTTAGTTTCAGCAGCAGAGTCAGTTGTATTGTTGGTCATTTTTAGGCCGCCAACAATTAACACAAATCAAAATTGTCACTGATAATATCACGCACAAAGAGAGCACCGATTGCAGCTGTTTAAGGCAACGAACCCTTTAAGCTAGCCTTGACCGCGAAACGAACGAAGCACAAAACGAAGCCGATTGCGGGCGCTCAAGAGAGTATGCAAGCAGCTGTAAATGCAACAGCTCAAGTGCAAGTGCTAGTGAAACCGAAATTAGAGAACTGTCACATACAGGGTGCCTTTTATTCAGTACACCTCTTTCTTAAGTTCGCCTTTCACAATGCCTTGATGCACAATGATGTCCGTATATATATATTTGTGTCCGTATATATATTTGTGTTCGTTTTTTATAAAAATATTTAATCGCGAAATAACATCACGTCGGGGTCACCAAATGTTGAACCTAAAAGCTTTTTCTTAGGCGTTTGTACACATATCATTAAAACAGAATTTGTTTATTTAAATTGAATTGTATTTATTTTCGGTAAATATTTTAATGTGAGTTTATCAAGATTTGCAAGCGAGCGGTCGGGCTCGTGCATTGGAGTTTTATAAAGTTCTAACTCGGCGCTGCGACCTCTTGTTAGTTCAATTGAATAATAAAAACTGAAAAACTGCAGCAGAAGCTGCAGCAGCTTGAGCCTATGCAAATTGCAATAGACAAGCGGAGCGTGATAAGAAGATGATATACATGCAAGAGCGTGTTAAGGCGCTCTCTTGCTACGCAGAGCAAGTAAATGATGTTAAAGTGCGAGACATAAACATATGCCGCACTATTTTGGGAGCTGGCCTAAACATATATGTTTGGGAGTCTTGCGCTTCTAAATAGTAGTTGATTCAACAGTTTTAAATGAGATAATTACTATTTTATTTGATCAAACAAAACCAATTTAAATTACTTTTGTTTAAATTACTTTTGTTTGCGGCGGCCATTAATCAGATGTTTTTATACTTCTTTGCACAAAAATACACCAATTATACTGAAAAATACTGAACATCGCGATGCATCGATTGCAAATATCGATTAAATATCGATCTCTTCTTATCTTCACTTTCATGAAACATGAAACAATTTTTGTATACATAGGCTGGGGCAAGGCATACTTAACTGGGCTGGGGCATGATACAATTATACAAGGTAGTCTGCTCGGCAAAATTTGGTCCCCTATTTATGTTTGACCATAAGTGCGAGTGAGATGACCAAGTTTGCGTTCAAGCTGTGAGTGTGAGTGAGACGATAACATCGACTTGTATAATGTTTAATCGTTGACAGTCGGCAACGAACTGAAAACAGGGGACCAAATCGTGAGTGCGACGCTTGCCGAGCAGACTACCTTGTATAATTGTATCATGGGCTGGGGTGTTTCATGGTTTCAAGAATATTTTCTATGTAAGTTGTTGTTGCCGGACGCTTGAAACATGAAACATGAAACGATGAAACGAACTGTTGAACACCCTCTATGTAATTTGATAACACTTAATTTATTTTATCAAAACTAAACAAAACAAAAATAAAATTTCAATTTTACGTAACATATTCAAGTTGAAAGAAATAATAAATTAAAACGAAAATGGAACCATAATTTTCTAAGTCTCCTCATCACTTATTATGATTTGTCTTGGACGTTTTGTTCGTTCTAGTTCAAAAGAACCGCGGGAAATACCCTTTTTTAAATAAGCAAACAATAACGACACCACCGAAAACATGTCGTCGGCGTTCAATTATACTCAGGGGAAAAAAGCATTAGTAAAAATCGCGTTGTAGGAGTCACGTTGTAAGAAAATTACCGCATTTTGGGAGCCGCGTTGGAGCGAAATCGCGTTATAGAAAACCGCGTTGTAGGAGGGTTACCTGTATTCCCAAGTTAATCGAGTGTCCGTTGTATGCATTGCTTGTAATACAAAAATGTCGACTGACTGCACACAAGCACTAACCAAATAATGTTATAGATGGGACATTTCTAGTACTGTTTTGGTTTCCACAAAACTGTGAACGAGAGTGACCCATGATTGTTAACATTATGTTATGCTCGCTCAAAATGTTAACTCATAGCAGAGAGACCCAAGTATGTTTCAGTTGGTATTCACTTTCAGTGCAAGTTTCAAGTGCAAAATCTCAAACATTGCTAGCCCACCAAAGTATGAATGCCCAGCATATTTATTAAGACTGACTAGGAGATACCCTATGCCCTAAACATTATTCGTTCATATATTGGCAAATCGACACGCACATTGATGCTAAACAAGAAAATATATATATAATGGGGGCGTAAATAATTTCCTTCTGCCTGTTACATACATTAGCACAGGCCAATATACCCGTTCCATCAATAGAAAAGTTATAAGTCCTCATCTAATTTCACAACAAGCGGCAGCGTGATGTGTGTGTACACAAGAATGATCATTTATGTATGTATGTATATCTATCATTCGAGTGTATACACATCGAGAATGGGCAAATGCAATAACAGCACTTGCTGGTGGCTGAGACGCAAAAACAGCACAACGTAAAAACTACCCTATGTTTGAATATTTAATTATTTCATTATTATTATATTATTATATAAAATTTATTTTAAGTATTCAAATACAAAACAAGTTTATTTTATTTCGTATTTATTATGTTATATTCAACGTGTTAGATGATTTAATAATGCCCTACCTAATATCCAAAATATTAGTAAACAAATATTATACATATCATATTGCTTTTATCTAGTTATTAAACGATATTTAAAGTAAAGTCAAACTACCCTTCCTTGCTAGGCAGCAACAAGCGGATTGAAACAAAAACCTCGGCAAAGCTTGCCCAGCAAAATATGAAGCAAATGCACACGTATACAAATACTAATGTATTTTTACCGCCGCTTCCCCCTTTCCCCTAAAAGCCGCTGAAAGTGAATACAAACTGAAACAGACTTGGGTCTCTCTGCTATGTGTTAACATTTTGAGCGAGCATAACATAATGTTAACAATCATGGGTCACTCTCGTTCACAGTTTTGTGGAAACCAAAACAGTACTAGAAATGTCCCATCTATAACATTATTTGGTTAGTGACACAAGCTAAGGGTCTCATGCAGCGTGACCGTTCCAGTAGCGACGAAAAATACTTTATGCTAAAAAAATATACCAAATATACTATTTCAAAGTTTATTAAATACCTCGATAATACCTCGAAAAATGTCTTTATAAATCCACGTGAAATTAAATTTAATGTATACAAAGAACACAAATGTTTTAAAAGTTAATATCTTCATCTCTTTAAATCATATTTTTTATTAATATTAAATATCTTAAAATTATCAAATTAAAATAAACAACAAAAGAATAAAAGAGAAAGGAATAACAACATGAATTAAGTCTTAGAGTAACCCTCAAATTATTTCTTAATTAAACAATATAAATAAGACACTGTTTCTTCTTTATGCTATACAAACTTATAGTGCATTTACACTGGCGGCGTAAGCAACGCCTTTAGCATTTCGCCTTAAGGTCTTCGATATTTTTAGCCTTTACCATACAAAATGTGACCGTTAAATTTGAATTTAGAGACTTTTTCTCGCGCCGCTAGAGCGCCGCTATTCTACCGGCTCAAATAAAGACCTTTTTTTTTTACCGATGAATCGATACTTTTGGTGAAATTACTGATGGTGGCAACAGGAATCAGCTGATTCAAAATAAAAACAAATGTGCAAGTAAGTACAAAATTATTGAAAATTCTAAATATTTGAATTATTATTGTAATTAAACAATCTAATTTCAAGTGGATGGCGGAAAAAGAAAAAGAAAGCGCTGTTCGGAAAGCTTGGGAAGCATTTTTGCAAATAAACCTCAATAGCTGATTGGGTCAACAAATTTGCCAAACAAGTTTGCTGAACTCCTTTTGAATATTGCACAGGCTACCAGTCGATATGCCAAACAACCTGACAACGGTTCAGTACTCGGCGGATGAGCCCAGGCTGTACGAAGCTACGGCAACTCGCTTATCTAGTGGGATGCACGCTCTTGGAGTCTTCCTTTTCATTTGAGGCAAGAGGCTTCTTTCCATCATGAAGCTCTGCTTGAACAAATCCTCACTCAACTTTGTTATGGTCGGCAGTGGAGTTATCGATGGTTGAGGTGTTGAGCGAGGGGTGGAGAGTCGTGCGGGCACCGAATATTCGATATTTCTCTGCGTGACAAGTGAATGGCAGATAGTGGGGAAGAGGAAGAGTGGCTAAGCCGTGAGTAGGCAAATTTGAGCAGAGGCAGAGGCAGAGGCAGCAGCAGCATACATTAAAGAAGGAAGAACGGGTAAAATTGAAAAGGGACATAAGGACTGCTGGACAGATCAACAGTCCAGACAAACACCGGCAAACTATATCAAGTCACATCCCGAGCGGCCGAGAACAACCAGCAAGACCACCGGACGAGGATTGGCCAACCCGTCTGGGTGGTCATCAGGTTTTTATATCTGTGCATATATTTAAAATCAGCGCCTTGGCGCCACCCGAGCCAGCTGCTCACCCAGCTGCTATTGCGCCAGCTGCCCGCGCACATACACACACACAGTCAGCCCAGCCACAGGCACAGTGGGCCGCCGCCCGGCGAACAGCCGCCCGGCGAACAGCCGCCCAAATATTTATTTATTTATCTGCCCACACCCGTCAGATAAAGACTACTTCCTCCACATCCATTTATTTATTTATTTATTATTCATTATTATTTAATTTATTTATTTATAGTATTTATCTTTTTCTTTAGTTTTTTGTTTAATGTTTATTTTGTTTTCGTTTATTAGTTTCTGTTTATTTTTGTTTGTGTTATTTATTTAATTATTTCATTATTCTTTTTTTTTATTTATAAAAAGTAAATTTAAGATAAGAAAAGCAATGTTTATTATTAAATGAATAAATTTAAGTTTGTTATTGTTTTGTAAAAACATGTGTGAGTAATTGTTTGTGTGTGGGTGGGATGAACATGTGTTGATGTCGGGGTAAGTTGTTTTTGGGTGTTGTTGTTGTGATTAGGGAATTGGCGGGGAATTTAAGAAAAAAGTCGATTCATAGGTAGGGAGGGCTCATTGGGGGTAAATATTAACACCTTTTTGCCTGTATACCTAAAATAGTCCGATTCCGTGAAGATTTGCTGCTTGTCCGTTTGCTGTTAGTTTCTGTAAAAATATAAATTTTTTTTTGTTACTCCGGCCCACACCGTATCGAGGTCGTATCCATCCCTGGGTAACCAATTTGCTAGCTGGCTATCGATACAGTGTTGGAAAGAAAAGGCTGGAACATAACAACTTTGGCACATCTATCTCCAAATAACAACCATTGCGCTCGAGCATCCAGACACTTCGCGTGCTAATACAAACGAACTGCAACAACATATTTAGCGCAGCCGTTGCTGCAGCCGCTTCTTCTTTTTCGCAATCAACAAAATTGCTTAAAATGTATTATTAGTATTAATTATTGCAGTATTATTAATACTGTCACCAATTTGCGTGGCCAGCATCAATAAATTTAAATTTTGCTTAATTTTTCAAATTTTTTCTTCATCAATCAGAACAAAAGTAAACAAAAAGTAAAAACAGCTGATTCTATAGACTTTTTGCCAATGTAAATGACTTTCGCCGCTAACCACTAAGGCTTTTTTTTTTTAGCGGCGCCAGTGTAAATGCACTATTAAAAGCCTTCTTAATTTTCTTCATTTTATGAAATCAATATATTTTTTTTAAACATTTTTCCATCAGGAAAAAGGAATTATTGCAGCCATTTTCTCGAAGAGCTTGCTTTATTTGAATAATTTTGGCAACAGTTTCATTTTTAGGCCGATTGCGGGTATTCGTTTTAATTTGATTCA
The DNA here is from genome assembly GCA_018152825.1 of Scaptomyza hsui. NCBI lineage: Eukaryota > Metazoa > Arthropoda > Insecta > Diptera > Drosophilidae > Scaptomyza > Scaptomyza hsui. The sequence continues at coordinate 707,628 of JAECXO010000070.1, forward strand.
TTTGCGAAAATATACATTCGCATGATGCATTTTAAACTGGGAGGATAAGCATCGCCTGCGCAAGCTTGGAAATATTCCAATATTTGTACATACTGTTTACGTCGCGTATTTTGCCGATTTCAATCCAAAATGTGCCGTATCTAGGGTGGTCTTCAATTGAAGCTTTAAATGCGTCGTCTGACTTCATCAATCTATACTCGTTGTCAATTGTTTGTGGGTCATTTACTAAGTTTGGCAAACGTTCAAATACCTTTAATAATGAATTCCACTTTGGAGCTCAGAGTTTTTAAAAAAGTATCTTGCAGGGGCAACTTTTTTTTAAGTTGACCACTTTCTTTCCTTTTTTTTTTTTTAACTTTTCTATTTATTTTTTGGTTTATCCCTTATGAAAAAAAAGCAAGGAACTGACAAAAAGCTTACACACAAATCTTACAAACGTCAATTAGCTAACTGTTACTTTTGGACTGGTAGCTTGAGATCGCGTTCCTCAACTCATCGCTGGGTAGGGAGGTCATTCCGATGAAGGCGGGATCGGCTGAACGTGTTTGTCAGGCCTCTCGCGAGATTGTTTGTGTGCGATGAGAGCTTGCTCAAGTGCCTTTCCTTGTGTTCCGCTATGACTTCCCTGACCGGTGGTACGTTTAAGTCCCTTTGTATGTTTTTGTTGCGAACGTACCACGGTGCCCCGGTGATAGTTCTCAGGATCTTCGACTGGGCTCTTTGGACGATGTCGATGTTACTGCTGCACGCGTTACCCCATACCTGGCAGCCATAGGTCCAGATGGGTTTCAGAACGGAGTTGTAGAGCAGAACCTTGTAGTCCAGACTTAGCTGAGAGCGAGCGTTGATAAGCCAATGGAGGTTATTGGCTTTGAGATTAAGCTGTGTTGTCTTAGCATCAATGTGTCTGTGCCAAGTAAGACTTCTGTCCAAGTGTACTCCCAGCTACGTAACTTCGTTTGCTTTCGGGAGTGGGGTGTTGTTAAGCGTAAGTGGTGGACAATCTTGCCTGTTTAGGGTGAAAGTTGTATGTTTTCATTTTTGTTTGTTTACCTTAATTCGCCAGTCGGATAACCAGTTTTCCACTTTAACCGTATGACGAGCAACCTCTGCATTTAGGGATGTCTGCTGTGTAGAGAAGTATAGTGTCGGCCCGAGTACGCTACCCTGAGGAACGCCAGCTTCAATACGGTGTTCGTCGGATATTGCAGAGTTTCATCGTACTGCAAACTTGTCATAGAGGTACGACTGTAACAGTTTATGTGTGTTGACTGGGAGCGTTGTTTTGATCTTATACATCAGACTTTCCAACCAGACTCTGTCGAACGACTGAGACACATCCAAAAATATTGCAGTACAGTATTCTCGATTTTCGAACGCGCCTCGTATTTCTGATGCGGTTGACCTGCTCAATAGTTCCGTGATTATGTGCTTATATTATGGAGATTCAGGAATTGATTAATCCGAGTAAGCAAACATTTTTCGAAGAGTTTTGATAGACACGATTAAAGGCTTATAGGTCTGTACGACGAGGGAACTGTTCTATCTTTACCCAGCTTTGGAATCACTATGATGATAGACTTTTTCCATCTCTCTGGAAAGTGGCCGAGTTGTGTGATTGCATTGAATAACTGTGCAATGATGCAGACTGCACAATAGGGAAGCTCAATAATCATCTTTGCGGTTATTATGTCCCAGCCCGGGGACTTTTTTTGGATTTAGATGCTGGTTGATAATTCTTGCGACTTCATTCGGGCGAAATACAATTGGCTGATGTTGAAGCAGCTTTTGTAGCTGGATTAGGTTGGAAAACTTTTTGCAGATGATCCGCAAAAGTGTTGGCTCTGTTTTCATCGCTCCGTTCCCAGCCGCCTGCATGGTTTCTTAAAGGCTTTGCTGTTTCTGTCGGTGGATTAAGAGTTGGGTGAGCTTTCCACAGAGAGTTTTTAGTGCTAGATGTTGATAGTTGCTCAATATATCGGCGTTAGGCATATTATTCTTCTCGCTTTAACGCTTTGGTGAGTATACGTATGGCTCTTCTTAGATTTTGCTTTGCTGACGGCAATCTGTGTGATTGCCAATGTCGTCTGAGGCGCCGCTTTTCATGAACGAGCTGTTCAATTTGAGGATTTGTTGTCATTTGGACGTGTACTGCATTTACTGGTGTAGGTGTTGAGATGCGAGCTGCTTCGACGAAGACTGACTCAAGTTTGTTTGCCATAGAATCGATGTCAGCTTCCACATTCAGATGCGGATTTAGTTCAATGTGTGAACTTATATATTTTTATACCCCGAACCCATGAAATGGGTAAAAAGGGGTATAATGGTTTTGTGCAAAAGTATGTAACAGGCAGAAGGAAGCATCTCCGACCCTATAAAGTATATATATTCTTGATCAGCATCAACAGCCGAGTCGATATAGCCATGCCCGTCTGTCCGTCTGTCAGTCCGTCTGTCCGTCCGTCTGTATGTATGATCGCGTCGATCTCACAGACTATAAGAGCAAGAGACTTCAGATTTTGAACATAAGCTCATCTAAGTCGTAGGCAGTACAAGTTTGTTTCCGATTTTCGATAACTATTTCCGTTTTCGATATACACATGTGATCGATTACAAAAATTTCTCGAATTTGGAAAATGTAAAAATTGGGGGTTGAAATAATGGGCAACGATATAACTTTTCTGAAAATTTAATCGAAATCGGTTAAGAAACACCAGAGATATCGAAGATTGAAGTTTAGTAACAGATGCATACAGACAATGACTGTACGCGTTATGTACAGGGTTCGGGGTATCTCCTAGTCGAGAAATCTCAACTTACCGGGGCGATTTACAAACTCTGGGTGTCGTTGTAATTGAGTGGTCGGATGAAAGATCCGAGAGGCTTTCGGCGATTATCAGGCTGCGGGGAATGTTTTTGGTAACTCCACAATCAATCAAGTCGGGTAGTTTCGTGGGGTCTGTGGGCCAGTAAGTTTGTGTGCCAGGAGAGACGTGGCCGAGCCTGTTGTTTACTTTTTCAAGTGTGTTGTTCAGCTGCTTTCTCTTTGGATTCACAAGGCGAGATCCCCAGTGTGTGTGCTTCGCATTATAGTCTCCTGCTGCCATAAAGTGTTCTCCCAATGTGTTTAAAAATTCCATAAATTGGTCCTCAGATATGGTGAATCGAGGGGGGCAGTAGACGGCTGCTAGTGCAATTTGGTTACCAGTATCAAGGTGTATTTTTAAAGATGTGGCCTGTAGATAGTTTCTGGCGAACACTTTGTGGTAGTGGAGCTTCAGCCGAATTCTAATCAAAATACCCGTCCCGCCGTGTGCTTTACCATCGGGATGATTGGTTCCGTAGAATGTGTATCCGCTTATTGTAAAATTATGTTTGTTTGTAAGGTGTGTTTCGGAGAGTCGCATAACGTCGATGTGCTTGTCGAGTAGGAATTGAGCTAATTCAAGTTTATGCTGTGAAACGCCATTAGCATTCCACGTAGATATACGTAGCGAAGCCATTGATTATTTTGACGTGATACAAGCATTTGTACCAAAAGATTTTGATTTCGCTTGTTGTCTTGTGCCGTATGTAGATCCGCATGAGGCACCAGACCTGATCTCAAGGCGCTTGCATAAGTCGCGTTTTTCGATACGAATACGGGACCAAGGGAGTACCTGGCTGCAGTCGAAAAGAAGACGTCTGGGTTGCTTTTCGATGGAGTGTGGGAGACTTAAGTTCTTTGTAAATTGGGCAGCCTCTGTAGTTAGCTGTGTGATTGCCGCCGCAGTTGCCACACTTTTTTGGAGTCTCCTTTGTATTCTTGTAAGTTAGACCTGGCCGGACTGAGTAGCATACCCCGGCCAAATCACTACTTTACAAGTGAGAAAGAGTTTGATATGAGTTTGAGCGAAAGAACGTGCGTGAAACCGAGCCGCGTTAAATCGAGTGAGAAAAATAATAAGTAGTAAAGCGAACCGACGTGCAGCTAAGGAGTAAGAAAAAAGGTAAGCGGGAATATCACCCTTTGATCGTTTATATAGATATATAGGAAAGTTATAGAGTGATAGTGAAGAAGATAATTAATAAATCGATCGCTGGAATAGTTCCGCGACTAGTGAAGAAAGTATTCTGTGTGTTTCATTTTTTTGCTCCTATTTGTACGTGCACGTGCCCTCGCCTCATAGAGCGCCAGCGTGTGCAGTGTGAGATTATAGTCCCGCCCAATCGACCCATAATCCCGAACGTGTGGCCAGAGGCGCGAAGCGGCTTGACCCTTCGCATCCGCTAATACCCAACCGTGGCTCTTAATAGTGGCGTTCATCCCTTACCTTGTAACTCCCCTACGCTTTATAGTCTCTAACAAATACAAGTATTCTTGTAAGTTAGACCTGGCCGGACTGAGTAGCATACCCCGGCCAAATTACTACTGTACAAGTGGCGCCCGAGCAGGGAAAGCATCGCCCGGAAAGCATCGCCCGGGATTTTGGACTGGATAAGTGTGCCACGGTAACTGACTACCGTAGGCTGGTATGTACATTTATAAGACGAGGTGGTCATACCACCGAGGTATGGACCCGAATGGCGGAATGGGAGTTGCGGTTCGCAAAGATCCCAGTGTCACCTGTCCTGACCACCACCTCTGTCGGAGGAAACCGACCCCGACAGAAGTCGGAATCTGATGCGGTAGTACCCACGATACGGACAGGTGTCACGGGAAACTTGCTCTCGCCTCCCAGTGGCGCCAGTCACACCGAGTACACCTCGCGCCAAACAACTTTTGTCCCTGACATACGAGTAGACCCGCCTGTAGTACCGGAGGCCAGTACACCGGTGAGACAGGCGAACTATCATCTCAATTATAGCGATAGTGGTAGTGCCCATAGGTACGGGATGGTCGTCCCAGAACTAGTGCGGAAGTGGGGTATCCGTATCGATGGGTGTTCCGACCCGTTAGTGTTCTTGGAGGCAATTGAGGATAGTGCAAGGTCATACGACATAAGTTTAGACAGCTTGCCACGGGCAATGAGCATAGCTCTGACGGGTGACGCGGCAAGTTGGTTAACGGTAAGCGGGCTCAGATATGTAACGTGGGCGGTATTTAGGACGGAACTCTTGGAGTTCTTCCTACCCCACAATATTTCGACAGGTTGGAGGACAGTATCCGGGCACGACGGCAACGTGACAACGAGCCGTTTAAGCAATATTTGCTCGAGCTTCGGCGTATGATGCACCATGCGGGGTAAAGGATAGAACAGGAGCTACATAAGGTTTACGAGAATTTGGCACCAGAATACCGGTTGTCCATTCGCAGGAAAGACTTCTCCTCTCTGGCACAGCTAACCCAGATGGCAGCCGAGTACAAGAATGTAAGACAGCAAAGCCGCGAGTGCACAGTCCGCAGCCAAACAGAGGCAAGAAGGTATTCCGACGGATTAGTCGGCGAGGCAGCTCCCGCTAGGCATTTCAACCCTTTCCGGACGCAACCCCAGCCAGGCCCAACCAACAACTTCCAGGGGCGCTGCCCAGACACCCAGACAGGGGTTATTTCAAATGGCATGATCAGCCAAGAGCGGCCGAGACCCCCCGACGGGGAAAGGGTATTTTACAACTGTTCGCAGGAAGGGCACTTTGCCAAGGAGTGTACCAATCCGCGAGTAAAGTTTTTTCGGCAGTACGGAACCAAAGGGGCTAACACCGGTCAGTGTTGTCGGCAGTCAAGGGCGGGAAACGATCTGCGGCACCATCTGGGACGGGATCCGATGGGGGCCGGCGCGAACCAGTCCCGAACCTAGAATACCCTTTAAGAGTGGAAGACGGGCGTATAGTCGCTACTGTGAGAGTCGGGGACCAAGTAGCGACTGCGACGGTAGACACGGGAGCGACCAGGAGTTTTGTTAGTGAGGAATTGTCTAGCAAGGTAGGCAACAGCTGCGAGACGTTGGCCGCCGGCCCGAAAATTCGCTTGGCCAATGGGTCCACCTTAGAGGTGAAAAAGCTATTGAGGGTAAAGGTTGGTCTAGGCCGTCAGCCAATTGGAGCAACAAAGGGAATAACGCGCAACTGCAGGGATGCGCATGCATATCACCAGTATGTATGACCGCCCTTGTAGTGCGTGCCGTCCTTGCGGCTCTCAATTGGTAGTGCGACTATACTCTCCACGTGAGGGCGGCTGGAAGCAGGCCCTTGGTAAGGTCATGTCTCTGCCAAGGGTGCTGACGAATGGTAGTCGGGCGAGAGAAGACAACTTTATAAAACAGCCCCAGTCCAAGGTGGAACAGCATTGTGCCGAGGGACTCGTGGCCGAGAGGTTTGCTCGTTCTCTACTTTGCGAACTCTGGATACCTGCGACCTTCAGTTTAAATCAGGCCTCCCGCGGCACACGGGCTATGTCGCGGGCGACTGTCCTTTTCCGTCTACTCGTGGGACCAAAATGAACCTCAGTTTAAACAAAAACCATACAAAACCAGTGTCTGGGGTACTCAAAACCCCGGGGGAAACGCCAATCCCTCTACAGGTGCTTGCACCTCACAATCCACGTCTGGTACACCAACAGGCGTTCAAAACGCTGCAAGCGGCACAGGAGGGGGGGCGATCAAGCCAGTCGTCCTCTCATCCCGGGCGTCGACCTGGAACTACTCCTGGAGCCCGGCGGTTGCAACATAAGTTTGCAACACCGGCTTCTAGGTCCGCGACTCAGGCGACTGCTTCGGGGTCCGCGACCGCAGCGACAAGCAAGCCGTCCATCCAGGACCGGCGACGGGCTGCGGAAATTCTACAGCAGAGTTTGAGCGCCCAGCCTGCATCCACGGATGGTGTCCGACTAGTGGAGTGGGCAAAAACCATCCTGCCGGATTTCAAGCCAGCAATCCCATCAAATCCTGCTAAAGCCAAGCAGAAGCGACAACGCTCTGTCGAAGAGCCGGCCCCGCAAGCCAAGCGGATCAGGCCTCCCCCACGGCCGCAGCCGCTCGGATGCCGTCAGGGCAGCATAAAAGCAATAGCTTGCGAGGACGAGGCATCCGCCTCCGTCTATAAGCAAGCCATCGCCATGCTGGGAGAGCTATACCGCGGTGCGAAATTGGAGGCGGTCGACTGGAAGGACGTGCCCAGTCGACCCCGCGCCAGGGTATGGGTTTCTGCCAAACCCGAGGATCCCGACAGGATCCTAAAGCTCTTCCAGCTCACCAACCCCGACCTGGCTACTCACGACTGGAGGATAGCCAAGGTTGACGCGCCCGAAGGCAACATCAGACAGGTGATACTCATCATCAATGATGAGTCGGCTGAAGCACTAGCAAAATCCAACGGTCTGGCCTACTTCGGCTTCAAGCCGGTAGTAATCCGCGTCTACCGTTCGGATGCGGCTAGTAAGCCTTCGGCCCAAGATGAGGACGCAGCCTCATGCACGCTGCCAACTGTGGAAGAGGCTGCTACAACTAGTACCGCAGCCAACGGTACCCAGAAGCATGTCACGGGTCACGACACGCCGTCGGTCAAACAAGAGGTCGAAGCCCTGGCTGGTTACCAGTCGGAAGGATCTGACCTGGCCTGTGACATGGCAAACCTTATCTGCCTCGACACCGACACTGACGAGGAGGTAGATACTACAGTGGTGGAGATTAAATCTGAAGATGTCCCTGCGACTTCTTCAGATTAATCTCCATCATTGTAAGGCGGCTGCAGCCGCTCTACTGCTCCGCACAAGCCAATGCGGAGCAGACATCATCCTAATTCAGGAACCTTTGGTCTGTGGTGGCAAGGTCTCTGGATTGGGAACGAGGGACTATAAGCTACTTGTAGCCCGAAACGAAGGTAAAGTCCGCACCTGCATTCTTGCGAAGAAACATCTAGACATTTTTCTGCTCCCTAATTTCAGCAATGGAGACAACACTGCCGCATGCCTGGAGCTGAAGCCTGGTCGTGTATGGCTCAGCTCAAGTTAAATGGCCCACGACCAGCAAGGACCCCTGCCCAACGCACTACTATGTGGCCTGATCGCCAACTGTGAGGCAACGCAGACAGAGCTCATCATAGGACTCGACGCCAACGCACATCATCACAAGTGGGGCTGCACTGACATAAATGAACGGGGTGAGTTACTTTTCAACTATATCCTTTCTACCAACCTTAATATTTGTAATATAGGGAACGACCCAACCTTTATTACAAAGAACTGGGAAGAGGTCTTAGACATGACGCTAGCTACTGCCTCCCTTCATCAAAGACTCACTAGATGGAGGGTGCTCGATGAACATTCGTTCTCTGACCATAGGTACATCGAAATAGCCTTCTCACTCGATATACCCAAGCCCACATGGTGTAAAAACGTAAGACGCACGAACTGGACCGTTTTCAAAGAGCATATCGGAAGGCTCATTCCTGAGCAGCCCCCAGCGGGACTCCCTTCTCCTGAGTACACAGAGATACTCACCCATAAGCTAATGGAAGCATGCAAGTCTGCCCTCGACAAGTCATGCCCCCATAGCAAACCTAAAGGGAAAGCTAAACCACCATGGTGGTCCCCCAAAATAGGTGAACTTTGCAAGACTTCACGCAAGCTCTTCAATAATGCAAGGTTAAACGGAGACGACCAATCTTGGAATCTTCATAAAGCCAGCCTCGCATCCTATAAGAAGGCACTCAGACAAGCTAAGCGCCTCTCTTGGCAGAATTTTTGCTCCTCAATCGAGAACACTGCAGATGCTGCAAGGCTGAGGAAAGTTCTCTCCAGCACTCCATTGACAGTGGGTTTCCTCAAAAAACCAGACGACTCGTGGACAACGACCAGTCTGGAGTCTCTGGAACTCCTGACAGAAACCCATTTCCCTGGCTGTTCAGTCGAGGTATCACTACCTCCTATCACCAGAGAACATCAGGAGCATGAAGCCACTGACTTTCTTTCCAAAGACAGCATCTCATGGGCCATACAAAGTTTCTCGCCCTTTAAATCACCTGGACCAGATGGCATTATCCCAGCCCAGCTGCAGCATGCAGGGGCCACTGCCATCAACTGGCTTCAAAAAATCTTTGCAGATATACTGACGACAGGCTCGATTCCCAAGTCATGGCTCGAATCCAAAGTCTTCTTCATTCCCAAGGCAGGTAAAGACTCTCACACGACCCCAAAGGACTTCCGCGCCATAAGCCTAACATCCTTCCTACTCAAGACGCCAGAAAGATTGCTAGGCCTACACATTAGAGATTCGATCTCGTTCGATCATCTCTCCCAAGCTCAACATTCTTACCAAAAAGTCAAATCAACTGAGACAGCGCTTCACGCGGTTGTCTCCACGGTTGAAAAGGCACTCCACCTTAGGGCCATCTTGGGGTCCTCGACCATCTCCAGGTCCGTTAACAGAGGCACCCCGCAAGGAGGTATTCTCTCCCCTCTTCTTTGGAATGTGGCGGTCAACAGTCTGCTGCGCTCCATAGAGGGCGGGGGCTGTAGGGTGATTGCCTACGCGGACGACGTTGCCATTGCCTTATCTGGCAAATATCCTCAAACACTGTGCGAACGTATGTGCACCGCACTTAGAGCCCTGTCCTCCTGGGCCACATCAAATGGACTCGGGCTAAACCCAGCTAAAACTGACCTAGTCCTCTTCACTAGGAAATACAAGATTCCTCCTCTCAGACCTCCGACCCTAAACGGGGTGGAACTTGCCTTTAGTAAATCAGCCAAATACCTAGGGCTCACCATAGATAGTAAACTAGACTGGAACCTCAACACGGAAGAACGTGTTAAGAAGGCATCGGTCGCCCTATACACCTGCAGGAAGTCCATTGGACTGAAATGGGGAATGGCACCCCACATCACGCTGTGGCTGTACACGGCCATTGTTCGGCCCATCTTACTATACGGAGTATCAGTATGGTGGCCAACTTTGTCAAAGAAAACAGCAGTTCATAATCTCGGCAAAGTGCAGCGTGCCGCAGGACTGACAACAACAGGAGCCCTCAGAGCGACCCCAACTGAGGCTCTTGACAACATACTAAACCTTGTAACAATAGACCAAATGGGGAAATTGGTGGCAACTCTCTCTGCCCTACGCATGAGAGAAACAAACCAGTGGTCCGAACAGACTTATGGACCCCCAAACACGGCTATCCATTAGTAAATCCTTCAGCCTTCCTGATCACTGCAGCGTTTTAAAAGCTGAAATCATTGCAATACAGGAGGCACTCCTCTGCCTCTCCGAACTTGAGAGCTCTGCAGATAAAATCTGCATATTCTCTGATAGCCAGGCGGCTATAAAATCTCTAAAATCGATATCATCCAACTCGATATCTGTCACAAACTGCCCCAAATCTCTGCAAGAGATGGCAGAGCAGTTCGAGCTTTACCTAATTTGGGTGCCCGGCCATAAGGGCATCGATTGCAATTGTAAGGCAGACGAGCTGGCAAGGCATGGCACTACTATGCTTCTCCTCACAGATAAGGAGGGCTTGGGTATTCCCATGGCCAGCTGTAAGCTCAGAGTTCGATCACACTTTGAACTCGAAGCTAACAACAGCTGGCAGATAACCACCTCCACAGGCAGGATTGCTAGGCAAACTTGGCCAACGCGCTGTAAGAAGCACTCTTCTGTCCTAATTCATCTTAACAGAATAGGCTGTGTCGCCGAAATTAGGGCCATTACTGGACACTGGCTAGTGGGAACTCATGCAGCGAGACTTCTAGCCCCTTTTAACGATTTCTGTAGAAGTTGCCGCGACGAGAAAGAGGAGGAAACGGTTTCCCACCTTTTCTGCGACTGTCCGGCACTCTGTAAGACCAGAAATCGCCATCTCGATTCCTTTATCTTATCGGACCTCTCTCAACTAGCGGATATTAACCCGAAAAATATTTTATCTTTTATTAGAGCCACGGGCTGGGACCACGCCCTCGACTACGGTGTTACACACTCTGCGTCTGGGTAGACGGTAGGACAAAGTCCAAATCGCGGCACCACAATGGGCAAAATCTGGCCTATGTGAGCGGGGGATTACTTAACAAATCCCTCACTATCGCCCTCACCTAACCTCACCTAAAGGTTGGTCTAGCGGGGGCAGAGGTCACGATGAGTATGCTCGTGATGCCTTCGATGCTAGACAACGTAATACTAGGGATAGACTTTTTGTGCCGGGTGGGGACGATCATCGAATGTGGCAAGGCTAGACTAATCTTAGAAACGATTGAGGTACAGGATACTGAGGTGGAGCAGATCCCCACTCAACGTAAACCAGCTCTTGGAGGATCGGAGGACGACGGCGAGACAAGGCAGAAGGAGGATGCCCTGTAGGCACCTCAGCCGGAGATCGCCTTGGGAACGGTCAGGGAAGCCAGCTTGGATGTAACGTCAGGGATTGAAGCACAACGGTTAGGCGAGGTAGGAGGGTGTGTTACACCCGGCCCCGCAACAACACCGTTGGACAGCGCCACGGCGGAAGACCAGGATTGGCCAGAGGATTTAGAACCCGGGATCAAGGAAGTTTTGAAGGCGGAACTGGCTCTTTTTGATGGGCTTCAAGGCGTGTCCCACATAGCTGAGCATAGGATCATCATGAAGGATGACAAGCTCATCAAACAGAGTAATTACCCCAAAAACCCGGCGATGCAAAAGGTGATCAACGACCAGGTAGACGAGGTGCTGCAAGCTGACGCGATAGAGCCCTCCCGGAGTCCGCACAGTGCACCGATTGTGCTTGTCAGGAAGAAGACCGGCGAGTGGCGATTGTGCCCAGGATTAATCACATTTTGGAGCGATTAAGGCACGCGCGGTACATCTCAACTCTCGACCTCAAGCATGGTTACTGGCAAATTCCTATGGCTGCGGATAGTCGGGAATGTTCGGCTTTTACGGTGCCCGGCAGAGGTTTGTTTCAGTGGCGTGTGATGCCGTTTGGATTGCACTCGGCTTGTGCTACCTTCCAGCGAGCTTTGGACACGGTTATCGGACCAGATATGGAGCCTCATGCATTTGCCTATCTGGACGACATAATAGTGATCGGAGCGACGAAGGAACAGCACGTGACCAATCTCAAGGAAGTTTTTATACGTCTAAGAGCAGCTAATTTGAAGTTGAACCGGAAAAAGTGTTGGTTTTTGCAGGGGGAGCTGATATACCAGGGGCCCCTGGTGAGTGGCGACGGTATCAAGACCGACCCCGCCAAGGTAGAAGCGATCCCCGTCTAACATCAAGGAGTTGCGACGTTGCTTGGGCATGGCATCGTGGTATCGACGATTCGTGCCAAACTTTGCTACAGTGGTGCAGCCGATAGAGATTTTGTTGAAGAAGTCATTTATATTTCCGGGCACCACCCCCTCGTACGGAAGAGCCCGCGTCCCCCCAGGCGCCTCGAAATCGAGGAAATACCCGGCAGTTTGTAAAGTAGTGATTTGCCTGGGTACAGATCTCAGTCTGGCCCGGCTCAACTTACAAGAAAATTTGTAATTTGCTGAGAATGTAAATCGAGGTTTATCCAAGTTTAGGGAGGAGTGGAACAGTTAGTGAGTCCGCGCCAGGACGCCTCCAGAGCGATAAGGGGCGTGGAAGGGCGAACCGCAACCACTCCACGAATCACGCGGTCGGGGTCGTATGTTAACAACGGGGCGGCAAAACCTCCACACAAGCAACAACACTAACACTAGCAATTGGCACAGCTGGCGCGTGTACAACCCAAAGAACCAACAAAAAATATATATATCTATATTCGCAGGCGTGCTCGCTCGAACGCAAGTTCACGTTCAAGTCACTTTATTGCCTTTTTTTTAATCTAGCTCTTTCTATAACTATTATACCATAGCCTAACGCTCTTTCTTATTTACTTACAAACTTTTCGGGTATCTCCGGGCACGTGTTGAAACTCGTTTTTTTTTCCTTTTTTATACTTTGATACCGAAGGTCTCATAGTATATTGGTTTTGTGCAATGTCCGTCATGGTGTCTGTCCGTCCGTCTGTCCGTCTCTGTCTGTCTGTCCGTCTGTATGAATGCAACTTTTTTCGACACCAGTAAAGCTAGAGACTTGAAACTTTGCAATTATGTTTGTCTATAGGCGCGACAGATAAAGTGTCAAGATTGGGTTGCCACGCCTACTAGGAGGCTGGGAAATCGATAAATTCGATAACCGAAAACCGATAAAACCAAATATTACTCACATTCTTACAGCTAGAGTTACCAAATTTTGCACGAAGATGGCTAATCATGAAAACCTGAAAAAACTGCATCAAAATTTTGGATGCCACGCCAACTCCTTCCGCCCCCATCCTCCCTGCTCCTTGAAATTGGAAACGCCTATAGCTTTCTCATTTTTTGGGCTAGAGCCACCAAATTTTGTGTCAAGATAGGTAATGACGTTCCCCAAAAAAATGCATCAAATTTTTGAATGCCACGCCCCCTGATTCCGCCCTCATGCCCGCCTTATCTCAGGAACTGGAAACGCCTATAATTTTCACATTTTTTGGGCTAGAGCCACCAAACTTTGTGTCAAGATAGGTAGTGAAGTTTTCCAAAAAACTGCATCAAAAATTTTGATGCCACGCCCACACCTTCCGTCCCCCACCCCCGCCGTTTTTAAAACGGTTACGCGTGTATCTTCCACATTTTTTGAACTATAGTCACCAAATTTGGTAGGAAGATATATGGTGACATCTACAAAAGATCTGTATCAAAAATTAGGATGCCACGCCCACCTCTGCCGCCCACTATTTAAAATCGGAAATTTCGATATCTCTTACAGTTTATAAGATAGAGTCTCCAAATTCGATAGAAAGATAGAAGGCAACATCTACCAAAGATCTGCATAAAAATTTTGGATGCCACGCCCGCCCAAGCCACCCGCCTTATAAAATCGGAATCGGCTATTTCTTTAAGAGTTTTTGACCTAGAGCCACCAAACTTGGTAGGAAGATAAATGGTGAGAGTTAAAAACATTTGATTAAAAAATTTGGATGCAACGCCTACCTCTGCCGCCCACCTTTGCAAGCAGACTTCTTACCATCCGTTCTTTTACTGGTATCAAAGTATTCCGCAGTCGGTTGCGTCCGACTGCAACGTTTTCACTTGTTTAAACTCTATTTCTGTCTGTACTCTCGCATTGATCGTTTTCAACTCCCCAGTCGCCCACGCTCCAGCCTCGTCGCGAGCTTCATCTTGTCCAGTTTTGAGTTCGAGGCCCACAGCTGCCTCGCTGCACCCCTTGCGACTCTGCGTTATCAGGCCGTCCTTTCAAACATGTTATTTAATCTAATCTTCTAAATCCATATTTAATTCTTTTCTTTTATCTTAAAACTAACGGCGCTCCTTGCCGGTGGAAATTGTACATATTATTATTATTATTACAAAATAAAACAACTTAAAACTCCTCGCTCCTTGCGTTACGGAAAATAATAAGAAAACTAACGAAATCATAATAAAATCCTTCCATTATATACTACAAACTAAATCTACAAATTAAATCTACAAATTAAGTTCTACAAAATCAACGGCTGCTGTGGGGGAGGCCAGGGGCCTACTTCACAAGTTGTAGTACCCACAGGAGGAACGGGCGGCGAGGCCAACATGGGTGGAGCCAGCGACTTAAACCGAAAAGCCTACCGAGGTAGCCGAACCGACACGGAAGAAGCCTGAATCGACGCCGGTGAAGTGGGCAGTACACCCGGCAAACTGGGGAGTCTTCCCGGAGGAGGACGGGCTGACGGAGGCAGCTGTTGAGAGAATCGCCGCAGAATTGAAGAGGGGAACACGAGGCCGCCGTTCCAGGTTTAAGGTGACGGTCAATGGAGAGGACTACGGTGTCACAGCCACCGCTAGCGGCCGGGTAACTGTGACACTACCGAAGAAAGGGGGGTTGTATTAAAAATAATTAGAGAAAGCCGCAAGAAGCGCAACCATTACTTTTATAATTATCGGTATTACAAAGTTGTTAATTTAAGATAGCATTTAATTAGTATCTAACGTATTAAGCAATAAAGAAGTGATCGCAGGTAGTACCGCGATCTAGTGTGCGATCCCTCGGTGTTTCTTGTTTTTATACTTTGATACCGAAGGTCTCATAGTATATTGGTTTTGTGCAATGTCCGTCATGGTGTCTGTCTGTCCGTCTGTCCGTCCGTCCGTATGAACGCAACTTTTTTCGACACCCGTAAAGCTAGAGACTTGAAACTTTGCAATTATGTTTATGTATAGACGGTACAGATAAAGTGTTAAGATTGGGTTGCCACGCCTACTAGGAGGCTGGGAAATCGATAAGTTCGATAACTGAAAACCGATAAAACCAAATATTTCTCACATTCTTACAGCTAGAGTTACCAAATTTTGCACGCGGATAGCTAGTCATGTCCCTGAATTAACAGCATCAAAGTTTTGGATGCCACGCCCCCTGATACCGCCCCCATCCACCCCTTCTCCATGAAATTGGAAACGCCTATAGCTTTCACATTTTTTGGGCTAGAGCCACCAAATTTTGTGTCAAGATAGATATTGACGTTCCCCAAAAATATGCATAAAAATGTTGGATGCCACGCCCCCTTATTCCGCCCCCATATCCCCTTATCCACGAAATTGGAAACGCCTATAATTTTCACATTTTTTGGGCTAGAGCCACCAAATTTTGTGTCAAGATAGGTACTGACGTTCCCCATCAAAATTGTTGATGCCACGCCCCCTGATTCCGCCCCCATCCCCCCTTCTCCATGAAATTGGAAACGCCTATAGTTTTCACATTTTTTGGGCTAGAGCCACCAAATTTTGTGTCAAGATAGGTACTGACGTTCGCCATCAAAACTTGGATGCCACGCCCCCTGATTCCGCCCCCATCCCCCCTTCACCAAGATATTGGAAACGCCTATAGTTTTCACATTTTTTGGGCTAGAGCCACCAAATTTTGTGTTAAGATAGATATTGACGTTCCCCAAAAAATGCATCAAAATTTTGGATGTCACGCCCCCTGATTCCGCCCCCATCCCCCCTTCTACTTGAAATTTGAAACGCCTATAGCTTTCACATTTTTCGAGCTAGAGTCACCAAATTTGGTAGGAAGATATATGGTGACATCTACAAAAGGTCTGCATCAAAAATTAGGATGCCACGCCCACCTCTGCCGCCCACTATTTAAAATCGGAAATATCGATATCTCTTATAGTTTTTAAGCTAGAGCCCGTAAATTGGGTAGAAATATAGAAGGCAGCATCTACCAAAGATGTGCATCCAAATTTTGAATGCCACGCCCACCTAAGCCACCCGCCTTATAAAATCGGAATCGGCTATATCTCTAACAGTTTTTGAGCTAGAGCCACCAAACTTGGTAGGCAGATAGATAGTGACAGTTAAAAACATTTGATTCAAAAATTTAGATGCTACGCCTACCTCTGCCGCCCACCTTTTAAATTTGGGAGTTAAGTTATCTTCCACAGTTTTTGAGCTAAAGTCACCAAATTTGGTAACATGATAGCTGGCGATGTTTACCACATGGCCCACTCCCTTCGCCCCTGCATTCCCCCTTATCAACCGTTCTTTTACTGGTATCAAAGTATTCCGCAGTCGGTTGCGTCCGACTGCAACGTTTTTACTTGTTTTTATTGTGGCTTTGTACGCACACGTGCACTCATCTATTAGAGTGCGAGTGTACGCAGTGTGCCTGCAGGCCTCGTTTTCTTTGGTGTTTGCAAGATAATCTCTGTTGATCAACGGAATTGTCCCCACGTGCTGCCGAATTGACTAGTAATCCCGACCGTGTGGCTAGAGGTACGAAGCGGTACTACCCTTCGCTTCCCTAATCCCTTATCGTGGCCCTAGCGTACGGCACGCATCCTCTCAGCATTTGTAAGCCTCACGTTTTAACGTCTCTAACAAATACTGCTAATGATCAGGACCTCGGGTTCGTCGCTCATCTTGGGTATTCTGTGAAATTTATAAAAAACAAGCGATTAGTCTTACTTGACAAATTGGTTCGGTGAATTCAGATCTGGTTAGTGTTTATGGGAAAAGAGAGAAAAAAAACAAAATGATAAATTTAAATTGTGACACGTCTGGTCTTTGTCAGGCCTTCGGTCGGGTCGCTCGTCTTCCTCGTGTTCCTCTTCTTCGTGATAGAAGGGCTTCAGCTGAGCGATGCTGGCGAGTCTTCTTTTACGCTGTCCCTCCTTTACCAATCTCACAATATTCGGTGACACGAACTTTTTCACGAGGAATGGGCCATAGTACTTGGGAGCGAGTTTTGCCGCGAACCCTTCACCAGCCTTCGAAAGTTGGTGTGTCCTTAGAAACACCAACGTGTTGAGTCCTGGTCGCCACTCTCTTTTCCTGAGGTTATAGTTCCTCCCTTGGTCTTTCGATGCCCGCCGTAGATTCGTCTGGACGATGCTGAACACTTTCCGTAACCTCTTTGCTCGGTCCTCGGGCTCTTGCGGCGTGTTTCCCGACCCAAGTGTCTTCTCGTCATATTGGGCGGCTGGTAAGCGGGGTTCCCGACCCTGCATCAGAAAAGCTGGTGAGAATCCAGTAGAGTCTGCCACACTTGAGTTAATCGCTAACGAAATTTCGGGTAGTAACTCGTCCCACGAGCTCTGGTGTCCCGATATAAATTGCGCGATCATCGTCTTCACTGTGCGATTCGTCCTCTCTGGACGGCGGTGTGCTGCAATTCTACGCCTAGTGAGTTCAAAAAGAACTAAAATTTCGACTGGTAAACTGTACACCGTTATCGCATTCAAATTTCCTGGGTATCCCAAATCGACATAATATGCGATCACGGAATGCTTTCTGCAACTGGGCCGCCGTCGCTCGTTTTAGGGGGACCAATTCCACCCATTTCGAGAACGCATCGTGGAATACCAAGAGCATCGCGTTTCCGTGTTTCGAGCGCGGCAAGGGTCCCACAAAGTCGGCGCACAGAACTGCCATGGGCTCAGCCACTTGCCGCGTCAACATCTGTCCTGCCGGCTTCACCTGTTCAGTCGTAAATTTTTGACACGACTCGCAACGCTTAACGTACTTGGCCGCGTCTCGGAACATTCCAGGCCAGTAGTAGCATTGGGACAGCCGCATTATCGTTTTCCGTACTCCTTGGTGCCCAGCCGTCGGCGCATCGTGACATTCTAACAGTACCCGTTTCCTTTGATTCTCGTCGACATATAACTTCCAAGGTATGTAGTCGTCGTCATCCGCACGATGTCCGAGATGCCTGTAGAGTTGACCATTCTCCTCCATATAGTCCGCGTACTTAACTGGGTCCTTGGCAATCTTTTCTCTCATTTTCTCGATCCACTTGCCGGGCGATTTTTCCTGTACTGCTTGCTGGAAATCCTCCACGGGTTGCCGGGATAGGGCATCCGCCACTACGTTGAGTTTCCCACGTCTATAACTCACGTCAAACTGGTATTGCTGGAGCTCCAGTGCCCAGCGCGCGATCCTTCCCGACGGACTCACGATCTAGTTTAGCCATTTTAATGCCATGTGGTCGGTTATAGCCTCGAATCGGTAATTTTCTTCGGCCTTATTCAGCTTCCGACTCGTGTAAGCTATGACGGGTGTCTTTTGGTCGATTGTCTGTGTGAGCACCGTTCCGAGGCCAAAATCACTCGCGCCCGTCTGCAGATCAAACTTTTCGGTTCGGACTTCAAGGTTCGGACATGCCAGGACGGGTGCGGTAGTCAAACTGTGGTTGAGTGTCTCCAACGCCGCCTGCTGCTCCTCTCCCCACGCCCATTTCCTTGACTTCTTCAACAAAGTGGCTATCGGCTGCACCACTGTAGCAAAGTTTGGCTCGAATCGTCGATACCACGATGCCAAGCCCAAGCAACGTCGCAACTCCTTGATGTTAGACGGGGCTTTCAAGTTCCAAATCGCTTCTACCTTGTCGGGGTCTGTCTTGATACCGTCGCATACCAGGGGCCCCAGGTATATCAGCTCCCCCTGGAAGAACGAACACTTTTTCCGGTTCAACTTCAAATTAGCTGCTCTTAGACGTATAAAAACTTCCTTGAGATTGGTCACGTGCTGTTCCTTCGTCGCTCCGATCACTATTATGTCGTCCAGATAGGCAAATGCATGAGGCTCCATATCTGGTCCGATAACCGTGTCCAAAGCTCGCTGGAAGGTAGCACAAGCCGAGTGCAATCCAAACGGCATCACACGCCACTGAAACAAACCTCTGCCGGGCACCGTAAAAGCCGAGCATTCCCGACTATCCGCAGCCATAGGAATTCGCCAGTAACCATGCTTGAGGTCGAGAGTTGAGATGTACCGCGCGTGCCTTTGTTGCTCCAAAATGTGATTAATCCTGGGCACGGGGTATGCATCGGGTACGCAATGTGCGTTGAGCTGACTGTAGTCGATACACAATCGCCACTCGCCGGTCTTCTTCCTGACAAGCACAATCGGTGCACTGTGCGGACTCCGGGAAGCTCTATCGCGTCAGCTTGCAGCAGCTCGTCTACCTGGTCGTTGATCACCTTTTGCATCGCCGGGTTTTTGGGGTAATTACTCTGTTTGATGAGCTTGTCATCCTTCACGATGATCCTGTGCTCAGCTATGTGGGACACGCCATGAAGCCCATCAAAAAGAGCCAGTTCCGCCTTCAAAACTTCCTTGATCCCGGGTTCGAAATCCTCTGCCCAATCCTGGTCTTCCGCCGTGGCGCTGTCCAACGGTGTTGTTGCGGGGCCGGGTGTAACACACCCTCCTACCTCGCCTAACCGTTGTGCTTCAACCCCTGACGTTACATCCAAGCTGGCTTTCCTGACCGTTCCCACGGCGATCTCCGGCTGAGGTGCCTCCAGGGCATCCTCCTTCTGCCTTGTCTCGCCCTCGTCCTCCGATCCTCAAAGAGCTGGTTTACGTTGAGTGGGGATCTGCTTCACCTCAGTATCCTGTACCTCAATAGTTTCTAAGATTAGTCTAGCCTTGCCACGTTCGATGGTCGTCCCCACCCGGCACGAAAAGTCTATCCCTAGTATTACGTTGTCTAGCATCGAAGGCATCACGAGCATACTCATCGTGACCTCTGCCCCCGCTAGACCAACCTTTACCCTCAATAGCTTTTTCACCTCTAAGGTGGACCCATGGGCTAAGCGAATTTTCGCGCCGGCGGCCAACGTCTCGCAGCTGTTGCCTACCTTGCTGGACAATTCCTCACTTACAAAACTCCTGGTCGCACCCGTGTCTATCGTCGCAGTCGCTACTTGGTCCCCGACTCTCACAGTAGCGACTATACGCCCGTCTTCCACTCTTAAAGGGTATTCTAGGTTCGGGACTGGTGCGCGCCGGCCCCCATCGGATCCCGTCCCAGATGGTGCCGCGGATCGTTTCCCGCCCTTGACTGCCGACAATACTGACCGGTGTTAACCTCTTTTGTTCCGCACTGCCGACAAAACTGTACTCGCGGATTGGTACACTCCTTGGCAAAGTGCCCTTCCTGCGAACAGTTGTAACATACCCTTTTCCCGTCTGGGACTCTCGGCCGCTCTTGGCTGATCATGCCATTTGAAATTAACCGTGTCTGGGTGGTGTCTGGGTGTCTGGGCGGCGCTCCTGGAAAATTTTCGGTTGGGCCTGGCTGGGGTTGCGTCCGGAAAGGGTTAATTTGCCTGGCGGGAGCTGCCTCGCCGACTAACCCGTCGGAATACCTTCTTGCCTCTGTTTGGCTGGGGACTGTGCACTCGCGCTTTGCTGTCTTACATTCTCGTACTCGGCTGCCATCTGGGTTAGCTGTGCCAGAGAGGAGATGTCTTTCCTGCGAATGTACAACCGGTATTCTGGTGTCAAATTCTCGTAAACCTTATGTAGCTCCTGTTCTATCCTTTACCCCGCATGGTGCATCATACGCCGAAGCTCGAGCAAATATTGCTTAAACGGCTCGTTGTCACGTTGCCTTCGTGCCCGGATACTGTCCTCCAACCTGTCGAAATATTGTGGGGGTAGGAAGAACTCCAAGAGTTCGGTCCTAAATACCGCCCACGTCACATCTCTGAGCCCGCTTACCGTGGCAAGCTGTCTAAACTTATGTCGTATGACCTTGCACTATCCTCAATTGCCTCCAAGAACACTAACGGGTCGGTACACCCATCGATACGGATACCCCACTTCCGCACTAGTTCTGGGACGACCATCCCGTACCTATGGGCACTACCACTATCGCTATAATTGAGATGATAGTTCGCCTGTCTCACCGGTGTACTGGCCTCCGGTACTACAGGCGGGTCTACTCGTATGTCAGGGACAAAAGTTGTTTGGCGCGAGGTGTACTCGGTGTGACTGGCGCCACTGGGAGGCGAGAGCAAGTTTCCCGTGACACCTGTCCGTATCGTGGGTACTACCGCATCAGATTCCGACTTCTGTCGGGGTCGGTTTCCTCCGACAGAGGTGGTGGTCAGGACAGGTGACACTGGGATCTTTGCGAACCGCAACTCCCATTCCGCCATTCGGGTCCATACCTCGGTGGTATGACCACCTCGTCTTATAAATGTACATACCAGCCTACGGTAGTCAGTTACCGTGGCACACTTATCCAGTCCAAAATCCCGGGCGATGCTTTCCGGGCGATGCTTTCCCTGCTCGGGCGCCACTTGTAAAGTAGTAATTTGGCCGGGGTATGCTACTCAGTCCGGCCAGGTCTAACTTACAAGAATACTTGTATTTGTTAGAGACTATAAAGCGTAGGGGAGTTACAAGGTTAGGAATGAAAGCCACTATTAAGAGCCACGGTTGGGCATTAGCGGATGCGAAGGGTCAAGCCGCTTCGCGCCTCTGGCCACACGTTCGGGATTATGAGTCGATTGGGCGGGACTATAATCTCACACTGCACACGCTGGCGCTCTATGAGGCGAGGGCACGTGCACGTACAAATAGGAGCAAAAAAATGAAACACACAGAATACTTTCTTCACTAGTCGCGGAACTCTGTCAGCGATCGATTTATTAATTATCTTCTTCACTATCACTCCATAACTTTCCTATATATCTATATAAACGATCAAAGGGTGCTATTCCCGCTTACCTTTTTTCTTACTCCTTAGCTGCACGTCGGTTCGCTTTACTACTTATTATTTTTCTCACTCGATTTAACACGGCTCGGATTCACGCACGTTCGTTCGCTCAAACTCGTATCACGCAACTGCCCGTTCGGTCACTCTCCAGCCTCGGCGCAAGCTGCCTTTTTCTCACTCCCCACGTTTATCCGAGACTGTGGTGGATTTGCTGATCACAGCTGGCGCGCTGCGCTTAGCGAACCTGCGATTTTGGGCGGTTCCGTTTAAATCCCCTTAGGCCGTTAGGCGTTTACAGTAGTGAGTATATGCATATAAAGAGCACCCTATATAATAACTAGCTGTATATCACAAGTATTCGACACTTTACAACAACAAATACTAAAGACCAAAGCGCAGAGCCATGAGTTTATTGACTCAGGCTCATATTACGCAGCGCGGACCGCTAGCACGCTAGCCGGCCGGTTAGCTGACGGCGCATATCCCACGCTACGCTTATGTAGCGCATACCAATAGTATGCATGCATATACATATGCATAACAATGTATGCATATATCACTCACACTCTCTCTCAAATATGCTCTGCTGCGCCAGAACATATTTATAATAACATACATACATTATATACCTTAAGACTTCGAAACGGACTTGGTCCGAAATAAAGAACATTCAGAACATATAAATCAATGAGAACAGACGTTCCTCTGGTCACAGTTATTAAACTTTTCATGGCGACCGTGACATAGTGTCACAAGAACACATGGACATTGCATAGCATACGTTATCGACATTCCGGATGGCAACAACAACAGCAAGAACACGACCTGCTCCAAAAAGCGTCGAAATCGAAAGACAACAGTATATACATAAAAACAAACAAACCTGTGAAGTCGAAAGCAGCAGAGCAGTAATGAAAAATTAAAACTAAATACAACAACATGGTATGGAGAAAACTCAGAATAAAAGTGCAACGGCGTTCACGGAGGGAACACCCATAAAACAAACAGACGCACCAACAATTAAGGAAGCGCTGGAGGCTAGGCCGCGAGACGGGCCCAGGCCACTAACAATAGAGGAATACAAGAGAAGGACTGCAGCGAGGGAGCGTCAGCGTGCCAAAACCGGCGACGTCAAGCTGACGCAGAGAAAACAACGAGGAGGAGAAAAGGCAAAATTGATAAACAGGAGGCATTTGGTCATCGCGCTATTGAAGGCGAAGATCGAGGACAAGACCCGCCAACAGCGGTTACAGGAGGAGCTGAAGCAGATCAACACCCTGTTGCAAAACAGGAAGAAGCGGGCTAACAAACGTTAGCGCCTCGCTTAATTTTTTTTTAAGTACCCATCTTGCGCTTGCGCTTGGTACGAAAACTAACAATGTCTCAATTTAAAAACTAACAAACACTTTGTAGTGTAAACTTAATAT
This sequence comes from Scaptomyza hsui, assembly GCA_018152825.1. Taxonomy (NCBI): domain Eukaryota; kingdom Metazoa; phylum Arthropoda; class Insecta; order Diptera; family Drosophilidae; genus Scaptomyza; species Scaptomyza hsui. The sequence goes on from JAECXO010000070.1 coordinate 731,005, forward strand.
AAGTAAAACATTGTAAACTTGACATTTGAATATGTAAACTACAAAGTGTTCCCCTGTTATTCTCTCTCATTCACAAATAACAAATTCACAAATAACAAAATTCTTTTCATTGATACCCAAAAAAAAAAAAAATTTTTTTATTACTTCAGTTCAGATAAAAAAAAAGGAATTTTCTTTTATCGATTCAACTCAAAAAAAATATTTCAAAACGGAGATAGTATTCAAACTCTACAATAATTTCCCTTGGGCCAAAATGGGCCTAATGGACACTAAGACGGTGGACTCCACCGCAAATGTAATTAACAAAGTCGAAGTGGAAACACCCGACTTAAAATTAATTTCAAGTCTATTAATAATAATTGTAGTACTCATGTGCATAAACCTGTTTTTCAAGCTGTACAAAGTACACAATAAATGTATAAAAAATAAGTATCTTAGTCGTGCAAATGACTTAGATAAAATTTAAAAGAAAAAAAAAAAAAAAAATCCAATCAAAAATTGCAAAAATTTACAACGAAAACCCACATTTTCGGCAAAACGCCATAAACATCTTATGCATGTATAAAGAATTTATAACAATTTACGAATTCGAAAATACATATGTGGAAACTTTCCACAGCGTATCAAGCCCACTGTTTCTATTAAACAAAATTGAAAAAGGCATAGTATTGTCTACTTTACCATATGTGCAGGTAAAGACAATAATAGATGAACACCCCATTTTAGGCTCAACCAATATTATAATGGTGCGATTGCATTGATAAAAAAAAAAAAATGGTAGAGCTCAAATATCTATCAAAATACCTTCCGTTCCTTGTATTTTCAATGGAACATGGACATACGCACCCAAAGTTAAAACTTATCCTAAAGTGGATAACTAATAACAACATAGTTCGGATGCGTATGTATAAGCAAATAGAACGCATCATTATATTGAGATACAAACAGCTATTAAAGCAAAATGTTCGTATGCTTAAAACAATTCATGATTTATTTGTAAATCAAATCATCAAAACCGAACCATTTAGTTCAGAAAGTGATGATTCTGATGTACAAATAATTGAATAAACAAAAATGTTGACTTACATAAATAATAGTTATGAATTGGCAAGAATTAGCGAGACAAATTAATTTCTTTAAAGAAAAGTTTGAAAAGTCTTATAGATGTGTCAATAAAGATACAGTAATAAAAGTCGATACGCTAATTCACCATACAACCATACTAACAACTGCATATAATAATATCAGTGAGTTGGTATCGTCCAAAAAATATGTACTAACAGCCGCACATAATGACAAATGTCTAAAACTACTACGTTCGTTAGTCACAAGACTAGAATATGTAAGTGCAAGACATAATTTCACACTTCAAATTCCAGAAAACGTTTATTTTCCAATTGAGTTTGACCAAAGTCAATTCCATGACTTGAATGAATCAAAGTCAATAATTGAAAATGAAGATAGCGCTGAAAGTGACATTGAAACACTTGAAGAAAAACCAAGTATAAATACAATGACACAAACGGTCGTAGAATTTCTCAGATTAGCCTCATCACTCATACCAGAGTTTGATGGAAAGGCCGAAAATCTACAAAGCTTCAAAGACGCTTTGGGTCTCATTGATACCCTAAAAGGTGAACATGAAGCAACAGCTATAAGTCTAATAAAGACTAAGCTAAAAGGCCATGCGAGAAACCTAATAAATAATGAGCAGACAATTGCTGCAATCATTAAGCAACTATCAAATGCAGTAAAAGGAGAATCTGTGGAAGTTGTATCTGCTAAGCTTCTTAATCTGCAACAGAAGAATAAAACGGCTAACCAATACACCCAAGAGGTGGAAAAACTGACAAAGGCCCTTGAAGGCGCCTATATCAGTGAAGGTTTAAGCCAATCACTTGCAAGCAAATACAGCACTACAACAGCTGTAAAATCTATGACCCAAAATTGTTCAATTGATAAGGTAAAACAGGCACATTCACAAATATGAATGATGCCGTTTCTAAATTTGTCAATTGTTGCACAGAGATAACAGGTCAAAGTAACACTGTCCTGTATTATCGACGAGGTGCAAACAACAATAATAGAGGAGGCCGAGGTTTTAATCGTGGCAGAAATTACAACCACAATAATAACAATAACCATGGAGGAAGACGAGGCCAAAATCGAGGAAGAGGCCGAGGTAATTCCAACCAAGGTTATAATAGTAACAATGTGAGATTGGCCCAAAATACTTCGAGAAACTTCCAGACACCTCCAGATACTCAAGGATAAATAATAAAATATACACTGTCAACTTAAGTCTCAACAATTTCGTATCATTCAAAAATGTTTCAACAAATAAAAAGATAACATTTTTGATTGATACAGGTGCAGATATTTCAATTATAAAAGAAAATTCTGATGTCTTTCATGACATCCAAGTCAATAAAATTATAGACATTCGAGGCATAGGAGAAGGAGTAATAAACTCCAAAGGACTAGCCTCAATTGAACTCCAAACAGACAAATACATTATTCCATCCAAATTTCATCTACTTCATCCAGATTTCGCAATCCCTTGCGATGGAATAATAGGATTAGATTTCATAAAAAAATTTAATTGCCAATTAGATTACAATAGTTCCGAGGATTGGTTTATAATTAGACCGCAAAACCTAAAGTATCCTATTTAGGTTCCAATAACATTAAGTTCTGGTACAAATTCAACACTTCTACCGGCAAGATCCCAAGTGATACGCAAAATAGAGTTGTCCTCAGCAGAAGATAACATTTTAATTCCCAATCAGGAAATTAAACCGGGTGTTTATGTTGCAAACACGATTGCAACAGCCCAGAATGCTTTCGGCCGATTCTTAAATACAACAGATACATGCCAAATAGTAGGCATTAATAATTTAAAATTTGAATCACTTTCGAGCTACGAGGTAGTTCAAAATCTCAAAGACAATAGAAAAGAGTCTGTAATTAATAAATTAAAGAAAAATTTTCTAACTTTGTTTAAGAAACAACTTGAAGAAATATGCACCCAGTATAGTGATGTGTTCGGACTTGAAACCGAACCAACCACAACGAAAAATTTTTATAAGCAAAAATTGAGACTTAAGGATGAGGAACCAGTATATGTAAAAAATTATCGATGTCCGCATTGCCAAATAGAAGAAATCCAGCATCAAGTTGGAAAGTTAATTAAACATAATATTGTTGAACCGTCTGTTTCACCCAATAATAGCCCACTTTTATTAGTCCCAAAAAAAGCCCTTCCGGGTTCTACAGAGAAAAAATGGCGATTAGTAATTGACTATCGCCAAATAAATAAAAAATTGCTGTCCGATAAATTTCCTCTCCCCAGAATTGACGATATTCTCGATCAATTGGGTCGAGCTAAATATTTTTCATGCCTTGATCTAATGTCAGGCTTCCATCAAATTGAACTTGAGGAAAACTCAAGAAATATAACGTCTTTTTCAACAAGCAATGGTTCATATCGCTTCACGCGATTACCATTTGGTTTAAAGATAGCGCCTAATTCAATTCAGAGAATGATGACAATAGCATTCTCAGGCCTTGAGCCTACGCAAGCTTTCCTTTACATGGATGATCTAATCGTTATTGGTTGTTCTGAACAACATATGATTAAAAATTTAACAGATTTTTCAAACTTTGTAGAAAACACAATCTGAAATTACATCCAGAAAAATGTTCATTTTTTATGCACGAGGTGACGTTTTTAGGTCACAGATGCACAGATAAAGGAATCTTACCAGATGACAAAAAATTTGACGTCATCAATAATTATCCTGTCCCTACGGACGCAGACAGCGCTAGAAGATTCGTTGCATTTTGCAATTATTATAGACGTTCTATAAAAAACTTCGCCGAATATTCACGGCACATAACAAGATTATGTAAAAAGAATGTCCCATTTGAATGGACAACAGAGTGTGAAAAAGCATTCCAGTACCTAAAAAACAAACTTGTTCAGCCAAATTTATTACAGTACCCAGATTTTAGCAAAGAATTTTGCATAATCACAGATGCAAGCAAGCAAGCAAGCATGTGGAGCAGTTTTAACTCAAAACTATAATGGACTCCAACTCCCAGTTGCATATGCATCAAGAGCATTCACTAAAGGTGAAAGCAATAAGCGAACTACAGAACAAGAACTAGCAGCAATACATTGGGCATTAACACATTTTCGACCATATATATATGGTAAATATTTTACAGTTAGAACGGATCACAGACCTTTAACATATTTATTTTCTATGGTAAACCCAAGTTCAAAATTAACACGCATGCGACTCGAGTTAGAAGAATACGATTTTACAGTAGAGTATCTGAGAGGGCAAGACAATTTCGTGGCAGACGCCCTATCACGGATAACAATATCCGAATTAAAAGACATTCAAAACAAAGTCCTGAAAGTCACTACCAGGCAACAAAATAGACAGAAAAATTCCTGCGCAGGAAATGAACAAGCAGAATTGCCAAGGCAATCTCTTGAAAAAGCTTCTAAGCCCAACGTATACGAAGTCCTCACAAATGACGAGGTACGGAAAGTAGTGACCTTGCGAATAAATAAATCAACATGTTTTTTGAAACATGGAAATAAAATTATAGCAAGAATTGATGTTAGCGATTTGTACACCAACTCTCGACTTAGGTCAGTTCTTCCAAAGGCTTGAAAGCCGGTATACTTAAAATCAGCAAACTCAAAATGGCACCGAGCGAAAATATCTTTGAAAAAATTTCAATAGATACTTTCAAAAATATGGGCAATAAAATGTTAAATAAATTACGAGTAGCGCTACTCAAGCCGGTGACCACAGTAAATACTGAAAAAGAAAAAGAAGCTATACTGTCTAAACTACATGATGATCCAATGGAAGGAGGTCATACTGGCATAACAAAAACTTTAGCTAAAGTAAAAAGACACTACTATTGGAAAAATATGACTCGTCATATAAAAGAGTACGTACGTAGATGTCCAAAATGCCAAGTATTAAAAACAATAGTACATACAAAGACCCCAATGACATTAACGGAGACACCAATATATGCTTTCGACAAAGTGATCGTGGACACAATAGGCCCACTACCAAAATCAGAAAATGGCAACGAATATGCTGTTACACTTATTTGTGATTTAACAAAGTATCTCGTAGCCATTCCGATCACTGATAAAAGTGCGAAAACTGTCGCAAAAGCTATATTTGAATCTTTTATTCTAAAGTACGGTCCAATGAAGACGTTCATTACGGACATGGGAACAGAATACAAGAATTCTATAATAAACGACCTATGTAAATATCTAAAAATAGATAACATAACATCCACTGCACACCATCATCAGACATTAGGTACCATAGAAAGAAGTCATAGAACCTTCAATGAGTACATACGTTCATACATATCAGTTGATAAAACTGACTGGGACATGTGGTTACAGTATTTTGTGTATTGCTTTAATACAGGCATGTCCAGCGTGAGCGAGGCTGGCATGTGTCAGTGTATTGGTGTGCTTTACACTGCGCAAACAAAATGTGACGTTATTATTGCACGCTATGAAAAATTATGATATAGTTAAAATATTAAATGGTTACCCAAACTTAGGTGTTAGCATTAAAGCTTGAAAAAGTTGTGAATAACATGCCCACAACTTATGCCTTCATCTGTACGCGAAGGCGATAAGAAAATCATAATTTTTTTCTGCGTGTATCATAATTACGCAAATGCAAAATGCGACGCAAAGCGACATCAACCTGCTTTGTTGACAGCGCGCTTGCGACTGAGCTCATTTTTACGCTCCCAACACTGACTTCGGCCGGTGTTCGGTTGGCGTCGGCTTGTGTCTGTGTGAAACGTTAAATTCACGATGGGTAAATGGGTACGCTGTGGACACCCCGGCTTTAATACTACACCATCTGTAACTCACAACTATTATCCATATGAACTTGTTTTTGGTAAATCTAGCAATTTACCAACAGACTTTAATAATAAGGATAGAATAGATCCATTATACAATGTAGAAGACTATGCTAAAGAAGATAAATATAGATTAGAAATAGCTTATAAAAGAGCTAGAATAATGCTAGAAAAGCATAAGGTTACAAATAAGGAATTTTATGATAGAAAAGTAAATAACTTTGAATTAAAAATAGGAGATAATGTATTATTAAGGAATGAAACTGGCCATAAATTGGAGCCAGTATATTTAGGTCCTTATAAGGTAATAAACATAGAAGATAGAAATAACATTAAAATAGATGTAGGAAAAAAGAAACCCCAAATACTAAATAAGGACAGATTAAAAATATTCCAAAATTAGTTTAGCTCGAGCATAGGACACACAATATTTTTAGGCCTGATCAGCCACAAGATAAATACAAGCATATAATTACAAAAACATAATTACAAACACATAAATTATTTTATTAAATAAATAAATATTGTTATAAAACAAAAGTAACAATAGTGTACTACATTTCAGGTACAACAAAAGAAAGAAAGGTATATGCACATATACATATATAATAAGAATATATGACATACAAATTTTTTTTATCCTATTCAAAATCTTTTCATAATTAATTATAGATAAAAAAAAAAAATGTTTAAAAAAAAGCTTTAATAAAATAAGAAAATTCCTTTTTAACAAAAAAAAAACAAAACAAAATATATAACAATATAAATTTTCTTTTTATTACACACACTCATTAATCATTCATCAAGACCCCATTAAGTTAATCAATACAAATTATGCACATATTTAAGTAAATTGAACAACTTCATTATATTACGTTATTCTTCTAAAAGGGGAGGTGTAGTGAGTATATGCATATAAAGAACACCCTATATAATAACTAGCTATATATCACAAGTATGTGACACTTTACGACAACAAATACTAAAGACCAAAGCGCAGAGCCATGAGTTTATTGACTCAGGCTCATATTACGCAGCGCGGACCGCTAGCACGCTAGCCGGCCGGTTAGCTGACGGCGCATATCCCACGCTACGCTTATGTAGCGCATACCAATAGTATGCATGCATATACATATGCATAACAATGTATGCATATATCACTCACACTCTCTCTCAAATATGCTCTGCTGCGCCACAACATATTTATAATAACATACATACATTATATACCTTAAGACTTCGAAACGGACTTGGTCCGAAATAAAGAACATTCAGAACATATAAATCAATGAGAACAGACGTTCCTCTGGTCACAGTTATTAAACTTTACATTACTATTAATTAATTTTCAACCTGTTTTCTTTTAACTTAACTTTAATTCTAAGAATATTAATAACTCAAATTGATGGTTTTGGCGCTCCTTGCCTTACATACTAATAACGAAATTATAATGTTGAAAAATGATAATAATACAATAATACACTAAAAATGTAAAGGCGCTTCTTGCGGTCTAAAAAATACAATACAACTACGCTCCTTGCGTCGAATCAATTTAAGACGGGGTTATGCATCTTGGGGTTGTTTTTGTGGGGAAGCCTGCTCCGGCCAACTTTACACCCCCCCTTTCTTCGGTAGTGTGACAGTTACCCGGCCGCTAGCGGTGGTTGTGCCACCGTAGAACTCTCCATTGGCCGTCACCTTAAACGTGGAACGGCGGCCTCGTGTTCCCCTCTTCAATTCTGCAGCGATTCTCTCAACAGCTGCCTCCGTCAGCCCGTCCTCCTCCGGGAAGACTCCCCAGTTTGCCGGGCATACTGCCCACTTCACCGGCGTCGATTCCGGCTTCTTCCGAGTCGGTTCGGCAACCTCGGCAGGCTTTTCTTCTGCCAGTACCGCTTCCAACCCTTCCTCCCATAGGTTCACCACGTCGTCGGTTGGCCGGTCTAAGTCGCTGGCTCCACCCATGTTGGCCTCGTCGTCCTCGCCGCCCGTTCCACCTGTGGGTACTATAACTGCCGGTGCATCCCTCCCCGGTGCATTTTCGCTGTTCCCCTCGTTTATCCGCGCCTGTAGTGGGTTTGAAGATCACAGCTGGGTCGTTGCACCTTGCGACCCTGCGCTGTGGGTGGTTACGTTCAAACCCTGCTTCAAATCTTAATACGTTAGATACTAATTAAATGCTATCTTAAATTCACAACTTTGTAATACCAATAATAATACAAGTAATGGTTGCGCTTCTTGCGGCTTTCTATAATTATTTCTAATACAATTATAACTAAACTATATCGAAAGCGCCTTGTGGGGAGGCCTATTTGGGCCCTACCTCACAGCCCCCCCTTTCTTTGGGAGCGTGATGGTTACCCTCCAGTTGCCGTATGCCATCACGCTGGTCGCACAGCCCACACCTTGGGCGGTATAACCTGCTTTTTCGGCGGTGGCTACTGCGGGTTGGCTGGCTCCTCCTCGTTCATCACTGCTGCTGGTAGTACCTCGGCGTGAGTTACCCCTTCCAGGATTCCCTCGGTGGATTTCGCATCAGCTTCCTCACCGTCTCCGCCCGTTTCCTCTGCGGGTATCACCTCGGCAGGCGCTATACCCTCCAGAACCCCCTCGATGGGTACTTCCTCAATTGCGGGGTGGCTGGGTGGCGATGTGACTACTTCGCGTAAGGGCGTGGTGGTCGGGGGTGACTCTAACTCGCCGCTCTCCTTCGCTTCATTCTTCGCACGCGATCGCAAGTTCTCCTCGTCACTGCTGATTATTATTGGCATGCTCATCGTAAGGTATTCTGCGAATTGAAAAACGATTAGTATTTCTCAACAACTAGTTAGGGGAATTAAAAAGCAGAATGTTAGTCATTCTCCAACACAGAAATTCCCGGCCGCCACTCTCTTCACCTGAGCTTGTAGTCGCTTCGTCTGGTCGGCGTATTTTCCCTTATGCTGATCCAGTACTCGCGAGCTGGTCCCGACTTTAACCCTTTCTGGAAAACTGGTTCCAGATCCACTGGCCACTCCAGTTCCTTTGTGGCGACACTCTTCAACTGTATTTTTGCGGGGCCGGGTATAACGCACCCTCCTACCTCGCCGAACAGTTGCTCCTTGACGCTCGGCAACGCGTCCATGCTGGCTCCTTGGATCGTTCCTACGGCGATACCCGGCTGAGGTGCCCCCAGGACATTCTCTTTTTGCCTTTGTCTCCCGTAGTCCTCTGATCGTTCCGCAGCTGGCTCACGTTCCGCGTGGATCCGGTCTACCATCATCTCTGGTACCTCTACAACTTCGAGTATCACTCCCACGGCGATATCCGACTGAGGTGCCCCCAGGACATCCTCCTTCTTTCTCTGTTCCGCGAAGTTCTTTAGTCGTGCCGCAACCGGCTTATGTTCCCTGTGAACACTGTTGACTACTCTATTCGGCACCTCTTTAGCTTCAAGTGTTAGCCTAGCTTCCCCGCATTGTATGGTCGTCCCCACCCGGTACAAGAAATTTATTCCTAGTATTATGTTGTCTAGCATCGAAGGCATCACGAGCATATCCATCGTGACCTCTGCCTTCGCTAGACAAACCTTCACCCTCAATAGCTTTCTTACCTCTAAGGTCGAACCATCAGCTAAGCGAATTTTTGCATTGACCGCCAACGTCTCACATCCGTTGGTTACTGTGCGGGAAAATTCCTCGCTAACGAAGCTCCTAGTCACCCCTGTGTCTACCGTCGCTGTCGCTACCTGGTCCCTGACTCTTACGGTAGCGACTAGCCGCCCGTCTTTAACTCTCAGGGGATACTCTAACTTCGGGACTGGTTCGCGTTGGCCCCTATCGGATCCCGTCCCAGATAGTGCCACTGACCGTTTCCCGCCCTCAACTTCTGACAACACTCGTTACTATTCACGCCATTGGTACCGCACTGGCTACAAAACTGCATTCGCGTACTAAGACACTCCCTGGCAAAGTGCCCCTTCTGCGAACAATTGTAGAAAACCCTTTTCCCGTCCGGAGCCCTAGGCTGCTTTTGGCTGACCCGAAACATTGACGCTTGGTCCTGGCTGTGGCTGAGTCCGGAAAGGGTTGAAAAGTTTGGCGGGAGCTACCTCGCCGCCTAATCCGTCCGAACACCAATTGGCCTCTGTCCGACCACGGACTGTACATTCGCGGCTTTGATTTACTATATCTTCATACTCGGCGGCCACTTGCACCAGCTGCGCCAGAGTTGAGAAATCATTCCCGGGGATGTACAATCGGTATTCCGGTGCCAAATTCTCATATACCCTATGTAGCTCCTGTTCTAACCTGTAAACCGCATGGTGCATCATACCCCTAAGCTAGAGCAAATATTCCTTAAACGGCTTGTTGTCACGCTGCCGTCGTGCACGTATACCGTCCTCCAACCTGTCGAAATACTGTGGGGGTAGGAAGAACTCCAAGAATTCGGTCCTAAATACCGTCCACGTCACATCTCTTAGCCTGCTTACCGTTAACCACCTTGCTGCACTACCCGTCAGAGCTATTCCTATTGCCCGTGGCAAGGTACAACCATCGAAACGGATACCCCACTTCCGCACTAGTTCTGGGACGACCATCACGTACCTATGGGCACCACCACTATCGATGAGAGGGTAGTTCGCCTGTCTCACTACAGGCGGATTTACTCGATTATCAGGGACAAAAGTTGTTTGGCGCGAGGTGTAATCGGTGTGACTGGCGCCACTGGGAGGCGAGAGCAAGTTTCCCGTGACACTCACCCGTACCGAAGGGATTGCCACATCGGATTCCGACTTCTGTCGGGGTCGGTTTCCTCCGACAGAGGTGGTGGTCAGGACAGGTGACACTGGGATCTTTGCAAACCGTAACTCCCATTCCGCCAGTCGGGTCCATACCTCGGTGGTGTGACCACCTCGTCTTATAAATGTACATACCAGCCTCCGGTAGTCAGTTACCGTGGCACACTTATCCAATCCAAAATCCCGGGCGATGATTTCCAGATCCTCCTTATGGCAGTGGTAGACCCATTGTACGCCCACGCCAGGGTTGTTGCTGTCTCCGGCCTCCATTCCGGCGGGCTCATTCATCGCAGGTTTCTCCATTAATTTCCACTTTAAAAATAATGCGCGAACAAACAAAAAAGAATAATCAGTCTAATAAACTTAAAAAAAAAACCCCGTTTCGGACCGAAACTATGTCCCACTATGCGACCGAAATCAAAATATTCTCTTAATCCGGTATTGTTTACCGCGACTCTCGATTTATTAAGTTAAAAAAATTTTTTTGTTATAATATTATCGCCTTTGTCCCACTGTACCAAGACAAAAAAAGAATTTCACTTCACTATTTTATTTTTTTCCCTCAGTTTCGCACACTTCGTCCCACTGTGCTCCCTGTATACACGCACAGTTGGACTTCCCATTTAAACAAGAATCAAAAATTAACACACAAAAATAACGGCGACACAAATTTTTTTTCCCACTGTACACTCCGCGATCGATGCCCACTGTTCGGCGACTTAACGTTAACTCGGTTTTGGATAAACACGGTGGGACACCGCCACAAAAAAAAATATTCACTTTTCGCGGTACTCGTCACACGTACTCACACACACGGTACTCACACGTGTACCGACGACCCGGCACGCTGGCAACACCGCTATGCCATCGGCTCGCCCACTTTGCTGACACTTTCGTTGTGCCGGCAGATGTTCGCTACCACAACCGCACCGAACGCGAACCGTTATGTTGATCGGTGTATCCGTTTCCACCGACAACTTCCTTGCGGCGCAAATACTTCTAAGTCGCGCAGCCTCGAACGCGAACTGTTACACTTATTGGTGCGTTCTTTGCGCCGTCACCTTCACCGCTCTGCGACAGACTCGACCGGTACCGATCCCGTTCGTTCTCGGTGCACACGACGATTGGCCACCGTTTTACATACGTTTATGTAAAACAGTGTATCAGCGGGTATACACGACACATAATTTTTATTCTTTTTATTAAAAAAAATTTTCCCTTTCACTTGTTGGTGGTGTTACTGGGGCACACCACACCTACACGCTTTTCGTCCCTGCTCGGGCGCCACTTTTAAAGTAGTGATTTGGCCGGGGTATGCTACTCAGTCCGGCCAGGTCTAACTTACAAGAATACTTGTATTTGTTAGAGACAATAAAAAAAACAAGAAACACCGAGGGATCGCACACTAGATCGCGGTACTACCTGCGATCACTTCTTTATTGCTTCACTGGATTGTTTCTATATAAATACACGTATAAGCGCATATATATCTTACGTATCTTTACTCTCTACTTTTATCCTCGCACGTGTTCACTATTCTCTAACTCGCTTACTCTCTTTTACGCTTATTCGAAAACGACCGCGCGCGTCTGTTCTCATCTAACTCCATTTCGCAACTGCCGAGTCGGTCGCGCTCCAGCCTCGGCCCGAGCTGCATTTTCGCTGTTCCCCACGTTTATCCGCGCCTGTAGTGGGTTTGAAGATCACAGCTGGGTCGCTGCACCTTGCGACCCTGCGCTTTGGGCGGTTACGTTCAATCCCTGCTTCAAATCTTAATACGTTAGATACTAATTAAATGCTATCTTAAATTAACAACTTTGTAATACCAATAATAATACAAGTAATGGTTGCGCTTCTTGCGGCTTTCTCTAATTATTTCTAATACAATTATAATTAAACTATATCGACAGCGCCTTGTAGGGAGGCCTATCTGGGGCCTACCCCACACATAAAGATCGCCGAAATCTACACATACGGGGCGCAGTGTGCAGTAAGACCTTGTGTGGCCGTATTCTTGGCAGTTCAAGCGTTGTACCGGGCCGTTGCGTTTATGGCTCTTCTACGGTGATTCTGCGGTGGAGTAGAAACTGAAGCTTGTAGATGGGGTGCACCTCATATTTTTTACTTATCTGCGTTTCTGGCTCAAGTTCAACTTTGAAGAGTGGTTGTGGCTGTCTGTTCTTGTTTAAAATATTAAAAACTTTTTTAACGCAGAATCCTTTCTCATTTAGCGCCTCATGGATTTCATTTGGCGTGACATCAGACTCTATGCATTTCAGTACAGCTTGCAGGCCCCTGCTGACAAATTGACAAGACTCTAAAGTTGTCTTCGGTTTTTGTCTGAAATTTAATTTCCTGGATGTTACCCCTCATTAGGGGAATGATGTGGAAACTGTCCAACAACTTTGTTAACAAAAGCGCTGGAGCTTTTCTCACGTACAAATATAGGGGGTGGCTTTAGCTTTTTCTTGTCGGCATCAACTGATTCTGGCGGCAGATCATCAGCGTTATCTGCTAGTATTTCAAATCTGTTTATGTTGTTAGTTAGTTCGCCGGAGTTGCCACGAGTAATTTTAGCTTTGTTTGTGTAGTTTTGGGGGCTTAGTTTTCGCTTAATGAGGATGTAGCGATCCATGACTGTCTGCATGGCCGGCTCTGCATTTGCTTTGGCTGCGGAGTTTTTTGCTGACGGCGCAGCAGTCGTTGCATTTGCAGAGCGGGCATTCGGCACCGGTGCAATTGTTGTTGCAGTAACTGTTTTGGCGGCCGTCGGAGACAAAACAGACGGAGAGCGTGATTGAACTCTGTCGTGCGAAAGTTCGTTTGTCGCGTTTGGAGTGGTCGGCCGCACGAGGTCGGATTTCGTACGAACGTACACTGTCGCGCGCTGCTCGCTCGCTCTCAACTTCTTTCGAGACACACGCAACGTACATATTGTAGTAGGAGTTTGTTATTATACTACTCCGAAAAGAATTACTTTTATGTAGTCTGCCCAAACATAATAACCTTATCCCACGATCTGGAACCACTGTTCTTATGTAAGGGTTTATTCGATAAGCAGTAGAACTGAGCTGTCGGTCTTCTCGATACAGCCTCGCCTGGGAAAGGGAATCGGATTTTTGTGCATTATGCTACGCTCTGTGGATGGGATGGGGTCGTGGGCTTCCTATCCCTTATGTTCCTATGGCACACTTACGACACAAAATAAAGTTTAAGTGCACATGATACTGATACTACTCTAAAAGTCTACAACAATATAATCAAAAGTAAATAATAAGATCGGTCGGATTAGTTATGCAGCATAGCCAATGCAAAAGTTGTATGAACTTGATGTTGTTGTTCATACGCTCTCTATACCCTCCCTGCCTTGGCAATTTGTGAGCGAAATAAAAATTGCCCCTAATATGTTTACACTTGATATTCCTTCATTTAAGAATTCAATAGATATTTTATACAATTTTTAGGCTTCATTACGCTATTGACGCCTTTTAGAAAGTTTTACACATTTTCAGACATTTAAATAACTTTCTTAGTAATTTGTTTTAAATCGAAAATATAAAGATAGACCTGGCAAAATCATTTTTATGATGGCCATACGATGTTTTATAAGCATGTACGAGAAATCACACTGTTTTTACTTTTTGTTGTTTACTCACAAGTACAAATCCATCGATGTACCAAAGAACTGCTGCGGCTGTTGAATTAAATGTTGAATTAATGCATGTATAATCGTGTGGTCAATCACATAAATAGGGTTCCTGCCAAATAGTTCGATTAACAAGTTTTCACAATTGCAAATTAATAACTAATACTGTAATTTATATATATTTTTATATTAAGCCGAATTTTCATAAATGTTTTTGCGCATGACGGCGATACTAACTTCCAATGCAAGTATAAATCACAAAGCAATTCGCAATTGCGGAACAAAGAAGAGCAGTGCAACTCCGCGTTACTCTCACTTCCAATCCTCTCTCATCTGGTCATGTATAACTGTTTCAGCCAACGCTGTCAAAACTGTGCATAGTGGGACGAATAACACATGAGGTCTGCCAGTTTCAGGGTTATGTTACAACTTCTATATCGAAATCGTGCAGCAAAGTATCACAATCCCAAACCTCCGAAGCAGATCCTTGATTTGGTCGCTAAGTTGAAAGAACAATAAAGAATGCCCTTGTGCCACTGTACCATGTACTTCGCACCAGTGTAGATTTGCAGCGGTCGACGGCTATGTGTGTGTGTATGTGAACAAAACGCGCACAGCGCGTGAAGCGCTAGCCGTCGACACTTAAATGCTGTCTTTGCTGAGGAAATAAACGCAATGATTTAGAAAGATGCACTTACTAATTTTAAGTAAAATATCACTTTTTCCAATAATAAACTTCTGCACAATTATTCGGGATGCTGACTGTCTAGCCAGAGTCGGGTTATATATAATATTCACAAATTAGCGGTCTTAAAAGCAGCACTGTACTTTTATATAGGTATAGACAAATCACGTGTTTTCTTTTTGTATAAATTTTAAAACAACTTGCACAAGTCTTGACTCTTTAAACGATGAGACAGAAAAGATCGACAGCTCAGAACGTTTTGTCTTATACAGCATGGCTTGGTCACAGCAATGAGCTTTCAAACGGTGTAATTCAAATGCTGAACAGCAAGAGAGCGTTACAAAGAGCGAACCAAGATATGCTTACACAAAAGAACGGGATTAAAAGCTGCGAGCGAGATTCGCTGACAATGACAATGGGACTTATTGGTCTTTTCCATGGAAAAAATATGTTACTATTTTGCTCAGTACTAATATGTATACTAGATTTAATCGCACCATTTTTTTCATTTAATTTATGATCCCAACAAGTATGATCATTTCCAATGTATGCACGTATTGCTGCTAACATCGATCTATTCAGTCGCTCGGAGAGTATATGGCTGTGCATACATGTTTAACAGAAAATCAGGTAAGAAATGCTTCAAAATATCCTGATCGAAACTGAGAGCCGTTATCTGTTAAAAAAGATTCAGGTACACCAAATGTGAGGAAAATAGAACTTTCAAGAAAATCACAAATTTTCGGTGAAGTAAAACGCTTTAACGGACAAAGAAAATTAAATTTTGTACAGTGATCGACAACTATCAATAATCCAATGTTTCCTGATTTAGATCGCGGATATGGTCCTAGCAAATCTAAATATAACCGTTGAAATGGTCTGTCAGAAACAACGGGCCTACCCATAGGTGGTCTTAATACAACATTCGGACACTTGGTTTGTTTACAGATTGAACAATTCTTGATATACCATTCGTGCCCAAAATAAATATCGTTTCAGTTTATCAATTGTTTTACCCATACCGCAGTGCGAAGTACTTGGAGAGTCATGAGCCTGCTGCAAGACATTAGTAACAATTCCTGACGGTACCCATAACTTCCATGATTCTGACTCTTGATCTGTGTTTCCTGTTGCCATTTCTGTTCGCTTATAAACAAAGCCATTAGAAATTTAAGATCAGGCAATTGTCATTGATTTTTCTTAACGCGATCAATTAAATTCAAATACCCAGGACTACGAAAATGTTCAGAAGATAAATCAATGATAGGTCCGGTTTGCGCAAACTCTTCGATTGCTGGATCGTTTTGTCTGGACAAAGTGTCCGCGACAACATTCAGAGACCCTCTTCTGTGTTCAATTTTAAATACGAAACCTTGCAATTGAATAGCCCATCGTGCTAACCGACCTGACAAGTCCTTTTGACGCATGATCCATTGCAATGCTGCATGATCGGTCACAACAAAAAAGTCTTGGCCTTTATGCCCTTTATGACGGCTAAGCATTCTAATTCCGTGACGGAATAATTCCTTTGAGCCTTAGAAAGATTTACCGACATAAATGCGATTGGCATTTGTACACCTTGGTCATTTTTTTGTGACAGCACGCATCCAAGTCCATATGAGCTTTTATCACAAAGCAATGATTAGAAAAGTGATTTAAAAGCAGTTTTATTTTTCTTCAGACACTCAGTTAACGGAAAACTCAAGACGGCGTAATTGTCGACAAATCGACGGTACCAACCAGTTAATCCTAGAAAACGCCTAAGCTGACTGTAATTGGAACGGGAAAATCGTTTATTGCTTGAATTTTAAATTGATCTGTTTTTATTTGGTCATCTCGAATTATAAAACCGAGATATTTTATCTCTTTCATGCAGAATTTAGACTTGCTCACATTAATAGTTATATTAGCCTTGTGAAGAAAAAGTGCAATCTCCTGCAGTAACAACAAATGGGATTCGAAATCGTCCGAAAGTACTAGAAGGTTATCAAGATAGACAAAAACTCAATTTCGAAGATGAGATGGAACCACATGATCCATTAACCTACACATTGCTTGCGGTGCGTTTGTTAAGCCGAATGGCATCACCTTGTATTGATACAATGGCCTATTAGGTATTGTGAAAGCAGTGTATTGGCGTGACTGTTCAACTAAAGGAATTTGCCAAAAAGCATGCTTTATGGTTTTTACCTTCAATCTGAATTTCAATGCATAATCTATTATCAGATTTGAAAAACACTGACGAAACTAGTCTCTTAAGCGTGCTTATGACGTTTTTCCAAAATGCTCTCAAGCGTATTGTAGCGCGCTTGGGTTTGCTTATAAATGCTAAGGTTTGCTGATCTTCAAAAATTCTATCTCTGACTTTTATGTAATTTTCATATCTCACATGAAATGGTATGATTTCCTTATTAACTACTAATTTGGGTGACGATAAGCTTGACTGTGGAAAGGAGTTTAGTTCACTCTCCGTTTTAGTAGAGCTCTCGTTTTGTAAGTTATTGGATGCGCTTAATTGGTAGAGGTCTGCGCATCCTTTAGCCGGTTTACCGAAGGATTACACTTGACACACCGTGGCTTATATACATCT
This sequence comes from Scaptomyza hsui, assembly GCA_018152825.1. Taxonomy (NCBI): domain Eukaryota; kingdom Metazoa; phylum Arthropoda; class Insecta; order Diptera; family Drosophilidae; genus Scaptomyza; species Scaptomyza hsui. Next base: position 748,634 of record JAECXO010000070.1, read on the forward strand.
TTAGTACCACAGCCGTAACAAAATACTCTGCGTACTTCAAAACAGTCGTCGTATCTGTGACCAACCTTGTCACAATTCCAACACACTATTTTATTTTACATATGTATATTACGACGACAGTTAAACGGAGTTTTATTTGACGAGTGTCGACTTCTGATGTTTCTGTACTTTTTCATGTAGAACATCGAGAGTACGAATACGCAAATGCAATAATTCATGTCTAAGTGGAGTTTTTGAATTATCAATTAAAAGCTGAACTAATTCTGATTCGGATATCGAGCGTAAAAGCCTATTGGTTAAATATGCCTACCTGATAGACATCGAACGACTCCATTTCGCCTTGACGACGCTTCGCAATCTTTCTCCAAATGTCCACATCGCTATCCATATCATCATATTTATCACGAAAAGCGGAACAAAAAGTTTCCCAATTAAAGTGTGGGTGCTTGCGATGAAAGTGCCAAAGCCAATCGGACGCTTTATCTGCTAAAAGCAAATGTAAATGGTCGCAAATTATTTGAAATTTACCACGCAGTGTTTGAGCTGTGTGCACATAACTTGAAATTTCATTAGGACTTATAGGTGAAGTTGGTATTTCCTATCGGACAGAATGTCTAGGAATACTATTTCCATTAACTGAACCCGCTATTTGCTTACTTCTGCAATCCTCTCTTGGATATAGCTCCCCTACCTCTTTCACGTGCTGAACGCTCGGTTCTATGATTCGTATAAGGTAAATCTAAAGAATCAAAATCTAAGCTACTAGCGTTTTGAATGTTGCGCGCATCTGCTTCCGACATTTCAACAGCTAGACTCGGATTGCTAAACGGCTCAGCTGTGCATATTACATGACAGGTTGAATTTCTCAAATAGACAATTGCTATGAAACTCATGATTGCAAGAAGTTGTTACCGCAATCTGGTTTGTTGTTATGTTATCGTTACACATTCCGCATATTTTAGCCTGCTCCAGTTCTGGAGTAGTCCGGTTTTCAGTGATGCTGTGTTGTAATGGCATCATATATAATTAAGGTTTTTACTAATTAAAAAAAGATCGTCATTTTCCATACATAATGGGAGAATATCGGTAAGTGTTTAAAGCATTTGGCTTCTGCATACTAAACTATTTAAAAGAATGTGGCTATTGTGTAGTCTAACTCTAAAGTCCTATTCGTACTGGACAAGACCTCAAATTTCCATCTAAGACTTGCTTTTCACAGCAACCACAAAACAATTTAATTGACTAATGAATTGAGATGGCGAAAGAATTGAAGTCCTATTAAAGTCGACCTATCCAAAATAATGAATAGCTATCGCAATTCTTTTAGTGGATCTACATGGCTTTGCCTACTCAAACAACAAATAAATATAAGGAATTAATTAATTTGAACTGTTTGTCTCACGACTAAGTTTGTGAATAATCTCCTCTGGTAGATCAAACCAAAAACATGATTCGCATCTCGATTCCTAGAATTGAAATAATCACATACCAAACCATAAGAAAATCAATACAGTTCTGTAAACAAAAGTTGTGTAAGGATGGTTAAACAGAGCTGGATATTGTGTGGTCCTCAAGGCAAAAATGTATAATTTTTGATTAGTTACTCAGCATAGTCTTTTCTCATTAGACTTAAATATTTATATCATAGACATTTTGACCTTGATTTAGCTACTTTCTTTTGAGTAATATCCACTTACTAGATGTTAAGTTTTATGTAAGAGGTGTTTGGTTTTTTACTACCCAGAAAGGCCACGTGAGTTGGTCGCCAATTATTGTTGTGTAGTAGGAGTTTGTTATTATAATACCCCGAAAGGAATTACTTTTATGTAGTCTGCCCCAACATAATAGCCTAGTCCCACGATCTGGAATCACTGTTCTTATGTAAGGGTTTATTCGATAAGCAGTAGAACTGAGCTGTCGGTCTTCTCGTTACAGCCTCACCTGGGAGAGGAAATCTGGTTTTGTGCATTAAGCTACGCTCTGTGGATGGCTCGGCGGACACTTACGAAACAAAATAAAGTTTAAGTGCACATGATACTGATACTACTCTAAAAGTCTACAACAATATAATCAAAAGTAAATAATAAGATCGGTCGGATTAGTTATGCAGCATAGCCAATGCAAAAGTTGTATGAACTTGATGTTGTTGTTCATATGCTCTCTAGCGAAATAAAAATTGCTCCTAATTTGTTTACACTTGATATTCCATCAATTTTCATTATACGCAATCAATAGATATTTTATACAATTTTTAGGCATCATTACGTTATTCACGCCTTTTAGATAGTTTTACACAATTTCAGATATTGTGTTTAAATACCTTTCTTTGTAATTTGTTTTAAATCGAAAATATAAAGATATACCTGGCAAAATCAATTTTAAGATAGCCAAACGATATTTTATAAGCATGTACGAGAAATCACACTGTTTTTACTTTTTGTTGTTTACTCACAAGTTCAAATCCATCGCTGAGTCCGTTGGTACCAAAGAATTGCTGCGGCTGTTGAATTAAATGTTGAATTTATGCATGTATAATCGTGTGGTCAATCACATGAAAAGGATTCCTGCCAAATAGTTCGATTAACAAGTTTTCACAATTGCAAATTAATAACTAATACTGTAATTTATATATATTTTTATATTAAACCGAATTTTTCATAAATGTTGTTGCGCAAAGCAATTCGCAATTGCGGAATAAAGAAGAGCAGGGCAACTCCGGGTTATTCTCCCTTCCAATCCTCTCTCATCTGGTCATGTATAACTGTTTCAGCCAACGCTGTCAAAACTGTGCACAGTGGGACGAATAACACATGAGGTCTGCCAGTTTCAGGGTTATGTTACAACTCCTATATCGAAATTGTGCAGCAATCCCAAATATTTCCACTGCTCCGTTTTCGTAAATTTTAACAGTAGCTGACGAAAGCTGTTTCCATTGCTCTGTTACTGAACCTCCGTAAATAAATTAGCTGATCGGATTGTTTTGCTTTGTATTTTCTGCAAAAAAGTGAGAAAAACTAACCGAAATTGTACATTGTAAATAAGTAACAGCGTGTTGCCAACTTTTAAGGCTTATTTTTAATGTCTACAAGCATTTTTGCTTGCATTGCAGACGCAGTACAAGTTCATTTTCGTATATACGTGGGAGTTATTCTGAACTGCCCCAAGTGCAACAAAATTATCCGCTTACAGTTTTAAAAGCAATCCTTTGAACCTTGGCTCCCAGTTCGATCGTTTCCTACAATATTTCATCAAAAAACAAAATTTTTAATTCAATTTTGAATATTACTATATATTGCGCCTACATATTCACAATTTCTGCTATTCGCAATCATCTGTTTTCCGACTGTTACATTAAAAGAGCCCATTAACAGCGATGTTTTATCGAATAAGTGTTCAAATGAACCAGTTCCTCTTCAGTTATTCTTCAGTAAATATTTACGGTCAGTTTTACTTCAGTCAATTCCTTACGGGATAATACATGCAAACTGAACCTCAGTTACTGTTAACTAACATAACTGAGAATAACTGAGCAGTGGAAATACGCTATAAGTCTTAAATGTTGTCTTTGCTGAGGAAATAAACGCAATGGTTTAGAAAGATGCACTTACTAATTTTTAGTAGAATTTCACTTTTTCCAATAATAAACTTCTGCACAATTATTCGGGCTGCTGACTGTTTAGCCAGAGTCTGGTTATATATAATATTCACAAATTAGCGGTCTTAAAAGCAGCACTGTACTTTTATATAGGTATAGACAAATCACGTGTTTTCTTTTTGTATAAATTTCAAAACAACTTGCACACGTCTTTACTCTTTAAACGATGAGACAGAAAAGATCGACAGCTCAGAACGTTTTGTCTTATGCAGCGTAGCTTGGTACAGCAATGAGCTTTCAAACGGTGTAATTCCAATGTTGAACAGCAAGAGAGCGTAACAAAGAGTGAACCAAGATATGCTTACACAAAAGCAGGGGTGTCCACAGCGTACCCATTTACCCATCGTGAATTTAACGTTTCACACAGACACAAGCCGACGCCAACCGAACACCGGCCGAATCTAGTGTTGGGAGGGTAAAAATGAGCTCAGTCGCAAGCGCGCTATCAATAAAGCAAGTTCGTTCACATATGCACGCATACATACACGCGACTTGAGCTCCAGCCCAAGTCCGTTGTGTTGCTTACAGCAGAGCAAGAAATAGAATGACGTTGCGCTTTTGCGCGGCCAGCTCTGTCTGTTAAGTTTTCGACTCTTCTTCTTCCTGGATCGGAAGTTTCACATTTTGACGGCAATAAGATTACAGTCGATTTAAGGTCTCTATGAATTCTATGCTCAGTGCTTTAAGTCAATTAAACAAAATTAATTGTGCTTGTTGGATCTATTGCGGTAAGATCTATATTATTGATATAACCGTCTTTCATGAAAGAAGATAAAATGTTTTTATAAAATTCTGACATAGTTTTGTAAAATAAAATGAACTACTGACTTGCCAGATTGAAATATAATGTTAAACTTATTAACTAAAGCAAGAATATAATCAAGAAAATGAAAATAGAGTTTTGCAATAGTGTTTTTGAGATTTATAAGAATATATTCGGCTGACAGATTTTTACTCACAAGCAAAGTTTCTACATATGCTACGTCGAGTATCTGCCCAAACGATGATTACGCACGGTTTCGTTCAGTTTTTGTTTTTAACGAATGCTTTTACGCCTTAAGCATCACATTCTTCTTGGAAGAATGCAATGAGGGCATCCCACTATTCAAGTAAGCGTGCAACACAAGCTTGAAAAGAGCATAGACGAATAAATGTAAACAGACTGGTAACCAGAATTGTTCATGTTAAGGCCCTGTAAACAAAAACGCAAGACCCAAACGCTTGTTCCCCTTCAACGAAACTTATCTGGTTTCGTTTTGACATTGGCTTCGTTGTTTATTTTTCGTTTGTGTTTGTGTATTGTTCTGCGCATACACACGGCACAGAGTATGTGTATGTATGAATTGACGCTCACAGCGTCAATGAACAGCGTATATTGCATTGAGATGTACTGAATTAAAATAAATTGCATAATGAAATTAATATTATGTTTATTGGCCTACGTTGTGTATTTTAATGCATGGTTTAAAGTGTAGTTTATTTTTACTAAAACGATAATTTGCCGGCAGCAAAGCCATTATTTTTTATTTTGTTGAATGTTTTGCTTTGCAGGCTGCACTTCTTCGACCTCGGGTTCAACACCGCGTTCCGACATTTGTTATAATATATATATATATTTTTATACTTTGATACCGAAGGTCTCATAGTATATTGGTTTTGTGCAATGTCCGTCATGGTGTCTGTCCGTCCGTCTGTCCGTCTGTATGAACGCAACTTTTTTCGACACCCGTAAAGCTAGAGACTTGAAACTTCGCAATTATGTTTGTCTACAGCCGGGTCAGATAAAGTGTCAAGATTGGGCTGCCACGCCTACTAGGAGGCTGGGAAATCGATCAAATCGATAACTGAAAACCGATAAAACCATATATTTCTCACATTCCTGCAGCTAAAATTACCAAATTTTGCACGAAGATAGGTAGTCACATCCCTAAATAAACTGCATCAAAATTTTGGATGCCACGCCCACTCCTTCCGCCCCCATCCTCCTTGCTCCTTGAAATTGGAAACGCCTACAGTTTTCACAGTTTTTGGGCTAGGGCCACCAAATTTTGTGTCAAGATAGGTAGTAAAATTTTCCCAACAAACTGCATAAAAAATTTGGATGCCACGCCCACACCTTCCGCCCCCCACCTCCCGCCGCTGTTAAAACGGTTATGGGTGTATCTTCCACATTTTTTGAACTAGAGTCACCAACTTTGGTAGGAATATATATGGTGACATCTACAAAAGATCTGCATCAAAATTTTGGAGGCCACGCCCACCTCTGCCGCCCACCATTAAAAATTTGGAAATTTCGATATCTCTTACAGCTTTTAAGCTAGAGCCCCTAAATTCGGTAGAAAGATAGAAGGCAACATCTACCAAAGATCTGCATCAAAATTTTGGATGCCACGCCCACCCAAGCCACCCGCCTTAAATAATCGGAATCGGCTATATCTCTAACAGTTTTTGAGCTGGAGCCACCAAACTTTTAATGAATATAGATGGTGACAGTTAAAATCATTTGATTCAAAAATTTGGATGCCACACCCACCTTTGCGCCCACCATTTAAATTTGAAAGTTCAGTTATCTTCCACAGTTTTTAAGCTAAAGTCACCAAATTTGATAACATGATAGCTGGCGATGTTTACCACCCGGCCCACTCCTTTGCAAGCAAACTCCTTAAAATCCGTTCTTTTACTGGTATCAAAGTATTCCGCAGTCGGTTGCGTCCGACTGCAACGTTTTCACTTGTTTTTTTCTGACTTTTAAGTCCTCCTAGAAAAAGAATGTAAATTCTCATGTTTCGCACTTGTTTGCACTTAGTTTCAATGTTTATATGGATTAAACAATTTAAAGTTAGTAAAAAAAAATAATATCAATATTATCTGTAGGGTTTTAGTTTTAAGCACAAAAGTCACAAAAAAGCATTATGCACTTATTCTAAAGCGCGTAAGCTTTTGTTTTTGATTTGATTTCCTTTTTTGTGTCAAATTACATCGAACACAAAATAACACCAGCCTCAAGTCATCCACCTGCAAGAGCGGTCGTGGCGCAGTGGGCTAGATGCTTGTTGGTAAAAAATTTTTATGACCCGAGTTCAAACCCCAGTCAAATTAATCAAATTTTTTTTCTTTCATTTTTTTTGCATTTTATTTTGAAATATATAGTACATACGTGTTTTATGTTCAAATATTATAATATTAAATACAATTATTTATTTTAAAATAAAAACGGCGGCTGACTTTCAAAGCGTAGTCTGGCCCGTCTTTGTGTGTATGCATGGTGTTGTAGACACCTAGGCGAAGAAAACGCACGAAACGTAGCCAAGTTCAGGCTCGTGTTTGTTTGTATGCATGTGTAATACACATAGTGAATGTGGACAGCAAGAATAAGAAAACGCAACAAGGCAGCTAAAGTAGCAGTTGCTGACATTTAAAACTGCACAGGTTTAAAATACCCTATGTCATAATAATAAGTTATTGTCTATAAAACCACAAATATAAACTTAGGATAGAAAGGTTTCATTGACCATAAGATAAGTCATTTGAAAGCATAGTACGTATTTTAAATGTTTATTTTTTTATAATTTAAATTATAATAATGATATATATAATATTATTTATAATATTAGTTATAAGGTTAATAAGGTTGTTAATATTATTTTATATAATTTTTGGTAAAATATTTAAAAATATATAAAATTTTATATAAAAATATATATTATAAATAAAAAAAGGAAGAATTAAATTTCACATTAAGATATATAAATTACATTTAATTAGTTATAAGTGCCTTTCCTTATGGCCAAAACACATTTTAAAACAAGTAAGAAGGCTCTAGTCGAGATTTCCCGACTAGGAGATACCCCGAACCCTGTACATAACGCGTACAGTCATTGTCTGTATGCATCTGTGACTAAACTTCAATCTTCGATATCTCTGGTGTTTCTTAACCGATTTCGATTAATTTTTCAGAAAAGTTATATTGTTACCCATTATTTCAACCCCCATTTTTACATTTTCCAAATTCGAGAAATTTTTGTAATCGATCACATGTGTATATCGAAAATGGAAATAGTTATCGAAAATCGGAAACAAACTTGTACTGCCTAGGACTTAGATGAGCTTATGTTCAAAATCTGAAGTCTCTAGCTCTTATAGTCTCTGAGATCTACGCGTTCATACATACAGACGGACGGACGGACAGACGGACATGGCTATATCGACTCGGCTGTTGATGCTGATCAAGAATATAAATACTTTATAGGGTCGGAGATGCTTCCTTCTGCCTGCTACATACTTTTGCACAAAACCATTATACCCCTTTTACCCATTTTATGGGTTAGGGGTATAAAAAACTATAGGTTTTAAAATGGTAGTAGTTGTAATTCAAAAACACAAAAACATAATTTTTCTTCAAATTATTTGTATGTATTATTTATGCATTATTTTTGTATTTTATGGATGTTAAGATGTTTTTAAACGAATTTAAATTTTCTTATTTATGTTAAATTAATTAATAAGTTATCCAGTTCATTTTAATTATTATCGTTGCACAAGTATTTATCGTTTGTTCGAATACGGCTTAAATATTTTTCTGGCAAATTGTATGAGTGACAGCATGCTCCATGCCTGCGTAATCCATACCTGTAAAATTAGCAAATTAATATATGTAAAATATATAATTATGATTTTAATAAAAAAACAACCTTATGCTTAATATTGCGTTTAAGGTATTTAAGTACATTTTGTAACGCAATTTGGTTTTTACAATGTTCATTTGACTGAATACGCGTTCCACTTCCGCATTTGAGCATGGCAACGAAAGCATTTGGATGGCAAATAACGCAAGGGACTCAAAGGGATTTTTATTTCCTGCATCTTTATATGCGACAACCTCTGCCCAAAATTTGACTGTGTCATTTATGTACTCCCATTTAATAAGGTGATTCTTATCTATCTGCGATTTGAAGTCATCAATGTTTGAAATGTTAAAATATTGAAATATTTCATTAAAATCAAGTATGTTTTTGTTAGCTCGCAGAATGTTGTCTGCAGTAAATACTTCGATTTTTTTTTTAAGGTATTTAAATTATCGGGCAGTCTAAAATTTAAGAGCAGAATGTTATATACTACTGTGGGCAAAAAGTAAGGTGCATTTTCAATTTAAACTTCCCGGGCCTAACAATTCGGGCTAGTTCTTTTTTTCTTGAGTTGGCAGGACTGTTGATGACATCTGGGTAAAATTTCATGTCAATGTCATTATTAGAAATATATTTTCGCTTGTGTTTTCCACTCCGGACGACCATCGACGTCAACAGATGACCAACACGTCAATGAAGTGGAGGAATTAGTGCGCAAAAATCGTCCGTTGACTGTTAGAGACCTTACTGATCGGAATATCATAAGGATCTGTGAAAACCATTTTGAAAGACCATTTGGGCCTACGAAAAGTCAAGTCTCGTTTGGTACCGAAAGTTCTCAATTTCTTGCAAAAAAGCCATCGTGTTGATGTGTGTGAAACAATGCTTTTTGACTATCAGAACAAGCTCAAATGCATGATTACGGGAGATGAGACTTGGATTTATGCTTACGACCCTGAAACAACTGACCAATCAAGCGAATATCGTGCTTCTCGCACTTCTCTGCTCAATTAAATCAGATATTGTAAAAATCGAAAAATGCACTCTTGGTCGTTTGGAAAACACAAGCGAAAATATATTTCTGATAATGACATTGACATGAAATTTTACCCAGATGTCATCAACAGTCCTGCCAACTTAAGAAAAAAAGAAGTAGCCCGAATTGTTAGGCCCGCGAAGTTTAAATTGAAAATTCACCTTACTTTTTGCCCACAGTAGTACTTTGTAATTGAATGAAATCTATAGCACCATATGCGTACCTTTTACCAAGTTGCATTATTAATTCTTTAATTAAATCAATGCACACATTCCTTATTTCGGATGTTTGCTGTTGAAATTTCGATTCTTTAATTTTTTGCTTAAAAGCATATCCCAGCTAAAGGTCTTTAACTAAAATATCTGCAACACATGCTGGAATAATTTTCTCCTTAAGGCCCAATTTCTCAATGTCCAGTTAAACTTGGAATAAGTTAACTTCCCAATAACTTTTATGCCCGAGCTATACTGATTTGGTTTTCTCAAAGCCAAATTAACCTATCATCGGTATATCACTATCGCCGAATGGTGCTGTCAACCGTAACGTGGATTCAGCTGTTCTTTTAGATTTGTTTTTGCCTGTGACTCCTAAGCTGCTACATGTTGCACATCAAAATGTATATGTAATAACTTCCTATGAGCCCTGTTATAAACGGCAACGAGGGAAAAACATTTTAGTTGTTGAGGAGCATGTGTTTGTGGACCTTGAAGACTCAAATACGAGTTTTGAAAATTTGCTTCATAAAAAAAAAATAACGAATGCAAGTGTCAGCTCGGGTCAGCTGTTCGCCTTACGATGATTGTATTGATATTTATATATCTTTACTTAGCATCGGTATAAGTAGTAACCGGACCTCCATGCATCGGATAAGTGATTGCTAACCGAACATTGAGAAACTCAAGTTCGACTAAACATAGAATAAGTTGACTAACCGGACATTGAGAAATTGGGCCTAAGTGAGTTAATGGACGTAATTAATTCGTTGAGTTATTCGCATTGAAATAGCTTGTTGAGCCTTTGCATATCATTTAAGATTGGCATACAAAATTATAAATATACCATTTTCCACCGCTAGCAGCCAAAGCGAAATGAACCTTCAATTCACACCACTGATGCGAAACTCTGGACACCGCAGGCTCTATTGATAACCATCGGGTATCGCAAACTCGTGGAATTTTCAAGGGCGTCTGCAAGAATTAATTTAGTCAGTATAACCCATAAATGCAATGGCATATTAAACAATACAAGTGTTATTAAACAAACAACAATAATTAATCTACTAACCACAATTTATGACAAAGACGGAAATTAGATGTTAAGTCTTGTTTAACATTGTTTGGACGAACACGGTTTACAATTTAACTGCACACGTACCTGATTATTATTTAAGCGTTCATACATTTTTTTTATTTAGTTATTTTGTGTTTGTGAACTTTTTGAGAAACAGGAATATGTTTCTGATATTAAAAATGCCAAAGAGTCCGGCATACTTTTTTTTGCACGCCTGGTTCTTCTATTGGCTAATAATTTAAAAGCAACGGCATTTAAAAAAAACCGTGTGACAGTGGGACAAGGTTTCAAAGTTGATATTATTTTTTAATAGCACCTAGTTCATGAATTATCTCATAAAAGTCTTTGCTATTGTTATTTATTTAAAATTTAGCAAGCAATACCTAAATAAAACATTCCATTTCCTTATTGAATTACTTTTTATACCCCTAACCCATAAAATGGGTAAAAGGGTTATAATGGTTTTGTGCAAAAGTATGTAACAGGCAGAAGGAAGCATCTCCGACCCCATAAAGTATATATATTCTTGATCAGCATCAACAGCCGAGTCGATATAGCCATGTCCGTCTGTCCGTCCGTCTGTATGAACGCGTCGATCTCAGAGACTACAAGAGCTAGAGACTTCATATTTTGAATATAAGTTCTCCTATACCATGAGCGGAACAAGTTTGTTTCAAATTATCGATAACTATTCTAGTTTCCGATATACACATGGAATCGATTACAAAAAAATCTCGAATTTGAAAAATGTAAAAGTTGGGGTTGAAATAATGGATAACGATATAACTTTTCTGAAAATTTCATCGAAATCGGCTGAGAAACACCAGAGATATCGAAGATTGAAGTTTAGGTCACAGATGCATACAGACAATGACTGTGCGCGTTAAGTATAGGGTTCGGGGTATCTCCTAGACGGGAAATCTCGACTAGAGCCTTCTTACTTGTTTTTTCTGTGTTTGGCAGCAACCGCCCACTGTGCACTTCATTTAGTGTTTTCTTTAGGGTTACCAAACAACATAAAATTCACTCGTTTTGTTTATAATTTGTATGGCCTACATTTTCATAAGAAAATCGTTATACGGTGGCAACTCTTCAAAGGAAACCAATTACGTATTATAACGGGAACACACTCGGATGTCGCAATCTGGTCTCTATCATTCTTGGGTATGTTGTGCTCAGCGATTGCAGCAGCAAACATTAGCTCGGCCTTTTAACTGCGCCAGAAAGAGTGCTCTCCGGGTCTTTAAAATACAAATCAACCTTTTAAGAAAGATGAATTAAAATTATGAATGAAAAACTAATAAAAAGAACTTACTTTAGATTTTCCACAGAAAAATTTGTTTTTTTCTTTATGTTTTTGTGTAGCTGCATGTTGCTTCATTGAGGCCAGTCTGCTCATAATGTTGCATTGGCACGCCTTACAAAAGGCATCCATATTGTGTTCGCTTCTACTGATTTGCTAATTTAAGGCATCGCTAATTTTGTTTATTATGATTTATCAAACTAGTAAGAAGGCTCTAGTCGAGATTTCCCGACTAGGAGCTACCCCGAACCCTATACTTAACGCGTACAGTCATTGTCTGTATGCATCTGTGACCTAAACTTCAATCTTCTATATCTCTGGTGATTCTCAACCGATTTCGATGAAATTTTCAGAAAAGTTCGATCGTTTCACATTATTTCAATCCCTATTTTTACATTTTCCTAATTTTTATGTAATCGATTGCATGTGTATATCGGAAACCAGAATAGTTATCGATAATTTAAAACAAACTTGTTACGCTCATGGTATAGGAGAACTAATATTCAAAATCTGAAGTCTCTAGCTCTTGTAGTCTCTGATATCGACGCGTTCATACAGACGGACGGACGGACAGACGGACATGGCTATATCGATCAAGAATATATATACTTTATGGGGTCGGAGATGCTTCCTTCTGCCTGTTACATACTTTTGCACAAAACCTTTATAACCCTTTTACACATTTTATGGGTTAGGGGTATGAAAAGCAGTCAATTAAATTAAAGAGAATGCACGCGCGCTATTTTAGAGAATAGAAAATACCATGATATCCAAAAAAATACCCAAATCTACCAATATACCATAAATATACAAATGTGTGAAATCAGGTCCCAAAATATACCAAAATGTATATAAAATACCACGTTTGGTCACGCTGGTCTCGACTCACTCTTAGACCGCGTACACACTGTGCTTTTTTGAAGCATGCATTCTTGTTGATTTTCTTTTGAAAGTTGCTTCGAGTTGCAGCTCACTTCGACATGGTGCTTCTAGTTGCTGCTTCTTTTCGATAAAATTTTCGATTGACAAAGCATATGCCTAAGGTTATTATGATTATTATGCAGCTGGTATTGCATTAATAGCAATTCCAAGTTGGTGTTCGTGCATATATTTTATTTCATGCCTTGTCACCTTAAACATTCACAACAAATAACCAAATTTTAAATTACTTTTTGAAAATAACAGCCCTGCAGGCAAGAAATCGGAATGAGCACAAAGCGTAACGCACGTTAAGAGTTGCAGGTCTTCGTCACAGTGCAACTTTTTACCAACACTGCTTTCCTCACCTCCCTTGCCCACAAGCCCAAAGAAGCTGCTTCAAAAAAGCACCGTGTGTTCGCGGTCTTATAAGAAACAAATATCGAATATCCGATTATTTTTTGGTATATTTTTAGATATTTTCAGATGACCCAAGTGATGGCCATGAATCTAAAAAAATCAGATTGCGCATTCGCTGTGTCAAAAAAAAATTCTACTGCGCATCTACGTCACAGTAGGTTGCCGCTGTGGGGCGCAGTTTGAATTTAATGGAATTTGTGTGTAAAACGCAGTCTTATTTAACAAACCATTCTTGACTGAACATTGTTTTTTGACCCTGCCAACACAGTCAACGCTTTGGGTATGTTCTATGTGAATGAGGAATGAGGAAAGCTTGGTTGTTGTTTGTTTTAAAAATATTGTGGAGCTTACTTGCACATAAGTATCCAAGCAAATTGTATGCAGCACCAAAATGTTTAAGTTTACTGTGACGTCACAAAATCAGCTGTTTGCTTGAACAAAACTGAAGGATCTACGCAATGCGCAATCTGGTTTTCTAAGATTCATGGGTGATGGCTTTGAAGGCGCCCATAATAGGTACATTTTAAAAGGCTTGTCAATGAACGAGTCGGAAAATACGGAGCTGAGGTTATATCTCAGCTTGCCGCAAACTTCATGGGAAAGTAATCCCATAATGTTCTGGACTTCGCATAAGGCTATGCCAGAACTGTCAAAACTCGTCATAAGACATCTTATAAGTCCTGGTAGTTTAGTGCCTTCGGAGCAACTTGCTATCGCTATAAAATGTGTTTGTGACTCACGTAGCCGCATGAATGATTTACATTTAACGGATCTCGTTTTTTTTTAAAGTCGTTAAAAACTAAATATTGGAATTAAACATTTTTGTCATATGTAATCTGTTGTTCGGTAAATCGAAAATATATTGTTGTTTGCTCATTAATATAGATTATATCTTCTTATTGTGGGACGGATTATCATTTTATTATATAAATATATAAATTTTTATTAATTTATAAATATCATATATAAATTTTTATTAATTTAAAAATATCATATTGATATATTTGTTTTTTAGCGACGTTTCTAATTGTTTGCAATTATTAATACAGGCTCGACGTCATGAATCAACGGGGGTGATTCGAAACAATTTGAAAATTGTGAATGAAATGTATTAGGCTGGCCAAATAGCGCTATTTCAAATGTTGCCAAACATTCTCATCAGTGACCTTTCTGTTTAGAACTATTAAACTCAAACTGATCGTACATGAAACTATAGTCGGAGATAGGAGTTGAACCTGGGACCTCTCGTTAACGAGGCGGACGTCTGTGCCACTGGGCTATTCCCTGACGACATCCATCCCTGGCTAATCAGAGTTTTACATCAACGACTGCATTTGTAATTCTAACCATTTACTCTAACGCTTTCATTTCTATAAATTTATCTAAGCTTCTACCCATTGAACTAAGCTTAATCTAAGCTCACTCGAACTATGACAAAGCGGAACTGCTTTGTATACATAAGTTCTTATTGATATTTTACTGATCAATTATTTTTCTTTGCAATTATTAATAATTATGATTCATGACGTCGAGCCTGCATTAATAATTGCAAACAATTAGAAACGTCGCTAAAAACAAATATAAAAAATAAGGATTGGCACGTCCTTAACTATTTCTGACATTTTCGCAAAGAAAAATAATTGATCAGTAAAATAACAATAAGAACTTATGTATACAAAGCAGTTCCGCCTTGTCATAGTTCGAGTGAGCTTAGATTAAGCTTAGTTCAATGGGTAGAAGCTTAGATAAATTTATAGAAATGAAAGCGTTAGAGTAAATGGTTAGAATTACAAATGCAGTCGTTGAAGTAAAACTCTGATTAGCCAGGGATGGATGTCGTCAGGGAATAGCCCAGTGGCTAAGACTTCCGCCTCGTTAACGAGA
Source organism: Scaptomyza hsui (assembly GCA_018152825.1). NCBI lineage: Eukaryota > Metazoa > Arthropoda > Insecta > Diptera > Drosophilidae > Scaptomyza > Scaptomyza hsui. The sequence goes on from JAECXO010000070.1 coordinate 763,765, forward strand.
TGTCCCAGGTTCAACTCCTGTCCCCGACTATGGTTTCATATACGATCAGTTTGAGTTTAATAATTCTAAACAGAAAGGTCACTGATGAGAATGTTTGGCAATATTCGAAATAGCGCTATCTGGCTAGCCTAATACATTTCATTCACAATTTTCAAATTGTTTCGAATCACCCCCTTTGATTCATGACGTCGAGCCTGTATTAACAATTGCAAATATCATATTGATATTTTTTCAAAACATAAAATATCATCGATACGATATTTTAAAAATTTTCGGCAGCCCTACTCATTATTTCACTATTCTGTCTATTATATTGCCATCTCTGTTTCTCTTATTCAGTCAGCGCCTTACGACCAGACAGCAGTGTCTCTCTCTCTTTCTCTCTGCTGTCGTGCATTCAATTTGTGCATGCAGAATTGTGTCGCCACCGTGAACGTAAGTACATTCAAATACGTACCTTTGGGCAAATAAACCCATTCTGCGACACGACCTTCCTGACAAATCACACGTCTCTGTGTGTTGACAATATTTATCTTTCGAAACATCAGGACTCAATTCCATTTTACCACTATTAAAAGAGGTTTGTATTTCACATGTATTTTATCATATCTTACAAAATATTTAAATCATTTAGCAAAGGTAAGTTATGATTGTTTTCATAATAATATTTTATGCTATTCAATTTAACATGTTATTCTTCTTTTTCATTCTTTTCATTATAATTTTAATAAGCTAGTAATATATTAACAGTGTAGTTCCTTTTACAGAATTTGTCTTTCTATAAAACTATAAAATCAAATTAAAATAAAATTCTTGTGTGATCCTTTTCACTTTATCATATTGACCCCCGCCATAATAAGTCCATTCTGTTATGGTGCAGTCTTTCAAAATTCAGACCCCCGCCATAACAAGCAACGAGAATTTGACATAAAAGGAGGTAACCAGAACTGGCCGCTTTGACAGAAAAAGTTCAGTTGTTCCGCAGGAGCATGTGCCTAGTCATCTTATACTTTTACTCGTTGAAAACTAGCTGGTGGTTGCGGGACTGGATAAGGTGGATAAAAAACCAAGTCGGCCATTATTATTTTGCATTTTTTTTGTGATCGCAAAGTGTGCGAGGCGCGAGACAAAGATTATTTGTTGCCGCACTTAATTTCTCTTGTTGTTGTCACAGAAATTGAATTCGGCAGTCTTAGACTTCTGCTTCGATTTGCTTGAATTGCAAATTGCTCCTATTTCGGCCACTACGACTCCCCCATAAAGTTACCATGTATTCCAAGAATCGTTTTTTATGTGACTCTCAGATATATACAATCCAGATAGGACACTTGGTTCTCGAGAAATAAGCCTTTACTCTTTGCTAGCTTCTGGCCCATATAAGTCCAACAATGAACCAGCTTATTGCCTGTTTGATACAAATCATCCACCAATTTTTCGAGCAGTAATGACATTCGGAAGATTCAAACTACTATTGAAGTACATCAGATTTGACAACGTGAGCACTCGCACACAAAGGTCACAGAAAGGCAAAACGGCGGCAATTGATGATACAGTAGAGATTCGCAAAAGTTTTTTTTTTTTTTCAAACCTTGCTATTTATTTTTTGGCTGTATCCCTTAAGTTACAAAGAACAAGGAAATGACAAAAAGCTTACACACAAATCTTACAAACGTCAATTATCTAACAGTTATTTTTTGAACTGATAGCTTGGAACGCGATGTTCCTCAACTCATCGCTGGGTAGGAAGATCATTACGATGAAGGCGGGATCGGCTGCACGTCTTTGTGAGGCCTCTCGCGAGTTTGTATGGGTACGATGAGAGCTTACTCAAGTGCATTTCCTTGTGTTCCGCTATGACTTCCCTGACCGGTGGTACGTTTAAGTCTCTTTGTATGTTTTCGTTGCGAACGTACCACGGAGCTCCGGTGATAGTTCTCAGGATCTTCGACTGGGCTCTTTGGACGATGTCGATGTAACTGCTGCACGCGTTACCCCATACCTGGCAGCCATAGGTCAAGATTGGTTTCAAAACGGAGCTGTAGAGCAGAACCTTGTGGTCCAGACTTAGCTGAGAGCGAGCGTTGATAAGCCAATGGAGGCTATTGGCTTTGAGTTTAAGCCGTGTTCTCTTAGCTTCTATGTGTGTGTCCAAGTGTACTCCCAGGTAAGTTACTTCGTGTGCTTGCGGGAGTGGGGTGTTGTTAAGCGTGAGTGGTGGACAATCTTGCCTGTTTGGGGTGAAAGTTACATGTTTACATTTCTGTTAGTTTACCTTAATTGGCCAGTCGGATAGCCAGTTTTCTACGCTAACGATGTGACGAGCAAGTTGTGTTGTTGCTTGCAGTGGGCATCTAGAGCGGCTGAGAATAGCTGTATCATCAGCAAAGATTGATGTTAGTAGATCAATACGGTGTTCGTCGGATATTGCAGAGTTGCATCGTACTGCAAACTTCCTGTCGTAGAAGTACGACTGTAACAGCTTATGAGTGTTGACTGATTTGATCTTATACATCAGCCCTTTCAACCAGACTCTGTAGAACGCCTGAGACACTTAAAAATATTGTAAAGTAGCTTTTTCTATATCTGAGGTAGTTCAGTCTCTCCAGGGCCACCTTACAAGAAATTTGTAGGTTGCTGGGATCAGGAGAGTGGGGAACTGAGACACCGTGCTCGGATAAGGTGCGTAGTGAAGTAAGGGTCGACACCGGTGATCCGGTGATTCGCCCAAGTGCCGTTGCGGCAGTGTAGCCACCCCTGCCGACTCAGACTCGAATTCCCCTGGTATTAACCTAGGCTGCACTAAGTTCGGAGATAGGCATGCGCCGCTTGAAAGCTTTGCGGACTGTCGAGGTATTGACCGGCGTACAGTCAGCGGAGTCTGAAGCGGTGGGTAAGCCACACGCACCGTATCTTTCACTATCACTTTCTCATTTCGCTTAAAAGTTAATTTACAATAGCACTGGTTTCATTGTTATACTTTGTTTTATTTATTTTCTTTCTCACAGTTGTTTCCTAATGCCCTACCTACTCGCACCAGACAAAGTCGTGAGAAGGAGTGGGGGGGGGCTCGCTTTCCCTGGCACCACGTGACAATTCTGTGTGGGTGTGTGTGGGTTCGGTGATTCCCGCGTGCCGTGCTGGTGTGTCTGTATGTTCTTCGTTGCCCTGACCCTCGCGTTGCTGTGCTTGTATCCCTGATCTGTGTATCCTTCGTTGTCCTGCCCACTTGCTATAATGTTCCCTCGTAGTCCTTGTTGTCCCTGTGCTGTCTTGCCTTGGTTGCTCCTTGGTTCTCCTCGTGCCCACTTCGACTTATTTTTCACTCACGCTGGTGTCGACTTAGCTAGACAGCCCGCTCTAGATTTTTGATGGCGATCGCCAACCCTTTTCGGCATGCTGTCGCTGCGGCCACTTCCCGCGCCGCTTGGCTCGTGCCATTCTGCTGCGGGTGGCTTCGCTCTCGCTCTCGCTCTCTGCTGTGCTGTCCTCTGCTGTGGCCGCTGCCCGCGCCGTTTGGCTCGTGCCATTCTGCTGCTGCGGGTGGCTTCGCTCTCGCTCTCGCTCTCTGCTGTGCTGTGGTCGCGGCTTTTTTCTCTCCTGTAGTTTCTCTGTTTAAAGGGGGTCCCGTTTCTAAATATACTCAACTACAATGGGCCTTATTCATGTATTAACTCAAAATATAACTTAAGCCTACTAACTCAAAAATATAGCAATAGTGACTTAGCATACCCTTCCCCATATTTAAAGCTACTTATTATGTACAAACTTTGTGACTCGTCACACCCCCCCCTTTCTTCCCGGGTGGAAACGGATGGAGACGCTGCCGGACGGGGTAATTGTTACCCGGAATGTTCCCTCTTCCAGTTCGACCACAAAACGCCGACGCCAACACCCTTGCCCCTTGCTGAGCCGGATGGTGTTGGCCAGCATCCGAGGGATGAGACGGTTTGGGGTTTCGGCTCGCCATTTGGCAGGCGCCTCCACCCATCGCCCCTCCTCCTGCATCAGTTCGTCGGCCAGCGCGTCCACTTCCACTGACGGTCCTAGTAGCGCTTGTACCGCGCTACTCCCGAACGACCAATTCAAGTCCCCGCTGGTGTCCGGCGATTCGGTTTTGTCGGGTGCATCTTCTGGTGTCGCTGCTTGCCGGTGCGACGTTGAGACGCCCACCTCGTCGCTGATCACGACGACCCTAGCCACAGGCACTACCGGGTCTCCGGGGTCCGGCAGCAACCAAGAGTCCGGTGAGGGGAACAGGAGCCGCCGTTGTGCCCTTGGCGATTCGGGCCAAATCTTCGTGCTCACGTCGTCGAATTGCGACCTTCCTCGAGCGGGCTCGGCCTCGTTGCCCTCACCCGGTGGTTCCTCGAATCGGCGCTGGTATTGGGGAACCCAGCCCCACTGTTGTTGCCGCTCTGCTGCCCACTGTCGCCGTGGCTCTTCGCCGTCCTCCATGTTTTTTTCTCCTGGTTTCTTGTTGGGTACTGTGGAATATAAACGAGGTTATATCCCTGAGACTATGGACAGACTATGCTCTACAGGACAATAGTCTGGTGCGATGTTTGAAACTTGACAATAACTTATCGTATAATACCACTATCTGGTCTTTTGACATTTATTAGCTTAATCCGCCTTAAGGGCGACCCCTGATTTACTTGCTAGATCTCTGTTGGTCATTGTTTCCCCCATTTTCATTAGGGAAATTCATATCGTGGTTGTACGGGTGCTCACCGCACACGCTGTTATGAGGTTCCTCGTCGTCTTGTTGCCGAAACGCTTTCAAATCGGCTACCCCAGCGGTACGTCGTCGGCCGGTCTCCGTGTGCCGGACTCTGGCTATATTAGAAGAAATAAATTTGATTACCTTGTACGGGCCCTCAAAACGTGGGGCTAGTTTGGCGGCAAACCCGTCGGTGGCTTTTGAGAGTACATGCTGCTTTACTAGTACCTAGCTGCCGATGGTCGGTCTCCAATCCCGTCTCCGCAGGTTGTAATGACGACCCTGTTCCGCCGATGCTCGCTGAGTATTATCCCTCGCTGTCTGAAAAATTTCCAGTAATTTTTTTGCCCTGGTTGCCGGATCAGGGGCGACCGTTCCGGACCCTGGAGTCACCTCGTCATATAAAGCCCCTGGCAGTCTCGGCTCCCGTCCCTGGACCAAGAACGCCGGGCTGAATCCCGTCGTGTCCGATACGCTGCTGTTTATCGCCAATGCAATCTCCGGTAGCAAGGTGTCCCATGTGTTGTGTGGCCGCTCGATGTGCTGCGCAATCATGGTCTTGATTGTTCGGTTGGCCCGCTCCGTCGGGTTTTGTTGGGGGTTGTACGGCGCCGTATTCTCCAATGACATACCTGCCCGCTTGCAAAACGCCTTGAACGAACGACTGGTAAACTGGGTCCCATTGTCACAATTAAACTTGCGTGGTATTCCAAATCGGCTGAGAATCCGGTCCCGAAAAGCTTTTTCCAAGAGTGGTGTCGTAGCTTGGAAAACATGTCAAAGAAATCTAACAATACGGTGTTACCTTGTTTAGATCTGGGCAACGGTCCCACAAAATCAGCGCATATGGTGGCGAAGGTCTCAGACACCTGCCGGGCTAACATCTTCCCTGCCGGTTTAGCTTGCTGTGCTTTAAACTTTTGGCACACAGCACATCTCCTTACGTAGCGGGCAACGTCCCTGAAGATTCCTGGCCAGTAATACCTTTGACACACTCGCGCCGTTGTCTTGAGTATTCCCAAATGTCCCGCGCTTGGCTGGTCGTGGCACTCCTGCAACACGCGCTGCCGTTGTTCCTTGCCCACACACAGCTTCCAAGGTATGAAATCTTCCTCCAGGGTGTCGTTGTCCTACATTCCTATATAGTTGTCCGTTCTCCAGTGTATAATCAGGGTATTTCCCTGGTTGCTGCTGCATCTCCCGCGTGCGTCGCTGTACCCATGCGCATGTGCTCGGTTCTTCTATGGCTGTCTGCAAGGCCTCCAGGGATTGTCGCGACAGAGCGTCTGCCACTACGTTCTGTCGTCCTTTCCGATAATGTATATCAAACTGGAACTGTTGCAGTTCCAGTGCCCAACGCGCATTTCGACCCGTGGGGCTTTCGATCGTGTTGAGCCATTTGAGCGCCAAGTGGTCTGTCACGACGTCGAATCTGTACCCTTCCAAGTAGCAACGCAGCTTTCTGATGGCCCAGACGATGGCTAGGCACTCCTTCTCGGTAGCGGAGTAATTTTCTTCGGCCCTTTGTAATCTCCGACTCACGTATGCAATGACCCTCTCGCCGTCCTCACACTGCTGGGTGAGCACTCCTCCAAGTCCGTAGTCGCTAGCATCGGTCTGCAGGGAAAACTTCTCCGCAAAGTCCGGACACGTGAGAACGGGTGCCTCGGTCAATAGTTCTTTGAGCTTCATGAACGCCTGTTGTTGCTGAGTTTCCCAGATCCATTTCTTGCCATTCCGCAGGAGTTGAGACATCAGTTGCACCACTGCCGCAAAACTCGGGACAAATCGTCGGTACCAAGACGCGAGGCCTAGGCATCGGCGAAGTTCTCGTATGTTGGTAGGGGCTGCTAGCTGCTGTACCGCGGCGATCTTCTCCGGGTCGGTGTGGATTCCTTCCTCGCTAACGACGTGTCCCAGATACACCAACCTGCGCTTGAAGAAGGCGCACTTCCTTTGATTTAGCCTGAGGTTGGCTTGTCGTAAGCGCCTCAGCACCTCTCTGAGATTCTCGACGTGTTCCTGCAGTGTCGTCCCGATGACGATAATGTCATCAAGATACGCGAAGGCATCTGGCTCCATATCTGCTCCGATGACGCTGTCGAGTGCTCGTTGAAACATGGCGGGTGCCGAGTGCAGTCCGAATGGCATAACGCGCCATTGGAACAGACCCCGTCCTGGTACGGTGAATGCTGTACATTCGCGACTTGCCTTGGCCATGGGTATCTGCTAGTTCCCGCTCTTCAAATTCAATGTGTGCCAATGCTTGTAAAACTGTGCCTACGTGACCGCGTATGCAACTGCATAGAAAACGACAACAGACTAGGCTAACGCCGTTTTTTCCCGGCCGCCTTGCAATATGTGTACGTGTGTATATGCAGCTGCATGGACCCGCTATGTTAATACCCCTGTCAGACCACTGCCTATTGCGCACCCCTGCAGGACCACCACTACTGATTTTCTGCTGAAAAAAAATCACTACCTATGCACGCTTTTCCTCGCTTTAGCTTTTTAGACTATTTCAGTGTCCCTTTCCGAAAAATATATATATATATATAAAACACCATAATCCCAGAGTCCCTGCTCGGGCGCCATCTGTAAGGTAGCTTTTTCTATGGCTGAGGTAGTTCAGTCTCTCCAGGGCCACCTTACAAGAAATTTGTAGGTTGCTGGGATCAGGAGAGTGGGTAACTGAGACACTGTGTTCGGATAAGGTGCGTAGTGAAGTAAGGGTCGACACCGGTGATCCGGTGATTCGCCCAAGTGCCGTTGCGGCAGTGTAGCCACCCCTGCCGACTCAGACTCGAATGCCCCTGGTATTAACCTAGGCTGCACTAAGTTCGGAGATAGGCATGCGCCGCTTGAAAACTTTGCGGACTGTCGAGGTATTGACCGGCGTACAGTCAGCGGAGTCTGAAGCGGTGGGTAAGCCACACGCACCGTATCTTTCACTATCACTTTCTCATTTCGCTTAAAAGTTAATTTACAATAGCACTGGTTTCATTGTTATACTTTGTTTTATTTATTTTCTTTCTCACAGTTGTTTCCTAATGCCCTACCTACTCGCACCAGACAAAGTCGTGAGAAGGAGTGGGGGGGGGGGGTGATTCCCGCGTGCCGTGCTGGTGTGTCTGTATGTTCTTCGTTGCCCTGACCCTCGCGTTGCTGTGCTTGTATCCCTGATCTGTGTATCCTTCGTTGTCCTGCCCACTTGCTATAATGTTCCCTCGTAGTCCTTGTTGTCCTTGTGCTGTCTTGCCTTGGTTGCTCCTTGGTTCTCCTCGTGCCCACTTTGACTTATTTTTCACTCGCGCTGGTGTCGTCTCATAGCTACGGCCACTCAAACTAGACAGCCCGCTCTAGATTTTTGATGGCGATCGCCAACCCTTTTCTGCATGCTGTCGCTGCGGCCACTTCCCGCGCCGTTTGGCTCGTGCCATTCTGCTGCTGCGGGTGGCTGCGCTGCGCTGTCCTCTGCTGTGGCCGCTGCCCGCGCCGTTTGGCTTGTGCCATTCTGCTGCGGGTGGCTTCGCTCTCGCTCTCGCTCTCTGCTGTGCTGTCCTCTGCTGTGGCCGCTGCCCGCGCCGTTTGGCTCGTGCCATTCTGCTGCTGCGGGTGGCTTCGCTCTCGCTCTCGCTCTCTGCTGTGCTGTGGTCGCGGCTTTTCTCTCTCCTGTAGTTTCTCTGTTTAAAGGGGGTCCCGTTTCTAAATATACTCAACTACTATGGGCCTTATTCATGTATTAACTCAAAATATAACTTAAGCCTACTAACTCAAAAATATAACAATAGTGACTAAGTATACCCTTCCCCATATTTAAAGCTACTTATTATCTACAAACTTTGTGACTCGTCACAATATGGCAGTACGGTTGACCTGCTCAACAGTTCCGTGTATTTCACGAAAGCCGAATTGATGTGATGGGATTATGTTATGGAGATTCAGAAATTGATTAATCCGAGTCAGCAAACGTTTTCAAAGAGTTTTGATAGACACGATTAATGTCTTATAGAGGGGTCATTATGATGATAGACTTTTTGCATCTCTCTGGAAAGTGGCCGAGTGGTGGGATTGCATTGAATAGCTGTGCAATGATGCTGACTGCACAATAGGGAAGCTCAATAATCATCTTCTGGGTTATTAACTCCCAGCCCGGAGATTTTTTCGGATTTAGATGCTGGTTGATGATTTTTGCGACTTCATTTGGGCGAAATACAATTTGCTCATGTTGAAGCAGAGAGTCGTTTAATACGGTCGGAAGTGCGAACGCGTTTGTAGCTGAATTAGGTTGGAAAACTTTTTGCAGATGATCCGCAAAAGTGTTGGCTCTGTCTTCATCGCTCCGGGCCCAGCCGCCTGCTTGGTTTCTTAAAGGCATCACTGTTTTTGTCAGTGCGCTTAGAGTTGGGTGAGCTTACCACAGAGAGTTTTAAGTGCTAGATGTTGATAGTTGCTCAATATATCGGCGATGGGCATATTCTTCTTCTCGCTTTAACGCTTTGGTGAGTTTACGAGTGGCTCTTCTTAGATTGTGCTTTGCTGACGGCGATCTGTGGGATTGCCAATGTCGTCTGAAGCGCCACCTTTCATTTGAGGATTTGTTGTCATTTGGACGTGTACTGCATTTACTGATGTTGGTGTTGAGATGCGAGCTCAAGTTTGTTTGCCATAGATTCGATGTAAGTTTCCACATTAAGATGCGGATTTAGTTCAATGTGTGAACTTATATATTTTTTGTATATGAGCCAGTTAGTTTTTTGTGAGGTCAACTTACCGGGGCGATTTACAAACTCTGGGTGTCGTAGTAATTGTATAAGAACAGGCGAGTGGTCGGATGAAAGATCTGAGAGGCTTTCGGCGCTTATCAGGCTGCGGGGAATATTTTTTGTAACTGCAAAATCAATCAAGTCGGGTAGTCTCTTGGGATCTGTGGGCCAGTAAGTTGGTGTGCCAGGAGAGACGTGGCCGAGCCTGTTGTTTACTTTTACAAGTGCGTTGTACAGCTGCTTTCCCTTTGGATTCACAAGGCGAGATCCCCAGTGTGTGTGCTTGGCATTATAGTCTCCTGCTGCTATAAAGTGTTCTCCTAATGAGTTGATAAAACTCATGAGGAGAACTTGCAAAAGTTAAGTAGTTTGTTTTTGGGGTATTTAACTTTTACGAATTATTTTCAAGACTTTTTCAAGACTTCTACTACTCAACTTCAAAAATAGCGACATATGCACATTAAAACTACAAAACGAATCAAAATCTATGGCCAATCGATTAGCCAAAACGACTTTTTCTAGTTTTCTTAATATTAAACATTTTTCGGCAAGCGATAACCTCTTTTATTTACGTACTGCTGACATTATTGCGTTCACAACCAAATATGCACTGAATGCTGCGAATCAGCCAGTCATAAACAACGATACGTGGACAGCGAGACAAGATTCCACCGAACCTATGAATACAACGCAATTCGAGCGTCAACATGGGAGTTCCCCTTTTTAGTAAACTGTCGCATTTGCTACCTTAGCCAAACATAAACTGCACTACTCACATAAATATCGAAAAATAAATAACAAGATGTCAAACTGCTGGCTGAAATAGAAATATTAGCTGGAAAAAAGACTCATAAAAGTTAAGAAAAAACTTAAATTTTTAGAGACACATGTGTTGACGGAAGTGTGCTTAACTTTTCCGTATACTTAACTTTTGCGCGTCTTAACTTTTTCGAGTCTCTACAGCAAAATATATTATAAAGGTGTGTTGGGTATGTGATGCTGAAACGAAATATCCGCTCAAAGGCATAATATATTCAGGAAAAGCACCAGGACAGGAGCGTGAAATCCAGCTTGGCCACAAAATCACCATGAAGCTCGTACAGAAATACCTATTTACAGGTCGTATTGTGTATGCAGATAACTTTTTTTTTCATCATAAGAATTGGCAGAACACTTGCTGACTCAGAGAACTGCATTCGTTGGTACCTTACGCGCAACTAAAGCAAATATTCCCAGGGAGTTTTTGAAGAAGTGGTACTTATATCAACAACGCACTACACAAAAGCCATCCAAGGAGTACACAAAAAACCACTGGCCATTATGGACTACAATAAAAATAAATCTGGTGTAGACACGATGGATCAAATGCTCGGCACGTACACTTGTAAAAGGGCAACCAACCGCTGGCCGCTGGCCATGTTTTATAATATTGTGGACGTCGCTGCATTAGCCTCATTTATCGCATATAATGAGCTCAATTCATGCCAAAAAAGTGACAGGTGGCGATCTTTCCTTTACAAATTGATTCAGCAACTAGCTACTCTCGAAATCGAAGAAAGAGCGCTCAATAATCATGTAACGCGCTTCCCTCACATCAAAAGAGCCATGTTGGACTATAATGTCATACCCTTGGTGGAGAGCATTACGAAGGAAGCACCGCCAGTACAATCCAGAGATCAACGTAAAACTTGTTACTTATGCCAACAATATAACAATAGGCAACGTAAAACAAGGTTTGCATGCTGTGATTGCAGGAATTTTGTTTCAATGCATGCATGTATGTATTCGCTCGCGATCATACCCTCAGCTAGTGAGTGTCGCCAATTTAAAAAGTAGCGAATTGAACCCGGCATGGTCTTTGAGCTCTAGTTCGCGACTAGAATATATCCTGAACTTATAATTATACAGTACAGTAATTTTTTGTGTATTATGTGACTTAACTTCCTCAGGGCCAATTTGGCTGCAAGTATATAAAGCACAAATTAAGAAAATATCATTAATTGAAAGGAAAATTTTAAGGGCCTGTACTAATACATATCGAAGACCTAACAGCGTAAAATGGCATTACATAGAAACTCTCTATGAAAATAGCAAGGTCATTCCAATTGAAACAGAACTAATTAACCACTCGATAAAATTCATGGATAAACTTAAATTAATAAACTCCGAAGACGATTATTATCTAAGATATAATAATATAAACATGATAAATATAAACTATTACAGCAGCAAACCACCAATGTTTTTAGATTAGCTTAGGAACAATCAGCTATTTTTCAGCAACAATGATCTTATATATTACTCTAATCTACAAACGTTACCACAGTATAAAAACACCACTTAGTATCTTGTGTTCATTCATTTGATAAGTTTGGCTAAGTTTTTAATTTTAAAACATTCCAGTCACCTGGAACTCAAATTGAATTCTGTTAAAGAAAAAAAATCCAATAATATATATAAAGATAAGTTTTACCATTTAAGCCTTTGAAAACCCGTTTAAGACGATGCTAAGCTTAGTTTAAGTACACTCAATTACAAGTTTATCCCTTTCCCTTCATATATTATTAAGTCTACTTTTGATCAATAAAGGCACATTATTAAATTAAAATAAAAAAAAGGTGACTTAACTTCAGTCTTCGATATCTATGTTGTTTCTTAAACGATTTCGATGAATGATAAGTTGTCACAGACTATCATTATTTTGTATAAGGTATCAAAACTCCAAGGCCGACGTGTTCATACAGAAAGTCAGACGGATCAAGAATATATATGTTTTATGGGGTCACAGATGCTTACTTCCGTCTGTTTTTTTGCACAAAACCATTATACCCTTTTTATACCCCGAACCCATGAAATGGGTAAAAGGGGTATAATGGTTTTGTGCAAAAGTATGTAACAGGCAGAAGGAAGCATCTCCGACCCTATAAAGTATATATATTCTTGATCAGCATCAACAGCCGAGTCGATATAGCCATGTCCGTCTGTCCGTATGTATGAACGCGTAGATCTCAGAGACTATAAGAGCTAGAGACTTCAGATTTTGAACATAAGCTCATCTAAGTCCTAGGCAGTACAAGTTGGTTTCCGATTTTCGATTACAAAAATTTCTCGAATTTGGAAAATGTAAAAATGGGGGTTGAAATAATGGGTAACGATATAACTTTTCTGAAAATTTTCGAAATCGGTTAAGAAACACCAGAGATATTGAAGATTGAAGTTTAGTCACAGATGCATACAAGCAATGTTTGTACGCATTATGTACAGGATTCGAGGTATCTCCTAGTCGGGAAATCTCGACTAGAGCCTTCTTACTTGTTTTTTTTTGCAAAAAGAAATTGACTTAGCTCCCTTCTACGTTGAAGGGAACTGCCTACTCTAGTTACTTTGCCCGACCCTAAGCGCATCTTTTTTCATGGGAGAGTGAATTTAAGTTGGCAGCTCTAAATTCCGCTCTTGCATATTTCATACTCATTGGCCCTTACAAGTACATTCTGTTATGGTGCAGTCTGCTAAACTTTGACGGATGTCTTGCGTCTATCATTTCATTTTCTTTAATCTTGAACACCAGACACATCTTCCGTCTTGCTGTTTTTACCTTCACACAACTCTTCAACTATATGATTACAGTAGAATCCGGCTATAACGACTCTGCTTATAGCGTCCATCCGTTTATTGCGTCGAAAATTCGATGACTTGGTTGGTCCCCATACAAACTTATATGAAAGGGCCTCCGCTTAGTACGTTTCCGCTTTAAGCGACAAACCGCTTATACCAACGATATTTTTTACAATTCAACAGGCTATTGCGACGTGCCGAAAAAAATACAGCGAAATAATGCCAAACAAGTTAAAAAAATCTCGTACTTTAAAACATCAGAAAAATGGAAAAAAACAATGATGAAAATTACCCTCCTTGATGCCATTTTAATGATAAATGATGCATGGCAGCAACTTTCGAATGTGACAATTGCGAATTGTTTTAAGCATTCTGGGTTTGCCGAAAAAAATTCAGCAGCTCATTCTTAGGTGATATTGAAATCGAATATGACATTCCTCTATCGGTTTGGGCAACAGCTCTAAAAAATCAGCTGCCGGTTTGAAAGGAAAACTTTACGAATATATTATTATTGACATTGGTGTGGCGATTTGTGAGGAACCTTCCGAAGACAGCATTGTTAAAAATATATTAAATGACGGACAGGACAGCGAAGACAACGTCTAAGATCAAAATGAAGATGTGTCAGCACCTAGCGTTTTGGAGGCATTTAAGGCTGCAGAAATACAGAATAAATTTGTCCATTGAAATTTTTATGACGAGAGTTTAACGCATAGCGTGTTTCGTTTAAATAATGCTGTGCGCGTCAATTTTATATGTTAAAAACTTCTGCAAAACAATCAAAAACAAGGCTCTAGTCGAGATTTCCCGAACCCTATACTTAACGCGTCTGCATGCATCTGTGACAAAACTTCATTCTTCGATATCTCTGGTGTTTCTTAACCGATGTCGATGAAATTTTTAGAAAAGTTCTAGCGTTACCCATTATTTCAACCCCCATTTTTAAATTTTCAAAATTCGAGAATTTTTTGTAATAGATTTCATGTGTATGTCGGAAACGGAAATAGTTATCGAAAATCGGAAACAAACTTGTGCTGCCTAGGACCAAAGAGAATAAAGTTAAGTCACTGACCAAATAGTGTAATAGATGGGACATTTCTAGTACTGTTTTGGTTTCCACTACACTGTGAACGAGAGTGACCCATGATTGTTAACATTATGTTATGCTTGCTCAAAATGTTAACTCATAGCAGAGAGACCCAAGTATGTTTCAGTTTGTATTCAATTTCAGCGGCTTTTAGGGGAGAGGGGGAAGCGGCGGCGGAAAGCAAGCAACGGTTAAAATACATAAGTATTTGTATACGTGTGCATTTGCTTCATACTTTGGTGGGCTAGTAATGTTTGAGATTTTACACTTTTGTCTTTTTCGATGCACTGCATACGCATGTTTGTGTGTATGAATGTATATGCAGAATGTTTATATGTATGCGAGCCATTTGTTTTGGAATTTATTGACCTGCCTCAACATATATAATTTAATTTTAACAGGTGAAGGGCGGGCTTTTGGGATTGCAAATATTCTTTTTATACTTTGATACCGAAGGTCTCATAGTACATTGGTTTTGTGCAATGTCCGTCATGGTGTCTGTCCGTCCGTCTGTCCGTATGAACGCAACTTTTTTCGACACCCGTAAAGCTAGAGACTTGAAACTTTGCAATTATGTTTGTCTATAGGCGAGACAGATAAAGTGTCAAGATTGGGTTGCCACGCCCACTAGGAGGCTGGGAAATCGATAAATTCGATTACTGAAAACCGATAAAACCAAATATTTCTCACATTCTTACAGCTAGAATTACCAAATTTTGCAAGCAGATAGCTAGTCACGTCCCTGAAAAAACGGTATCAAAATTTTGGATGCCACGCCCACTCCTTCCGCCCCCATTATGCCTGCTCATTGAAATTGGAAACGCCTATAGTTTTCACATTTTTTGGGCTAGAGCCACCAAATTTTGTGTCAAGATAGATATTGACGTTTCCCAAAAAAATGCATTAAAATTTTGGATGCCACGCCTCCTGAATCCGCCCCCATCCACCCCCTACTCTTTGAAATTTGAAACGCCTATAGTTTTCACATGTTTTGAGCTAGAGCCACCAAATTTAGTGTCAAGATAGGTAGTGAAGTTTTTCCAACAAACTGCATAGAAAGTTTGGATGCCACGCCCACACCTTCCGCCCCCACACCCCGCCGTTGTTAAAACGGTTATGCCTGTATCTTCCACATTTTTTTGAACTAGAGTCACCAAATTTGGTAGGAAGATATATGGTGACATCTACAAAAGATCTGCATCAAAATTTTGGAGGCCACGCCCACCTTTGCCGCCCACCATGTAAAATCGGAAATTTCGATATCTCTTTCAGTTTTTAAGCTAGAGCCCCCCAATTCGGTAGAACGATAGAAGGCAACATCTACCAAAGATCTGCATCAAAATTGGAATCGGCTATATCTTTAAGAGTTTTTGAGCTAGAGCCTTGAAACTTGGTAGGAAGTAAAATGGTGACAATTTAAAAGACTTGAACAAAAATTTGGATGCAACACCCACCTCTGATGCCCACCTTTTAAATTTGGAAGTTAAGTCATCTTCCACAGTTTTTGAGGTAAAGTCATAAAACTTGGTAACATGATAGCTGCCGATGATTACCACCCGGCCCACTCCTTTGCAAGCAGACTCCTTACCACTCGATCTTTTACTGGTATCAAAGTATTCCGCAGTCGGTTGCGTCTGACTGAAACGTTTTTACTTGTTATATTTAAAAAATTTAAAAATATTTGGCTGACTATTTTTTTAAGCTTTTGCTCTTGGGCCTTGTTGATGGACATCGCAAATGATAAACGCACAGGATATTGTAATCGATTCAATTCAAATGGCATATCAGTTGGAATCATAGAGATTTCCAATGTATCCGTACATACTAAAATCAATTCGACTGTTATAATTAAAAGCAGCACGCATCAGTTCGGCCAAAACAGCACGACGTATTCGTGAACGCCGTGCAAGATTCAGTACAGGTACTAAGTCAACAGATCTATTTCGTGTATTACGTTAACGCTGCGATGCATTAGATTGCGCGCGTTCATCTGCAGTCTGTGATCGTCTTAGTAATGCCACATCATTTGCATTACGCGTTCGGCGACCTATGTTTGCTCGTCTGGCTCGTGGCATTTTTCCTTCAAATAAAATATAATAAATCCTATTAAAAACAAATTGCTACATTAATATGTTTTTTCAAATAAAGAAACAGTTCAAAACTTACCGTTTGTTCCAATTAAATTTAATATTTAACTTTATACGTAGCGAAGCACGTACCGGGCCGCTAGTTTAATTCAAATAAAGCCTGTCAACGATATGAAACACAGACTGAAAAAAATCTGAGAAAAGTCCACGCACACATATTTTTGAATTAAAATTTTAAACACAAAGCAATAATTACCGCTGAAAATTTGCTTGAATCGAAAGTTTAGTTTTTTTTATTTTTAGTTTTTTGTGTTTACGCTTCACAGTCAAAACGAATAATGATTTGATACACAAACTTAAAACCCCAGGACTGAATATTTGTTTCGGCCTACTGGGATTTTTAAAGTGTGCATGAAAAAATGTATTCAAATAATATTTTTAACAATATGTGGTAAATAAAGAACTGCTCTACCGATTTTGTGCAAACTTCACACAAACTATCTACTAAATAGTCCGAACAAAGCCTGAATATTTCGGTTGGATAGGTGGGCCCGTTCTTGAGCTATAAAATTACAGCAAAAAGTGGCATTGATTTGTATATATATAGATTAAACGAAATTTCAAGTAAAGTCAAACTACCCTTCCTTGCTAGGCAGCAACAAGCGGATTGAAACAAAAACCTCGGCACAGCTTGCCCAGCAAAATATGAAGCAAATGCACACGTATACAAATACTTATGTATTTTTACCGCCGCTTCCCCCTTTCCCCTAAAAGCCGCTTAAAGTGAATACAAACTGAAACAGACTTAACATTTCGAGCGAGCATAACATAATGTTAACAATCATGGGTCACTCTCGTTCACAGTGTAGTGGAAACCAAAACAGTACTATTGGTCAGTGGTCAGTGGTTAAGTAGAGGGAACGTCCCGCTCTTTTGAAAACTGCTTGCTGAAATCGAATGCGGGTACGATTATGTGTAAACAAGCGAATTGTGTATGCAGCACCATGCCTGTATGCGGCTGTGTATGCGGTCGAAGCGCAAAGCAATATGCCGATAACAAAAAAGAATAACGCTGTGTGTTTGCTAACTGGCAATTGCTGCGCGCCACGCTAGCTTTGTCTGCATAATATGGTATTTGTATGTGTATATATAATACATTTGTTTCATTTTTGCCTTCGCTGGCTTCGCCGAGATTTTCGTAATTTTGTTCCTCCTCCATGCCCTTGAATATGCAAGTGTCTATGTATTTAAATACAAAAAGGAATATGCCGATTAACGAAACGAATAACGCTGTGCGTTTGCGTACTGGCAATTGCTGCGCGCCAGCCAGTGCATCTTTGCCTATGTGATTGTTGGACAGGGGGCGCGCCAGCGGAGAGCAAGTAGCGGTAAAAAATGCATAAGTATTTGTATACGTGTCACTTGTTTCATTTTTTTCTGGACTAGCTTCGCCAAGATTTTCGTAATTTTGTGTCCACAATGGACTTGACTAGCTCGCTTGGAGATACCTTATACCCTAAATGCTATAAAAAACGAC
This sequence comes from Scaptomyza hsui, assembly GCA_018152825.1. Lineage (NCBI taxonomy): Eukaryota > Metazoa > Arthropoda > Insecta > Diptera > Drosophilidae > Scaptomyza > Scaptomyza hsui. The sequence goes on from JAECXO010000070.1 coordinate 781,577, forward strand.
ATGGCCAAATCGAGTCGCCTTATGATGCTGATCAATAATATATGGTCGGAAATAATTCCTTTTGCATGTTACATACATTCCCCAAAACCAATATACCCGTCTCGTGTGTACAATGCTGTGTGTATACACATCGAGAATGGGCAAATCCAAAAGAATGGGCAAATGCAAATGAACGAAACAACAACATTTGCTGGTTGCTGAGACGTAAAAACGGCACACAGTAAAAATACCCTTAGTGTCAATATATAGGTATAGTCAATGAAATCAATTAATAAATATTTTTTAAATAAATATTACTTATTTGAAGTATTTAAATAAAGAATACATACGATTATTTTATTCCGTATTTATGTTCAACATATTCAGCTAAATAATGCAATACCTAATTGCCAAAATGTTAGTAAACATGTATAATAAACAACATGTTTAGGTATATGGCATTTATCTATACAATTACGATAAGTTCAAATGAAGTCAAACTATCCTTCCTTGCAAGGGTAGCAGCAAGCGATTGAATCAAAAGACTAAAATTTGCTAAACTCAACTTCTACGACAACAACAAGAAAAATGCATTTAGGCAACAACTAATCTTAGTCTCGCACATCGCACACTTTCAAGGCCAAGTTTACAGTTTTGTCACTACTCTATGCTCCGCCCCTTTGTGTTGAACAGCTATTTTTATCACTCCTCTGTACACCGCGGTTTCTTTAAAAATGCAGATCAACCGCTAAACGCAATCAGTCTAGAGCACACATAATCGTAGCCGCATTCCTTTTCAAGCAGTGTCAAAAAAGAGCGGGATGTTCCCTCTAGTTAGTTCATTCTCTTTGCTAGGACTTAGATGAGCTTATGTTCAAAATCTGAAGTCTCTAGCTCTTATAGTCTCTTAGATCGTCGCTTTCCTACATACAGACAGACGGACATGGCTATATCGACTCGGCTGTTGATGCTGATCAAGAATATATATACTTTATAGGGTCGGAGATGCTTCCTTCTGCCTGTTACCATTTTATGGGTTCGGGGTATAATTACTGATTATTTAAATTAAGAATAAAAAGAAAAACCACATATAGAAATGAATATGCATTATTATTATTATGCATATGTAATTATATGTATTAGTGTCGTTATAGCCGGATTCTACTGTATTTGGAAATGCTCTTAAAAATTCATGTGAATATTTTTAAGTTCGCTCTTCATCCAATATTTCAACTATCTCAAATGGACCTGTGAATATCCGATCCAGTTTGGTTTGGTGACGCTCTTCATTTTTAAGTAATACATGATCTCCTACGTTATGTTTGATAATCTTTGCTTTATTTTTATCAAACATACATTTATCATATCGAGTATTTTCCTCCATATTTTGCTTAGCTTGACTTCTTACTTGCCCCTGTTGCAATTAGATGCAAATTAATTTTTTGAGAAGAACAGAATTCGCTGAAACCTGAACTTGCAAAACAACGACCTTGATCCGCTATTATCCGCGTGGGTAAACCAAATATTGACATAACCGATTTTACAGCCTTAATACAGCTTTCAGTATCTATATTCAAAGAGTGATTAAAATACACAAACTTCGTAGAAGCATCTATTAGAACAATGACATATTCCTTCACGTAATTTTTTCCGCTTAATTTACCATTTATGTCAATATGTATGGTGTGTCACGGGATTTCTATTTTGGGAATTGAATGTAACTCTACTTGCATTTTTCCGCCGGGTGACTTAAATACTTTACATGTAATGCAATTGTCAACAAATCGACGCACATATTTTGACATATTTTCGAACCAATAGTAGCTATAAACCTTATCCAAAGTTTTCTCCCATCCGAGGTGCATAATTGTTTCGGGAACGTGATTAATAATGGCCAATCTAAAACTTCTTGGAATTACCGGCAAACATTTCGTTTTACCATTCCTTTCCATTTCCGGGCAGCTCATTATTTTTTAGCTTCGTTAATATGTCTAGTATTTCAGGATCACGCTGTTGTTCTGATACCAACCAATTGTCGGTTACCTCAGTCAAATTAATTCGGTTTTCCGGTATTTTAATAATGCTCTTATTTTTTTCTGACACTAGATTTCGCTATAGAAAGTCGACGTGCGCCATTCGCTCGCCCTTTCTATACTCTAAGTCAAAATCGAACGATTATAAAAACGCCCACCATCTATGTACTCTCGGGGTTAAATCCAATTTTGTTCGACTAGATTTCACGGAATTACAGTACGTGTAAACGACAAATTTACGTCCTTGAAAATAATGACGGAAATGTTTGATACCGTTAAGTACTGCTAAAGTCTCTAATTCATATGAATGGTATCTAGATTCGGCAGGAGACGTACATTTTCTATAATACTCAACAACAAGGGGCTTATTGTCAATTTTATGCTGCAATATCGCTCCATAACCAATTAAACTTGCTTCTGTATGCAACTCTATCAAGTACTTCGGATCAAATATTATTAATAGTTGTGCTTGTGTTAGTACTGTTGGAGTAGATTTAGATAGATACATAGTAGCATAGCATAAGATAGAATAAGAGAAAAATGAAGTACTCTTGCGATGTTAACCGCAAGCCGATCGGCAATCTGCCGTCGGCAATTTGCATTGCGTGCAGCCGACTGTGGCTCACGCTTACTACTTAATGTTAAGCTACTTTTACTTGTCGTTGTATGCCTGAAGCCACCGCATTAAAATTGTCGCCAAACTATTGAAAAAACCGCGTCTCTTTTTTTATTATATTTTGTTAAAATCTAAAAACTATTAGATTTTTCAAGTACCGTTATTGTTTTTAATCGAATTTGTTCGTGCTCTGATTTCCAAATGAAATCTGAATCTTTCTTTGACGTAAGGTGATACAAGGGTTTTAACGTCTCTGAAAATTTGGGAACAAATTGCCGAAAGTTAGAGGACAAACCAATAAATTGTCTTAATTGTGAAACAGTTTGTGGCAGTGGTAACCCTATTAATGCTTGAATTTTACGTGCATTTGGCCAAATCACTTCATCACTAATTTCGTACCCAAGATACTCTATACTAGTTTTGAGAAACAGACATTTGGTTATATTAAAGACATATCCAGCTTTGCTTAAAGTTTCTAACACAATCTGCAATCATTGTAATGCTTCTTCTTTGGTTTCAGCTATAATTAGAACATCGTCGATATAAACGATAACAAAAGAATGCGCTTATACTCTTAAGGCCCAATTTCTCAATGTCCGGTTATTCAACTTGTTCTAAGTTTAGTCGAATTTGATTTTCTCAATGTTCGGTTAGCACTTACTTATCCGATGTATGGAGGTCCGTTTACTACTTATAACGATGCTAAGTCCCGATATATAAATATCAATACAATCATCGTAAGGCGAACAGCTGAAACTTGCATTGTTTATTTATTTTTTTTTATTAATCAAAGTTGCAAAATGCTTATTTCAGTCTTCTAGGCCCACAAACACATGCTCCTCAACAACTAAAATGTTTTTCCCTCGTTGCCGTTTACAACAGGGCTCATAGAAAGTTATTATACATACATTTTGATGTGCAACATGTAGCAGGCTGGTGGTGGAACCACAACTTGGTATCAGCTGGTAGTGGTAGCGCGACAGATCGATACACTATGAATGTGGTGGTGTGTCGAGCTGATCGATAAAAGGTTGAGGTGACGCGATAAATTGTGAGCGCACCCAACTTAATTCTGTAAAATTGTGAAAAGCGACGCACGTCATTAAAGAAAAGAACGTTTAAAAATAATAAAATAAAACATTAAAATATAATAAAATACCGGCCACAATATTCAGAAGTGGGATTGACACAAAAAACGCTATGGAAATGAATATTAATGACATTACAACCAATCAATTAAGAAATTGGCTGCGTTTGTTGGGTCTGTCGGCGAGCGGCTCAAAGGCGGAGCTATTTGCACGTTATTGCGCAGTACCAATATCAGACCGCGGAAATAAGCCTGATATAGACGCGAGCGTTGCAGATGAGCTGACGGACGACGAGGGTACGGTGGTGCAAGTGCAGACAGGGATGGCGCAGCAGAAGGAAATTTCCGAGAATACGAAAATCTTGGAAAATTTTCGGGAACAAATTCAGCAAGCAAAAATTCATCTTGATCGCTTGCAATTTCAAAGCAACAACAACATAGTTACAGACACAGAGCAGCGGCGAATATCAGAAAGAGACGACTGCTGTGCACAGTCGGCAATCGGCAGTGTGTTAGAAGAACCGACTACAGATACTGGCGCCAAAACGCGTAAAAATGATGCGTCTGGTATACAGGGTAACATTTTGCGCAACCAAAACGCAAATGATACCCTGATGTGGACATCTGGAGGATTTCAAATGGCAAAGGAAATGTTACTGGAGTTTAGTGGACAAGCAACAGTACGCAAGTGGATTATGCAATTTGAGAACGTATGTCAATTGCATAAACTAAACGGGACGCAGCGGCATATGCTATTGGTTAGCAAAATTAAAGGAAATGCTCTGGAGTGGATGCACGCAGATCCAGATCGCATAATTATGGCAACTGATGAACTGTTGAATAAATTAGTTTTGGCGTTATTCACAGAAAGTGAAAGAAATTTGGAAAATATTAGAAACTTAGGTGAACAAAATCAGTTAGTAGCACAAGCAAATAACGAAAAAAATTATAACAAAAAGAAGAAAACTGCTAACCTATACAATGCAGGAGATTACATAATGGTAAGAAACTTTGACAGTACAGCAGGAATCTCAAAGAAACTAATACCAAGGAGCAAGGGTCCATATGTAATAGAGAAAGTATTGAAAAATTATAGATATTTGATAAAAGACATTGAAGGCTTTCAGTTAACACGAAACCCATATCATGGTGTATGGAGTGCACAAAATATTAGGCATTGGCTTAAGAAATGAAAATATAAATAATTTGTAAATAGCATGTAAGTAAACAATTTAAAAAAAAAAAAAAAAAAAATCAAATCTGTTATGTAAATATATAAGATAAATTGTAAAATTTGGCAGAGATAGAGGACTATCTCAGGTCAGGATGGCCGAGTTGTAGCAGGCTGGTGGTGGAACCACCACTTGGTATCAGCTGGTAGTGGTAGCGCGACAGATCGATACACTATGAATGTGGTGGTGTGTCGAGCTGATCGATAAAAGGTTGAGGTGACGCGATAAATTGTGAGCGCACCCAACTTAATTCTGTAAAATTGTGAAAAGCGACGCACGTCATTAAAGAAAAGAACGTTTAAAAATAATAAAATAAAACATTAAAATATTTTAAAATACCGGCCACAAACATGTAGCAGTTTGGGAGTCACAAGCAAAAACAAAACCAAAAGAACAGCGATAGTGATATTCCGATGATAGGTTACTTTGGCTTTGAGAAAACCAAATTTGATAACAGCAGTATAGCTCGAGCATAAAAGTTATGCTGAAGTTAACTTATTCCAAGTTTAACTGGACATTGAGAAATTGGGCCTTAGGCTTTAATTATAGCCCGCTGAAAAACAGACGGTGCATTTTTCAGGCCGAAGGGCATAGTCAAAAACTCATATTGTCCAGGCGTTACAAATGCGGTTCGTCAATCGAATCCACATGTACTGGGATTTGATAAAACCCACTTGCGATATCTACACATGAGAAATATCTTGCACCGCGAAGTCTGGCAATTTGATCCGAAATAAGAGGCAACGGATATTTGTCTGCCACTGTATTTTCATTTAACATACGATAATCTACACAAAATCGATCGGTGCCAATATATTTATTATCGCCGAAACTGGCTGAGCATGGTATATTGGTGGTTAGTGGCAGACTGGACCGTGCAACCTTTATGCCACAAAAAGCACGGTATCCTATAATAAAGCCGAAGAAACATGTTTTGACAAATTTAATTGAACACTTCTATCACAAAATGTATCACCACCAATATTATGAATTAATAGTTAATGAGATTCGACGCAAATTTTGGATAGTTGATTTACGATGCGCCGTAAAGCGGGCTAAGTCATTGTGTCAATATTGCAAAAACAAGAATGCGAAACCCGCACCGACAATCATGGGCCAATTGCTAAGCGATAGAGTCACTCCATATAATCGACAGTTCACATTTACAGGACTTGACTATTTTGGACCCGTAATCGCCACCATTGGTCGCCGACACGAAAAACGGTGGGTGGCCCTTTTTACGTGTGGGTGGCCCTCTAACGGTGAGAGCAATTTATTTGGAGTTGGCCGAGGACCTGTCATCTGACGCATGCATAATCAACTCAGAAAATTAAAAGATCTGTTTGACTGGGATTACATAAAGACCGAGCTATCAACAAAGGATATCAAATGGGAATTTAACTGTCCGGATAATCCTAGTTCTGGCGGTTGTTGGGAGCTTCTGGTTCAATCGACAAAGCGCTTACTTGCAGTCACATTAAAAGAGCATGCGCCCAAGGTAGAGACACTGCGGAGTTTGTTGATAGAAGTAGAGAACATCATCAATAGCAGGCCTTTGACTCACGTCCCTGTTAGCATCGATGACCCTGAACAGCCAACTCCTAATCACTTTATACTGGGATCGATGAACTCCACGCAATCCCCGGGAGAACCTACAAATATTTGTTTACGAAAACAGCTCGTAGAGCTCAGCAATTAAAGGATAACTTCTGGCGACGTTGGATACGTGAATACTTACCAACGCGTACCAGGCGAACTAAATGGTTCGCACCTACTAAACCCATAAAAGCTTGTGACGTCGTCTTGATTTGTGACGAAAATCAGCCAAGAGGCAACTGGAAGAAAGGAGTTGTAGTCAACCTGATAAAAGCCAAGGATGTATGTATATGTTCGAATTGTAGAGTTAAACACTTCTACAGGAGTCCTAAAACGGCCTATTTCAAAACTGGCCGTACTAGACGTAGTTGGTAATATGTCATAGTCATTTTACGATGGGTGGAATGTTACTGTTTGATTTTATTATGAATTGAGCCGCCAAATGCAGAGCTAAACTTATGCCCTGAACCTGAAGACAGGCAGCCCTCCTTTTTGATAAAACATATCACTATTGTTACCGATATTCATTCTAATCGATATTTATATACTTACCACCGATATATTTGTGCTATGCGGCAGTCGCTAAGAAAAATCGATCAAGTGATGATCTGCGAACCGGCACGGCACCAAAAATAACGAATTAATAAACATTTACTTTAATATATGTATTCAATATATCAGAATTATCAGAGTGTTTATTATTGTACACAGTTCTGTTAATAGTATTTTAGTATGTGCTTATAAGGGCCGCAACAATAACCAATATCGTTTAGTTTTACAATATTATTAATTCGTTTTCCTTTAAATCTATCAGCGACACTCTACTTGACCCACGAGCATTCAGCCCCTGAGTCGAAACAAAATGGAACAGACTCACTTGTAGCATTTAACACTTGGCCACTCCTTTGCTCCAGACGTACTGCTTCCGTTGGAGTTCTTTCCACTGTTCCTACTCTTCTCCAATCTAGCTCGACAATCGGCGTATTTATGGCCAGCCTTTCCACAATTCATTCCATTTCATCTGGTTCGAAAACTTTGGGCTTCTTGTGCTCAAAATTATTATGTGCGCCTTTCCACAATTCATTCCATTTCATCTGGTTCGAAAACTTTGGGCTTCTTATGCTCAAAATTATTATGTGCGTCGCCATCCGAACTGCGCTTCTGAAAAGCATGTGCTTGTAGTTGTTGCTGGAGCTCATTACGGGCTTTAACGTTGTTGGTAAAAATCCAGCTTGATAATTTACTATCAAGTTGAGCCATGTGCGTCAATATTACGGAAACTGCGATTTCTTCAAAGTCTTGAGTTTTCCATTTTGACATTAGCAGCGTGACGATGCGAGTGCCATATTCAGCGAAACCTTCTCCAGATTTTGGTCGGCCATTCAATACGATCAGTAGAACAGCTGCACCCGTCTCAATTCCAACAAACCGTCCGATAAACAGCTCCTTAAACTGCGTCCAAGTGATGCCAGCAAAGGATATTTGGGATAACCAATATGAGGCGCTCCCTTCTAGCGCTTTGCTCAATGCTATCACCAGACTGCTGCCCTCGACCACATTATCAGCCATGATTAGATCGACTGTTGTGCACCATGCTGAGGCTTCCGCTCCAGCACCGTCCGGATTACAGTTTGGTAAGGTCACATGTTTTGCCTTTTCATCAGTTTTTGCAACCCTTGGTGCCTGCAAATTTTGTATTATTTCCATGAGGTTGCGGTTTTGCGCTATCAGCGCTGTAATATTGGATTCAGTGCCATGATTGGTAGGCAAAGCAGATCCCACTTCTAATAACGGAGGATTAGTTTTATCCATTGCTTTAATTTATTAAGGCCCAATTTCTCAATGTCCAGTTAAACTTGGAATAAGTTAACTTCCCAATAACTTTTATGCCCGAGCTATACTGATTTGGTTTTCTCAAAGCCAAAGTAACCTATCATCGGTATATCACTATCGCCGAATGGTGCTGCCAACCTTAACGGGGATTCAGCTGTTCTTTTGGTTTTGTTTTTGCCTGTGACTCCTAAGCTGCTACATGTTGCACACCAAAATGTATATATAATAACTTTCTATGAGCCCTGTTGTAAACGGCAACGAGGGAAAAACATTTTAGTTGTTGTGGAGCTTGTGTTTGTGGACCTAGAAGACAGCTCGGATCAGCTGTTCGCCTTACGATGATTGTATTGATATTTATATATCGTTACTTAGCATCGGTATAAGTAGTAACCGGACCTCCATGCATCGGATAAGTGAGTGCTAACCGAACATTAAGAAACTCAAATTCGACTAAACTTAGAATAAGTTGACTAACCGGACATTGAAAATTGGGCCTAAGTCTTTCTTTATTCAAACTTTTATTGTTGCACTAGCAAGTTCTGCTCGTTACACAGGCGCAAAACTGACTGACTCGACTCACTCGCGAAACGGGGCCTCATTATTCCACTATTCTGTCAATTCTATTGCCATCTCTGTTTCTCTTATTTAGTCAGCGCCTTACGGATATTTACACCAAATAAAGGAACTCTTCAATACGGGATTAGCCCTTTACATGCCTGGATACGGATATTTGAATTGTTACTTAAGATTGCTTACAGAATGGAATTCAAACAAGTGAAGACGTTGCAGTCGGACGCAACCGACTGCGGAATACTTTGATACCAGTAAAAGAACGGATGGTAAGAAGTCTGCTTGCAAAGGAGTGGGCCGGGTGGTAAACATCGCCAGCTATATTGCTCCCAAATTTAATGACTTTAGCTTAAAAACTGTGGAAGATAACTTAGCTTCCAAATTTAAAAGGTGGGCGGCAGATGTAGACGTGGCATCCAAATTTTTTAATCAAATGTTTTTAACTGTCACTATCTATCTGCCTACCAAGTTTGGTGGCTCTAGCTCAAAAAGTGTTAGAGATATAGCCGATTCCGATTTTATAAGGCGGGTGGCATAGGTGGGCGTGGCATCCAAAATTTTGATGCAGATCTTTGGTATATGCTGCCTTCTATCTTTCTACCGAATTTACGGGCTCTAGCTTAAAAACTATAAGAGATATCGAAATTTCCGATTTTAAATAGTAGGGGGGCAGAGGTGGGCGTGGCATCCTAATTTTTGATGCAGACCTTTTGAAGATGTCACCATGTATCTCCTACCAAATTTGGTGACACTAGCTCGAAAAATGTGAAAACTATAGGCGTTTGCAATTTCAAGAAGAAGGGGGGATGGGGGCGGAATCAGGGGGCGTGGCATCCAAATTTTTGATGCATTTTTTGGGGAACGTCAATATCTATCTTCACACAAAATTTGTTGGCTCTAGCCCAAAAAATGTGAAAACTATAGGCGTTTCCAATTTCATGGCGATGGGGGGATGGGGGCGGAATCAGGGGGCGTGGCACCCAAGTTTTGATGGGGAACGCCAGTACCTATCTCGACACAAAATTTGGTGGCTCTTGCCCAAAAAATGTGAAAACTATAGGCGTTTCCAATTTCAAGGTGAAGGGGGGATGGGGGCGGATTCAGGGGGCGTGGCATCCAAAATTTTGATGCAGTTTTTTCAGGGACATGACTAGCTAGCTGCTTGCAAAATTTGGTAGCTCTAGCTGTAAGAATGTGAGAAAACATGGGGATAAACCAAAGCATAATGGAAATAGGAACACAAACGATGGCATTACGGCAAGGAAAGCGTTTTCAAATATAAAATTATTAGCATTAATTTTGGTATTGGAATAGATTTACTTGAAAGCCTCCGGGTAATATAAATCGCAATTTCTTGTGAATTTCCAATTAATGCACTTAAGATCTAAAAACTATGCGAAGAAACTTTTACTGCATTTATGACCATTATCAGTGGTACCCAATGTCCCCAACATTGCATAAAATACTGGTTCATGGATCTCAAATAATAACATCATCGGTTGTGCCGGTAGGTTGTCTTGGCGAAAATGCATCAGAAGCGCGCAATAAGCTGTATAAACAAGATAGGAGATCACACGCTCGCCATAATTCGCGTGCGAACAATTTGATTGACGTGTTTCATAGATCAATTGACTCCTCAAATCCATTTCTTTCGAGTATTGCATTAAAAAAAGGACAGCTCAATTAAAAAATCATTGTTGCCAAAAGAAGTCATTTCATTTTTAGAAATACCTCATATTGCACCTTATATTAGGAATGATTCACTAAACAGTGATTCCGAATCTGATATCGAATGTGATGCTACAAGGTCCTACTCTTTCGAATTAGAAGTAGAAGATAATTAATTATTTTTTTTTGTTAAGAACTATTTTTAATATTTAGTTACAATTCGCAATGTGCTTTTGAAAAAGCTTTAATAAATATGTTTGCACCTCACATATATTAAATAAATGTTGTCATTTATTTTAACTAATGTACAACCGGGAAATACAAAAATCAACATTACGCTACGTATACGCAATGCATTCTTATATGGGCGGTAAGAGAAGGCGTGTCCAGAATCATGCAAATTTTTTTTCATTTGTTATGCATTCTAAAACTATCATATATACCAAGTTTCAGCTCTGCAGCATCAATATTAGACTTTATGCCAAAAAATCGGCAATTGGGCCCAGTGTGCAGTGATAGAGAGCCCTGAACTAGAAGGTATCATAGTATATTGGTTTTGTACAATGTCCATCATGGAGCGTTTCTCCGACACCCTTAAAGCTAGAGACCTGGAACTTTGCAAGTATCTTAATCCATTCCTGTATAGGCGCTACGCTCACGGGGGGGCTGGGAAATCGATAACAAGACGATACACCTCAATGTCTAAATTGATAAAACACGCATATGTATGCCCCACATGTAACAGACAGAGCTACCAAAACTGATGGAAAGGTAGCTTGTCACTTTCCTCAAAGAACTGCATCAAAAGTTTGGATGCCACGCCCACATCTGACGCCCCTTAGCCCCCTCTCTTTTACAACGTGAATGCGTGTATCTTTCACATTTTTTGAGCAACAGCCAAATTTGGTGAGAAGATATATGGTGACATCTACCAAAGATCTGTATCAAAAATGCCACGCCCTATCCTACGCCCCACACTCCTACGCTTATTAAAAACGGGCATGCGCGTTTCTTTCAGAGTTTTCGAGCTAGAGTCACCAAATTTGGTATCAAGATAGCTGAACATCTTTACCAAAAATTTGGATGCCACGCCCACTCCTGCAGCCACTAGCATCCTTTCAAAAATAGGAATGCATGTATCTTCCACAGTGTTAAAGCTAGGGTCACCAAATTCAATAGAAAGACAGCTCATGACAGATCCAAAAGATTTGCATTACAAAATTGAAAGTCACGCCCACCCATGCCGCTCACCATGAAAAATCGTAATCGGCTATATCCTCAACAGTTTTTAAGCCAGATGCACCAAATTTGGTAGAAAGATAGATAGTGACATCTACCAAACATCTGCATTCAAAATTTGGATGCCACGCCCACCTCTGGTGGCCACCTTTTAAAATCGTCACCTAATTTGGTAACAAGATAGCTGGCGATGCTCCGCACCCCTGCCGCCCCGCATTCTTCCATTGTGATCACACTCCTTACTATCCGTTCTTTTACTGCTATCAGAGTATTCCGCAGTGGGTTGCATCGAGTGCAACGTTTTCACTTGTTAAAAATATTTGTTTCCCTAAAATTATGAGACAACGGGAGACAATGTTACTAATCTGATTTTCATATTCGATTTTTGTTTGGTCTTCGATGGTAAAAAAAATATTTAAATTTGGATTATTTGGATTTAGCTGGTAAAAATGTATTCGAATTCTACCTCTACTAATATTATAAATGCGAAAGCAACTCTGTCTGTTCGTCTCGCTTTCGCGCCAAAACTACTGAACTGATTTTAATGAATTTTGGTACACAAATAGTCCAAAGCCTGAGAAAGGACATAGGCGAGGAGGTTTTTTTTTTGGTGCTCAAGGACCAAACCTATACTTAAAGTTAATTATTAGCTTAAGTCCGAAGAAATGTAAAGGAAATTTTGTTGCAGATGCTTCTTCTGGAATAGCTGCTACGCTATTTAGTAGGGGACGAACAACGCCCTCAGTTTTGGAGCTACCATGAACTTTGCTCATGAGGTAATGCCCAAATGTAACATTAGCAAAAGCCGTGATCTCGAAATAATGTTACATCGGTAAATAAGTCTTTGATTGGGATGAAAGAACCATGTCCCATTAAAGCACTATATCGTAAAATGAGAGATATCAAAGGCAACCAGGATATCATGGGAGGGATGCTGGTACTCATGAAGGCAATATGCAGCTGCTCTTCTAAAAATCAGAGAAGATCGTATGCCAACTGATAGCAACGACATGATTACACTGTGTAGTAAAGTCTGTCAAATTGTTGATAGCACAGATAACCCAAAAAACAATGTCTACCCCTATCTTCAGATAAATACGGCCAATCGAGAATGGCTATGTGAAAGGGCAATTTTGGCGACGACGAATGAGATAGTAAATTAAATAAACGTACACATCATGTCAAACGTGGGGGGAGATGTTGGCGATTACCTCTCAGTGGACAATATTATGGAAACTGAACAAGTAACATCATAGCCTGTAAAAATTCGCAGCTGAGGCTAAAAATTGGTGTTCCAGTCCCATTAAATAATTAAAAATGTTACCCAAACTCAATACTCCACGCGGACGAAGTCTCGGGCGTATCCCTATTGTATAAATTAAAAGAAAACTAGAATATATACCTGCAAACGAAATTCACCCAATTAACTTTAGAAACATTTCTCCCTTGCCCGTTCTAGAATCGTGTGTACTTGTGTTTTATTGCAGTTGCTAAAGTTAAACAAGTAAAAACGTTGCAGTCGGACACAACCGACTGCGTTATACTTTGATACCAGTAAAAGAACGGGTGGTAAGGAGTCTGCTTGCAAAGGAGTGGGCCGGGTGGTAAACATCTCCTTCTATCATGTTACCAAATTTGGTGACTTTAGCTCAAAAACTGTGGAAGATAACGGAACTTCCAAATTTAAAAGGTGGGTGGCCGAGGTGGGGGGCAGAGGTGGGTGTGGCATCCAAATTTTTGAATCAAATGTTTTTAACTCTTACCATTTATCTTCCTACCAAATTTGGTGGCTCTAGCTCAAAAACTGTTAGAGATATAGCCGAATACCATTTTATAAGGCGGGTGGCTTGGGTGGGCGTGGCATTCAACATTTTTAAGCAGATCTTTGGTAAATGTTGCCTTCTATCGTTCTACCGAATTTGGGGGCTCTAGCTTAAAAACTGTAAGAGATATCGAAATTTCCAAATTTTTAATGGTGGGCGGCAGAGGTGGGCGTGGCATCCCAATTTTTGATGCAGATCTTTTGTAGATGTCACCATATATATTCCTACCAAAGTTGGTGACTCTAGTTCAAAAAATGTAGAAGATACACACATAACCGTTTTAACAACGGCGGGAGGTGGGGGGCGGAAGGTGTGGGCGTGGCATCCAAATTTTTGATTCAATTTGTTGAAAACTTCACTACCTATCTTGACACAAAATTTGGTGCCTCTAGCCAAAAAATGTGAAAACTATAGACGTTTCCAATTTCAAGGAGCAGGAAGGATGGGCCGGAAGGAGTGGGCGTGGCATCCATAATTTTGGTTCATTTTTTTCAGGGACATGACTAGCTATCTGCTTGCAATATTTGGTAACTCTAGCTGTAAGAATGTGAGAAATATTTGGTTTTATCGGTTTTCAGTTTTCGAATTTATCGATTTCCCAGCCTCCTAGTAGGCGTGGCAACCCAATCTTGACACTTTATCTGTCTCGCCTATAGACAAACATAATTGCAAAGTTTCAAGTCTCTAGCTTTACGGGTGTCGAAAAAAGTTGCGCTCATACGGACAGACGGACGGACAGACAGACGGACAGACAGACGGACAGACACCATGACGGACATTGCAAACGTTGTTTTGCCATGTATTTTATTCTTGGAAACACTTTTCAGTTCAATAAAATTAATCTACTATAAGAGATTTACTTATAATCGAAAGCACATAACATTTTACGCAAATCGGTCGACCCATTGCGGAGAAGTTCAATTACAAAAATTGTGACACGAGTATTTAATACATTTGAGTAACGCCAATAAGATGCAAAAGGGGCCAATTTGAGTCGTCAAACGATAAATTCTAGAGCCGTGCGAGATATAAGAGTACGAATTTCATGTGATCAAATGAAAGAAAACAATGCAGATGAGCGTTTGAGCATGGCACAGTTAATCAGTGAATCACAGTCGCAAGAGGCCCGAGATGAACGAAATCAACAAAGGCAACTAGAACGGAGAGTAACGCGCAGATACATAGTCGACAGACGTAGAGGAATTGACCAACAACGCAACAGATGTAGAGGAATTGACCAGCAACGCTAACAATTTCATCGAGCATATACATCAAATTTATTTCTTCGACTAGCATTTCAGTATGAGCCTGATGTTGAATATTATGCTCATTTTTAAGTGGTTATGGTACTTTGGAAAAAGAATGCCCGCATTGCCACTCAAATTTAAAAATGAGCAAGTCGGGATGTGTTGCTCATCAGGAAAAGTACAAATAACCGAAATTGAAACACCACCCAAACCATTGCACGGTTACTTATCGGTACAGATCCAGATTCTAGCATGTTCCTGAAGTCAATTCACACATTCAAATCATGTTTTCAAATGACATCATTTGGAGCAACAGAAATAGTTAACAATATTGCTGCAAATGGTCAACAATTTAATGCCACGTTCAAAATAAAAGACCAAGTATATCACAAAGGGGACTCATTGCTGCCAATGCCAAACGAATCTCATACATTTTTAAAAATCTTCTTTATGGGTGGCGAGGACTCCGAACGTGCAATCGCCAATCGCGTGGATGCACGTTGCGACTATCATAATCTAAATTCACATTTTGCCAGGCGTATCTTCAGCGAGCTGGACGCTCTGTTAAATGAGCACAATGAATTATTGAAATTATTCAAATCACACATGCACAATCTACAAAGTGACAATCACGCTATTGTCATCAATCCTGACAGAACACCAGCTGGAGAGCATATACGTAGATTCAATGCACCTGTTGTGGGCGACGTTGCTGGAATCATGGTTGGCGACCGTACAGCTACGCGACAAATCGTGATTCGAAGAAGAAATAATGATCTTCAGTTTATTAGTGATACCCATCGTTCATATGACGCTCTTCAATATCCATTAATTTCCTGGAAGGGACAAGACGTTATCATTAAACACAAGATCCCGTAACAGGTAATTCATTCATAATTAAGAACATAGTTTATTTGTTATTAAAGAATAAATCTTCAATTAATTTAAGTATTCATTATTATAGGAGCCGAAACAAATAAAAACGTTAGCTCCAAGGATTTTTATTCGTATAGTTTGATGATTAGACCGAGACAACATCATTTTACGATGTCGTGAGCATTGCTAACCGTGTCGACATGTATGTAAAGATAAAGCGTAAATGAAAGTCTTAAATCAGCTTTTTTGCATTGCATGTATTTGGCCCCACACGTTGTTGGATGTATTCAGTTGAGTGGCATTTTAATTTGGTTTGTCGACAAAATACGTGCTGAAGACATCGATAATTTTATTTCTGCAGAGATTCCAGATCCGTCCATCGATCAATTACTATTTGATATTGTTACTACAAACATGATTCATGGTCCGTGCGGAATTTTGAATCGTTCATCATCATGCTTTTCTAAAGATTTTACAAACGATACGGTCACACATGTTGACGGATATCCAATACATCGTCGAATGAGTACCAAAAATGGCGGACAATCGTTCGTTAAAATTATCAGTAAAGCAGACATCGACATTGACAATCGTTGGGTGGTACCATATCCACCTCTACTGAGCAAAACATTCAATGCTTATGTTAATGTTGAGTCAAGCAGTTCGGTAAAGAGTATCAAATAAATTTGCAAGTATGTGAATAAAGGAAGTGATATGGCTGTATTTAGAATTGAAAATATGTATATATGTAATTGCTCCTCCGTTGAATCAATATGATGAAATTACGAATTACTAAATTGGCCGATATAAGTTCCAATGAAGCTGTCTGCAGTTAAACTGTGAAGAGCTGTGAATGCTTCTCACAAAAGGAGTATAATTCGGCGGGTTTGTTTTATGGTTATATAAAATAAATATGTATATATTGGGTATGTGTATACATACATATAATATATATATATATATATTTATAAATACATAAAAAAAAAGAAAGTAAACAAAGCCGGCGGCCGAAAAACACATACAAGGAGACAGGCCGCGGCCGGACCTGAGTCGCGGCCAATTCGCATGCTGTCTCGCTCTGACGCCCGATGTCAGCGCTTAGGTACGTGTCTCGCAGCCAGGATGGCTGGACACGTACCGTTAATGTGGAGGACAGAGAGCCGTTGGTGTGTGAGCAGTACGATCACCGTTTATAGTGATCACTGTCATACCAACGGCAGGAGTGAGTCGCTACGGCCAGGCACCGTTGTTGCCAAGTGCCAAAATGACCATCACGCCACCTTTGGCCTTCCTTTGACATTGGCGCTGACAGGCTCCGATCCAGCGAGGCAGCAGCGCGTATAAAAGGAGCCGTCGACCGACAGCGCCGGAGTAGAAGTCAGAGTGATCAACGTGAAGCTAAAACACGGCCGGTACGCGAATTGCTAAACGCGTCAAAGTGAATTACGGAAGGATATCGAGTGCCTTAGTGAAAGTGGAACAAGGACTACAAGGACATTTCATGGACTTTGTGCTCAACACAAGGAGCCAATAGTAGTCCTAAGGCTGACGGCAGAGTGGCCGCGATAAGCGATGCGATAATATTGAGCGACAATGCGCGAGAAAGCTCTGCATGCGTATTTACATGTAATCGCTTACGAGATGTCAGAGTGCAAGCGAAGCGAGAAGAGAGCCAAAGCGATATTTAAAGAGAGTTGCGCGAGAGCGATTCTGAATCGTTTTGTAGCGTGATATCGCTTTGAGTGTGTTTTTGTTGCAAACTAAGCTTAAATAACCGTTGGTTTTGGTGAAATATGTTTTTTTTTCGCCATTTAAGCTTAAGTTACTGTTTGTTTTAAATCTATTTATATTTTTATGTATTTGCTCTCAATTAAACTTGAACTGTCACAACGAACAAAATTGAAAATGAGCTCAATAATAGACGTTGAACAATTAATTTCGGAAATATTTTCGCGTTCGGTTTTGTGGGATCAAAAATCTAAAAATTACCACAACCGAGTGGTTGTAGAAAAGAATTGGAAGGAAATTGAAGAAATTTTGAAAATACCAAGTAAGTTGTGTCAATATTCATATTTTCAATATTTTATTTTAAAGCTTATGTGTACACATAAAACTTCAAAAGGCATCACGAACAAGTTGTCCACTTCTCAAACTTGTGGAATGAAATAACTCTTCGCTTCTTGTATTTTCATTGCTTGTGTGTGTGTCTTGATTGACATTGGGTTTTCCCTCAAGGTCAATAATTGTATTACGCAGAATACAAATTGCCTTTACAATTATATCGACAAAATCTGGATCGGTTTCAATTGGTTTCCAGAGCAAACGCCATTTAGATGTAATAATTCCAAAAGCACATTCAATGCACCTGCGAGCTCGAGAGAGTCGCATATTGAAATACTCTCTCTCAGCATTAATAGTGCGCCTTGAGTATGGCCTTAACAAAGTTTCCAATAGCGGATATGCTTCATCGCCTACAAGAACATAGGGCAATTTAATGCTTGTTCCGGGCAAATTAGTGTCTGGAGGCATAAACTGTCGAGATTTAAGTTGGCAATAAAGCTCTGAGGCATTAAAAGTGCCACCATCACTTTGTTTCCCATATCCTCAAACTTCAATTGCAATAAATTTACAGTTCGCATCAGCCACTCCTTGAAGAACCACAGAAAAAATTTTTTTGTAATTGTAGAACATAGATCCAGAATGAGGTGGATACTGAATACGAATATGTTTTCCATCAATAGCCCCAGCACAATTTGGAAAGCTCCACAATTCCCAAAACTTTTCAGCTATCTGGGTTATCATTTCTTTTGAAGGCTATGGCATATGCTTTGGCTGCAACTCCTCCCAAAGTGCTTTGACCGTTTCCTTTACTATAACGGAGACTGTAGTCCTTCCAATTTTAAATGCATACGACAATGATGTAAAGGAAGCACCCGTTGCTAAATATCTGAAATTGGTCAATTTATGTTTCCTAATTAAATTTAAAGAATTGCTAAGCGCACTCAGAGAAACCAACCGTCAACAACGAAATTTAAAATGTTTGTTGATTACTATTTATTATAATATATTTTTTTAGTCTTTATTCACATTAATAATATTGGTCAATTAAACAATGTAAAATTTTTTTTTTTTTTTTTAGACTCTGCTATTTTATTTTTTGCATATTTCCTCAAGAAAAAAAAAAACAACAACGAGGAACTGACAAAAAGTTTACAAATCTTATAAACATTAATTATATATAAGAGTAACTTTTTGGACCGATAGATTGAGATCGCGTTCCTCAACTCATCGCTGGGTACGAAGGTCATTACGATGAAGGCATCTCGTGACAGCTTGCTTAAGTACCTTTCCTTGTGTTCCGCTATTACTTCCTTGACCGGTGGTACGTTCAAGTTGTATGTTGTAAGTTTGCGTTGCGAAAGTACCACGGTGCCCCGGTGATAGTTCTCAGTATCTTCGACTGGGCTCTTTGGACGATGTTGATTTTATTGCTGCACGCGTTACTCCATAACTGATAGCCATAGGTCCAGATTGGTTTCAGATCGGAGTTGTAGAGCAGAACCTTGTAGTCCAGACTTAGCTGAGAGCGAGCGTAATAAGCCAATGGCTTTGAGTTTAAGCTGTTTTTTTTAAGCTTCAATGTGCATGCGCCGTTAGTCTTTTGTCCAACTGCACTCCCAAGTACGTTACTTCGTTTGCTCTCGGTAGTGGGCAATCTTGCCTGTTTAGGGTGGTTGTTATATGTTTGCATTTTTGTTCGTTTACCTTAATTCGCTAGTCGGACGAGCAAGTTGTGATGTTGCTTGCAGTGGGCATCTGGAGCGGCTGAGAATAGCTGTATCGTCAGCAAAGGTTGATGTTGTTAGACCTCTGCATGTAGGGATGTCTGCTGTGTAGAGAACGTATAGAGTCGGCCCAAGTACGCTGCCCTGAGGAACGCCAGCTTCAATACGGTGTTCGTCGGATATTGCAGAGTTGCATCTTACTGTACACTTCCTGTCGTAGAGGTACGACTTTAACAGTTTATGTGTGTTTATTGGGAGCGTTGATTTTATCTTATATATCAGCCCTTCCAACCAGACTCTGCAGAACGCCTGAGACACTTAAAAATATTGCAGTACAGTATTCTCAATTTTCGAACGAGCCTCGTATTTTTGATGTTGTGCGGTTAACCTGCTCAACAGTTCCGTGTATTTCACGAAAGCCTAATTGATGTGATGGGACTATGTTATGGAGATTCAGAAATTGATTAATCCGAGTCAGCAAACATTTTCAAAGAGTTTTGATAGACACGATAAAAGTCTTATCATTAAGATGATAGACTTTTGCCATTTCTCTGGAAAGTGGCCTAGTTTCGTGATTGCATTGAATAACTGGGCAATCATGAAGACGGCAGAAGGAAGCATATCCGACCCCATAAAGTATATACAAACATCAAATTCGATTGAAAAACTCTGGAAATATTGAAGGCTAAAGTTTACTTATCAGGCATGAGCGCATTTGTGCAGCCTTTAAAATTCGCCTAAGGGCAAGAATTCTGGGTATCTCCCAGAAATAATTTGATGATCCCTTCATACATATATCTCGTGCCTCCTATTCTTGAATATGGATCTTGTATGTAGTATGCTATATACAGGATTCATCAGGACAGAATACAATCCGTACAAAATAAATTGGTGGTCGTGTCCCTCAGGCTTCTTAGCTGTGACCTTAAAATCAACTTCTTACATCGCAGACTTGTACTAATAATTTTTTTTCTCATTCTAAACATAAAACAATGCTAGGTGTAATTTGTTTACAATGGTGAATTTGTTTATACATACTAAACTAATTAACAAAAAATGGTTTTTGCATGTGTGATAAAGGATACTTAACATTTCTACCTTTGTTTTTAAACTTGTTATTCTATATACATATGCTATCCAAAGCCCATTTCGGAACTTATGTTCTATCTATTGGTATGTATCTATTGAATGTACGATTCGTTAGTTTACTTACGTCCAAGCAACAAATACTCAAACAGTCTACAGTCAATTAAAATATATTACATTTTATTGCAGGTTAATTAAATCAGATGATGTACCATACGCCAAGAAACTAAAACTCGAGCTAAAGGATGAAATCGAAAAAAATTGAAAATTCGAAAAAACTAAAAAAACAATGATATATTTCAATTTAAAATTTAGGTTTCGTGATGAATTAAAACGAGAAATGAAAAAAACTGATATTGAGAAGCTTTTGAGGTATAACGCGCAAAATCCCATAGCTGGCGACTCTGAAAAACTTTTAGATCAAGCGGCAGATTTATTGGCGTTCGGCTCAATTGAGCCTTGTCCAGAATGTAAGAGTACACAGTACATTTTTAATAAATCTGGTTATCTTTGTAACGGAAATGTAACAGAATGGACCAAATGCACAAAGTTATTAATTGAGCCCATGCGACGTGCGTGCAAGGTTCCAGAAGACTTAAAACCCACCCATCTATTTTTGAGTGCCGTTAAAAAAAACACCTGAAACGCGTGTTGTTCAATAATTTCCTTCGAATGCATCGACTGTTGCTAAGAACATCTCAACAAAGGCAAAACCAGATTAATTTGATGGGTACGTACAAACAAATAAACAATACTAAAATCCTGTTTTCATAGCCCATAGCACGCGAAAAATATCATTATTGGCTACTACTTGTGATATCCGCTTAACAACAGACCAATGTATCAATTTAACTAGTATTAAAAACATTGCTTTTTCGCTCAACTTTTTTTCCAACAACTTTATATATAAATACTCGACGATTTCAATGCGTTCTTTTTGAAGCCTTACGTAAATTCCATACAGTGACAATGCCACAAAATATCAGGGGTGTGCCAACCATCAAAACCAACCCGATTCCAACCTAAAACCAACCTCGAGCTGGTTTTAGGTGTGCCAGAGCCCACTTCGAGATGATTTTGAAACCTCAAGAAATGTGGCCCGAGATTTGGTTAATTTAAGCAATATTAAATTTCGAATGACAACTGTTACTTTTTCGAAAGGTAATTTTAAGCTTAGTTGTATATTGCAAATACATTTGAATTTAATACATGTTTTGATTCATGATTTTTGATTTTAATAAATCTTTAACAAATCTCTAAGACTATTTGCCGTTCTGTGAAAGCGTGCAAGACCGTCGCTAACAAAGGAGCTGCCACCTTTTTTGGTTAACAATAACTATTATTTGGAGTCTTTAATAGATCAATTTTAAAGACACTTTTTTGTGACAAATAAACATAAAAAAAATCGCACTTTAAGGTAACAAAATTGCATGGTTTAGCAGTGTACAGTTTGTTGTAAATTTAACTAAGTTATTGCAGCAAATCTTTTTTTATGAGGCGGTAACGGTGGTGAGGTGGCGGTGTCTGTTAGGTGTGTAAATGTCTACAGTAGGAAGAAGAATTTAATTTATGGAAAGTCATTGAGCAGCCAAAATGTAGGTTAAATTAAAATTGCATTTAATTATTTGTTTTACATTTATTTTATTATTGGTCCATAGGGGAAAACACCGTTCAAATGTAAACAAAACCAGAGAAACCATTTACGAAGTATGTAGAACAGCTGTTCAAGCAAGCTATCACGGCAGGGCTGTCAAGCAACATGAGTTACTTGGCGGGCAAAATAGTAAATATTTATTTTGATAAGAACTACAAGAGATAAGACCTAACATATTTTTATTTAACCATTTATTAAATATAACACTAATGCCATGAGGCCAACCTTGAAAACAATGACAAAAATAGCAAATACATTTTAGGCAACTTTCACTTTTGAAAGGTAGCAACTCTTTTTGGCCATTTTCGTTTTACGTATTTGCTCTGAAACATTTTACCGAAAAATGAAATCTCCCGAACTTCTGGCACACCGACGGTTTTTTTTTTGAGAGATTTCTAAATCAGCTCGAGCCAAAATCTCCAGGGATTTCTGGCACACCCCCCTATATGTAGCTTTAAAGCAGTGGTGGGCAGCCAATTTTCGACGGCGAGCAACAACAAAACCTGCAGCAATCATAGCTGCTTGGGTCGTAAATTCTTCGTCAGCTTATTTATTTATTTACTTTTCTACTGTGTTATTTATTTTTTTTTGCACTCGACGCGGGCCCGATGCTCGCGCTAACTTTTTGTGTTTTGTTCTTGCTCGATGACGACGCACAAGCCGACTTTCAGACACCTCTTGCCAAAAAAGACGGCGCAAGCTTCGCGAGCCACTTCATGCCCACACCTGATTAAAAGTAACAAAAAAACATATTTAGTTTTAAAAAAGTGTTCCACACATTTTATTGAAACACACCATTGATTTTGTCTTTCAATTGAAAACATTTGACTCTGTTGAATCTGATGGCACTGGCGCCCTTAATTTTATATGTAGTATGGCTATCTGCGACTGGGGTACAGATCCAACAACACGTTTGCCTCAAGAAGAAAAACAGAGCTCGAAGTCAAAAAATATATACACAAAATCAGTACCAGAGTCTGTGACTCTGAAGATAAAAAAAATGGTCTGCTGTTGATCCTGATAGTGGTCTGGAGGACATTGCAGACGTATATATTAAAGGCGACAATAGGTATATTATTGTAATCGGCTTAACGGACATACAGCGCAACAAAAATGCATACTACAAGCTACAACTTTTAGAAGCCGATAATAA
The DNA here is from genome assembly GCA_018152825.1 of Scaptomyza hsui. NCBI lineage: Eukaryota > Metazoa > Arthropoda > Insecta > Diptera > Drosophilidae > Scaptomyza > Scaptomyza hsui. The sequence continues at coordinate 805,054 of JAECXO010000070.1, forward strand.
AAATAAGTACATACATTGTAGCAAAAGTTTAAATAAGTCTGCTATTGCCTTTTATTTTCATTTTATAGGTACTGGATTTTTGACATACAATATGATGATTAGAACGTTGTAGATGACACCAACACGCAAAATATTCATTCCAAACTTGAACCTTCGCTTCAAACCCTAATAAAGCTTATATTTGATATCGAATCTATGAAGAAAACAATGATGGAATATCACATCGATATGGAAAAAATGCCTCTGGGAAAACTTAAGCTTAAACCAACTTCACTCAGCATACACTGTTGTTAATGAAATTTATGAACTTATTCAGCAACGCGGTACTAATTCAGGATTGATTGATGCAAGTAATCGATTCTACACCTTAAATCCTCACAGTTTTGGAGTCAATGCGCCACCTGTAATTGATACCATTGCACAGGTTGAAAATTTACGTCAAATGCTGGATTCTTTATCGGAGATTGTGTCGTACAATTTAAAAATGAACGAGGATGATATGAGTAGCATTAACCCATTAGATAAACATTACGAACAGTTAAAAACAAATCTGGAATCGCTTGACAAATTCAGTGATGAATTTGTAACTTTTAACAGTTATGTGCAAAATACACATGCATCTACACATAGCTCATATGAACTAGAAGTTATAGACGTATTTAAGGTTGCCAGGAAGGGCGAAGCTCGGCGTTTTAAACCTTTCAAAAAACTTCATAATCGAAAATTGCTGTGGCATGGCTCTCTAATTGCTAACTTTGTTGGAATATTGTCTCATGGTTTGAAAATTACTTCGCCTGAGGCACCACCAACTGGCTGTATGTTCGGCAAGGGCATATATTTCGGAGATATGGTGTCCAAATCAGCCAATTATTGTTGTACCAGTGAGAAAAATTCTACTGGCCTTATGTTTTTATCTGAAGTGGCTTTAGGTGACATCAGTGGCGGATTTACCAGCAGGCTAAGTAGGCTGTAGCCTAGGGCGGCAAATTTTAACAGGCGGCAAATTTTAACTCGAAAACTGATTGTTCTAATTCCACAGCGACTTTTTTTTGTTTTTTATGATAAATTTCTCTAAATTGAGTATTCAATAATGCGGTAAGAAAAAGTTATACACTTCTTTTCAAGTACATATGCATAAAAAATAATTATGAGTAAAAAACTATCTTCGATCGGCTTTGAGTCAAGAAAAGCTAAACGATTTAGCTCCTTTATCAATGGAGTCAAAAGTGGTGAAAAATTAATTAATGATTTTGCAAATTCAAAGTCCCGCATGAAGTTATCGTAATGCATTTAATACTAACAGATAATGAGTTTACTAAATAATGTATATCAACTATCCACGAAGCTTTGTTCATATTACGTAACTATTATATAGGATTAAGACATAACTTTAGTTTCCTCAAAAGTAGTACAAAAAAGATATTTTCTTTGCTTAAAAAACCGTTTGCTTATAATTCTTTGCTGTGAAAATAATAAAGGATCTGACTCATGAATTTCAGAGGTCAATCGAGGCGGCAAAAATTGAAAAGCCTAAAGGCGGCGAAAGTGTAAATCCGCCACTGGGTGACATGATGGAGTGTACTACTGCTGAATATATAAAAACACTACCGAAAGGCAATCATAGCTGTTTTGGTAGGGGTCGCACAATGCTAGACCCAGAAGACTCAAGTATTCCAGATGATGGTGTCGAAATTCCCCTGGGAAAGCTCATTGCCGATGAAAATTTGAAATCCTCGTTGCAGTATAATGAATATATCGTATATGATATTGCTCAGGTTAATGTTCAATATTTATTTCGGATGGATTTTAAGTAATATATAATACGGCTTACAACTTTGTTATTGTGTATGGTTTATGGCATGTGTGTTAGCTACACTTGGTATATCTAGGTATGTAAATTTGGCGAACTGTATTCTCTAAGATATCGGCTAGGTTGTGTTCAGCCGGCTCACAAGAAGCTTCTCACATATGGATAGAGAAGATTGGTACTATCCAGGTGTGTGGTCCTGCAGAGTGTTTGTGCTTTTAGCAAAGGCGAGAAGTGTTTTTAGCCTCTGACTCCTCGCACCGTCAAGCAAAGATATTCAAGGTGATTGGAAGTGGCGCTGTCGTTGTGCTGCCAGTGCGGGGCAGCTTCAATGGAGGTGTTCCAGCGTCTCCAGGACGCCAGGTTTCTTGCAATTACAGTTATTATTGTCAATTATTTTTTTTAACGTTTACAGATTGTCAAGAAAATGTTATCGCATGCAAAAAATTATGTTTTTTGACTATTAGCTGAAAAAATGACTGATAAGTAAACATTTTTGGAAGTTTCAAATTTGTTTTACCCTGAACCCATAAAATGGGTAAAAGGGTATAATGGTTTTGTGCAAAAGTATGTAACAGGCAAAAGACAGCATCTCCGACCCCATAAAGTATATATATTCTTGATCAGCATCAACAGCCGAGTCGATATAGCCATGTCCGTCTGTCTTTCCGTCCGTTTGTCTGTATGAACGCGTTGATCTCAGAGACTACAAGAGCTAAGGACTTCAGATTATGAATATAAGTTCTCCTATACCATTAGCAGAACACGTTTGCTTCAAATTATCGATTACTATTCTGATTACCGATAAACACATGGAATCGATTACAAAAAAGCTCGAATTTGGAAAATGCAAAAATGGGGATTGAAATAATGGGTAACGATAGAACTTTTCTGAAAATTGCGAAACACCAGAGATATCGAAGATTAAAGTTTAGGTCGCAGACGCATACAGATGGTTCGGGGTATCTCCTTGTCGGGAAATCTCTATTAGAGCCTTCTTACTTGTTTAATATTATTCATTAAATAATACAAAATCGAAAAATTAAAATAAATTTGAATGCGTTGTAAGGACGTTTCTTGGCCTAGGTCGGCGTCTCAGTCGTGTCCATGGTATTTTACAGATTACTTGTAAAATGCTGGGACCCTGGAGTGAGCCGCACCGAGATCGAATACCAACACGCAGACATGTAGGGGTCAGAGGGCAGTACGTGCGTCAGGGTCGATGCTTTCAGAGTGGGCCAAGGGAAAGAGGCCGAGAGTCCAAGTAATAACCCGGAAGACTCCTCAACCCCCTTCCTCGGACCACCATTCGGCACCGACCGTAAAACCCCAGGATTCGGGGTACGAAGGGGACGAGGATCAAGCACTCATCCGGCTTGGCCAGGGTAAGACCCGGATGCCTGGCCAGCTGACCACCAGGCGTCGCAGAATCTAGAGTCAAACTCGGGAGATTCGCTATCCTACCCCTCATGCCCGACCCATGTGGGCCGTATGGTGAGGCTACACAAGGATCGGACCAAGAGGCAGACATCGCAGAATCTAGAGTAAAACTCGGGAGATTCGCTAGTCCACCCCTCATGTCCGACCCATGTGGGGCTACCCGACTACCCGCTGAAAGAGGAGAGAAAAGGAAAATGCACAGCAAATAAAAACACAAATACAAATAAGGTCTATTACTTTATTAACATTGTTGGGGAAAGGGTATGGGCTCGCATTCGTATGGCCATAGGCCAACTTACCCCGCTACGGATGGGTGTATGTGTGTGGGAATGTGTTGGCGTGTGTGTGCGTAGCGTGTGTGTGTGCGTACGCTGGCGATCCCGGCACCGTCACTTGCACTATTTTCACTTGCACTTGCACTGCTGTTGTTGTTACAGGGGCGCTCCGCTGTCCGTTGCTGTTGTTGTTGTGTCAGGGGCGCTCCGCTGTCCGTTGCTGTTGTTGTTGTTGCAGGGGCGCTCCGCTGTCAGTTGCTGTTGTTGTTGTTGTTGCAGGGGCGCTCCGCCGTCCGTTCCTGTTGTTGTTGTTGCAGGGGCGCTCCGCTGTCCGTTGCTGATGATTGCGCGTGGCTTTCTATTCGTGTGGCCGATTCCGAGAACTCACTTTTATGCGCACTGCTCACTCTGTATGTTTATTGCTTGGTTCTCTCCGCACCAAAAATGCAGCTCATGCCGGTTGGCCGAACCAGGGCTGCGCATTGATCGTGCTTAGAGCATTTTTGCGCTTGTGCTCTCACTTTTGCGTTCGCGATAGCGCCCTCTCGGGCACATTAAACAGTTTTGCTTATTGTGCCGGACGCCGCGGCGTCCAGCGACGATAACAAACAGCTTCTTGTGTGGTAGCAGATTGCTACCTCACTGCGTGCATATAATTTTTTCTACGTAATTCAATAGACTTCAGACAAAAAAATTTAAAAAAAATTATAAGTAATACAAAACATTTAAAATGTCGCAGGCAAAAACTTTTACGAGCTAAATTTTTCTCTGCACATAACTGTTTTCATACATAGTCTGGCAACCACTCAATAACACATATAAGATGATAGTAGCAAACATACCCAGAGGCATGTTTTCTGTGTGGTAAAAATGCTTCTGTATGTTTGTTGTAAAGCTTTCAAATATCAACTTAGTACACATATCATAGCTACTAAATACTCTAGATATTTGTAAACATTTGTTATTGAGGTTCATTAAGCGCTGGTCGAAAGAATTCGACTATTCCTACATGACAAAAACACTTTATAATAGGGTCTTTCCACTGCTTAGTTATGCCAAATTTTCAGTGACGGACGTTCAGTTTGCGCGTATTCTCCCATAAGGAATTAACTGAAGTAAAACTGACCGTAAATATTTACTGAATAATAACTGAAGAGAAACTGGTTCATTTGAACACTTGTTCGATAAAACATCGCTGTTAATGGGGTCTGTTAATGTAACTGTCGTTTTTGTAGTAGTTTTACGTTTTCCAAACCGACGGGCAGAAATGAGTTCTCCTTAGGCTCAAAACAAACCCACAAAAAATTTGAGGCTAATCGAATAATATTTAGTTGCCGCACCCTCGCTCCGAAGTTTGAAAATTTTATATGTATGAAAAAATCACTGATACGTATGGTGTTTCAGGTAAAATTTATTTATTTGTTTTTGTTTTATCTTTACAATATATCTGATTTCATGTTTTATATAAAATGTTTTTTTTTGTTTTAATTATTTTTTTTTTTTATTTGTATATAAAATAAGGATTGGCACGTCCTTAACTATTTCTGACATTTCGCAAAGAAAAACAAGTAAAAAGGCTCTAGTCGAGATTTCCCGACTAGAAGATACCCCCAACCCTGTACATATCGCGTACAGTCATTGTCTGTATGCATCTGTGACTAAACTTCAATCTTCGATATCTCTGGTGTATCTTAACCGATTTCAATGAAATTTTCAGAAAAGTTATATCGTTACCCATTATTTCAACCCCCAATTTTTACATTTTCCAAATTCGAGAAATTTTTGTAATCGATTCCATGTGTATATCGGAAACGGAAATAGTTATCGAAAATCGGAAACAAACTTGTACTGCCTAGGACTTAGATGAGCTTATGTGCAAAATCTAAAGTCTCTTGGTCTTATAGTCTCTGAGATCGACGCGTTCATACATACAGACGAACGGACAAACGGACTCGGCTGTTGATGCTGATCAAGAATATATATACTTTATAGGGTCGGAGATGCTTCCTTCTGCCTGTTACATACTTTTGCACAAAACCATTATACCCCTTTTACCCATTTCATGGGTTCGGGGTATAATAAGCGGACAGACGGACAGACGGACATGGCTATATCGACTCGGCTGTTGATGCTGATCAAGAATATATATACTTTATAGGGTCGGAGATGCTTCCTTCTGTCTGTTACATACTTTTGCACAAAACCATTATACCCCTTTTACCCATTTCATGGGTTCGGGTTATAATAATTGATCAGTAAAATAACAATAAGAACTTATGTATACAAAGCAGTTCCGCCTTGTCATAGTTCGAGTGAGCTTAGATTAAGCTTAGTTCAATGGGTAGAAGCTTAGATAAATTGATAAAAAATGAAAGCTTTAGAGTAAATGGTTAGAATTACAAATGCAGTCGTTGATGTAAAACTCTGATTAGCCAGGGATGGATGTCGTCAGGGACTAGCCCAGTGGCTAAGACTTCCGCCTCGTTAACGAGATGTCCCAGGTTCAACTCCTGTCCCCGGCTATAGTTTCATATACGATGAGTTTGGTTTTAATTTAAAAAGTTAAAAAAAAAAAAAAAAAATATCGATATCTCTGGTGTTTCTCAACCGATTTCGATGAAATTTTCAGAAAAGTTCGATCGTTACACATTATTTCAACCCCCATTTTTACATTTTCCAAATTCGAGAAATTTTTGTAATCGATTGCATGTGTATATCGGAATCCAGAATAGTTATCGAAAATCGGAAACAAACTTGTACTGCCTAGGAGTTAGATGAGGTTATGTTCACAATCTGAAGTCTCTAGCTCTTATAGTCTCTGAGATCTACGCGTTCATACATACAGACGGACGGACGGACAGACGGACAGACGGACAAGGCTATATCGACTCGGCTGCTGATGCTGATCAAGAATATATATACTTTATGGGGTCGGAGATGCTTCCTTCTGCCTGTTACATACTTTTGCACAAAAACATTATACCCCTTTTACCCATTTCATGGGTTCGGGGTATAACAAGTAAGAAGGCTCTAGTCGAGATTTCCCGACTAGGAGATACCTCGAACCCTGTACATAACGCGTACAGTCATTGTCTGTATGCATCTGTGACTAAACTTCAATCTTCGATATCTCTGGTGTATCTTAACCGATTTCAATGAAATTTTCAGAAAAGTTATATCGTTACCCATTATTTCAACCCCCAATTTTTACATTTTCCAAATTCGAGAAATTTTTGTAATCGATTCCATGTGTATATCGGAAACGGAAATAGTTATCGAAAATCGGAAACAAACTTGTACTGCCTAGGACTTAGATGAGCTTATGTGCAAAATCTAAAGTCTCTTGGTCTTATAGTCTCTGAGATCGACGCGTTCATACATACAGACGAACGGACTGACGGACAGACGGACATGGCTATATCGACTCGGCTGTTGATGCTGATCAAGAATATATATACTTTATAGGGTCGGAGATGCTTCCTTCTGTCTGTTACATACTTTTGCACAAAACCATTATACCCCTTTTACCCATTTCATGGGTTCGGGTTATAATAATTGATCAGTAAAATAACAATAAGAACTTATGTATACAAAGCAGTTCCGCCTTGTCATAGTTCGAGTGAGCTTAGATTAAGCTTAGTTCAATGGGTAGAAGCTTAGATAAATTGATAAAAAATGAAAGCTTTAGAGTAAATGGTTAGAATTACAAATGCAGTCGTTGATGTAAAACTCTGATTAGCCAGGGATGGATGTCGTCAGGGACTAGCCCAGTGGCTAAGACTTCCGCCTCGTTAACGAGATGTCCCAGGTTCAACTCCTGTCCCCGGCTATAGTTTCATATACGATGATATCGATATCTCTGGTGTTTCTCAACCGATTTCGATGAAATTTTCAGAAAAGTTCGATCGTTACACATTATTTCAACCCCCATTTTTACATTTTCCAAATTCGAGAAATTTTTGTAATCGATTGCATGTGTATATCGGAATCCAGAATAGTTATCGAAAATCGGAAACAAACTTGTACTGCCTAGGAGTTAGATGAGGTTATGTTCACAATCTGAAGTCTCTAGCTCTTATAGTCTCTGAGATCTACGCGTTCATACATACAGACGGACGGACGGACAGACGGACAGACGGACAAGGCTATATCGACTCGGCTGCTGATGCTGATCAAGAATATATATACTTTATGGGGTCGGAGATGCTTCCTTCTGCCTGTTACATACTTTTGCACAAAAACATTATACCCCTTTTACCCATTTCATGGGTTCGGGGTATAACAAGTAAGAAGGCTCTAGTCGAGATTTCCCGACTAGGAGATACCTCGAACCCTGTACATAACGCGTACAGTCATTGTCTGTATGCATCTGTGACTAAACTTCAATCTTCGATATCTCTGGTGTATCTTAACCGATTTCAATGAAATTTTCAGAAAAGTTATATCGTTACCCATTATTTCAACCCCCAATTTTTACATTTTCCAAATTCGAGAAATTTTTGTAATCGATTCCATGTGTATATCGGAAACGGAAATAGTTATCAAAAATCGGAAACAAACTTGTACTGCCTAGGACTTAGATGAGCTTATGTGCAAAATCTGAAGTCTCTAGGTCTTATAGTCTCTGAGATCGACGCGTTCATACATACAGACGAGCGGACAGACGGACAGACGGACATGGCTATATCGACTCGGCTGTTGATGCTGATCAAGAATATATATACTTTATAGGGTCGGAGATGCTTCCTTCTGTCTGTTACATACTTTTGCACAAAACCATTATACCCCTTTTACCCATTTCATGGGTTCGGGGTATAATAATTGATCAGTAAAATAACAATAAGAACTTATGTATACAAAGCAGTTCCGCCTTGTCATAGTTCGAGTGAGCTTAGATTAAGCTTAGTTCAATGGGTAGAAGCTTAGATAAATTGATAAAAAATGAAAGCTTTAGAGTAAATGGCTATAATTACAAACGCAGTCGTTGATGTCCCAGAAAAAACTACATCAAAATTTTGGATCCCACGCCCACTTCTTCCGCCCCCATCCTGCCAGCTCCTTGAAATTGGAAACGCCTATAGTTTTCACATATTTTGGGCTAGAGCCACCAAATTTTGTGTCAAGATAGATATTGACGTTCCCCAAACATATGCATTACAATTTTGGATGCCATGCTCCCTGATTCCGCCCCCATCCCTCACTTCTCCTTGAATTTGGAAACGCCTATAGTTTTCACATGTTTTCAGCTAGACCCACCAAATTTTGTGTCAAGATAGGTAGTGAAGTTTTCCAACAAACTGCATAACAAATTTGGATGCCACGCCCACAACTTCCGCCCCCACCCCCCGCCGTTGTTAAAACGGTTGTGCGTGTATCTTCCACATTTTTTGAACTAGAGTCACCAAATTTGGTAGAAAGATAGATGGCAACATCTACCAAAGATCTGCATCAAAATTTTTGAGTTTGTAGTGTTTACTGTGCCTATATTGTTGTGCGGATAGGCTTTCGAGCGAGATTTGAGTTACGAATGGGACCCTATATTAAACCCTAGCTCTTTCGGGATGTGGGGGGGGTAAGTGTAACTAAATCATCAACTCACAGCACATAATCTTATTTGAGGATCCCGTCAGAAACTAATGAGGAGCTTAACTCCACAAAATTATCAGAACTAACAAATAGGACATCGCCTATTACAAAACCGAATCTATTTAACATTTAATGTTATAAAAAATTTGAGGCAGCTTATTATCATCCTTGCGAACGTTGCGTAGTCTATGATGTTATTCGACCTACGCTTCTTTACCCAACCCTACCTATGATCTATCGTGGTAACGTTTACGAAAGACCCCATAACATTCACTAGTGCTTCAGCTTCATGTCACCAGGATATATAAGAAAACTCTACACAATCATCTTCAAACTTAATTTATTTTGTTGCATCGCATATGCGGGGTAACTTCATTTTTAATTACTAAAATTAATTTAGTACTTTTTTTTAAAAGATTATCAAACGCAATATTAATTCATTAAATTGGGTTTCTTAAACTACAAAGGCAATCTCGGTGACTATAAGCTAGTTTAATTGTGCTTCTGTTTCATTTTAATAAAAACTAATATAACATTTTAATGGTATCTGTGCATTGCATTGGCTTTGTTTGCGTGTTGTTTGGATTTCGGTTTTAAATATATGTATTCATTTTAATCAATTAAATTCAACTATTCGACAAATAGTTTCTTTTTATCATAGTACGTTATTATGTTCAATATAAGATAGTTTTTATATACACGATAAGTCGATAAGCAAATTAAAAAACAAGGTCAGTAATAAGTTCAATTGAACATGTTATTTGGTTTGCTTTTGTTTGGTTTGACTGCTGTTTAAATTTTTAAAACTTCGAGTTAAAACCTAATTCGCAATGATCACTTACACAAGTGAATACCGAAACATATTGAACGGCAATACAGACACGCAGGTCAAAGCACACAAAAGCAAACTGACTCTCAGAGGGAGAGAGAATTAAACTTCACACACGTGTTTGTCGTTTACATACCCAATATTTCCATTGATGAAAGGCCTTCCAACGCTGGTATAAAGATGTACATGTCGGTGTTGTTTTTTCGCGTACTGTACCTGTGCTTATGTATTTACTTATTTCAAGTTTGGTCTTTACTACTATCTTTATTTCATTGATGTATATATATGTTTTATTTCTTATCTCTTTGTGTTTTTATATATACCTATTACCAAAAACCAAAACTTGTTACAAATTTAAGCAATGCAAAACACTTAGCACTGAGTACTCAATTAACTTAAAAGAATTCTGGCGATTTAACAATATCCCACATGGTTTTCCATTTGATGGCGTTTAAGAAGAGAGAGTTGGACATACTAGCGCTACTCTGGCGGTTGATCTCGGCTGTGCGTTAAGCGGGGGTGAATCAAATTTTCGATGCTGCGTTGCTATTCCTCTCACCCCATCCACTTTGCTCCGTATGTATGTACAACGTCTCGCACAATTAGAGAAGAGCAAGCTGAATATAATGCGGAGGGGTGAGGAACTGGGGCTTGGCTGTAAAATCAATCAGCTTACAATTTTGACACTATAGACTGCACTTTGATAAACATACCTTAACTGAGCTATGTAAGCAAAAACTTCTCAAGTTGGCGATTTTTCCAAATTGGTGGCTAATGCCGTTTTGAAGGGACTGTGTTACTTTGTTCTTTTCGATCAAGCGAAAATGTGTCGCTGGCACAAATTAGATCACTCGGTATTGTTGTAACCACGCGGTATATTTTTTCTTTCACACGTGCTTTGATATGTAATATTAGCACAACGCAACTATGCGGTTAGATCGAGAGACAAAGATTAAGCTTAGCGTGCAAGGTTAACACACCTTTTATAGCGACTGATTCCAGAGCTTTTTTCGGTCTTATGCCGTTGTCTGCAATTTCTTGCATACCCATTCGCTTGGACAAAAGCTCTAACTGGCATGTTCTGAGCGGCAGAGCGGCTTGGAATATTCGCCGCCAAGGAGAGCAGTGGAACGAGAGAGTCTACTGAGCCATGTAACGGGGATCACATTAGTCTCTTTGTCATTTCGTTTTAACGTTTTGTTTTTCTGTGCTGTCTGCAGTCATTTCATTAAGTTTGGCAACCCAGGCGACGAAATTGTCTATTCTGATTTGCTTTTACTCAACCAACGAAGAAAATCGTAAACCTGCGACCATTACACCACCCGATAATCTGACACCGTTAGACGTAAGATTAGCGGGAATTAGCTTCTCAAATCTTTTGCATGGTATGTCCCAATTTCTCGTCCTTGCAGATCCTCTAGCAGATAATAACTATTCCCGAGTTTCTTTTTGACTCTTCATTTGACAAATTGGGGGGCGAGCTTTGCATTGAAGTTTTGACTAAACTTGCTTACTGCAAAATTCCTACGGAAGATTTCCTGTCCTTCTCGAAATGAAACGGGCTTTGATCGCAAATTATACTGCTTAACATTCCTGTCATAAGCCTGTCTGATGTTCACTACAATATCCTTTCGCAATAATGCAAGACGATCCGACCTGTCTATAGGAACGATAGGATCCTCCAGTAGAGATAAATCTTTCAAAAGTCGATAATCGGATCCATGGGTTATCATATCCACTCCGAATAAGACTTTATATGGCGAGCAGCCAAGGGATTGATGAAGCGATGACCTTAACGAGCAAGAGATGGCTGAGATATGACGATCCCACTCGGTCTGATCAGTTTTTAAGTACGATCTGACTGCAGCAAGTAACGAACGATTGACTCGTTCTGCAGCATTGCTTTGAGGGGAATAAAGAGCTGTATAAACATGCTGAATACCCAATTCCGTCAAAAACGCATTAAAATCGCTAGACTTAAATTGAGATCCATTATCACTTATAATGGTTTCTGGAACACCGAATCCATGAAAAATAGTTTTTAGCAAAAACTCTGTGATAGCATGGGACGTAAACTTCCTCAAGGGATGTAGCCAATGATATTTGCTAAAATGATCCAAAACTATTAACAAACCGATATGACCATCCTTGCTTCTGGGATATGGGCCTAATAAATCAATATATATACGCTGAAAAGGTCTACACGTGGGGCTTTGGGATCCCATAGGAGGACGGAGCGTAAAATTTGGTGCTTTCGTAGTTTTACACACCTCACATTTACGAATGTAATTTTTAACATCATTTGCTAAGCCTGGCCAAAATAAATGTCGACGAAGCTTCTCGATGGTTTTTTGAATACCTCCGTGAGCTGATGTAATACTGTCGTGTGCTTGAACGATAGCATTTTCTCGAAGCATTTCTGGGACCCATAGTTTCCACGAGTTCTTTTCTTGTTCTGGTTCCCCAGAGGCATGTTCAGTGCGTATATCTGTATCATCTGTATATCAAACTGTTCAATTATTTTTATGTCAGGAAATCTAGGTGTATTACTATTTGACAGTTTAGCTTTTAATTCGGTATACTCTGGACTGTCGAAAGCCGTCGATTTTAAATCAATAATGGGGCCAATGTCCAGTGCAGCAACTTCGTCTTCACAAAGACGAGAGAGCGCATCGGGAACAACATGGTTATTTCCTTTTCGATGTGATATCGAAAATTTAAACTGCTGAAGCCTAAAAATCCACCGAGCGAGTCTACCTGACACATTCTGCTGCCGCAGTAACCAGACTAGGCTAGAATGGTCAGTAACTACCTCAAATTTTTGTAACTCTAGATAGCACCGAAATTTTTCTATACCAAGTATAACAGCTAAACATTCACGTTCAGTGACACTATAATTTCTCTGTGTGCGACTCAGTTTTTTCGACATGAAAGCTATAGGAACTTCTTCGTTTTCGTTGGTGAGCTGCACTAACACAGCTCCTATACCAAAGTCACTCGCATCGCAATGAAGAAAAAATGGTTTACCAAAGTCGGGGTTATGTAAAATTGGTGCGGACGTCAAAATTTTTTTCAAGTTGTCCATTGCAAGTTGAGCTTCTGGAGTCCAAGTGAACTTCTTTTTCGTTGACAACACGTCCGTGATGGGACAAGTGATATCAGAGAAACTTTTTATAAATCTATGATACCATCCACAAACCCCAAGAAAACCTCTAACTTGTTTCAAATTCTTTGGCGAGGGCCAATTCAAAATACATGAAATCTTTTCCTGATCTGTGCAAATTCCTCCGTTGCCCACAATATATCCTAAATAGTTTACTTTAGTTACACAAAATTTACTCTTCTCCACATTCAAAGTCAGGTTGGCCTTTCGAAACTCTTCTGCCAATCGAACTAACACTGCGATATGTGAATTGAAATTTTCAGAGACTACAATAAGGTCATCTAGGTATCCGAAAACACAATAGCGTAACTCAGGTGGAATGATACTATCCATTAATCGACACATTGTAGAAGGGGCATTGCATAACCCGAAAGGCATGACTTTAAACTGATAAAGGGGCCTACCAGGTACAGTAAATGCTGTCAGTGGCTTAGCTTCTTCAGTTAGGCTTATTTGCCAATAAGCATCTTTCAAGTCAAGTTTTGAAATAATGTTTGCTTTAGGAAGTCTGGCCATAATTCCGTCAATATTGGGCAAAGGATAAGCATCCTTTTTTGTGGCAGCATTAAGCGTTCTTGCATGGAGGCATAAACGAATTTTATTAGGTTTTAGAACCAAGCGCATCGGCGAACTCCACGCGCTAGTCGAAGGCTCTATTACATCGAGGGACAACATTCTATCTATTTCTTGATAAAGCAATTTTTCAACGGCTGGGCTGACTGGGTAAAAACGTTGTTTTACAGGCCTTGCCTCAGCTACGTCAATGTGATGTTGAATAAGGCTAGTGCGACCTAACCCTTGCACACAATTTGGAAATAATTGCTTAACTACATCCAATTGTTGCTGTTGTACTACGGTCAAAGGGTATTTTTCTGGGTCATCCGACTCCAGATATTCAGATTTGATCATTAAGGAACTAATAACATTTGGAGCTAACTCAAATAACCTCCAAAAATCAATTCCAAGGATTACTCTTTGTTTAATCGATGGGATGATATACAATTTCATGTGTTTTTGCATTTCTTTGTACTTAACTATTACATTAAGTACACCCTTTACGTCGTGAGCATGGCCATCGGCTGTTTGCACATGCGCGTTAACTGGCTTAAATTGTGGACATTTATCTAATGGTTCATTTGCTAAGTCTGATCCAATGCAGCTAACATTGGCTCCGGTATCCAAAAGACCGTTTTCTGTGTAAGCTAAAAAAGATATTTCGGCATAACTACGCAAGTCATGATTATTACTGAATATTGCCGAAACAAGAATTTTCTTATCATTTTTAATCTTCTTAAAGTACTTTCTAATTCTACGGCTACTACGTTTCCTACTAGGACCTATATTTTCTTCACTAAATATTATTTTTCGAACTTCCATATAGTTATTTAACCGCTCATGGTACGGAAGTAAATGTAGCGATACGATATCTTTAGAGACCTCTTCTGACGTTTCTGACGAAATCGTACTTTGCTTTATTGTTTCTGTTGACTCTGAGTGTTTGGGGACATCCTGATGGTGTTGGATGCACCCGTCTGACGGTTTTCCGTCTGACGACTTAAACATTTCTTGCATTGTGGCTTATAAACATTGGGAGTGCCACACCCGTAACAAAATATACTGCGTTCCGCTAGGCAGTTTTTCCAGATATGCCCGACCTCACTACAGTTCCAACAAGAAGGCGATCTTTGCGAACTATTAATGGCAGCAATTTCTGCGTCTGGCATTTCTTCTTCTTGTGTATCCCAATACGCATTAGGCTCTTCTAGACCACAAATTTGGCGAGATTGCTTTTGAGCGCGTTCTGGGCGAGAATACATTTCCTGTACAAATGTCTCTTGCATTTGAACTAACCGTCGTAAATGGTTTATAGTATGGATAGGCTGATACAATAACTGCTGGCGAATATTCGGTAAAAGGTTATTTTTGAGAATTTCTAACAGTTCTTCTTCCTCTAACTTAACTTTACATCGATCTATTAATAACGCTACCGCATCATAAAACATGGCAAATGACTCTCCAGGCATTTGTTTTCTTGAGCGAATTTCCTCTTTAATTCGAAAATTGGATCGATAGTCTTTATATTGTAACCTCAACGAGGTACAAAAGTTTGACCAATCGATTTGGCTCACTTGCTTATGATACCGCCAAAACCATTCTCTCGCTTTGCCAGAAAACAAAATATGCAAGTGCTTGCACAAGGCTGTGTAATCACAATCAAGTGTTTCATCGGTTAATGCCTTTACTCGATACAGAAACTCTTCAACGCTTAAGCCATTCTCAGACCCATCGTAATGAAGGTTCCATCTTTGCATGACGTCGGCCACTTTTCCAGGGTTAAAATATGAGGGATTTATAAACGAATCTTGCCTGTTTTGCGGACGTGCAACATTTTCAGGACTATTATTTTGTCGAGTGCGCGGACTCATTTGCAAGTTTGACATAAGACGAGAAATCGTCTGTTCAATCATATTTTGGATAACCGCATAATCTTGTATATTACGTTGCGCTGGGGCGGCTCTTGTAGGTCGTCCTCTACGTCTTCGACTATTACAAGGATCAGACGGATTGGTGCTGTTACTAACATTTGCTCTAGGCTCTGGTCGGCCAGACTGTGCGTCTTGTCCAGACGGAAGAGCTTGAACAGGCTGCGTGTTCAGCATTGGAGGTGCATTTTGAATCATGGCTTCCTTTCGAGCCTTGGATCGCGTACCGCTTGCAACTGGCAATGCGAACTCATTTCGTTCTAGTGCATGAGGAGAATTACCTCCTGTAAATTTAAGGGAGTGAACATCCACTACGCTTACGCAATTGGGACATTCTGCATGTTCTGTTAACCAATTCTCCAGACAAGTTTTATGAAAAACATGCTCGCACGAAGTGATTAAACATGGCTGGTTATCAGTCATATTTCGACCACACACCAGACATTTATTTTCAACCTCAATAACAGATTCTGCATTATTGGTTGGCTGACTCCTTGGACTATGCATCAAACTCATTTTCCAATACTTTATTTACTTAATCACAATTTCCTGGGACAATATAATATAATTGGGCTATTTAAACTAGTATGGCTTAAGCAATAAACGGTAAGTCGCTTTTTAATCAATGTATGATTCTTGGTACAGATTTGCACTGGTGGCAACATCTTATAACTCCGAAGCTAACATACCCTAATCACCGGCTTCCAACACGAAGACGTTTCTTAACCAAATTATGCACTTGGGCAATACCGATCTCTTACGTTGTCTCTCCTCAGAATAGCTACTACAGTGACACCTGGCAGGGTATTAACTCTTAGGAAAATACGCAAGATTCCAAACCATTTATAGAAGTATTCCAAGGCCCAAAATAACTTAAGTTAACGGACTAAATACCAAAGGCACGAAATCAAATGAGCTAAAGTTGTGGAATGATGTAATAGCGACCTAGTTGGCAACTTATCGGAACGTTTTGTCCAATAAAAGAAGAATCCAAACTTATCTAAGCCGATTTTTCTATCCTTAACACTCCATTCAACTCCGGACATGGGACATTTTTAAATTCATGATAATTACAAGGTTCTCCTGCTTATCTAACCGGCATACTAACAAAAGGAAGTTCCAAGGATTAGATAAACGCAATCGGCAACTTATTGTAAGGATGGCCAAATTTTGTGTAACGAGGTGGCCAAAATATACATCTAAAAATACAGCCTTGACACCAACTAAAAATATAAACGTCGTGTGCCCCACGTTTGGGCGCCAAAAATTATGTAGTGTTTACTGTGCCTATATTGTTGTGCGGATAGGCTTTCGAGCGAGATTTGAGTTACGAATGGGACCCTATATAAAACCCTAGCTCTTTCGGGATGTGGGGGGGTAAGTGTAACTAAATCATCGACTCACAGCACATAATCTTATTTGAGGATCCCGTCAGAAACTAATGAGGAGCTTAACTCCACAAAATTATCAGAACTAACAAATAGGACATCGCCTATTACAAAACCGAATCTATTTAACATTTAATGTTATAAAAAATTTGAGGCAGCTTATTATCATCCTTGCGAACGTTGCGTAGTCTATGATGTTATTCGACCTACGCTTCTTTACCCAACCCTACCTATGATCTATCGTGGTAACGTTTACGAAAGACCCCATAACCTTCACTAGTGCTTCAGCTTCATGTCACCAGGATATATAAGAAAACTCTACACAATCATCTTCAAACTTAATTTACTTTGTTGCATCGCATATGCGGGGTAACTTCATTTTTAATTACTAAAATTAATTTAGTACTTTTTTTAAAATATTAATTCATTAAATTGGGTTTCTTAAACTACAAAGGCAATCTCGGTGACTATAAGCTAGTTTAATTGTGCTTCTGTTTCATTTTAATAAAAACTAATATAACATTTTAATGGTATCTGTGCATTGCATTGGCTTTGTTTGCGTGTTGTTTGGATTTCGGTTTTAAATATATGTATTCATTTTAATCAATTAAATTCAACTATTCGACAAATAGTTTCTTTTTATCATAGTACGTTAATATGTTCAATATAAGATAGTTTTTATATATACGATAAGTCGATAAGCAAATTCAAAAACAAGGTCAGTAATAAGTTCAATTGAACATGTTATTTGGTTTGCTTTTGTTTGGTTTGACTGCTGTTTAAATTTTTAAAACTTCGAGTTAAAACCTAATTCGCAATGATCACTTACACAAGTGAATACCGAAACATATTGAACGGCAATACAGACACGCAGGTCAAAGCACACAAAAGCAAACTGACTCTCAGAGGGAGAGAGAATTAAACTTCACACACGTGTTTGTCGTTTACATACCCAATATTTCCATTGATGAAAGGCCTTCCAACGCTGGTATAAAGATGTACATGTCGGTGTTGTTTTTTCGCGTACTGTACCTGTGCTTATGTATTTACTTATCTCAAGTTTGGTCTTTACTACTATCTATATTTCATTGATGTATATATATGTTTTATTTCTTATCTCTTTGTGTTTTTATATATACCTATTACCAAAAGCCAAAACTTGTTACAAATTTAAGCAATGCAAAACACTTAGCACTGAGTACTCAATTAACTTAAAAGAATTCTGGCGATTTAACAATATCCCACATGGTTTTCCATTTGATGGCGTTTAAGAAGAGAGAGTTGGACATACTAGCGCTACTCTGGCGGTTGATCTCGGCTGTGCGTTAAGCGGGGGTGAATCAAATTTTCGATGCTGCGTTGCTATTCCTCTCACCCCATCCACTTTGCTCCGTATGTATGTACAACGTCTCGCACAATTAGAGAAGAGCAAGCTGAATATAATGCGGAGGGGTGAGGAACTGGGGCTTGGCTGTAAAATCAATCAGCTTACAATTTTGACACTATAGACTGCACTTTGATAAACATACCTTAACTGAGCTATGTAAGCGAAAACTTCTCAAGTTGGCGATTTTTCCAAATTGGTGGCTAATGCCGTTTTGAAGGGACTGTGTTACTTTGTTCTTTTCGATCAAGCGAAAATGTGTCGCTGGCACAAATTAGATCACTCGGTTTTGTTGTAACCACGCGGTATATTTTTTTCTTTCACACGTGCTTTGATATGTAATATTAGCACAACGCAACTATGCGGTTAGATCGAGAGACAAAGATTAAGCTTAGCGTGCAAGGTTAACACACCTTTTATAGCGACTGATTCCAGAGCTTTTTTCGGTCTTATGCCGTTGTCTGCAATTTCTTGCATACCCATTCGCTTGGACAAAAGCTCTAACTGGCATGTTCTGAGCGGCAGAGCGGCTTGGAATATTCGCCGCCAAGGAGAGCAGTGGAACGAGAGAGTCTACTGAGCCATGTAACGGGGATCACATTAGTCTCTTTGTCATTTCGTTTTAACGTTTTGTTTTTCTGTGCTGTCTGCAGTCATTTCATTAAGTTTGGCAACCCAGGCGACGAAATTGTCTATTCTGATTTGCTTTTACTCAACCAACGAAGAAAATCGTAAACCTGCGACCATTACAAGATAGAGTCTTTAAACTTGGTAGGAAGATAAATGGTGACAATTAAAAAGATTTGAAAAAAAATTTGGATGCCACCTCTGCCACCCACCTTTTAAATTTGGAAGTTAAGTCATCTTCCACAGTTTTTGAGGTAAAGTCATAAAATTTGGTAACATGATAGCTGGCGATGATTACCACCCGTCCCACTCCTTTGCAAGCCGACTCCTTACCACCCGTTCTTTTACTGGTATCAAAGTATTCCGCAGTCGATTGCGTACGACTGCAACGTTTTTACTTGTTTTTTATCGAATTTTTGTACTGGAGCTATGCCTTAAAACTAATTTATCTGAACCAAACTTTGTCATAACATAAATGCGTGTAAAAAAATTATGCATACCAAATCTAGACCCGATCCGTCCACTCCTTCGGGTACCTCCCACACACCTATCTCCTTTTTATACAACGAAGCCATGAAATGGGTAAAAGGGGTATAATGGTTTTGTTCAAAAATATGTAACAGACAGAAGGAAGCATCTCCGACCCTATAAAGTATACATATTCTTGATCAGCATCAACAGCCGAGTCGATATAGCCATGTCCGTCTGTCCGTATGTATGAACGCGTAGATCTCAGAGACTATTAGAGCTAGAGACTTCAGATTTTGCACATAAGCTCATCTAAGTCCTAGGCAGTACAAGTTTGTTTCCGATTTTCGATAACTATTTCCGTTTCCGATATACACATGGAATCGATAACATAGAAATATCGAATATCGAAAATGTAAAAATGGTAGTTTATATAATAGGTAATGATAGAACTTTTCTGAAAATTGCATTGAAATCGGTTGAGAAACAACAGAGATTTCGAAGATTTAAGTTTAGTCACAGATGCATACAGACAATGACTGTACGCTTTAAGTATAGGGTTCGGGGTATCTCCTAGTCGGGAAATCTCGACTAGAGCCTTCTTACTTGTTTTTTATCGAACTTTTGTACTGGAGCTATGCCTTAAAACTAAATAATCTGAACCAAACTTTGTCATAACATAAATGCGTGTAAAAAAAATTATGCATACCAAATCTGAGCCCGATCCAATCACTCCTTCAGGTACCTCCAGAACACTTATGTCCTTTTTTTTCGGCCTTTTGTACTCATGCTATGCCTTAAAACTAATCAGTCTGAACGAAACTTGATCAAAGCATAAGGGCGTGTAAACAAAATATGCATACCGAAACTGGACCCGATCCGACTACTCCTTCGTGTACCTCCTGAACACCTATGTCCTTTTTCTCGAACTTTTGTACTGAAGCGAGCTCACTCCAACTCATCTTTATATACATATAAAACAGTTTGTCCTAACTGAATGACTGACGGCTGATAGTTGAAATATCCACAGCCTAAACAAAAATAGCCAAAATGCTGAAATGTTTACCAAATATTCCATGCAGGTAGTAAGTGTTCAAATTTGATAAATACTAGCGGCGCAGCGAAGCACGCCGGGCTCTTGCTAGTATGGTTATATAGTTGCTCAGTGCTCCGACCCTATAAAGAATATATATTCTTGATCAGCATTAACAGCCGAGACGATACAGCCATGTACGTCTGTCCGTGCGTCTGTCCGTATATATGAGCGCGTCGATCTCAGAGACTACAAAAGCTAGAGACTTCAGATTTTGCACATAAGCTCATCTAAGTCCTAGGCAGTACAAGTTTGTTTCCGATTTTCGATAACTATTTCCGTTTCCGATATACACATGGAATCGATAACATAGAAATATCGAATATCGAAAATGTAAAAATGGTAGTTTATATAATAGGTAATGATAGAACTTTTCTGAAAATTGCATTGAAATCGGTTGAGAAACAACAGAGATTTCGGAGATTTAAGTTTAGTCACAGATGCATACAGACAATGACTGTACGCTTTAAGCATAGGGTTCGGGGTATCTCCTAGTCGGGAAATCTCGACTAGAGCCTTCTTACTTGTTTTTTATCGAACTTTTGTACTGGAGCTATGCCTTAAAACTAAATAATCTGAACCAAACTTTGTCAAAACATAAATGAGTGTAAAAAAAATTATGCATACCAAATCTGAGCCCGATCCAATCACTCCTTCAGGTACCTCCAGAACACTTATGTCCTTTTTTTTCGGCCTTTTGTACTCATGCTATGCCTTAAAACTAATCAGTCTGAACGAGACTTGATCAAAGCATAAGGGCGTGTAAACAAAATATGCATACCGAAACTGGACCCGATCCGACTACTCCTTCGTGTACCTCCTGAACACCTATGTCCTTTTTCTCGAACTTTTGTACTGAAGCGAGCTCACTCCAACTCATCTTTATATACATATAAAACAGTTTGTCCTAACTGAATGACTGACGGCTGATAGTTGAAATATCTACAGCCTAAACAAAAATAGCCAAAATGCTGAAATGTTTACCAAATATTCCATGCAGGTAGTAAGTGTTCAAATTTGATAAATACTAGCGGCGCAGCGAAGCACGCCGGGCTCTTGCTAGTATGGTTATATAGTTGCTCAGTGCTCCGACCCTATAAAGAATATATATTCTTGATCAGCATTAACAGCCGAGACGATACAGCCATGTACGTCTGTCCGTGCGTCTGTCCGTATATATGAGCGCGTCGATCTCAGAGACTACAAAAGCTAGAGACTTCAGATTTTGCACATAAGCTCATCTAAGTCCTAGGCAGTACAAGTTTGTTTCCGATTTTCGATAACTATTTTCGCTTCCGACTTACACATGCGATCAATAACAATTGAAGAAATTGAATATCGAAAATGTGAAACACGATTTGGAAACTTGATACAAAATAATGAAAATCTGTGAAAACTTGAGAAAACCAGAGATATCGAAGATTGAAGTTTAGTCACAGATGCATGCAGACAATGACTGTGCGCGTTAAGTATGGGGTTCGGGGTATCTCCTAGTCGGGAAATCTCGACTAGAGCCGTCTTACTTGTTTTGATTGCCTCGGCCTGTCAGCCAGTTTTTTAAAAACATACCCACATTCCCTCAAACATGGAAAAAATAACGATGATTACACAGATTAATTCGAGTTCTGTAAGAAAATATTTGTTGTAAACGACACTGCTGAGCGGGGAATAAGGTTTATGAAAGAATACAATCGTATTCTCACAAAGAATGGGAACGAAAAACAGCTCATTCTTCAATTTGTAGAGAGCTACCGGAAAAAATATCCTTCTAATTGTAAAAAATATCTGATTTAAAAAATAACTTATTTGAATCAAATATTAAATTTAAGATATTGTTAAACATTTTATATAAAACATGAAATCCGATATAATGTAAAGATAAAATAGAAAAAACAAATAAATTTTACCACCATACGTATGAGCAATTTTTCATACACATACATTTTTCAAACTTCGGAGCGAGGGTGCGGCAATTAAATATTATTCGATCAGACCCAGATTTTTGTTGGTTTGTTCGAGCCTAAGGAGAACTCATTACTGCTCGGCGGTTTGTTTTTCATTTTTAAGGGCTACCCTAATGAACATGGAAATTGGAAGGGTCCAAAACAAAAATCAGATCTCTCATTTTATTAAGAGAATTTAAGATAGCATTTATTTTATTTTTAATTAATCGGTTAAAAACAAATTTAAGCCGTAGGGGTGAAGCATACCTGTCAAATTGCGATATGAATTACTAATCAATGAAAATATTTTTGGAAAATAGTCGTAGTGACTATATATTTCGCTGGTGACATTTTAGACTATTTAGAAAAAACACATTATATCCAACAGCACAGTTTATAACAAAAACCTACACATTTTTTTTAAATATTTGATTGTTTGGTTCATTTGTTATGTTAGGTATGTCAACTCAACTAACTACCGGAGGAACCGAAGGACCGGGATCAAATGTTGCAACATCCATGAAATTTATTGCATTTTCATCCGCTTTCTCGGCAGTATCCTAAAGAGGGATTACAAATTTATAAGTATTTAAACTATCTATAGGAACTGTAGATAAAGTTCGCACAGATCCAGGAGACTGATCAGCATGGAAATTCGGTCAATTCTTGAAATTTGGAATCCAAAGTAAAGAAACTTTCGTACAGTTTCAAATGGCAGAAAATCTCTTTAACGACATTATTTCTCTGCCTCATAAATGTTTTGATAACCTTCTTAATTTCCATCCATGAACAATATGGCCCCTCCAGATTGGAAGTTTTAATATTGTTCTTTAGGCATTTTCATGTGGGACATCACCGCTCATTCTGCAACCAAAAACACCCATATTAGTATGTTTTCATGCCTAAAAGTAGGCAATTTTACCACCATACGTTTGAGCGATTTTTCATACATATACATTTTTCAAACTTCGGAGCGAGGGTGCGGCAATTAAATATTATTCGATCAGACCCAGATTTTTGTTGGTTTGTTCGAGCCTAAGGAGAACTCATTACTGCTCGGCGATTTGTTTTTCATTTTTAAGGGCTACCCTAATGAACATGGAAATTGGAAGGGTCCAAAACAAAAATCAGATCTCTCATTTTATTAAGAGAGTTTCCTGGTGTGATCTGCCAAACCTTACGCACGTGCGAGCGCATCGGGAAAGTGACAAAACTTACCTATCACATTCGACTTAAAACAAAAACATAATAAAGGGAACACATAGTCTCGCTGGCGTCGCTATGTCGCCAATAAAGATAAGAAAAATTCCAAAAACAGACACTGGTCAACGGCAGAGCAACAACAACTATTACAAACCGTTACAAGCGCTAGATGACCAAACTGATAACGACGATTGTGAAGAAATAATCGTCAACAAAACCAAAACCGACGTTCCTCCAATTACGGTTCTTAAAATTACAACTAAGCAACTGCATGGTATCTGCAAATTGCTTAATGTTAATGACTACTCCATCAGAAAAATCTCTATTGGAGTCAAATTACACTGCGATGAAGAGGTGGACTTTGCCCGAGTTTGCACCCACTTGCAAAGCTCCAAGCATGAGTTTTTCTCCTTTGCAAAAAAAACATAATAAGCCATACAAAGCGGTGCTTACGGGCTTTGATGACACTGTTGAAGTTAAAAACAAGCTTACCTCAATGGGACTTCAATGTACAGATGCCAAGCTTAACCAGAGGAAAAGAGCCAACAACAGTAATTTCTCGCTGTATGTGGTCTACTTCGTCAACAAATCGACCAGTCTAAACGAGCTGAAGAAAAACTACTCTGTCATTGACCATATCAGAGTCAAATGGGACTACCAAAGACGTAGGCCAAACACCGTTACTCAGGGCTATAACTGCCAGATGTTCGGGCACGGATCGTCCCATTGTGGTGTAAAACCATATTGTATGAACTGCGCAGGAAACCACAAAACTATAGATTGTCTAGATAAGTTACTTGTTAAGTGTGCCAATTGTCACGGCTCTCATAAGGCCAATTCAGTGGAGTGTCCAGGCAGAATTAACTATGTAAAGGCAAGGGAAAAAGGCATCCCCAAAACACGGGTAGTCAGAAAGCCATCACAGGCACCACAGATAAACTGCGTTAAATCTTTCCCAAATCTTAATGGACAGATAGCTGAACCATTAAAGACATCCTGGGCCAGGCAACCGGATCCAAGTAGTACTGATCTCTTTTCGCTCGACGAATTAAAAAGTCTTACATTTGAGCTCATTAGCAATCTCAGAAACTGTAAATCCAAGACTGATCAGTTTGAGTTTTGCCTTCAAATTTCTCTCCTAATGTTAGACAAAATAAAGATCATTGCGTGAAATGCCAGGGGTATTCAAAACAAAAAAGAAGAATTTTGTCACTTCCTGTTCGACAACGATATTGACATTTGCCTGGTATCTGAAACCTGGCTAAAAAATGGAACCTTCCTTAAGATTCGTAATTATAGCTGTTACAGGAACGACCGAACGACTGGCAGAGGGGGAGGGGTAGCAATCTTCATTAAAAGAAATATTCGCCACTCTTTGCTACCTCTCCCAAATACTAAAATTATCGAAACAATTGGCTTAAAATTCTTCATTAGTGATGGCACAGAGACATTTATTTTTTCATGCTATTTCCCAGGGGGTCGCGAATATTCCTCTAAAAAACAGCTTTTTCAGGCCGATATTCACATGTTATGTAGTACAAATGGAACATTCATTCTGGGAGGTGATTTTAATTGCAGACATCAGTCATGGGGATGCTCTAGAGCGAACTCATGGGGAAACTTATTAAAATCCAAGGTAGACAGCAGAAACTTTTATCTAATACATCCCTCTGAACATACCTATTTCCCCGCAGGAAGTCACGGGCAACCCTCAACGTTAGATATTTTTCTTACAAATCGTCCCGTTTATCTAGCAAGCCCACGAGTATTACACACACTAAATTCTGACCACCTTCCAGTGCTGCTTGAGGTCTCAGTCAACCCTGCCGCTACCGCAAATTGCTTTTACTTCGATATAAAATGTGCAAATTGGGTAAGATTCGCTCGTTTCGTCGAAAATTCGCTTCCTCACATAAACTCAAATTCAATGTGCCGCACAGAAGATGTTGATGATATGATTAACGTTTTAAGTGAAGTCCTTTGTGAAGCCAAAAATGTTAGCATCCCAAAGAAACAAGCGAAATTTCCCCCAAAACCTCTGCCGCAGAACATTCTTAACCTTATAAAAAGTAGGAATTTAAGACGGCGCACCTGGCTAAGGTATCGAACCCAGTCCGACCTCATCTTTTTCAAGTGGTTGAATAAGCTGATCACCAAAGCGATACTAGAATTTCGAAATAAATCCTGGAATATCACTCTTTCAGCCTTAGATAAAGGTTCTTCTCCTTTTTGGAAACTCTCCAAAATTATTAGGAAGAAACACCAGAACATTCCAACTCTAGTCAATAATAACATCCGTCACTCGACCAACGAAGAAAAGGCTAAGGCATTAGCTCAATCTTTTAGATCAAACCATAGCATATCTGCTGGGCTCGGTGATCCGACAACTAAAGCCGCCGTCGATGCCTCAATTCGCTCAATTGCGCAATTATCTATAGGGCCGCAAAATGATAACTTTGTTAGCACCAGCGCCATAAAAGGCATTCTAAATAAGCTTAAAAAGAAGAAATCGCCAGGTATCGATAAAATTGACAATATATGCTTAAAATCTCTTCCTATGAAGGGAGTAAGGTTTATTACTTGCATAGTTAATAAGTGCCTAGAGCTGTGTTATTTTCCCTCCATCTGGAAATGTGCCAAAGTTGTTCCTATCTTAAAACAAAATAAGCCTAGCGATCTGCTTTCTTCCTACAGGCCTATTAGTCTTTTGTCGGCAGTCAGCAAAATCCTGGAGAAGGTTATTAAAGATAAATTAACTCATTTTATTGAAAATAACAATACCTGAAAAATCTAATAGTTTTTAGATTTTAACAAAATATAATATAAAAAAGAGACGCGGTTTTTTCAATAGTTTGGCGACAATTTTAATGCGGTGGCTTCAGGCATACAACGACAAGTAAAAGTAGCTTAACATTAAGTAGTAAGCGTGAGCCACAGTCGGCTGCACGCAATGCAAATTGCCGACGGCAGATTGCCGATCGGCTTGCGGTTAACATCGCAAGAGTACTTCATTTTTCTCTTAATCTATCTTATGCTATGCTACTATGTATCTATCTAAATCTACTCCAACATTCCGGCCCCGTTGATGAGCTCCGGTCTTCAACAAACATCATTCGATAGGGATCGGCGCCAGCTTGTGCACCGGTCGTTTAATAACGCCGGCCGGCGTTCTTACTTCGGCCACCCGCACCTTGCCGTCCTCTCCAGCTATTGCGCGCGTTACGCGCCCGGTTATCCACCGTTGCGGAGGTGTGTTGTCCTCGTGCGCTAGGACGACCGCCCCTTCGACCAGATTGGCCTTGCCTCTGCTCCACTGAGCTCGCTGCTGCAGGCTGAGCAGGTAGTCCCTGGACCACTTGCGCCAAAAGTGCAGTTTGAGCCCCAACAACTGTCGCCACCGCTTCAAATATGCGGGTACGGGCTTGTTGTTGGGCTCTTCGGGCGTTGATCCTTGCGGCAGCCCCAGCAAAGGCTGGCCGATGAGCAGGTGCCCTGGCGTTATAGCCTCTCCGTCGCTCGGATCGCTGGTGTCCGCCACGAGGGGCCTGGAATTGAGCAACGCTTCGACGTCCACCAGATGCGTGCTCAATTCGTCCGGCGTAAGGTTGGCGTTGCCTGCCCCTCGCACCAGCCTGTGTTTGGCAGCCTTTACTGCTGCTTCCCACAGCCCGCCGAAATGCGGTGCCCTCGGAGGGATAAACCTCCATTGCACAGCTCTCTCCGCTGCGCACTCCTGAAGCTTCTCCTTGCTGTGGAGAAACGCCACTTGCAACTCCCTCAGCACGTTGCTCGCTCCCACGAAGTTCGTCGCGTTGTCGCTGTACATCGTCTCCGGCAGCCCTCGTCGTCCAACGAACCTTTTAAAAACATTCAAAAATGAATCAGTGGACAGATCAGTGACAAGCTCTAAATGAACTGCCTTTGAGGCGAAACAAACAAAAACGGCAACGTACATTTTTACGGGTGGTCTACCTCTAATTCTGTAGCTTACATAAAAAGGCCCACAGAAATCTACGCCAGATACTCTAAACGGCCGCCCTTCACGAAGGCGGTCTGCTGGCAAATTTCCCATTATTTGCCCCAACAACTTTGGTTTGTATCGAAAACAGTGTACGCAACTTCTCACAAGTGCAGTACACAAGCTTCGGGCATTGACCACCCAAACTTGCTGCCTCAACAATCCCACAAGAACCTTTGCACCTGCATGATAGTGCCTAAGGTGCAAATGCCTGACAAAAAGGCGGACAAGCTCAGAACTCTTAGGTAGTAACAGGGGGAACTTAGCGTCATACGAGATAGGGCCGTGCAGCAAACGCCCTCCTACTCGAATCAACTTGAATTTGATGCCATTTTCCTCAACTTCGTGGATGAAAGGACTCAATGACTGCAGCATTGGAACTAATACTGCCGATTTTTTCAACAATTTATATTCATCGGTATATGTTGTGCTTTGTACGACTGCGATCAGCTTTAAGAATGCAATTCTTCTTTCTGACGCAGACACAATTAGCGCATCACCTCTAAGCTGCTTGAAACAAAATCGAAGTACGTAAGCCATTATACGGACCAGCTTAGAAAATCTTGATTGACGGTTTATCAGTTGCACGATGCAATTAGATTCAGCGTCAGATACCCCTAGTGCACAGACAATTGCACTTTTCTTGTCTTCAGAAGTTTTAACTTCTGAAGCTATCTCGAACTGATGAAGTTGAGGCCATCGATCATTTTCTGCCATTAGAAAACTTGGTCCATTGAACCATAAGGAACTCACAATTTCATTAATATCGGTTCCCCTTGACACCAAGTCTGCTGGATTATCATCCGTTGGAACGTGACGCCACACGACTCCAGTTGACAATTCTTGGACTTCTGCGACTCGATTCGCGACAAATGTACCCAACGTACCCGAATCACGCTCCAACCAATACAACGTGACTTGCGAATCTGACCAGAAATTCACGCTTTCTATCGTGAATTTGGTCATTGTGCTTGACACTTGTTGCCAAAGTTTGGCCAGTAATAGTGCTGCACAAAGCTCTAGCCGGGGTATTGTTTTCACATGTAGCGGAGCTACCCTAGACTTTGCCGTGAGCAAGGATACGCGAACGTCTTCGTTGTTGCATGTTCGTACGTATATGCAACAACCATAGGCGTGACTGGACGCGTCAGCAAAGCCGTGAATTTGAACCCGTTGATACCAAGTCAAACACACGTAACGGGGAATTGAAATTTTGTGCAAATCCCGCAAGGTAGTGGTAAACTTATTCCATGCGGTGTGTAAACTCATAGGAATAGCCTCATCCCAATCTACCTTTAGCCTCCATAAGTCCTGTAGCAACATTTTTGCCTTAGTGACAATTGGACATAATAGGCCAAGAGGGTCAAACAAACGAGAGGCTATTGACAAAATGTTACGTTTTGTTGGTTTCAGGGAGGCAAAACTATCCACGTCAAGATGGTATTTAAACACATCCTCTTGAGGTGCCCAACGCATTCCAAGCGTCTTAACTGAGCTTTGCTCATCAATTTTTATACTGATTTCCTCAGTTTCACCAGACCGAGCCTGGCAATTGGAAGCCCACTTGGCCAATGGAAATCCTCCAGCGAGCAATATGTCACGAACCTGGCTGCAAATGGTGTCCAGTTCCTTTAAACTGTCTGCACCTGCCAGCATATCGTCAACATAAAAACAATTTCGAATCACTTCCGCACCAATGGGATGTGATTGTGCGTATATATTTGCCAATTCAAACAAACAACGTACAGCCAGAAAGGGTGCTGTATGCCTGTACGCTTTGTGAAGTGTTTTCTCTCCACAAGACAAGTTGGAAGTCTCTATCTTCCTCAGAAACATTAATCTGCCTGTACATTTTTGAAATGTCGGCAGTTACGGCATATTTGTTCAACCGAAAGTTGACCAATGTTGAATACAACTCCCTCTAAATAGTGGGCCCCACCATTAGTGTTTCATTAAGCGAAACTGCTGTTGATGTTTTGCTGGAAGCATCAAAAACAACACGAAGTTTGGTTGAGGTACTCTCAGGTCTCAGAACGCATTGATGAGGAATATAATAATGCTGTTCGAGAGGAGTAGACTTCAGAACGGACATATGTCCCAAATCCAAATACTCTTTCATGAAGTCATGATACATATTTCTAAGTGTGTCATCCCGTGACAATTTGCGCTCAAGTTGCAAAAAACGCCTTTCAGCAGTTTGAAAGGACAGGCCAAGAACTTTAGGATCGGTCTTAAAAGGAAGTTTTACTTGAAAGCGACCGGAAGATAGCCGTTGTACAGTTTTTTTAAAATACAACTCACAGGCCTGTTGTTCAGCTGTTTGGCGAACAGCCTTCGACTCAATTGGACATTGATCCAATTCCCAAAAACGATTTACTAAGGAGTCGAGAGAACAACTATACACTTGAGCTACCGAACTATTACTAAACTGTTGCCGAGGCGCCTGTCCAGTACATTTGCCCGCAACAATCCAGCCGAGCAATGTTTTTTGCATAATAGGCAGCTCGGAATGCAGTTTTATTTGCCCAACGCACAATAACCCATAGAACAGCTCAGCTCCCAATAAAACATCCACCTTAGCTGGTTTATAAAACTCGGGGTCTGCCAACTTAATATTTTTTGGGATTTTCCAGTTCGATGTGGAAAGAGACTGTCCAGGCTGAGATGTGGAAATTGACTTTAATACCCAACACTCAGCGGCAAAAGTGTGGGAATTCAAACGAGATTGAATTGATGCACAAACCTTATGTTTGCTATCCGTTGTTGCACCACCTACCATTGCAATAGCGAGGGAAGTTGGCTCACGTTTAAGCCGAAGCCTCTGTGCCATACTCTCAGATATCAAATGTATCTGTGAGCCACTATCGAGCAAGGCTCTTGCCGGATGCAACTGTCCGAATCTATCTTTAATATTAACTATAGCAGTAGCAAGAACGACTTGATCTGCATTAAGCACGTGACCCACGTATGCCTCCGAAGTTGAGGCTTGAAGTGCCGCTGCTTCACCTTGCACTGGTGCACTATACCTATGAAGCAGAGAACACACTCGACACTTCGACGCCTTGCAAGTCGAAACTGTATGCCCCACGGTCAAGCAATTGAGACACATTTTTTGAGTTTTAACGTACTCAAAACGTTGCATAACGGAAATGGCACTAAATGACGGACAAGAATATATATTGTGGTCTGCAGACATGCAGACGACGCCTTATGGCCTGCATTAGCACAGGCAATGGAAGATTTGTGTTGAGGTTTTCTCACCTCAGTACGCAACTTTGATTTGTCACGAGTTGACTCTTCTGCTGCCAAGTACTGGTACCTCCTATTCAGCTGTTTAGCACATTCTTCCCAAGACGGCAGCTTATCGTAGTCAAGCTGCTCCTCAAAACGAGACTTGGTCATATGGTCTACCTTTGCCATGACCATATGAATAATCATTGCATTCGCAATGTCTCTGTCGTCACCCAAAGACGACAGCGATGAATATATCGCAGACACTGTATCTATCATCGACCTTAAACTCGATGCAGATGGCTTGGTCATGCTTGGCAAATCGAATAACTGAGCAACAGTATCGAAGAATATTAGACATTTATTGTCATAAACCGAAGTTAGACTGGCTAGGGCCTTAGGGTAGTTACAATCTGTCATTTGATATGGTTTAACTACGCCCAATGCTTCATCTGACAAACACGACACTAAATGATTAAATTTTTCTACGTTTGTCAAAGAAGCATCGTCATCAACGAGACTTTGGAAAAGGCACATAAAATTTTTGTACTCCGAGTGTTTGCCACTAAATTTTGGCAAACGCATTTTCGGCAGCTGAGATCGCTGGCTCGCATTCATTGAGCAGTCATTTTGCGTATGTGTGTCGGCCCTTGGCTTGGCTGCATTCATAAACAATGCTTTTGTTACGACACACAAATCCTCTAACGGCCCTCTACTTTCATTGCTTGGACTCAAAAGGTCCAACTCTGCCTGTAGATTCATAGCCTTTTCAATATACCCCTCTAAAAGTTCTAAGCGACAAGCTAGTTCTGTTTTATCAGATGAAATTTGCTTAAGCTTCAATGCTGTTTGCATGCGAGCAATATCAGCACTGACCTTGTCAAATCTTTGTTGACATAATGCCAGCTTGGTTAGCTTAGCTGCTGTTGGCTTTTCGGACTCAGACATGATTAAACTGACGAAAAAACTATTTATGAACACGCACTCAAAAGTTCAACTAACTTTGTGAGCTACCCTCGCACACGCACCGCAACTATGTAACGAAACGCTAAGCTTGCTTACTAAACACACACACGCACTCTGCGCAATGTGTGATCAAACAAACGAAAAAACGGTCCAAGCGACCGAAAATAAGCAAGTGAAACGTTTGCTGCAGCCACTTTGTGGGCAACAGCTATAAAATGCGGGGTGCGGGGGTTTTCAAGAGCAAGAGAGAGAGAATTTTGCGCGAGCGCAAGCACAACAACGAATGTATTACACAGACGATCAAGCCAAGCTTGCCAAACGGGGATGAAAAGAACAAGCGAGAAAATTTGGCGCGAGCGCACGCACACACAAACTAATATATTGAACCGATGCAAGCACAGAGCGAAAAAAGGTTAACGAACGCACTAACAATCAGCTGTTAACGCCCAAAAAAAACTTTAACAAGAGTTGTGTGTATGTGCAAGTGCAAGCATATGTCTGTATGTATGTACGTATATTTGTACGTAGCGGTTAAGTAGAAAGAGCGAAAACCGCAAGAAACTGCGACACTTTGCAAATGCACAAACACACGAATAATATAAAATGCAATAAATAGACCACCGTTTGTAAATGAAATTGAAACATATATTTTGTATTTTTATTTATTTATTATCAAATATATGTTGCCGTTTTGTTAGGTTAAATTTAAGTAAAGGTTAGTGCACGAATATACGTATGTATGAATGTATGTTTGTTAAAATAATTTGGCGAAATTATTTATGTACGTATTACTTTACTTGTTATGCACATGAATTTGTGCTTTTGGCCAATGAAATCAAAAAATAAGGTGCCAGAAATTGAGCTGTTTTCTATGTGTATGACCGAATGTACATACACACGCACATATATCACAAGTAGTTTGATGTTTTTTGTCGACCGCAGCGACACAACGAAATTTGTTATTGAAGCTCAATTTTTGGCACAGAATACCTGCAGACTTTCTAGCGAATCAATAGAAAGTGATCTCCTGTTGGTTTTCTCCATTGGCACTTCAAATTTGGCAGCGTCCAAGATGGCGAAAGTCCAAAAGGGCAAATCCAGCAAATCCAAAATCCAAAGTAGCGAAATTCGTGGATTATCACACGCGAAGCCTAAGCCACCACCGCGAAAACAAACAAAGTATATTGAAGAAAAAAAAACCGATGTCCCTGCTCGGGCGCCAATGAAAAATCTAATAGTTTTTAGATTTTAACAAAATATAATATAAAAAAGAGACGCGGTTTTTTCAATAGTTTGGCGACAATTTTAATGCGGTGGCTTCAGGCATACAACGACAAGTAAAAGTAGCTTAACATTAAGTAGTAAGCGTGAGCCACAGTCGGCTGCACGCAATGCAAATTGCCGACGTCAGATTGCCGATCGGCTTGCGGTTAACATCGCAAGAGTACTTCATTTTTCTCTTAATCTATCTTATGCTATGCTACTATGTATCTATCTAAATCTACTCCAACAATACCCTCCCAAGTCATCAGTTTGGCTTTAGAAATGAACACAATACGGTTCAGCCCCTTTGTAGGATTAAGAAAATTATTAATGAAAATTTTTCCAGTTCTATGTCAACTGGAATGGTACTGCTAGATATCAAAGCTGCATTTGACTCAGTGTGGCATGACGGCTTAATCCACAAAATGTTGTGCTTTAATTTTCCCCCTGCGGCCATAAAGATAGTACAAAGTTACCTAGAAAACAGATCCTACGTTGTGTATTTAGGAGATGCCTCATCCATGTTAGTTAGTTTCTCAGCGGGCTGCCCCCAAGGCTCATACCTATCGCCTATACTATATAATATATATACTTCTGATCTCCCAATATTACCCCATTGCACCACCTCGGTTTTTGCGGATGACACAGCATTCCTTTGTGCGGGCATCCTTTCTGCAGATATAACTAGAAACCTCCAAGCAGCATATGACTCCTTAAATACGTATTTCTCCCAATGGAAAATTTTAGTCTGCCCAGAAAAGACCAAAGCAATATTTTTCACAAAAAAACGTAAGGACATCTACGTGCCAATAGCTGATATCAGATTGGGCTCGGAATATATAAAGTGGGAACCAAATGTCAGGTACTTGGGTATTACACTGGACAAAAGACTTACATTCAAGGACCATATAACCAATACAAACATAAACGCGCTATATCCGTTCATAAATAGAAACTCAAGACTAAGTATTGAAAACAAAATGTTACTTTTTACGGTGCACCAGTCTGGTCAGATATAGCCAAATGTCACATAAACTAGCAGCAAATCAGCCAAAATAAAGTATTGAAGCTTATTTTAAATCCCCCGTGGCATCATTCTACGCTCGATCTACATTGTCGAGCCAATAATGAATTGGTAGATATTAGATTATCGCGACTTTCGCAAAATTTCAAAACCAAATGTCAAGAATCAACTTATTCGCATATAAACGACCTGGCATAGCCATTTAGTTAGTTTTTAATCTAGTGTTTAATTTAGCCTGTAAGATTCATTGGGGTTTTCTATTTCTTTGGTTTTTTCCCCCAAATAGTTATGTCATCGTTTCCCCATATGTCATGTTTGTAAGAAATATCTAAGTAGAAAAGGTTTAGTTCGTAGTCTAAACTCTTAAAATATTGTAAGATACCCATCACAAAAATCTGTAGTTTTAACAAAGAGTGAAATAAATTGAATTGAACTGAAAAAATTAAGAGAATTTGAGATAGCATTTATTTTATTTTTATTGAATCGGTTAAAAACAAATTTAAGCCGTAGGGGTGAAGCATACCTGTCAAATTGCGATAAGAATTACTAATCATTGAAATTATTTTTGGAAAATAGTCGTAGTGACTATATAGTTCGCTGGTGACAAATGTTTGATTATTTTAGACTATTTAGAAAAAACACATTATATCCAACAGCACAGTTTATAACAAAAACCTACACATTTTTTTTAAATATTTGATTGTTTGGTTCACTTGTTATGTTAGGTATGTCAACTCAACTAACTACCGGAGGAACCGAAGGACCGGGATCAAATCCTAAAGAATGATTACAAATTTATAAGTATTTAAACTATCTATAGGAATTGTAGATAAAGTTCGCAGAGATCCAGGAGACTAATCAGTATGGAAATTCGGTCAATTATTGAAATTTGGAATCCAAAGTAAAGAAACTTTCGTACAGTTTCAAATGGCAGAAAATCTCTTTAACGACATTATTTCTCTGCCTCATAAATGTTTTGATATCCTTCTTATTTTCCATCCATGAACAATATGGCCCCTCCAGATTGGAAGTTTTAATATTGTTCTTTAGGCATTTTTCATGTGCGACATCACCGCTCATACTGCAACCAAAAACACCCATATTAGTATGTTTGCATGCCTAAAAGTAGGCAACTAAACAAGAGCTGCCGTTCACTCTTTCGGCGGCTCTTACTGCAATAGACAATTCCTGTAAACTTTTTCGGATATGTTAAGCGCCTAGGTATTAAGCACTATGTACCCTTGAAGTAAATCGAAAGTAAACCTTTAAACGAAACACAAGAGTGTTTTATTTCGCACCCTACAATTGTCAAAAAGGGAACATATATATATCACATATATTTTCATCAAGAAAAGGACGTGATTTATACAGCAGCCACCCCACCACAACATTTGGTCCTTCGAGCCGGATATCTACAAAGGATTTCGAGGAAATCAGGATTTCATCCCCCCAATTCCGCTCGCCCCAGCTTGCATCGGTGATCGCTGCGTGACCAAAGTCCACTTGGAGAAAAAGTTAAGTACATTTTTCTGATTTTTTTTTGAAAAAAAAGAGCAAAAGCCATACAGTCCGGTTACGCATACATATATATATTTCCGGTTTATATCCGCATACAGTCCGCTATATCCATCTCCATATAGATTGAAGAAAAAAAATTTCTAAGTGCAGTGGCTGTCCTCCATTTTTGTATGTACGCACGATGTACGTACATATTAACCTAAAACACATCCTCAAGGCAGCCATACACTTCTCCGACGAATGCAATTAATTACCAAAGATTATTCATAAATAAAGAAAGCTCACGTTCAACACGTCTTTTTTATTGATAATTTACGTTTTCTATTTTATTTTTATTCATATTACACTAACATCACATACTATTTGCACATCCGCAAACATATTATAATCAAATTCCAACAAACAATCCACCTGTGAATAAAATAAAGCAACGTTTAATCCATGAACATATTTTAAATCCACATACATATTTACATACATATCTACGAGCATATGCCGGCACTTGAGCGAAGCTCAAGTTTACATTCATACCTACATACATTGCTGCCGACATATGCAAGTAATATGTTACTTAAACATTTACAACATTAATAAAAAGAATTAAATATAATTCACACCAGCAAGTATAACTGATTCACGGTTTATACACATTAAATATATATATATATATATAGTTATATATATATATATATATATATATATATATATTAATATATATGAATTGCAACTAGAATTTATTTGCATACTGTTTTAATCCGGCCTTTTCTTCCCAACACTGTATCGAATGCCGGATAGCAAATCGGTTAGCCAGGGATGGATACGACCTCGATACAATGTGGGCCGGAGTAACAAAAATTTATATTGTTACAAAACCTAACAGCAAACAGACAAGCAGCAAATCTTCGCGGAATCGGACAACTTTAGGGATATATATGGTAAACAGGTGTTGACATTTACCCCCAATGTGACCTCCCTACCTATGAGTTGGCACTTTTAAAATTACCGCCAACTCCCTAAACACAACTACACAACCAACAACAATTTACCCCGACATCAACACATCTTCATCCCGCCCACACATAAACAACTGCTCACTCATGTTTTAACTAAACAATAACAAACTTATATTTATTCATTTTCTAATAAACATATTTCTTAAATTTAAATTTACTCTATATAAATAATAAATAAAGAAAATTATAAATTAAATAAACATTAACGAAAATAAGCAAAAACTACTAAACGAAAAAACAAAATAAACATTAAACAAAAACTAAAGAAAGAAATAAATACTATAAATAATTAATAAATTAAATTAAATAATAATGATTATATAAATTATAAATAAATAACTAGCGGGCATCGGTGATGAATAGGCGAATAGATATATTTATTTTTGGGAGGCTGCTCGCTGGGGTGCAGCCCACTGTGCCTGTGGCTGGGCTGGATGTGAGTGAGCGCGCGTGTGTGTGCGCGAGGGCAGCTGGCGCAATAGCAGCTGTGGACTGCGTCGACAGCTGGGTACGACCGGGTACCTGATGACCACCCAGACGGGTTGGCCAATCCTCATCCGGTGGTCTCGTTGGCTGATATCGGCCGCTCGGGATGGTGTGCAGCAGTTTCCGGTGTCCGCCTGAACTGTTTAAATAAATTAGCGACACAACACCATTACCGCCACTATTCAACACAGAGCCCCTTCACTTTTTCCATACCTGTCTCTATGTCCAGCGTTCACAATTGAATCCCCTTTTTTTCCTCCACTTTTCTTGTAAAACTTTCAACTGCTGCTGCTTCTGCCTCTGTTCAAATTTGCCTAATCACGCCTAAGCCACTCTTCTTCTTCCTTCCTAACCCAGTCACATCGCAAACCTACATTAAGCGAGTATCGGGCGCCAGCACGACTCTCCACCCCTCGTTCAACGCCTCGACCATCGATAATACAATGCCGACCATAACACCGCACTCCGGATCGCTGGTGTGTGCGAAGAACAGGAGTGCTAACAGGCAGCTCCTTTCCCCTACGCTGTCCAACGTAGGCCATCGCCCGAGCCCTGAGATCAAGAGTCTCATGCTCTACCGACTGAGCTAGCCGGGCTAAGATTCGACGCTCTGGGGGTCACTGCTTCAGGTTCTTCGCGTGAAACACTCCAAGCGGATTTCCCTGCAGCGTTTCCAGCTCGTACAGGCACCTGCCCACTGGCCTTACCACTCGGCACTTGGTGAAGCGACGGTATAATTTGGCGTTTAGATTCTTCGCGAAGTCGCTCAGCACAAAGTTTTGCTTGAACACCTCTTGACCGGCGGTAAACTGAACACCCCGGGCCTTCAGGCTATAACGCTTCGCTGACTTGTCGTACGCCTGGTGCAGTGTCTCTTGTACCCGCGCACGGTAGATCTGCTGCTTCTCGGACCTTTCCAGTGTCTTGATCGCCGCGTCGTTGACGTTACCTAGTTTCCTAGCCAGCCTGTACTCGCTGCCGCTACTGAACATGTGCTGTGCAAAAAGCGTAAAATAGGGAGACGTCCCCGTTGCCGAGTGCACTGCAGTGCGCAACGCTATCGAGACTTTGGGCAGCTTCTCGTTCCATAGCGTTTGGTCGACTCCAGTGTGCGATCGGATAGCAGCCAGCACCGATTGGTTTACACGTTATGACGCTTTCGATTGAGGAGCTTAATTTCCCGTACAGACGTGCTTAGTGCCGTGATGCTCCAGCATAGCTGCAAACTCCTTGACGCAGCCTCGCCTATGTCCGAGCTATGCCTCCGTGCATCCCTTTGTCGCTGTCGTGTACCTGTTGGACCAAAGTGCTGGTAAGTGCCTCCGGGACCCACAGCTTCCACAGGAACTCCTCGCTATCCTCCCGAGCAAACTGCGACCTCTTAAAGAGCAGACCGTCCTCGATACTGAGATCTGGAAACCGCTCCGAATCTGTTCGAACTAGTTCTAGCCGTTCCAGGTACTCTTCGCTCTCAAACGCCGTCGTCTCAAAATCGAAAAGGTTCAGCTTTTCCAACTCAAAAGGCCGAGAGAGCATATCGGCTACAACGTTATCCTTACCCTTTCGGTGCTCGATTTTGCAATCGAACGCTTGCAACGCCAGCGACCATCTGGCTACCCTTCCGCTCAGGTCCTTGAGGGACATCAACCATTGGAGACTGGAATGGTCTGTTATGACCGTGAAAGGCATTAGCTCCACATACGGCCTAATAAGCTCTACCGCCTTAACCGCCTCAAGACACTCTTTCTCCGTCACGCTGTAATTCAGCTGGGCTCCACGCAGCTTTGCCGAAAAGAATGCGATTGGCCGATCCAACCCTTCGTCATCACGCTGAAAGAGAACTGCACCAAGTCGGGATGGACGTGGACCGGTGCGCATGTAAGCGCCTTCTTCAGCTTGTCAAACGCTTCGACTGCGTCCTCCGACATCTCGAACTTTTTTCCGATTTTTAGGCAGTCGGTCATCGGCGCTGAAAGGTTCGAAAAATCGCAGATGAATCGTCTGTACCAGCTTGCTGTGCCGAGACAGCGCCTCAACTGTTTTGTTGTTGTTGTCGGGACGGGGATCTGGACCATCGCCTCGACCTTGCTCGGATCCGTTCGGAGAGCTCCGTCCCCAACAATGTACCCTAAGTACCTCAGGAACTTAAAGCAAAACTTAGATTTTTGCAGGCCGATGGTCAGATTCTCCTCCTTTAAGCATTGCGGTACTTCCTGTGTTCGTTATTCATTTTCCTTAATATACCCTTAATTATTATGCAGTTCTTATCGCTACTTATCTCTACCATGCAGTTTGGAGAGGAAATCAGTGGCTTTTGGGCAACGGCATTGAGCGCGACTCCTCTACCTGTGTCATGCTCCGCCTCTCGTTTCCCAAACGGCACTTGGGACATTTCGGCACGACCACCCCTGGGAGTCCACACTTATAACAGAAAATGTTGCGGACTGTGGCCTCACACTCACAAAACGTGTGGCCGCGCTGCGCACAATTCCAACATGTTAGCGTGTTGCTGTCACCACCTCCACCTCTAGGTCTGAACAGGGCTTCGACCGACTCGTCCGGCGGCATCTCCGCTGGAGCCTTTTCCTCCTCATAGCACGCCTCATGCACCTGAAAC
This sequence comes from Scaptomyza hsui, assembly GCA_018152825.1. Lineage (NCBI taxonomy): Eukaryota > Metazoa > Arthropoda > Insecta > Diptera > Drosophilidae > Scaptomyza > Scaptomyza hsui. Next base: position 844,879 of record JAECXO010000070.1, read on the forward strand.
CGCTCCCTAGTTCGATTGACTGGCTCCCTCGTAGTTTGGCTCCTTGTCCAGCGAGACGAAAGCATCCTTTCTGCGTCGGGACACTCCTCTCGCAGCCTCTCTAGGTCTGTGATCCACATCGGCTAGATGATCCGCGAAATCCCGTCTCGGATGTTGACCTTCACGATCTTTATCAGGTCGTGATCGCTGACGGGTACCTCCAACCTCGATCTGAGTGCAAACATGACCTGCAAATAGTCATCGATGCTCTCCCCCGACTTTTGCCGCCGCTCACGAAGCTCCTGCTTGCGCTCTAAGTTCGACCTGCGCGTCTGGAAGCGCTGCTTCAGCGCGTATCACAGATTGGGCCAATCAGATGCTTCACTCGTCCTCAGGAACATCCAATACCCAATGTTCCCAATGGTCTCCGCGTAGGCGGACCATCTCTCGGCTGGGCTTCGCTGTGCGCTCCAAAGCCCCAGTGTTCGGCCTGTGCACGCTGCTCGGATTCCAGAGCGCGATTATCGAATCAGTGTCCCTGAGCTGTTGGAGGTTTTCGCTGTGGATTTTCTCTGCGATCGGACGGTGGTGCGGAGTTTGGATTTGGCGGTGGGCGTAAAGCTTGCTGCGCGTCTTTGGGCCCCGACAGTTGCGTATAGAGGTTGCTCTCCCGGATGGCCTTCATATATTCAAGCATCTCTCGCCTGTTTTGCGCCTGTAGCTCGGCCATCCCGGCTGCCATTATCGTTTGGAAAGTCTCCCTAGCTTCCGATAATGCTGTGTTTATTGCAGCTCTCAGCTCACTCTGAAGGTCCAGAGGTGCTTGTTGTTGTTGTGGCATTGTGCATGTACTCCGTTTCGGCACCGCTCCTAGGCTGTGGGTATCTACGTGCCCGCCTACTGCTCCTGCCTCGGAAATGTTCATCTCCTCTGGTGGTGCTGTGTAGTCCGCTAATATACTAGACTCAACAGCTTGGGCCTGCGACGTTGGACGAGTGATAGGAGCCATTAATTCAGCACCTCTGCTCTGATTGAATTCTGCGCTACGCCTTTCCTTTCTTTGTTCCTGAACATAATTCGCCCCCTTACGCATTTTCTTTCCTTTACTATAAAAATAATTTTTTTCTTTCTTTTTCAGACAATAAAGTACGACATAAATATACGGGGTGAGACGAACATGGAACATGATACGGGTACGTCTAGTGTTGTGTAAAAACATTGGTCCTAATCCTAAAAATTGCCCTTATCCTATATCACACTTGTTCTATTGATACTACAAGCTATACGGTACATGGACTGGCAGGAAACACAATGCCGGTCCTGAAGGACATGACACGGAACATGGCCTCGACACATGTACACATATACAGTAAGAAAATATATTGGTTTTAACATATACAATAATGCCAATAATGGCTCTAGCTCAAAAACTGTTAGAGATATAGCCGATTCCGATTTTATAAGGCGGGTGGCTTGGGTGGGCGTGGCATCCACAATTTTGATGCAGATCTTTGGTAGATGTTCTATCTTTCTACCCAATTTACGGGCTTTAGCTTAAAAACTATAAGAGATATCGAAATTTCCGATTTTATATGGTGGGCGGTAGGGGTGGGCGTGGCATCCTAATTTTTTATGCAGACCTTTTGTAGATGTCACCGTATATCTTCCTACCAAATTTGGTGACACTAGCTCGAAAAATGTGAAAGCTATAGGCGTTTCCAATTTCTTGAAGAAGGGGGGATGGGGGCGGAATCAAAATTTTGATGCAGATCTTTTGTAGATGTCACCATATATCTTTCTACCAAATTTGGTGACTCTAGTTCAAAAAATGTGTTTTAACAACGGCGGGGGGGTGGGGGGCGGAAGGTGTGGGCGTGGAATCCAAATTTTTTATGCAGTTTGTTGGAAAACTTCACTACCTATCTTGACACAAAATTTGGTGGCTCTAGCTCAAAACATGTGAAAAGTATAGGCGTTTCCAATTTCAAGGAGAAGTGGGGGATGGGGGCGGAATCAGGAGGCGTGTCATCTAAAATTTTAATGCATATTTTTGGGGAACGTCAATATCTATCTTGACACAAAATTTGGTGGCTCTAGCCCAAAAATGTGAAAACTATAGGTGTTTCCAATTTCAAGGAGCAGGCAGGATGGGGGCGGAAGGAGTGGGCGTGGCATCCAAAATTTTGATGCAGTTTTTTCAGGGACATGACTAGCTATTTGCGTGCAAAATATGGTAATTCTATCTGTAAAAGTGTGAGAAATATTTGGTTTTATCGGTTTTTTGTTATCGAATTTATCGAAATCCTAGCCTCCTAGTAGGCGTGGCAGCCCAATCTTGACACTTTATCTGTCTCGCCTATAGACAAACAGAATTGCAAAGTTTCAAGTCTCTATCTTTACGGGTGTCCGAAAAAGTTGCGTTCATACGGACAGACGGACAGACGGACGGACACCATGACGGACATTGCACAAAACCAATATACTATGAGACCTTCGGTATCAAAGTATAATAAACAAAAACTACTAATCGAAAAAACAAATTAAACATTAAACAAAAACTAAAGAAAGAAATAATTACTATCAATAAATAATAAATTAAATTAAATAATAATGATTATATAAATTATAAATAAATAACTAGCGGGCAGCGGTGATGAATAGGCGAATAGATATATTTCTTTTTAGGAGGCTGCTCGCTGGGCTGCGGCCCACTGTGCCTGTGGCTGGGCTGGATGTTGGTGTGCGAGCGTGTGTGTGCGCGCAGGCAGCTGGCGCAATAGCAGCTGTGGACTGCGTCGACAGCTGGGTACGACGGCGCTGATTTTTAAACTATAAGGTGCTAAATAAAAACCTGATGACCACCCAGACGGGTTGGCCAATCCTCGTCCGGTGGTCTCGCTGGCTGATCTCGGCCGCTCGGCATGGTGTGCAGCAGTTGCCGGTGTCCGCCTGAACTGTTTAAATAAACTAGCGACACAACACCATTACCGCCGCTATTCAACACAGAGCACCTTCACTTTTTCCATACCTCACTCTATGTCCAGCGTTCACAATTTTATAAATTTTTTTTCCTCCACTTTTCTTGTAAAACTTTCAACTGCTGCTGCTTCTGCCTCTGTTCAAATTTGCCTAATCACGGCTAAGCCACTCTTCTTTTTCCTCTCTAACTCAGTCACATCGCAAACCTACATTAATCGAGTATCGGGCGCCAACACGACTCTCCACCACTCGTTCAACGCCTCGACCATCGATAAATACAATGCCGACCATAACAATACACATAAAAACATATGTCGACCAAAGCAAAGCGGACCACATATACATTTAAGTACGCACTGCCGACATATGTTTTTGTATTTGACAACATAAAACTATAATTTGACCAATAATATAGTACTTGTTAAATATTTTGAACATTTTCTTCCACTGTTTAAACAAACATATTGTAAAGTATTTATATTTATGCTTAATCGATTGGTTATGTTATATTAGTATATACCGATATATCGTAAGGTAGTATTTGAAGGTATCGATATTAGTATTAAGTGTTGTAAAACAAAAGAGTGGGTTGGCCACACTGATTGTGTCTCTGTCTCTTTTCCGATGAAGCCGATAGCGAGCGCACGCAAATGCGACGCTCCCAAAATAAATCAACAAAATCAAAAACCATCGCGCAACTTTTTGTAAATATTAAATGAGTTTTCAATATTAAACAAACATATGCACTTAACAACAACAACAAAAATCGATAGCCAAATAAATTCTGGCCGCTACAACACAAAGAGATAAATAAAGTTACATATTTTCAATAAAGCGGCATAACATAAACACGATCAGTCAGTTCTTTGTTTTACAACATATGTCCAAACTATCGCCATCGATATCGATACTTCCGCACTAACACCAAAATAGTAGCAAGCTATCGCCCTCGATACCAATATTTCTGCACCACAAAGAACACGTTCACATCCAAAAATCATTGTTTTAATTGTCGTCTGTGTTTATGTATTTTTTATCGATCTCAAGATAATGGTAGTTCCATTCCACTGTTCCATACGTTACTGTTCCTACTGGTATATGTATATCGTCCGCAATAATAAATATTTATTTATTTTCTGGCTGCATTAGATTCTAGCGTGCCAATTGACACTGACAAAGACAAAAAGAACCTCCTTTCTGTTCCGCTCAGATCCAGGTCAATCCGTAGGGCCTAGTGGCTCATCTAGTAAGGAACAAATTAAACCACTCGCGTCCACCTAAGCAAAGCGCCCAGATACGGTCACACACCCCATTACGAGATCAGTCGGTCAGAACTTAAAAATGCAAAGCATGTTTACACTGACCACCTTCATTTCGGTGACCGATCGTCTCATTCAGTTTGAGCCAAAATTCGCCTCCAATTCCGAAGTGTCACTGCATACGCTCAAGGTCCGACAAGATCCGATACGGAGTTACGGCTCCAATGCCGATCCCAAATGCTGCCCATCAGCCAAGAGGCTGCCGCTTACCATCCCTTGACACTGAAGTCTTCTATGGAGATTAATTAAAGTGGCCAACGTTCCGAGATTTGTTTACAGCCATTTATATAAATAATTCCATTTTAACCCCGGTGGAAAAATTATTCCATCTCAACTCCCAGACTGGCTGTGAGGCCAAGGCAATAGTCAGTAAATCCCCGCTCACAAATGATGGCTTTGCCTCCGCTTGGGAAGCCCTTTACGAGCGTTTCCAAAACAAACGGCTCATGGTAAATAGCCAGTTAAAAATTCTATTCAATTTGCCAGTTATCAGTACTGAATCAGGTGCTTCTTTAAAAGACATCCAAAGCACAATTCAAGGCTGCTTAACGGGACTTGAGCATTTTCAAATTTCGACGGAAAATTGGGACTGCTTGCTTGTTTTCTTCTGCTCATCCAAGCTACCAAAGCTCACATTGTCATTGTGGGAACAATCCCTATCCGACAAGTCAGCAATTCCGACTTGGCAGGAGCTTAACTCCTTCCTTAGCGAACGCTATCGCACTCTAGAAGCGATAGAAGACGTGAAGCCAAGACACAAGTCAAGCTCCTCAAAGACCCAACCGCAATGATGCGGCTCCAAAGACGATCAATTCCTCTAAAAACAAAGTAAACGCAAAACCTCAATCTTGTCGGTTATGTTCAAAGGAAAATCATCCTATTCGCTTATGTCCGCGATTTCTGCAACTGTCTCCCAAGGACAGATCTTTCCATATAAAACAACAGAAATTATGTTTGAACTGCTTCGCGAGAGGCCATCTCCTTAAAGACTGCACAAGTGCACACAGTTGTTTCACGTGCAAGGGTCGCCATCATACGCTTCTTCATCGAAGCGACCCCCTGCCTCAATCGGCTCTCGTGACAGCCTCCAGTCCAACCACTTCGTCAAACATAACCACTTATGTCCAGACATATTTTTCAGCAAAAATACAAGGTGGTTTGCTCGTCACTGCCCTGATAAATATCTGGTTTGTAGGTACTACGTACAAGGTACGTGCACTCATCGACTCAGGATCGGAAGCAACGTTCATTACGACTCGAATTCTCAATCTGATAAAGCTTCCATTCCAGCCCGTTCAAGCCCAGATTAGTGGGTTAAATCAAACCGTAGCAGCCAAGCCTCAAAAGCTGTGCCACTTTTTCATAGGCTCCCCACTGACACCGAGAATTCAAATTGAATCTTCGGCGTTTGTTTTTCCTCATCTGGCAGGTAACCTACCCTCCTACCCAGTATCCCAAACGATACTGAAAGATTTGCCAGAGATCCAATTGGCTGACCCCACGTTTTATAGGAGCTCGCAGATAGATGTGCTTTTAGGCGCAGATATCCTCCCGTCCATTTTATTAGGCGGCTCCCAATTCAACATTTGTGGAACCCTATTAGGGCAAGAGTCTATCTTTGGCAGGATTCTTACAGGCCCAATAGCCAAGAGCATTGGCTCATTTATTTCCACGTTCACACAGTGGTTTCCGTCGATCCTGAACTCGAGTTAGACAAACTTCTCACAAAGTTTTGGGAGGGGGAGGATTTTCCTCTATGTCCGATAAAGAACTCGGATTCCATGTGTGAAAGCAATTTTGTCCGCACCACTAAGAGAAATGAAAGTGGAAGATATGTTGTTTCTGAAGAACGAAAGCCGTTTGAATAGAAACGTTCCTCAAAAAGAGCAGTACGACTCCGTGATTCAGGAGTACATAGACTTAGGTCACATGAGACAAGTCGCTCTGAGTGTTGACTGTAACCATTTTTATCTCCCTCATCATGCTGTTTTTAAGCCAGACAGCACCACTACCAAGGTTCGCGTGGTGTTTAACGCATCCAGTATATCAACAACCGGCAAAAGTTTGAATGATGAACTATACCCAGGACCAGTCATACAATCCGATCTGACCGTACGGATCCTCAAGTGGCGTTATTTTCGCCACGTTTTCAACGCGGATATCACCAAAATGTATCGGCAGATCATGGTGCAGCAGCTTGCAATGGATGTTAAAGAAGAATTTTCTCTTGCTAGTGACATTATTTCCAAGCACATGTATGTAGACTCCAGGGAACACGCAATTCTTAAGATTCGAGAACTTCGCAAAGCGCAAGCGAGTGCTGGGTTTCCATTACGAAAGTGGACATCAAATGAGAAATTCGTTCTAAGAGACATTCCAAAAGACCATTTGCTTCGAGATGACTTCTTGGAAATCGATGAAGCCAGTGTTGCGAAGACATTAAGAATTAGATGGCAAGCCGACTCCGATCAGTTTTTTTTTCTCCCCTTCCGCCTTGATAGTCAAGAAAGCCTTTTCCAAGCGCGACGTACTTTCGCAGATTGCGAAACTTTTTGATCCAGCTGGATGGTTGGCACCCATTATCGTGCGTGCTAAAATATTCATGCAAGAGATTTGGCTCCACAAGCTAGATTGGGATGATGTGCTGCCCGAAGAGCCCGATTGTCGCTGGCGCGATTTCTTGACCCATATTGGGAAAGATCCGCATTCCAAGGTGCCTAAATTGCACGGGCTTTGTGATGCATCACAGCGAGCTTACTGCGCAACGCTTTACGTCCGTATAGAAGTAAATGGTCCCGATGATTTGGCTAGTAGGGGAGTTTCACCACAGGAACTTCTGGATAGTCAGTTGTGGTGGCAAGGGCCAGAATGGTTAAAACTCTCCCAAGGATTCAGGCCCTTCTCTCCCGTTTCCATTTTAAACATTAACTTGGAACAGCGTTCCATTAAAGCTAATATTGCCATCACTCCCCCCCACCATCGACCCTCTTGAGCGTTTTTCCGATTTTAGTAGGGCATTACAGGTGATGGCTTATGTACATCGGTTTATTATCCGCTGCCAAAAGGGGTCAAAACGCTTTCCCGATGAGCTAAGCAGTAAAGAGCTATCTGAAGTTCAAGACAAGCTGATAAAGTACACTCAGCAGACCCAGTACGCACAGGAGTACAAGTCCTTCCTGAAAAAGCAACCACTCCCTAAGGCCAGCCACATTACCAACCTCAATCCTTTTCTGGACCAAATGGTCTTATGAGAGCAAGCGGCCGGGTAAGAGTATCCGAAAGCCTGAGCAACGATGAACGGCACCCTATTTTACTGCCATACTCATGATCTTTTTCCCGCCTTCTCGATCAATTTACCCATCGCATTTCGCTCCACGGAGGTAATCAGTTGATGCTGCATCTTATCCGATCCAGGTATTGGATTCCAAAGGTCAAGGTCCTCATTAAGGAAACTATAAATTCATGCAAGATTTGAGTTGTCTATAAAAAAAACGACTGCAAACCCAACTCAAGGGTGATTTTCCAGCAGAAAGAGCCACGTTTTCCAGACCCTTTACCAACACGGGTGTCGACTTCACCGCACCATTTCACATCAAAAGTTTGTCGAATTTCAAAGGGCTATGTTTGCGTTTCTGTGTGCTTCAGCACTAAGTCTATTCACCTGGAGGCCACTTCCGATCTCGCAACCGAAAAGTTCCTGACAGCTTTCGTCGGAGCTTCTAAGGCTCTTGATCGCGAGTTCCTTGAAGCTACACGAAAATGCATCTTCTCCAAGTATAGCCACCAAAAGTTGTCCTGGCGTTTCAACCCACCAAGTGCACCTCATATGGGTGGCTTGTGGAAAGCTGGTTTAAAAAGTTTCAAGTCCCTTTTCTATAAGTCCACTTCTTCTTTCAAATACACGTTTGAAGAATTATCAACTCTGCTCTCTAAAGTCGAAGCGTGTCTGAACTCGAGACCAATCTCTCCTATGTCAGAAGATCCGACTGCCTTATTGGCGCTCAGTCCTGGCCACTTTCTGATCGGTGCGCCGCTTTTCTCCGTATGCGAGCCCGAGATCAAGGAGAGTGCTATGTAAATTTTAAACAGATGGCAACGCCTCAAAGCTCTCAACCAACAACGTTGTTTCCGTTGGAAGGAAGAGTATTTGAAGGAGCTGCATAAAAGAGTCAAGTGGCAATCGAAGACAAGGAATCTGCAGCCGGGAGACATGGTAATCATAAAGGAAGACAACATTCCAGCCAATGAATGGCGTCTTGGGCGCGTCCAACGGACTTATTTAGGCTCTGACACTAATATCCGTGTCGTAGATATCCTTACTACACGCGGTGTAATAAAGAGGCCCGTCGCCAAGCTTGTCCTGCTTCCTAATGAAGCGACTATTCAAACACTTAATCCAAGTTCTTCCTCTAAATAACAATTCCGTTAGCTTCATATTCGTTTGTACTCGTCCGCTCAATCCAGTATTAAATATATGTTCTAGATATGAATACTTGATTTTAGTCATTCCCAGAATTAAGATGGCTCCTCGTCCCAGAGATCTTCGCTGCTTCATGCTGCTGACGGCGGAGAAGAGGCTTAGGGCAGTGCTCGTCAACAAGTCCTGTCCAAAGTGCTTGGCGCATCAGCTTTCGGGAGCCACTTGTCGGCGTGAAAACAGGTGTGGCAAGTGTCAAGGAGACCATCACACCCTTCTGCATATACATATGGCACATCGGTCTTCGCCAGTGCCTGTCCAGACAAGGCCCCACGCTAGCCGGTCCCCTTCACGACCCTCCGCAGGTTTTTTGAGTGGCCTGTCGCTTTCGGCGATTTTGGAGCATCAAAAGACGTCCGTGATGCCCACGGTGATATTAAGATGCGACACGGGATCGACACGTCTTTGGCAACGGCTTTCGGCCTTTCCGTCACCCGTGTCGGTTCCGAAAGGGCTTGCACTGCGGTGCTGAAGTCTCGGTGCTCCGATTTCCAAAAGGAAGTCATCCTCCACGTGATGCCAACTCAAAACCGCACCCCAGCCAAACCAATTGCAGAACGTTTCCGCGCCAACACGGCCAATATCACACTGGCAGATGACCGCTGATTCCAGCCAAACATGACCAGCATAGTGCTGGGAGCTGACGTGTATCCTTCGATCATTCTCCCCGGAGTAATTTCCAGCCAAGGTGGAGCTCCATTGGCCCCAAGCACCGTTTTTAGCTGGGTTCTGTCAGGATCCTGCAGCTATTAAATTCAACCTATTTTTTTTATCTATTGCAATACTGCAAGGGGGCGGTATGTTCATGTCTAAAAGTAGGCAACTAAACAAGAGCTGCCGTTCCTTCTTTCCGCGGCTCTCACTGCAATAGACAATTCCTGTAAACTTTTTCGGATATGTTAAGCGCCTAGTTATTAAGCACTATGTACCCTTGAAGTTAATCGAAATTAAACCTTTAAACGCAACCTAGAATTGTCAAAAAGGGAACATATATATATTTCATATATATTTGTAGCAGCAGACAAACACAGCGCCAAAGTAATTTCGGAAAATGCAGTTTTTATAAAAAAAAAATATATTAACTAATATTTTTGCAGCTATGAAAGTTAATTAAAGATAATAAGGGTCCACTCTACGTTCAAAAACTACTGACAAATGACACGGCGCAAGCTCGACGATCAAAAGCACTAAAAACCGTTTAATCTTGAAAGCGCGTGTGTAAAAATAAATGAAAATGAACGGTATGCTGTGCACTGAGACCTCGCACAGAAACTTTATAACAGTGCACTAAGGCCCTTTTTCCCATTTTTTTTTTTTTTTTTTTTGACATTTTAATGGTTTTTAAAAGTTGGTCCGATTTGAAAAAATTGTATGGCAAAGTGTTCGTCCCTGAGAGTTACATACTCAGATTATTAAGTTTCGTGACTATCGATATGTACCAGGGCTGTCAAAGCTGATGTGTTAATCGGAAGCAATTGATTTGCACGCCCTGCTTAAGTTTTTGTTAGTTTTGCCAATTTGTGTGTGCCAAATACATAAAATTCAAGCCTTTTACTAAAAAAGTGGTGTTGGCAATCGATGAGTCGGGCTTTTATCTTACGTTTGGTAAATATTTATAGTTGGTTGCTGTTGTGTTGTCCACGTTTTGTGTAGGTAAAGAACATGTCAAAAAAAAATGCAGTTTTGAAATGAAAAGTTGACTTTAGGTAGAGTTTTCTTTTTTTGTCCAACTTTGTCTAAAAAATTGTTCTATACGTTTTGTTGGGTAATCAATTATGAACAATTTGACACCAACCTCAATCTGCGATTTTCTGCGATTCTTAAATAATTTTTACTTTTTAGCAGATAACCTCTAAATTAACAAGTAAAAACGTTGCAGTCGGACGCAACCGACTGCGGAATACTTTGATACCAGTAGAAGAACGAATGGTAAGGAGTCTGCTTGCAAAGGAGTGGGCTGGGTGGTAAACATCGCCAGCTATCATGTCACCAAATTTTGTGACTTTAGCTCAAAAACTGTGGAAGATAACTGAACTTCCAAATGTAAAAGGTGGGCGGCAGAGGTGGGTGTGGTATCCAAATTTTCTAATCAATTGTTTTTAGCTGTCACCATTTATCTTCCTACCAAGTTTGGTGGCTCTAGCTCAAAAACTGTTAAAGATATAGCCGATTCCAGTTTTATAAGGCGGGTGGCTTGGGTGGGCGTGGCATCCAAAGTTTTGTTCATATCTTTGGTAGATGTTGCCTTCTATCTTTCTACCGAATTTGGTGACTCTAGTTCAAACAAGTAAAAACGTTGCAGTCGGAGGCAACCGACTGCGGAATACTTTGATACCAGTTAAAGAACGGTTGATAAGGGAGAATGCAGGGGCGAAGGGAGTGGGCCATGTGGTAAACATCGCCAGCTATCATGTTACCAAATTTGGTGACTTTAGCTCAAAAACTGTGGAAGATAACTTAACTCCCAAATTTAAAAGGTGGGCGGCAGAGGTATGCGTATCATCTTAATTTTTGAATCAAATGTTTTAAACTGTCACCATCTATATTCATAAAAAGTTTGGTGGCTCAAGCTCAAAAACTGTTAAAGATATAGCCGATTCCGATTTTATAAGGCGGGTGGCTTAGGTGGGCGTGGCATTCAAAATTTGGATGCACATCTTTGGTAGATGCTGCCTTCTATCTTTCTACGCAATCTACGGGCTCTAGCTTAAAAACTATAAGAGATATTTCGGAATTTCCGATTTTAAATAATGGGCGGCAGAGGTGGGCGTGGCATCCTAATTTTTGATGCAGACCTTTTGTATATGTCACCATATATCTTCCTACCAAATTTGGTGACTTTAGCTCGAAAAATGTGAAAACTATAGGCGTTTCCAATTTCAAGTAGAAGGGGGGATTGGGCGGAATCAGGGGGCGTGCCATCCAAAATTTTGATGAATTTTTTTGGGGAACTATCTATCTTCACAAAAAAATTTGGTGGCTCTAGCCCAAAAAATGTGAAAACTGTAGGCGTTTCCAATTTCTTGGTGAAGGGGGATGGGGGCGGAATCAGGGGGAGTGGCATCCAAGTTTTGATGGGGAACGTCAGTACCTATCTTGACACAAAATTTGGTGGCTCTAGCTCGAAAAATGTGAAAACTATAGGCGTTTCCAATTTCAAGTAGAAGGGGGATGGGGGCGGAATCAGGGGGCGTGGCATCGAAAATTTTGATGCATTTTTTGGGGAACGTCAATATCTATCTTGACACAAATTTTGGTGGCTCTAGCCCAAAAAATGTGAAAACTATAGGCGTTTCCAATTTCATGGAGAAGGAGGGATGGGGGCGGAATCAGGGGGCGTGGCATCCAAAATTTGGATGCATATTTTTGGGGAACTTCAATATCTATCTTCACACAAATTTTGGTGGCTCTAGCCCAAAAAATGTGAAAACTATAGGCGTTTCCAATTTCATGGAGAAGGGGGGATGGGGCGGAATCAGGGGGCGTGGCATCCAAAAAATTTGAAAACTATAGGCGTTTTCAATTTCAAGGAGCAGGGATGATGGGGGCGGAAGGAGTTGGCATGGCATCCAAAATTTTGATGCAGTTTTTTCAGGGACATGACTAGCTATCTGCGTGTAACTCTAGCTGTAAGAATGTGAGAAATATTTGGTTTTATCGGTTTTCAGTTATCGAATTTATCGATCTCCCAGCCTCCTAGTAGGCGTGGCAACCCAATCTTGACACTTTATCTGTACCGTCTATAGATAAACATAATTGCAAAGTTTCAAGTCTCTAGCTTTACGGGTGTCGAAAAAAGTTGCGTTCATACGGACGGACGGACAGACAGACACCATGACGGACATTGCACAAAACCTATATACTATGAGACCTTCGGTATCAAAGTATAAAAAACAAATGGATATATTTTCTTGAGAATAGACTCGATATAAATCTACATGACCCACGCTTTACACCCTCTTCACGCACGACATGCCCACTGGAGCAACTATCCCTATGGAAGATGCGAACGATCTGCTCATCGCCACCTACGCAGATGACACGGCATTTTGGCCAGGAGCAGACACATTTTTGAAGCCGCTGATATTCTGCAGGAGTACCTTCACAGCTTCGAAGAATGGGCCAAACGATGGAACATTGGCATCAACATAAGTAAGTGCGCCAATGTTACATACGCTCTGCGCGTGAGCCTCTGTCCAGGCGTTTTCCTACAGGGCCAGAGATTGGAGCATCTAAATAGCTACAAGTACCTGGGAGTACATTTGGATAAGCGTTTAACGTGGTAAACATGTGTCCAGCGTCATAGCTACACTCAAAGCCAGGATAAACAAAATGAGATGGCTCCTATCGAGTAAAAGGCTGTCTCTGGACAACAAGGTCAAACTATACAAGACGTGCATTGCCCCCTCTTGGCGTTATGGATTACAAGTCTACGGAATAGCGGCCAAAACCCACATTGCAAAAATCCGCGTTCTTCAAGCGAAAACCCTTCGGGTAATATGTGCTGCTCCTTGGTACGTTAGGACTGCAAGCATTGAGAGCGATCTGCGAGTGCCAAAAGTTGGAGATGTCCTCCAAAAACAGACGTCGCAGTATATGCAGCGATTGGAAAACCATGTTAACCCTCTCGCACGGCGGCTTCTGAACCTGCGTTCCATAAGGGGAAGGCCCTTAAGAAGAGGACTTCGGCGTCATCATCCAGTTGATCTTGCCACTAGGCAACTATATTAGATCCTATTTTAACATATTATCATTCACTACTTAGCATTTAGACTAAGTTGTTTAAGAAGTAAGCATATAAGTTTAATTTAAGTTTTTTCATATAATAACAGAATAATTAAATAAACAAAAAAAAAAAAAAAAAAAAAAAACCAAGTTTGGTGGCTCTAGCTCAAAAACTGTTAAAGATATAGCCGATTCCAATTTTATAAGGCGGGTGGCTTGGGTGGGCGTGGCATCCAAAATTTTGATGCATATCTTTGGTAGATGTTGCCTTCTATCTTTCTACCGAATTTAGTGACTCTAGTTAAAAAAATGTGGAAGATACGGGCATAACCGCTTTAACAATGGCGGAAGGTGTGGGGCGGAAGGGGGGGGGGGCGGAAGGTGTGGGCGTTGCATCCAAATTTTTGATGCAGTTTTTTTGATAACTTCACTACCTATCTTGACACCAAATTAGGTGGCTCTAGCCCAAAAAATGTGAAAACTATAGACGTTTACAATTTCAAGGAGCAGGGAGGATTGGGGCGGAAGGAGTGGGCGTGGCATCCAAAATTTGTGCATATTTTGGAACTTCAATATCTATCTTCAAAATTTTGGTGGCTTAGCCAAAAATATAGGGTTTTATGGAGAAGGGGGATGGGGCGGAATCGGGCGTGGATCCAAAATTTGAAAACTATAGGCTTTCATTTAAGGCGGGTGTGCAGGTGGATCCAAAATTTTGATGCAGTTTTTTCAGGGACATGCCTAGCTATCTGCTGCGTGCAAAATTTGGTAACTCTAGCTGTAAGAATGTGAGAAATATTTGGTTTTATCGGTTTTTAGCTATCGAATTTATCGATCTCTTAGCCTCCTAGTGGGCGTGGCACCCCGATCTTGACACTTTATCTGTACCGTCTATAGATAAACATAATTGCAAAGTTTCAAGTCTCTAGCTTTACGGGTGTCGAAAAAAGTTGCGTTCATACGGACGCAGACGGACAGACAGACACCATGACGGACATTGCACAAAACCAATATACTATGATACTTTAAGTATCAAAGTATAAAAAACAAATGGATATATTTTCTTGAGAATAGACTCGATATAAATCTACATGACCCACGCTTTACACCCTCTTCACGCACGACATGCCCACTGGAGCAACTATCCCTATGGAAGATGCGAACGATCTGCTCATCGCCACCTACGCAGATGACACGGCATTTTGGCCAGGAGCAGACACATTTTTGAAGCCGCTGATATTCTGCAGGAGTACCTTCACAGCTTCGAAGAATGGGCCAAACGATGGAACATTGGCATCAACATAAGTAAGTGCGCCAATGTTACATACGCTCTGCGCGTGAGCCTCTGTCCAGGCGTTTTCCTACAGGGCCAGAGATTGGAGCATCTAAATAGCTACAAGTACCTGGGAGTACATTTGGATAAGCGTTTAACGTGGTAAACATGTGTCCAGCGTCATAGCTACACTCAAAGCCAGGATAAACAAAATGAGATGGCTCCTATCGAGTAAAAGGCTGTCTCTGGACAACAAGGTCAAACTATACAAGACGTGCATTGCCCCCTCTTGGCGTTATGGATTACAAGTCTACGGAATAGCGGCCAAAACCCACATTGCAAAAATCCGCGTTCTTCAAGCGAAAACCCTTCGGGTAATATGTGCTGCTCCTTGGTACGTTAGGACTGCAAGCATTGAGAGCGATCTGCGAGTGCCAAAAGTTGGAGATGTCCTCCAAAAACAGACGTCGCAGTATATGCAGCGATTGGAAAACCATGTTAACCCTCTCGCACGGCGGCTTCTGAACCTGCGTTCCATAAGGGGAAGGCCCTTAAGAAGAGGACTTCGGCGTCATCATCCAGTTGATCTTGCCACTAGGCAACTATATTAGATCCTATTTTAACATATTATCATTCACTACTTAGCATTTAGACTAAGTTGTTTAAGAAGTAAGCATATAAGTTTAATTTAAGTTTTTTCATATAATAACAGAATAATTAAATAAAAAAAAAAAAAAAAAAAAAAAAAAAACCAAGTTTGGTGGCTCTAGCTCAAAAACTGTTAAAGATATAGCCGATTCCAATTTTATAAGGCGGGTGGCTTGGGTGGGCGTGGCATCCAAATTTTTGATGCATATCTTTGGTAGATGTTGCCTTCTATCTTTCTACCGAATTTAGTGACTCTAGTTAAAAAAATGTGGAAGATACGGGCATAACCGCTTTAACAATGGCGGAAGGTGTGGGGCGGAAGGTGGGGGGCGGAAGGTGTGGGCGTTGCATCCAAATTTTTGATGCAGTTTTTTTGATAACTTCACTACCTATCTTGACACCAAATTAGGTGGCTCTAGCCCAAAAAATGTGAAAACTATAGACGTTTACAATTTCAAGGAGCAGGGAGGATTGGGGCGGAAGGAGTGGGCGTGGCATCCAAAATTTTGATGCAGTTTTTTCAGAGACATGCCTAGCTATCTGCTTGCAAATTTTGGTAATTCTAGCTGTAAGAATGTGAGAAATATTTGGTTTTATCGGATTTTAGCTATCGAATATATCGATTTCTTAGCCTCCTAGTGGGCGTGTCACCCCGATCTTGACACTTTATCTGTACAGTCTATAGATAAACATATTTGCAAAGTTTCAAGTCTCTAGCTTTTCGGGTGTCGAAAAAAGTTGCGTTCATACGGACGGACAGACGGACAGACAGACACCATGACGGACATTGCACAAAACCAATATACTATGATATTTTAAGTATCAAAGTATAAAAATAAGAAAATGTGCGGAAAAAACCATATGTCATTTTATGTCAAAACATCGTAATTTTGTTAGAAACTGAAGGTTTCGTCCAAAAACATTGGTTATTTGCAGCTATTTGTATATTAAAAAAAATTTCTGCTCATTGTTCCTATATGAGCTACATATATGATATAGTGGTCGGATTTTTGATTATTTTGTCCAACTTGCAGGGAGCATAATATTACTCATATTTAGTGAGTTTGGTCTAAACATCTTCAGATCAAATGATATTTTTATGATTTTTCATATGGGAGCGGTATGATATAGGAAGCCGATTTTGAAGATATTTTGCACAAGGACTAAGAGCATAAAAAGGGTACATGTCATTAAGCCCGTGGGCGTGTCATAGCTCCCACGGCCATTATGACACTTTTGAAAGTGTCATAGCGCCCGCAGAGCTTTATGTCACTTTTCTGCATAGCTCGCAAATAACAATTGAGCGTTTTTTTCTTTACGCGCAATATCAGAGCAGAAGCGAAAAAGCTCAAAAAATTCGCTCTCACTCTGAGCAAGACCCTATTTTTCTATTTTGCATCGGCTTTCGCTTGAGTGTTGTTGTTGAGTTTTTTGTGTTGATCTCTTTTAACGATTCTCTTTTCGGAAGCAATAAAATTGTCGTTCGTGAATTGAGAATCAGTAAGTGAGTAAATGACAGAATAAGTTACTGCAAAAACTCTTGGAAACACTCTTCACATTAATTTTCTCTGTTGACAAGAAATGGAATTTTTTTTATAAAGAATATTTATTTCATTTTTACTTATTGTTAAGCATAATTACTAATAATGAATTTAAATTGTCTGCGCTTATAGAACTTCGACGTTCACTTAATATAAAATGTAGGGCTGAAAATGCGCGCTCCACGGAAAGCTGGGTTGCCGGTGTAGCCAGTACAACCTGTGCGAGCGCAGTCAAATGTGGCTGTTTAAGTTTGACATCATTAAAAAAATCTAATATGTTACAATTTATTGGCAAGGGACCATACATTATGTCGAAGTTTTCAATGTCACTATAAATCTTAACAAGTTTTGCAGAAACAGGCTCTTCCTTGCTTTCTGACACTGTCTTAACTCCATCCATATAGATTTTGAGTGATAATATACACAAAATGTTTTTGCGTCGCAAATTAATATGCATCACTCGCTTAACAACGTTTTGCTTCATTTCACTCAAGCAATTACTCGCACTCTAAGTGTAACAAAAGAGAAAAGAAAAAACGATTGTAGTCCGAGCGCGAGCGAGCAAAGCGAACAGCCGATGATGCCGTTGCTCGCGAGTATTATTCGCAAATACTCAGTAAAGGGTCTTATTTAAAGACGACGCAAAACGCTCAACTGTTATTTGCGAGCTATGCTTTTCTGTGGGCCTTATGACACTATAACGCCCGAAGCTAATACAAATTCAATAACAATACAATGGAATAAGACTCAAAAAAAAAATAAATTAAAGAGGCCCCAAATATGTATATAGAACACAACAACAACGATTTTTAATAAAATTTGGGGTGTTATTTCCATTTATGGGGGGTACTTTCCATAAAAAATATATAATTCTGAAATAAGAACCCAAAATAGAAATGAAATAAGACCGAAAAACTAGTTTTTTTTTTGTTTTGGGGTCTAATTTCATTTTAATTGGGGAATAAGACCCAAATTTTTTGTTTGGATATTTTGGACGGAATTTTCAAGATTGTATGCAAAGGTTGCTGTACACAGCTCCTAGTCATATACATTAAATATTTTGAATATATTTAAAAATAAATATTTTAATTGTGTCAATCTTAGCGCCGCTGTCGAAAATTTGTATACAAAAAATCGCGCGATTTTTTCATTATTTCTTAACGTTATTAATAGATTTTCAAATAAAATTGTTGTGAGAAGCAACAACTTCGAATTTTTTCGAAAGCCAGCAACAATTTTATGTTCGTAAGGAACAGCTTCCATTTCACGTGCACTTTGTTTAAAGATCAATGATAAACTAACTAAACTAACTGAACGGTAAGTTCATATCGGTAATGTCATTGATTCTTAATGCATTTTGCAAATTTTTACGCCCACGGGCGTTATGACACGCACCCGCATAAAAACACGCTAAATATACCGAGTTTGGTCAGGATATGAGGATTGATAAACAAAAAATTTGCATACGCTATTATAAAGGATGAGGGGCGGTGCCACTCCCCTTTTTTCAAAAACATTACTAAACGATATATACATATGTACCCAAGCTATCAACTTTTTAACAATTGACTGCGTAGTCTTTGAGTTATTAATTTAGTGTAAAAAAAATGGAAAAAAGGTCCATAGTGCAGTGCAAGTGTCGACGCATAAAAACAAACCGTAAGCAGGCGCTAAGCAAAGATCAATGCGAAGAATGCTTTAGCTGCTCTAAATTCTTTAAGGGGATACATGGGTTTTACGGTTAAATTCTATACCATCTTAAGAATATGGTCTAAAAATTTTAAGTCGATCCGAGTTATAGTTTAGGAGATATGTACATGTCGGAGAGTATTCAATGATGTCTTCATTCATCATAAAATAGTTTCGTGTGTAGTCAGATTCAAATGAATCAAATTTATAAAGCACCGCGAGTCGCAGTACGTGTTGTCGCTTCTACTAATCTTCTTCCACTAAACTGAACTGAACTTCTTCAGCACCTTCTCTTCGCTCGTGTTTCTGCTCGTGCCATTCGCACAGCCGTTACATTATTTCCTTCTTCCTTTTCTTCTCGACAACTAACTGCGCCACGCGCGGTTGAGACAACTGCATTGCTCTCGAACCTCGCTTTGTCCTCTATATTCTGTCCGCATTCCTGAACCACATGCCGTTATTTCTCAGTATCTCTTTTAAGCCTATGCTTCTCTCTATTTTCATATCACTTCTTGTAACTTAACATTTACTTAACATTTACTTGGCATTAGCATAATGTTATTAAATTGTTTGAACTTCAAATTAATTTTAACATAAAATTTCATGTTTAATAAACTAATCTCTGACACGGCCTTCCTGGCTCTTACACGTCCTCGTGTACAATACTCTACATTAAGTTGGCATCACGTTTTACTTCATGAATAAACGCATTTCATTTTCATAATTCAAATCAAACTTAACCGTATGGCACATTCATTGCTTCATTTTCTCAACTATTACTACACATTCCGCACGTGCCTTCAAACGTAAGTTTTTCACTCAAACTCACCCGTTTGGCTCTTCGTCAAATCACAACACAGATCAACTTGCTGATCTGGCAATGAACGCAAACTCTCATGTGCATACTTATATGTCCTTTTACTAGTCAATGACTTCAAAACGTAACGGTCACCATCAAGCAACTTAATTACCTCAAATGGTCCCTTAAACTTGGGGTCCAACTTGGTTTGATGCCGTTCTTCACCTCTTAGCAAAACGTGATCACCAACCTTATGTCTCACAACTTTTGCCTTGTTTTTATCAAACTTATCTTTATCATATACAGCATTATTCATCATATTTTCCTTGGCTTGAATCCTTGCTTTGGCGGAATCAATTTTAACTTCGTCACCTATTGGCATTAAACTCAATGGCCTTGCCTCTCTACCAATTAACAATTCTAGTGGGCTGAACTTTGTCACCCTTTTGGTAGTACAATTCATAGCCAATTGCACCTCACTTAAAGCTTCTTGCCAAGAACGTTCACTTGTTTCTACTGCCGTTAGCATACTTTTCATAGTACTCATCACCCGTTCTACCTGTCCGTTTGCTCGACTAGCACCTGTTGCGATCAAATGCAAATCTATTTTGTTAACTAAACAAAACTCACGGAATCCACTGCTAGCAAAACTCCTACCCTGATCTGCAACAATTCGAGCGGGTGCTCCAAAGAGCGAAATGGTAGCTTTTACAGCCCGAATACAATTGTTGGTGTCTAGATGTAGCGTGTGATATAAATGGACAAACTTAGTAAAGGCATCTACCTGAACTATGACGTACTCTTTCAAGTCATTATTGCTGCTCAGTTTTCCACTAATATCAATATGAATGGTGTGCCACGGTATCTCCACCTTTGGTATCGGATGCATTTCCATTTGTACCTTTCCCGATGCAGGCTTGGACAATTTACACGTTATACAGCTTTCGACAAACTTCCTGACATACTTGGACATATTCTCAAACCAATACTGTTCGTATACCTTGTCTAAAGTTTTCTGCCATCCTAGATGCATAATCGCTTCATGAACATGGTTGATCACTGACCACTTAAACGCCCGGGGTATTACAGGCAAGCAACGAGTTCTATTATTTCTCTGAATTAAGCGATGTAACAGTCCGGATCGGACTTCATACGTTTTTGCGATATCTTCGTGCATTTCACTATTGTTTAACTGCTGAACTATTTCTGCTATATTTGGATCTTGTCGTTGTTCAGCCAACAACCAATCGTCCGTAATTTCTGCTAGATCAACACGAATTTCTTTCACTCTATTGGATTTATTTGTCTCTCAAGGAATCGGATTTCGTGATAGAAAATCCACATGTGCCATTTGACTCCCTTTCCTGTATTCAATGCTAAAATCAAAAATCTGCAAGTATGCCCACCAGCGATGCACTCTGGGTGTTAATTCAGTCTTTGCACGGCTTGCTTTCAATGAGTTACAATCAGTAAATACCACAAATTTTTGACCATGCAGGTAGTGTCGAAAGTGCTTGACTGCATTATATACCGCCAAAGTTTCCAACTCATACGAGTGGTATCTTGATTCTGACCCCAAAGTGCATTTGCTGTAATACTCGACTACTTTACGCTTGCCTTCAATGTTTTGTATCAGTATCGCACCATAACCGTGCGAGCTGGCATCGGTATGTAATTCTATTGGAAGTTGCGGATCAAAGATAACTAGGACTGGATCACTAGTGAGGACACAAATAATATCTTGTCGTATTTGTTCCTGCTTCTCTGTCCAAATAAATTTGTTGACCTCAGATGTCAATCGATACAATGGCTTCATCCGTTCTGAGAATCGTGGCACAAACTGCCGAAAATAGGATGCCAAGCCAATAAATTGCCTTAGTTGAGTGGCTGTATTAGGTCTAGGCAAATCTGATAAAGCTTTTATTTTTCGTGGATTTGGTTTTATTTCGGCGTCTCTAATGTAAAATCCTAGGTATTCAACGCCTGTTTCTAAAAAGTTACACTTTTTGATATTGAATGAAAAACCCGCAGTTGATAAGGTTTTAAGAACAATTCTCAATCGTTCAAATGCTTCCTCTTTTGAATTTGCAACTATCAACACATCGTCTATATAGACAACAGCATATGAATATGCTAATTCCCCCAAAGCCCGTACTATCGCACGCTGAAATACTGATGAGGCATTTTTCAGCCCAAATGGCATCACTAAAAATTCATACTGACCCTCTGGGGTCACAAAAGCCGTTCGCTCAATAGACTCTTCGTGAATCGGGATTTGGTAAAATCCGCTTGCCATATCAAGACTGGAGAAATATCTGCCATCACGTAGTCTCGCGATTTGGTCCGATATCAGAGGCAAGGGATACTTGTCACACACTGTATTCGCATTTAGTTCTCGGTAATCAACACAGAGTCTGTCACTACCGTCCTTCTATTTTACTAGCAACATCGGACTAGCGAATGGTGAGTTACTTGGACGAATGACATTAGCGTCAATCATCTGCTGTATTTTATCTCTCTACAGTTCCTTTTCATTTACGCTCAATCTGTACGGACGTCTCTGAACAGTTTTATTTTGGTCAACTAAACGAATTTCTAATGCGCCTGTAGTTACACGTCTGTTTGGGATTTCATTTATGAAGTTATCCGACTGTTCCCTTAAAATCTCTTCTAATCTCTGCTTATCGGTCACACTTAATTCTACATTTCTATTGATCAAATCTTCCAGCATTTCCAAATTTCATTCATTACATGTTTCGTTATGTACAGCATTAATCATTTTGATTTTGTAAATATTAAAATTATTAGCTTCAATTGTCACGCCAAAGCCTAGATGCAAGATTTCACGACCAATCATAATGTCGTGCTTTAGACAATCATTCGGTATTACATGGAACATAATTTCAATATTAAATTGTGATATCTGTACAGTTGCCAAAATTTGTAAGTTGCTTCTGACAATGTTTTCACCTATGCCTCTTAAAATTACCAAATTGTTAAATCTTTTGCCAGCAAGCCTATGACTAATGGACTCTTTCATTAACGAACATTCGGCTCCCGAATCAAAGAAAAATGGAAAGAGCTCACCCAGTTGACGCATTTCTCCTTTTGGCTCCAGAACTAAGCAAATGTCCACTCGTTTCTCGCTGCTATGGTTATTGCCCGATGCGGCTGCTTTTCTTGTACACGCTGAAGCAATGTGACCAATTTCACCACACCGGTAACATGTTACGCCTGGTTTGCTGTACTGCTGATTCGTCTTCACTTTGGATTTTTCGTCTGCTTTATTCATGCGGCAATCTATCAATCTAGAAGCATTTATTTTGACTTTGCAGCTTGTACTTCTTCCTATCTGGGCCCTCATCCGAACAGAATGATCGCTCCGTTTGGAATATGCGTGTGCTTTTAATTGTTGCTGAAGTTCAATGCGCGTTTTCACATTCGTTGTAAATAGCAACTTCTGCAATTTCGTATCGGTTTTAGCAGTGTGTGCCAAAACGAGTGATACCGCTATCTCTTCCAGATTCATCGCTTTCCATGTCGACAGTAATGACGTCACTAGTCGGCTTGCATACACAGATACACATTCGTTTGCATTCGGCTTCCCGTTCAAAATATTCAACAAAATGGCGGCTGGCGTCTCTATTCCATCGAAGCGTTGTGTAAATAATTCTTTAAACACTTGCCATGTCATCCCAATAAAACTGATTTGGGAGAGCCATTGTGATGCACTTCCAACTAATGCCTTGCTGAGTGACATAATTAACGCACTTCCTTCCAGTGGATGTTCAGCCAAAATTATATCCACGGTTTTACACCACGCGGCAGCATCAGCTCCAGCAGCATCTGGGTCGAATGTTGGCAACGACGTTTTACGTTGATTTCCTGCAGCTTGCATTGCCTTAAACATCTCCATGAATTTTTGGTTCTGCGAATCCAAAATTGCTTGCAGGTTGCTGTCACCATGATCTTGTAGCTGTGGTGATCCCACTTCTGATGTCGGAGAGTATTCAATGGTCTTCATTCATCATAAAATAGTTTCGTGCGTAGTCAGATTCAAATGAATCAAATTTATAAAGCGCCGCGAGTCGCAGTACGTGTTGTCGCTTCTACTAATCTTCTTCCACTTAACTGAACTGAACTTCTTCAGCAGCTTCTCTTCGCTCGTGTTTCTGCTCGTGCCATTCGCACAGCCGTTACATTATTTCCTTCTTCCTTTTCTTCTCGACAACTAACTGCGCCACGCGCGGTTGAGACAACTGCATTGCTCTCGAACCTCGCTTTGTCCCCTATATTCTGTCCGCATTCCTGAACCACATGCCGTTATTTCTCAGTATCTCTTTTAAGCCTATGCTTCTCTCTATTTTCATATCATTTCTTGTAACTTAACATTTACTTAACATTTACTTGGCATTAGCATAATGTTATTAAATCGTTTGAACTTCAAATTAATTTTAACATAAAATTTCATGTTTAATAAACTAATCTCTGACATATATTTAAAATAAATTAACCGCCTCAAGGTATTTTTATTTTTTTATTTTTTTGTTTATTTATTATAACCAACAACTTAAATTAAACTTATATGCTAACTTCTAATACAACTTAGTCCAAAGGCTAAGTAATGAAGCGCCACAGGGTAGCTGGGCTTAGCGCGCTGGTATCTAATTGACATGCTTCAGTTGGTACTTACTTGTTGAATGTCGAATTTTATTTTGAGGCTGTAAGTGTTTATCGTAAATTATAGTGAAATATGAAACAAGTTTCAAGATCTCAGTTAGCGGGCGGTGCTTGTAGAATAGATCGACGTAGGAAAAGAAAACAGTCGTTCAATCCAAAAAATCCTAAGATGCATGATGATTCTTGGAGGAGCACCTCGGGAAAGAAATTAAAGGGTAATGATAAAGAGCACGTACCAGAGGAAACCGATCTCCAATATTCAATTATTGACTTTACACATGTTTTTTCAACACTCTCATGTTTCGTGCGGTGTTCTAATATTATTAAAAGAGAAGGTGACCAGAAATTGTGTATTGGAAAAGTTGATTTTAAACAACGCGCAATAATCGGGATGGGATTTTAAATTGTTGTAGCATGTGAACGATGTGTACCAAAATGTATTCTATCTTGTGATCATACTGGCGAATGTACGAACCAAATCGGCGGTTTATTTTTGTTATGCGAATATTGGGCTTGGGACTTGCAGGATGTAAGAAATTTTGCGTTAAGTGTTTAAGCGTTCTATTGTAAAACATAGTCTTAGGTACGTAAATTATATAGCAGATGGGGATTCTAAAACATACTCCGGTATTCTTAAAACCAAACCTTACGGTGAAGAAGAAGAAAGAATGCGTTGGACATGTACAGAAGAGAGTAAGCACCCACTTACGCGACTTGGTAGAGAAAACAGTTGAGGAAAATATAGTGAATGGTAAGTTGATTGACAAACTAACTGTTTATTATGGCTTAGCAATCAGAAGAAACTGCGATTCAGTAGAAAAAATGGGAGACGCTTTTGGGCTACTTTTTATCACTACAGCTCGACAGACCAAAAACCTCAACATAAAAACTGTCCAATAGATCCAGACTCCTGGTGCGCCTGGCAGCAAGAAACAGCAAAGAACACTGTTTCGTCGTTCAAACACGATTATAGTCCATTACCAGATAATGTACTGACTGCACTAATACCTATTTATGAAGATCTGAGTAAGGATGAGCTTTTGGAGCAGTGTGTTGGGGGTTCCACACAAAATAACAACGAAAGTTTGAACAAGTTGATCTGGAATTCTGGAAATCTTCGTGCTGGTTCCAGGATCGTTGATATTGCAGCATTGGTCGCTGCTTGCATTTTTAATGAAGGAACATCAGCTTTATTATTAATTATGCACGGTATGGATTTCAAACTTGGCCCAAATTCTCACGAATACGCGCAAAAAGCTGACAAAAACAGTATTTGCGCCGCCGAGAAAAAAAAACTGCAAACGAAACTCGTGAAGCTAGGATTCGTCATAAAATAGAAGAAAGGGATGCCCTGGACATTGCAGCTGCAGCAAGTTTTAAACTTTATGGCCTAGGAATCGACGATTGAATATAAGTTAGTTTTTCTCGAAACAGTGTTTCTAAATGCGGTTGACAAGATATCTCAAGAACCGCTCAACCGATCTTGATGAAATTTTGCACACGTCTTTAAGATACTTTTTTGCAGGACTTGGACGAAGGATTTTTTTTCAAACACAACAATTTTTTTTTAACACAAAATTTTTGCCAACTTTTGAATTTTGTTTGCAAAAACCTCTGCCAAAAATCCAA
Organism: Scaptomyza hsui; assembly: GCA_018152825.1. Lineage (NCBI taxonomy): Eukaryota > Metazoa > Arthropoda > Insecta > Diptera > Drosophilidae > Scaptomyza > Scaptomyza hsui. The sequence continues at coordinate 870,617 of JAECXO010000070.1, forward strand.
ATTTCAATTTTTTCTTTTTTCCTTCGTCCAAGTCCTACTTTAAGGTCTTTTTTTTATTATTATTGGACGTAGATGTACTAAAAAAAGACAGTACATTCAAGTGGCCCAACGATACTAAGCACCGGCTTGTTAACGCGCGAACCCAAGCAAAAAGCAACCAACCTCCCGCCCAACCGACCGAGGGGCACACCGCATAGCGTACGGTTACGTAGATCACGAAAACGTAGACAAATGACATAAGACCAACTTTTTAAGAGAACTACTAGAAGTGGCACCGTTTATTAAGTGGGAAAATTCGTTATAGTTTGAACATAGAATCCGAAAAGGGTTATGAATAGCATAGTTAGAGTGACAAGCTTGAAGAGCAATGGGTAGAAAATTCCTTGTCCTTCTGATCGGAACAGCAAAACTAATTTGGCTGATTAATTCGGAGGAATCAATTTCACCATTTATTAGTTTATGTAAAAAGACTACACCTAGCATTGTTCTGCGATCAGAAAGAGAAGGAAGATTTATTAGTAAAAGTCTACCGTGGTAGGAAGGTAGGTTAATGTTAGTATCCCAGTTAAATCTCCTAAGGGCAAAGAGCAAAATTGTTTTTGTACTGATTCTATTCTATCCTGGTGAATCCTGTATTTGGGATACCAGATACAGGATCCATATTCAAGAACAGGACGTACCAAAGACGTGTAAAGTGTTTTGGTGATGTAGGGATCGTCAAATTCTTTATACCAGCGCTTAATGAACCCCAAGGTACTAGAGGCTCGATTTGCAACTGAAGAGATATGCTTGTGAAATTTAAGTTTCGAATCAAAAAGAATACCTAAGTCATCAACCCATTCAATGCGATCGAGTAGGCTTCCATCAAGAAAATATATATTTGAAAAAGGAAGGCATCTATAAAAAGACATGACTTTACATTTGTTGCAATTAATATTTAGTAAGTTAACACGACACCACTTTTGAAAATTATCTAAATCAGTTTGTAGTTTTTGAGCAGACAACAGAGCAGTACCCGACATGCATAATTTTACATCGTCAAGCTAAAACAACGTATATTTTCACGTCAGGTGATCCTGCTAGGAGAAATGGAAATGGCAGAGTTTTTCAAGATTTTTGTGTATCTTTAAAACAAAAAAAGTTTGACAGAAATATTTCATTTTTATTTAAAAAATAAATTTTAAAAAAGTCAGTTTTTGCTCTGGCCGAACGCATGTAACCCCTTAACTAAATAAAAAGAAAACACAAAATAAATTAAAAAAAAAAAATTTAAAACGACTTTAAACCCACCAATATTCACTCAAACGCGAAAAATATATTCAAGTTTATTTTATAAGCGATACCCACTCGTCTATTTGATATATCCCGATATATAAATATCAATACAATCATCGTTAGGCGAACAGCTGACTCGAGCGGACACTTGCATTGTTTATTGTTTTTTATGAAGCTGAAGTTTCAAAATGCTTATTTGAGACTTCTAGGTCCACAAACACATGCTCCTCAACAACTAAAAAGTTTTTCCCTCGCCGTTTACAACAGGGCTCCTGAACAGCTATTTTATATATACATTTTAATGTGCAACATGCACCAGTTTGGGAGTCACAGGCAAAAACAAAACCAAAAGCACAGCTAAATCCCCGTTATGGTTGGCAGCACCATTCTGCGATAGTGATATACCGATGATAGATTACTTTGGCTTTGAGAAAACCAAATTGCTTAACTGCAGTATAGCTCGATCAAAAAAGTTATTCCGAAGTTAACGTATTCCAAGTTTAACTGGACAATCTGTCTGTTTAGGGTGAAAGTTACATGCTTCGTTAAACTTAATTCGCCAGACGGATAGCCCGTATTCCCCGTTTATTATATGACGAGCAAGTTGAGATGTTGCTTGCAATGGGCATCTAAAGCGGCTGAGAATAGTATCTGTGTCATTTGTATGTAGGGATGACTGCTGTGTAGATAACGTTAAGTGTCGGTCCAAGTACGCTGCCTTCAGGAACGCCAGCTTCAATTCAGTGGTCGTCGGATATTGCTCATGTAAGGAGCGTTTTCTTGATTTTATGCATCAACCCTTTCAACCAAACTCTATCAAAAATACTAAAGTAGTTCGATTTTCGAAGGCGCTTCGTATTTTTGATGTTATACGATTGACTTGCTCAATGGTTTAGTGTTTTTTCACTAAAGCCGAATTGGTGTGATGGGATTAGTTATGAAGATTAGGAAATTGATTGATCGGAGTGAGCAAACATTTTTTGAAGAGTTTTGATAGACACGACAAGTCACAATAAGGAAGCTCAATAATCATCTTTGCGGTTATTTAGTTTGCTTTATTGTTTTTTTTTTGGGGTTAAATCGCTAATTGATGACTCACGCGACTTCACTCATTCATTACTTTTATAATTGCGTTGTACAGCTGCTTTCTTTAGGAGTGTCGAGGCGAGATCCCCAGTGCGAGTGCTTGGCAATATAGTCAGCAGCTACTATAAAGTGTTCTCCTAATGAGTTAAAAAAAAATCGATAAATTGGTCCTAGGATATGGTGAAGCGAGGGGGCAGTAAACAGCAGCTAGTGGAAGTTATTAAAGATGTGACCTCACGACAGATTTCGGCAAACTCATAATGTTTGTGGATTTCATACAGCTTCTAAACAAAACACCAGTCCCGCCGTGTGCCTCACCATCGGCGTGGTTGGTTCCGTAAAATTAGTATACGCTGATTGTTAAATTATACTTGTTTGTAAGGTGTGTTTCGATGTGCTGGTCGAGTAGGAATTGAGCTATCTCAAGTTTATGATCTGAAACGCCTTTAGCGGGCCACGTGGATGTACGTCGCGGAGAAATTTATTATTTTGACTGTTGTGATACAAGCATTTGTATCAGAAGATTTTGATTTCGCATTAAATCTTGCATAGTTGGCCGCATAAATGACATAAACAATCAATAACAATAACAATTGAAAAAATTGAATATCGAAAACGTGAAACTTGATATTTGGAAACTTGATACAAAATAATGAAAATCTGTGAAAAATTCATCGAAATCGGTTGAGAAACACCAGAGATATCGAAGATTGAAGTTTAGTCACAGATTGATACATACAATTTTTGTAAGCGTTATGTACAGAGTTCGAGGTATCTCCTAGTCGGGAAATATCGGGTAATAGGGGTATAATGGTTTTGTGCAAAAGTATGTTACAGGCGAGAGGAAGCATCTCCGACCCTATAAAGTACATATATTCTTGATCAGCATCAACAGCCGAGTCGATATAGCTATGTCCGTCTGTATGAACTCGTCGATCTCAGAGACTACAAAAGCTAGAGACTTCAGATTTTGAATATAAGTTCTCCTATACCATGAGCGGAACAAGTTTGTTTCAAATTATCGATAACTATTCTGGTTTCCGATATACACATGTGATCGATTACAAAAAAATCTCGAATTTGGAAAATGTAAAAATTGGGATTGAAATAATGGGTAACGATTTAACTTTTCTGAAAATTTCATTGAAATCGGTTGAGAAACACCAGAGATATCGAAGATTGAAGTTTAGGTCACAGATGCATACAGACAATGACTGTGTGCGTTAAGTACAGGGTTCGGGGTATCTCCTAGTCGGGAAATCTCGACTAGAGCCTTCTTACTTGTTTATTAATAATTTACGTTTTCTATTTTATTTTAAATTCATATTACACTAACATCACATACTATTTGCACATCCGCAAACATATTATAATAAAATTCCAACAAACAATCCACCTGTGAATAAAATAAAGAAACGTTTAATCCATGAACATATTTTAAATCCACATACATATTTACATACATATCTACGAGCATATGCCGGCACTTGAGCGAAGCTCAAGTTTACATTCATACCTACATACATTGCTGCCGACATATGCAAGTCATATGTTACTTAAACATTTACAACATTAATAAAAAGAATTAAATATAATTCAAATTTCCAGCAAATATAACTGATTCACGGTTTATACACAGTTTATATATATATATATATATATATATATATATATATATATATATAAGTTAACACTATCCAATGCAGAGCACCCTTCTCCTCTCTCACCCCCGGTTAGACACCATGGTGTTCTGTATCCAACCTTACGCCTCGCAGCCACTTCCCGTTTCTCCTACTATTCAGCCACTTCCCCTCGCCACGATTCTTGTCGGTCAGCAACCCGTCCGAAAATACCAACGCAGCTCAATTCGGATTCTCCACTTGTGGCCAGCTATTGCAACATAGTTGCAATTATGCCAACACACTCGAGTTTAGGAATGCAGAGTTGTCACCGGAAACCAATCCGCGGGCTCAGCAACAGTTGCTTGGAAAGTGCTGACTCCGTTAGCGCAGCTGCCGCTGCCGCGGCCGCTCTGCCGTTACGCTGCCGACGTCGAGACGGCCAGAGGCAGCTATATGAGAATCGTCGGACCGGGCAACAGGCAGTTCTAACCTGGAGGCGAAGCTGACAGCTTTTTGATACAAGACACAAATCCTAAATAAACATAATTATAACGTTTAACTCGAATCTTGTTCTTATCATGAGTTTTAACCAACAGTAAGTATAAGTTAGGAAACGATCGCCACTTGGACTCTGTCCAGTGGGATTAGTTTCCGTAACTGGCGCCCGAGCAGGGACCACTGATGATTGTGATCGTGCGATATAAAAAAGTAAAAAATTGTGCTCAAGTTCTAAATAAACCAACAAAAATATAAAAAATAAGTGGAAACTTTTTTCTAAATGATAAATCCTCCACTAAATAACAAAATATAATATAAAACACTGACGAGAATTTGTGCGGTAATTAAAATAAAAAAAAAGAGTTGTGTAAATAAAAATGTGTACGTTCTCTCGATTTTCAAAGAGAGACGGGGCTTCGACTCCCCGTCCCAACTCTAAATTAAAGAAATACAATTTTTTTGTGAAAATACCGACGGCAAATTCTAGTAGGCAACTACATTAAATCATGTGTAGTCAGGGTTCGACCCCCTGTCGTGCGGTAATGATGGTGGTTAAAAAATATTGGTGGACATTGTATGTCAGGGGTTCGACTCCCCGCCCGCTAACAATTAAACTTGATAACTTGCGAGCGATCTACAGTCTAAGGTGGTCCTAACTTAGTTTAAGGAGATAACCACTGTGGCAGCTTCGACCTGCAAGTGGCATTTTTAGTTAAAAAAAAAAAAAAGATAACCACTGTGGCATCTTCGACCTGCAAGTGGAAAAAAATAAAGAAACAAGAAACCCAAAGTGTGTGTAAGTGCGAGTGCAAGTGTGGTACATGTGCAGTGAAATGTGTAGCTATACACCATGTTCCGTTAGAAAGGCTTAGTGATAAAAAAAAAAATACCTCCCAAAATCACGTACGGCTGCCTAACGGTTCGTGGAGTCATCCTTACCCCAGTAGGCTGTAAAAGGCTAAAAAGGATCATAGGGACCTCCCACAAGGTGCAAAAAAAAATAAAATAAAACAAAAATAAGGAAAATTTGCATATAAAACAAAAATTTAAGGCTCACATTTCACCACACGAAGCCTTGTGTCTCGTACGCCACATATACGCGAAAATTAAATAAAAAAAAGAGAAACAAACTAAATAAAAAAAAACAAAAGCAGAAAGAAAAATTTTATAAATTTTATTTTGTTTTGTTTTTTCTTGAATTAAAGCAAGAAATCGCTACCAACCTTCAACAATTTACACTACCTTTTACTAATTTGAATTTTATCTCCGACAGATCTTAAAGGAAGAAAAAAACCACACAACACCACACACACCATCGACTCAACACAATAAAATTTTTTAAGGGTAAGTGAGACGTTGTCCCTCCCCTTGGCTATCCTATTTCAACTTACAGCTGTGACTTTCCAATAAAATTTTTTAAAATCAAGAATAAAATTAAAATTAAAGTTAAAATCAATTAATGTCAAAGTAATAAAATTAATTAAAATTAAAGTAAAAACCAATTAATATAAGGAAAAGACTTTTAGGAGACATACAAAGAAAATTTACATACAATTACCATACACTATCATTTGAATAAAAAAATTCTAAGAAATTGAAAAAATGTCTGAGCAAGAATTGTCAACAATAAGAGAAACCATGGAGAGGTTTAAAGCGACCCTATCGTTGCTCACAAATCAAAACGTAGCCCAGAAAGAGGATTTAAAGCAAGCTTTGGCTGAGATAACTTCTCTGGAAGCTGACCTTGCTAGGGAACGGGAGGCTAGGAACCCAGTAGTAGAAGAGACTAGACCCTTAACCCGCCCTCGGACTATTTTTGATTTGGCAGAGTGCGGGAAAATTCCCGATTGCGTGAAAGATCTCCAGATTTTTGAAGGGAATGCCACTGAATTTGAATCTTGGGCAAATAGGATCGAAAATATTCTAGCTGACCACGAAATGATAAGGGATAAGCCTCAGTACAGGGCAATAATAACGTACATTAGACAGAAAATAAGGGGTCCTGCAGACGTAGCTTTGACTTCGTATGGCGTGTTAGAAGACGATTGGCCTGAAATGAAACGGGTCTTGGGTCCAATTAGGGAAAATGTTCCAGGGCACGAACAGCGTTGACATCTTCTTCAAAAAGGTCAACGGTCACTTTTCCTTGATTATGGGGAAGCTAAGGAACAGTTCCTACCCTACGGGGGTGGCATCTGCTTTAATGGACATATACAGGAAAAAAGCGCTGGACGTCTTCGTAAGTGGTTTAAATGGCGACTTGCCTAGATTCCTCATGCTGCATAGGCCTAGTAGCCTTCCTGAAGCATACTCATTGTGTAACGAGTTGCAGAATGTGTGCATGAGAGCGGGTCCTTCATCCTCATCTAGGAACGGGTTCTTTCCAAGAAACCCTCGCTCATTCGCTCCGATACCAAGCCCCCCACGCCCTGACTATAATAATACGCCGACACGTCAAGGTTATGCTAACCAGAATACGACACCACGATCGTCGTTCACCCCGGGATACGGGGTATAATCGACAAGGCCGGCTCTGAAAATGGAGTCTAACCTATCAGGTCAATCCCAGAGGTCTAACGTCTCGCCGTCAAACAATCCTAAGAGGCCTCTCAGCGGAATCTCTAACCCATTTCATAAAGCCCAGAGGCTCTACCATTTGGAGGCTTTAAATGTGTCACCATGCTCCGTCAATGGAGAAGGGATCGCTGAAGAGGAAGGTTACAAAGAGTCAGACTCGTCGTATGTGGCGGAAGACCGCAGGTCCGAAAACAGTCTGCCCGAATGCTCATTGCAAGAGAATGAGCCGGACCAGACTGAGGAAGAAATGATTCGAGTAGATGAGGGGCAGGTAAATTTTATGACGAACGCCTCTCGAGCGTACCATATATAGAATATGATACGGGAGACGGGGCGAAACTTCAGTTTCTAATCGACACTGGAGCCAATAAGAACTTTATTTGCCCCAAACTAGCCGCTGGCTGCACTGAATTAGCAAAGCCTTTCTTGGTGCAGTCTGCCGCTGTATACAAGTTAAACAACAATTAACGGGTTTATTTTTCGAACCAGTAGGTAACAACACTCCCATTACCTTTAAAATACTCCCTGGACTAAATTCATTCGACAGAATTATCGGTGACGACACTCTGAAAGATTTAAAGGCAGTGTTAGACAGAAAGCTTGATCTCCTTACTATAGAACCCGGAATAGGAATCCCTCTACTCGCTAGAAAGTCCAAATCGGTGTATTTGTTGTTGGACGACATACACTCTGAGGAGGTGAGAAAGAAACTAGACTTGTTGCTTGACGAATTTGCAGATATTTTTGAACCCCTCGCTCCTGGTAAAACGGTTAAGACATCGGTACGGGCCGAAATTCGTACGAAGACCCAAGAGGCCGCATATTCAAAAATCTACCCGTACCCCCATATGCGGATAGAAGTAGAGCGACAAGTAGCAGAACTAGAAAAAGAAGGGATAATAAGACCTTCAAAAAGCCCCTACAATTCTCCAATTTGGGTGGTGCCCAAGAAGCCCAAACCCAATGGTGAAAAGCAGTATCGCATGGTGGTTGATTTCAAGCGCTTTAATGCGGTAAGCATACCTGACACGTATCCAATACCGGACATTACCTCAACGTTGGCTAGCCTGGGTAGGGCCAAGTATTTCACGACACTTGATTTGACCTCAGGGTTCCATCAAGTACTTATGATGGCAAGTACGAATTCACAAGATTGCCCTTCGGTTTACGAAACGCCCCCGCTATTTTTCAACGCATGATCGACGATGTGCTTAGACCTTTTATTGGCAAAATATGTTACGTATACGTGGACGACATAATCGTCTTCAGCGATAGCTATGGGAGCCATTGGGAACACTTTCGAGATATATTCAAAACGTTTCGTGAAGTAGATTTAAAGGTTAACCTCGAAAAGACACATTTCTTATCCACTCAAATAGAATTTTTAGGATATGTCGTAGCTGCCGATGGCATAAGGCCAGATTTGAAAAAAGTAGACGCTATTAGGAACCTTGCGCCGCCCTCTAACGTCAAGGAGCTAAAGAGTTTCCTTGGTATGACTTCTTATTACAGGAAGTTCATACAAGACTACGCGAAAATCGCAAAACCACTGACCAATTTGACAAGAGGGGAGGGCGCTGGAGTGAAAGCTTCCCAGTCAAAGAGAGTGCCTATCGCACTCGATGAGTCGGGTTTGAAGGCGTTTGAGGAATTGAAAACTGTTCTTTCATCTTCCGAAGTATTAGCATTCCCTGATTTTTATAAGACATTCCATCTGACCACAGACGCATCAGAATACGCGCTAGGGGCGGTTTTGTCTCAGTTGCAAGACGGAAAAGATAGACCGATTGCGTACATCTCTAGAGCCCTCAATAGAACAGAAGAAAACTACGCAGCCAACGAAAGGGAAATGTTAGCAATAATCTGGGCCTTGGATAATCTGCGTTCCTACCTTTACGGTGCTGGTAGTATCAAAATCTTTACAGATCACCAATCGCTTACGTATTCTTTGGGGAATCGTAATTACAATGCTAAATTGAAAAGGTGGAAAGCGCGAATCGAGGAGTACAATTGTGAGTTGATCTACAAGCCTGGCAAGTCCAATGTCGTTGCGGACGCACTCTCGCGTTTGCGCTCTCAATTGAACATGCTCGATACGGATTCGCTTGCAGTTGGTGTTTCACAAGCTGGGTCGAACTCAGCGGCTACCGTACAAAGTGCACTGCAGGACGCAACGGATCTTGTACCTCACGTGGAGGTTCCGATTAACGTTTTTAGGAATCAGTTGGTATTCGATCCCGAAAGTGTCAACTTACTCCCTTGAAACGCCATTCCCAGGGTATACTAGGCACATCATTCCCCTGAGGGACGCATGGTGGTGATGTCCTTAGACACTATCTTAAAAGACCATTTGCGCCCGACTGTCATCAATGGAATTAAGATTCATGACGAGTACTTAAAATTTTTCCAGGAATGTTATCTAGAATCATTCACTTTTTTTAAAGCACGAATAGCCCAAAAAGTTGTGAAGGATATTACGGATGAAAACGAGATATCTGCGGTCAACATTCTCGAGAACATTCTCGAGCGCACCGAAATCCGAAGGAAGTTAGATTACAACTTTTGGATAGATGCTACTTCCAAAAAATGGCCAATCGTATTAAGACCTACACGGCCGCGTGCCAGGTTTGCAAGTATCAGAAATATGATCGTCATCCAAACAAACCTTTCCTACAACCCACACCAATCCCGACTCGTCCTTGTGAGGTATTGCATATAGACCTTTTTATGCTTGAAAAGAAAAAATATCTCAGTTGCATAGACAAGTTTTCTAAGTATGCCAAACTGTTCCCTATCGAGTCAAAGTCAGCGCTACACTTGCGTGAAGAACTGACCAAGGTTTTGCACTATTTCACTGCCCCCAGAGGTTGGTTTCTGACAATGAACGAGGTCTCCTCTGCCCAACGGTCCTGAATTTCATCAAGGCCTTAGATATTGAAGTATATTATGCGCCAACGCAGAAAAGCGAGGTGAATGGGCAAATCGAAAGATTCCATTCGACTTTTCTGGAGATCTACCGTTGTCTTAAGCAGGAACACTCTTCGTTTTCAGTTGACGAACTCGTCTCAATCTCAGTCGACAGATATAACAATTCGATACATTCCGTCACGAAAAGGAAACCGGTGGATATCTTCTTCAACCGTTGCACTTCCTTCGATTTGCAAAAAATGGTGAAACTTAGACAAAGAGAGCATGAGGATATACAGGGTTTGTTGCAGGTCAACACCTAGAACTTACCAAACCGGACAGGAAGTGTTTGTTGTAAACAAACAGATTAAGAGTAAGGACAAAAGACGTTTTAATAAAGAGACCGTCGAGCAAGATAGGTTAGTAACAGTAAAAACACGGTCAGGTAAAATTCTCCACAAGTCTCACTTAAAAAATTGAAAAGAAAAAATAGCGTAAAGACAAATTATTCATCCTTTTAAATAAGATTATAAGATGTTTGCTACTCAAACACATATAAACTTAAGGAAAAATTGTTACTATTAAGCATACATCAAAAATTGTATTATTAACACATCTCCCATCATTAGCTTACCTCGACACGAGCCATTCACATCTTCAAGTATGATAGCCCAGTAGTGACGTTGAGACAGGGTAGTGGTTGGAGAGTAGACGGGTATTTCAACCTAATACACTTGGTGAAGTTGGACGAAATAGAAGCGGGCATCGTACGAACACAGGAGGAAGCGAGAGAACTGGATGCGGGACAAACCCGGATTTTGGCATTATACCACCTCGAGCAGGCTCAACAGATGCTCTCCAAATTGTCAAGGGTTAGAAAAGCGCGTTCAATTGATTGGCTGGGATCCGCATGGAAGTGGATTGCGGGATCGCCTGACGCTTCGGACTGGAGCGCGATTCTTAGCGCACGGGACAGTCTCGTCGAAAATAATAACCAGCAATATCGAATAAACGACAGACTCTTCGAAGCATCGAAACAATCCATAGAGAGGCTCAACGGTATGATCGAAACTGTCAATACCATTGACCACAACGCCCAAGCTGCCACGATAACTCTACACAAAGCAATCCTTCTGGAAAATCAGGTCGGCGAACTAAGTAGAGCTAGGAACCTGTTGGATGAAGTCGAAGTGCGGACGCTTCTCAAGGAAATGAACTCGTTGCCTTACCAGAGCGTCGTAGAAGCGACAGAGTTTGCCAAACCAATAGTGGTAACGAACGGCACTGCACTTCTCTACATACTGGCACTACCCAAGGTCATCGCAAAGGAATATCAAATGTTGGTCATCCGACCTTCAATCTTCTCGGGCAAGCACATAGACTTCAACCAGAGAAAACTGCTGGTGGCTCCGGACGAGACATTCGCTATCACTAGCAACTGCCTGGCGATAGGTAACACCAGTGTTTGCGACGAAGAACATCTGACTCCGTTAAATGAAGCGGGGTGAAGGGAGGAAATGCGGAGTGCCACTACGTAGCGTCCAACCGTCGTGTTGTCGAACTATTAAAAGACGGGACCCTATTCGTGACCAATTATAATGGCACGATCGTCGCCCATGGCCAAAGCTATTACCTCGACGGAACCTTCCTGGTTCAATTCTCAAACGAATCAGTGACAGCGGACAACAAGACGTTCTACAGTTACTCACACGCGCATCTGGTAGCGATACCTTCAGTGATCACCAATTTGACGAACAAGGGATACCACCTCAACTTGGAGCTCATTTGTGATTAATAGCCGTCGCAAGCAGACGTGTTTTCTTTCTGCTCCGGTTTCAAATTGATAATCACAAGAGCGAAGTGCCTAAAAAACCAAAATATTTATATTATAATTTACGCGAGAAGACGCTTTGTGCAATAAAATGCACATCAAAAAGTTATTTTGGTGAACACAATCTAACTATCTACAAATAAACAAAACTAAAATAACAGACAAAAATCAGTAGCTTAACCCCGCTCAAGACAATGAGCCAGAACGACATTCGCTCTCAGCGACAGCGCGAGCAAGACGAGCGATGGCTCTCTTTGCAACGGAACAACGCGTACTTTGCCTATGTCGCCGAAGAAACCGAGCGCGAGCGAGCAAAAGAACTCTTGCTCTCAGCGCACGACAGTGCACGTTCGTGCTCCCCTTCTCCGTCCCTACTCTCGACGAAATCCGACTGCGCGCGGTCACCTACACCTAACACGACCAACGAACTCTTGCACGATCATGCTCCCTGTCTCTTCTGTCCACGACGGCTGAAACAGCTACTGCAACAACAATTGCACCGGTGCCGACGGCCCTCTCTCAAAACACAAAGACTGACGCGCCGTCAGCAAAACATTCCGCAGCCAACGCAAATGTAAAGCCGGCCATACAGACAGGTATGGATCGCTACATACAGATAAAGCGTAAGTGTTGAGCCCCCAAAAATCTACAATTAAGTGGAAAATCTTTCGTGGCAACTCATGCGAAAGTCCAAACACCACCAATAGATTTCAAATCTTAGCAGATAATGCTGTCGACCTGCCGCCAGAATTAGTTGGAGGTGACAAAAAAAAGCCAAAGCCACCACCAATATTCATTCGAGAGAAAAGCTCAAGTATTTTTGTAAACAAAGTTGTAGAGCTAATTGGTCATGATAATTTCCACATCATTCCCCTAAAAAGGGGTAACATCCAGGAGATTAAAGGGCAGACAAAGACCGAAGACAACTTTAGAGTGTTGTCAAAATACTTAAAGGAAAGAAAAAAAACTTGTACACGTACCAACTAAAAAGCTGCAAGGGCCAGCAAGTTGTACTTAAAGGTATAGAGTCGGATGTCACGCCAAATGAAATCCAAGAGGCGCTAAATGAGAAAGGATTCCGTGTTAAAAAAGTTCTTAACATCCTTAACAAGAACAGACAGATGCAACCACTTTTCAAAGTTGAGCTTGAGCCTGAGACGCAGATAACAAAAAAATATGAGGCGCACCCCATCTACAAGCTTCAGTTTCTACTGCACCGTAGAATCACCGTTGAAGAGCCACATAAACGCAACGGCCCGGTACAATGCATGAACTGCCAAGAATACGGCCACACAAGGACTTACTGCACACTGCGCCAGGTATGTGTAGTTTGTGGCGATCTTCATGAGTCGTCGCGCTGCCCAGCACGCAAAGGAGACTCTAGCAAAAAAAAGTGCAGCAACTGCGGCGGCAATCACACAGCTAACTACAGAGGTTGCCCAATCTACAAAGAACTTAAGTCTCGCATCCACCAGCGCGTGAACACAGCACGCACGCAAAGCGCACAGCCAAACTACATTCCATCGAAAAGCAACCCAGACGTCTTCTTCTCGACTGCAGCCAGGTCCTCCATTGGTCCCGTATCCGTATCGAAAAACGCGACTTATGCAAGCGCCTTAAGATCTGGTCTGGTGCCTCCTGCCTCTACTGCACCGTACACACAAGCAATGCATGTGGATCAAAATACGGCACAAGACAACAAGCCACAAGAGCAACAACAAAGCAACTTCGAAGCAATGATATGTACGCTGCAGCAGAGCTTGACAGAGTTTATGTCATTTATGCGCACAACTATGCAAGATTTAATGCGAAATCAAAGTCTTTTGGTACAAATGCTTGTATCACAACAGTCAAAATAATCAATGGCTTCGCTACGTATATCTACGTGGAATGCTAATGGCGTTTCACAGCATAAACTTGAGTTAGCTCAATTTCTACTCGACAAGCACATCGACGTTATGCTACTCTCCGAAACACACCTTACTAACAAATATAATTTTACAATAAGCGGATACACATTCTACGGAACCAATCATCCCGATGGTAAGGCACACGGCGGGACTGGTATTTTGATTAGAAGCCGGCTTAAGCACCACTACCACAAAGTGTTCGCCAGAAACTACCTACAGGCCACATCTTTAAAAATACATCTTGATAGTGGTAACCAAATTGCACTAGCAGCCGTCTACTGCCCCCCTCGATTCACCATATCTGAAGACCAATTTATGGAATTTTTCAACTAATTGGGAGAACACTTTATAGCAGCAGTAGACTATAACGCCAAGTACACACACTGGGGATCTCGCCTTGTGAATCCAAAGGGAAAGCAGCTGTACAACGCACTTGTAAAAGTAAACAACAGGCTCGGCCACGTCTCTCCTGGCACACCAACTTACTGGCCCACAGACCCCAAGAAACTACCCGACTTGATTGATTTTGCAGTTACCAAAAATATTCCCCGCAGCCTGATAAGCGCCGAAAGCCTCTCAGATCTTTCATCCGACCACTCGCCTTTTCTTATACAATTACTACGCCACCCAGAGTTTGTAAATCGCCCCGGTAAGTTGACCACACAAAAAACTAACTGGCTCAAATACAAAAAATATATAAGTTCCCACATTGAACTGGATCCGCATCTGAATATGGAAGCTGACATCGATTCTATGGCAAACAAACTTGAGTCAGTCGTCGTCGAAGCAGCTCGCATCTCAACACCAACACCAGTAAATGCAGTACACGCCCAAATGACAACAAACCCCCAAATTGAACAGCTCGTAAATGAAAAGCGGCGCCTCAGGCGACATTGGCAATCCCACAGATCGCCGTCAGCAAAGCAAAATCTAAAAAGAGCCACACGTAAACTCACCAAAGCGTTAAAGCGAGAAGAAGAATATGCCCATCGCCCATACATTGAGCAACTATCAACATCTGGCACTGAAAACTCTTTGTGGAAAGCTCACCCAACTCTAAGTCCACCGACAGAAACAGTGATGCCTTTAAGAAACAATGCAGGCGGCTGGGCCCGGAGCGATGAAGACAGAGCCAAAACTTTTGCGGAACATCTGCAAAATGTTTTCCAACCTAATCCTACTACAAACGCGTTCGCACTCCCGACCGTTATAAACGACTCTCCCCTTCAACATGAGCCAATAGTATTCCGCCCGAATGAAGTCGCAAGAATTATCAACCAGCATCTAAACCCAAAAAAATCCCCGGGCTGGGACTTAATAACCCCAAAGATGATCATTGAGCTTCCCTATTGTGCAGTCTGCATCATTGCACAGTTATTCAACGCAATCACACAACTCGGCCACTTTCCAGAGAGATGGAAAAAGTCTATCATCATAATGATTCCAAAGCTTGGTAAAGACAGAACAGTTCCCTCGTCGTATAGACCTATAAGCCTTTTATCGTGTCTATCAAAACTCTTCGAAAAATGTTTGCTGACTCGGATTTATCAATTCCTGAATCTTAATAACATAATCCCATCACATCCCATCACCGCACCCAAACAATCTCGCGAGAGGCCTCACAAACACGTGCAGCCGATCCCGCCTCCATCGTAATGATCTTCCTACCCAGCGATGAGTTGAGGAACGCGTTTCCACCCTACCAGTTCAAAAAGTAACTGTTAGTAATTAATGTTTGTAAGATTTGTAAACTTTTTGTCAGTTCCTTGTTTTTATACATTAAGGGAAATAATCAAAAATAAATAAAATAAGCAAAGTTTAAAAAAAAAAAAAAAAAAACTTGGAGCTCGTTCACAGTCTCAGCATGCGTAACCTGGATTTGGTACGGACTGTACGGGAGAGGCTGACAACTTCCCTTGCGGTCGAAATCGCCATGGTCGCTAAAGTGGCATTCGCCATCGCCATTGTATGGAGGAAATCTATTTGCAGTTGGACTCTTCTAACAAAAGTCGCCGAGTCGCCCCCTCAAGTTAACCAAGAGGGAATCACTACGCCAACCGACCAGAAGACAACATGATCTGAGGGACTCAGATATTTGAGGAGGGAGGAGTTAACACTATCCAATGCAGAGCACCCTTCTCCTCTCTCACCCCCGGTTAGACACCATGGTGTTCTGTATCCAACCTTACGCCTCGCAGCCACTTCCCGTTTCTCCTACTATTCAGCCACTTCCCCTCGCCACGATTCTTGTCGGTCAGCAACCCGTCCGAAAATACCAACGCAGCTCAATTCGGATTCTCCACTTGTGGCCAGCAATTGCAACATAGTTGCAATTATGCCAACACACTCAAGAAACCAATCCGCGGGCTCAGCAACAGTTGCATGGAAAGTGCTGACTCCGTTAGCGCAGCTGCCGCTGCCACGGCCGCTCTGCCGTTACGCTGCCGACGTCGAGATGGCCAGAGGCCATATATATATATATATATATATATATAATAATATGTATAAATTGTAACTGGAATTTATTTGCATACTGCTATGATCCGGCCTTTTCTTCCAAACACTGTATCGATTGCCGGATGGCAAATCGGTTACCCAGGGATGGACACGACCTCGATACAATGTGGGCCGGGGTAACAAAAATTTATATATTTACAAAACCTAACAACAAACAGACAAGCAGCAAATCATCGCGGAATCGGACAACTTTAGGGATATATATGGTAAACAGGTGTTGACATTTACCCCCAATGTGACCTCCCTACCTATGAGTTGGCACTTTTAAAATTACCGCCAACTCCCTAAACACAACTACACAACCAACAACAATTTACCCCGACATCAACACATCTTCATCCCGCCCACACATAAACAACTGCTCACTCATGTTTTAACTAAACAATAACAAACTTATATTTATTCATTTTCTAATAAACATATTTCTTAAATTCAAATTTACTCTATATAAATAATAAATAAAGAAAATTATAAATTAAATAAACATTAACGAAAATAAGCAAAAACTACTAAACGAAAAAACAAAATAAACATTAAACAAAAACTAAAGAAAGAAATAAATACTATAAATAATTAATAAATTAAATTAAATAATAATGATTATATAAATTATAAATAAATAACTAGCGGGCATCGGTGATAAATAGGCGAATAGATATATTTATTTTTGGGAGGCTGCTCACAGGGCTGCGGCCCACTGTGCCTGTGTTTGGGCTGGATGTGGGTGAGCGCGCGTGTGTGTGCGCGCAGGCAGCTGGCGCAATAGCAGCTGTGGACTGCGTCGACAGCTGGGTACGACGGCGCTGATTTTTAAACTATTAGGTGCTAAATAAAAACCTGATAACCACCCAGACGGGTTGGCCAATCCTCATCCGGTGGTCTCGCTGGCTGATATCGGCCGCTCGGGATGGTGTGCAGCAGTTTCCGGTGTCCGCCTGAACTGTTTAAATAAATTAGCGACACAGCACCATTACCGCCACTATTCAACACAGAGCCCCTTCACTTTTTCCATACCTGTCTCCATGTCCAGCGTTCACAATTAAATCCCTTTTGTTCCTCCACTTTTCTTGTAAAACTTTCAACTTCTGCTGCTTCTGCCTCTGTTCAAATTTGCCTAATCACGCCTAAGCCACTCTTCTTCTTCCTCTCTAACCCAGTCACATCGCAAACCTCCATTAAGCGAGTATCGGACGCCAGCACGACTCTCCACCCCTCGTTCAACGCCTCGACCATCGATAATACAATGCCGACCATAACACCGCATTCCGGATCGCTGGTGTGTGCGAAGAACAGGAGTGCTAACAGGCGGCTCCTTTTCCCTACGCTGCCCAACGTAGGCCATCGCCCGAGCCCTGAGATCAAGAGTCTCATGCTCTACCGACTGAGCTAGCCGGGCTAAGATTCGACGCTCTGGGGGTCACTGTTTCAGGTCCATCTGTAAAAACTTGAGAAAACCAGAGAAATCGAAGATTGAAGTTTAGTCACAGATGCATGCAGACAATGACTGTACGCGTTAAGTATGGAGTTCGGGGTATCTCCTAGTCGGGAAATCTCGACTAGAGCCGTCTTACTTGTTTTGATTGCCTCGGCCTGTTAGCCAGTTTTTAAAAAACATTCCCACGAAAAAACAGCTCATTCTTCAATTTGTAGAGAGCTACCGAAAAAAATATCATGCTAATTGTAAAAAAGATCTGATTTGAACAATAACTTATTTGAATCAAATATTACATTTAAGATATTGTTAAACATTTTATATAAAACATGAAATCCGATACAATGTAAAGATAAAATAGAAAAAACAAATCAATTTTCATACATATATTATTAAACTTCGGAGCGAGGGTGCGGTAATTAAATATTATTCGATCAGACCCAGATTTTTGTTGGTTTGTTCGAGCCTAAGGAGAACTCATTACTGCTCGGCGGTTTGTTTTTCATTTTTAAGGGCTACCCTAATGAACATGGAAATTGGAAGGGTCCAAAACAAAAATCAGATCTCTCATTTTATTAAGAGAATTTGAGATAGCATTTATTTTATTTTTATTAAATCGGTTAAAAACAAATTTAAGCCGTAGGGGTGAAGCATACCTGTCAAATTGCGATAAGAATTACTAATCATTGAAATTATTTTTGGAAAATAGTCGTAGTGACTATATAGTTCGCTGGTGACAAATGTTTGATTATTTTAGAATATTTAGAAAAAACACATTATAGCCAACAGCACAGTTTATAACAAAAACCTACACATTTTTTTTAAATATTTGATTGTTTGGTTCATTTGTTATGTTAGGTATGTCAACTCAACCGGAGGAACCGAAGGACCGGGATCAAATCCTAAAGAATGATTACAAATTTATAAGTATTTAAACTATCTATAGGAACTGTGGATAAAGTTCGCAGAGATCCAGGAGACTAATCAGTATGGAAATTCGGTCAATTATTGAAATTTGGAATCCAAAGTAAAGAAACTTTCGTACAGTTTCAAATGGCAGAAAATCTCTTTAACGACATTATTTCTCTGCCTCATAAATGTTTTGATATCCTTCTTATTTTCCATCCATGAACAATATGGCCCCTCCAGATTGGAAGTTTTAATATTGTTCTTTAGGCATTTTTCATGTGCGACATCACCGCTCATACTGCAACCAAAAACACCCATATTAGTATGTTTTCATGCCTAAAAGTAGGCAACTAAACAAGAGCTGCCGTTCACTCTTTCGGCGGTTCTCACTGCAATAGACAATTCCTGTAAAGTTTTTCGGATATGTTAAGCGCCTAGGTATTAAGCACTATGTACCCTTGAAGTTAATGGAAATTAAACCTTTAAACGAAACACAAGAGTGTTTTATTTCGCACCCTACAATTGTCAAAAAGGGAACATATATATATCACATATATTTTCATCAAGAAAAGGACGTGATTTCTACAGCAGCCACCCCACCACACCATTTGGTCCTTCGAGCCGGATATCTACAAAGGATTTCGAGGAAATCAGGATTTCATCCCCCCAATTCCGCTCGCCCCAGCTTGCATCGGTGATCGCTGCGTGACCAAAGTCCACTTGGAGAAAAAGTTAAGTACATTTTTCTGATTTTTTTTTGAAAAAAAAGAGCAAAAGCCATACAGTCCGGTTACGCATACTATATATATATATTTCCGGTTTATTTTTCCGATATATCCACTTATAGATTTAAAAAACTGTACATATTAACATAAAACACATCCTCAAGGCAGCCATACACTTCTCCGACGAATGCAATTAATTACTAAAGATTATTCATAAATAAAGAAAGCTCACGTTCAAAAACGTCTTTTTTATTAATAATTTACGTTTTCTATTTTATTTTAATTCATATTACACTAACATCACATACTATTTGCACATCCGCAAACATATTATTATAAAATTCCAACAAACAATCCACCTGTGAATAAAATAAAGAAACGTTTAATCCATGAACATATTTTAAATCCACATACATATTTACATACATATCTACGAGCATATGCCGGCACTTGAGCGAAGCTCAAGTTTACATTCATACCTACATACATTGCTGCCGACATATGCAAGTAATATGTTACTTAAACATTTACAACATTAATAAAAAGAATTAAATATAATTCACACCAGCAAGTATAACTGATTCACGGTTTATACACAGTTATATATATATATATATATATATATATTATTTATATATATATATATATATATATATTAATATATATATTAATATATATAAATTGCAACTAGAATTTATTTGCATACTGTTATGATCCGGCCTTTTCTTCCCAACACTGTATCGATTGCCGGATAGCAAATCGGTTACCCAGGGATTGATACGACCTCGATACAATGTGGGCCGGAGTAACAAAAATTTATATTGTTACAAAACCTAACAGCAAACAGACAAGCAGCAAATCTTCGCGGAATCGGACAACTTTAGGGATATATATGGTAAACAGGTGTTGACATTTACCCCCAATGTGACCTCCCTACCTATGAGTTGGCACTTTTAAAATTACCGCCAACTCCCTAAACACAACTACACAACCAACAACAATTTACCCCGACATCAACACATCTTCATCCCGCCCACACATAAACAACTGCTCACTCATGTTTTAACTAAACAATAACAAACTTATATTTATTCATTTTCTAATAAACATATTTCTTAAATTTAAATTTACTCTATATAAATAATAAATAAAGAAAATTATAAATTAAATAAACATTAACGAAAATAAGCAAAAACTACTAAACGAAAAAACAAAATAAACATTAAACAAAAACTAAAGAAAGAAATAAATACTATAAATAATTAATAAATTAAATTAAATAATAATGATTATATAAATTATAAATAAATAACTAGCGGGCAGCGGTGATGAATAGGCGAATAGATATATTTATTTTTGGGAGGCTGCTCGCTGGTGTGCAGCCCACTGTGCCTGTGGCTGGGCTGGATGTGAGGGCAGCTGGCGCAATAGCAGCTATGGACTGCGTCGACAGCTGGGTACGACGGCGCTGATTTTTAAACTATAAGGTGCTAAATAAAAACCTGATGACCACCCAGACGGGTTGGCCAATCCTCATCCGGTGGTCTCGCTGGCTGATATCGGCCGCTCGGGATGGTGTGCAGCAGTTTCCGGTGTCCGCCTGAACTGTTTAAATAAATTAGCGACACAACACCATTACCGCCACTATTCAACACAGAGCCCCTTCACTTTTTCCATACCTGTCTCTATGTCCAGCGTTCACAATTGAATCCCCTTTTTTCCTCCACTTTTCTTGTAAAACTTTCAACTGCTGCTGCTTCTGCCTCTGTTCAAATTTGACTAATCACGCCTAAGCCACTCTTCTTCTTCCTTCCTAACCCAGTCACATCGCAAACCTACATTAAGCGAGTATCGGGCGCCAGCACGACTCTCCACCCCTCGTTCAACGCCTCGACCATCGATAATACAATGACGACCATAACACCACACTCTGGTTCGCTGGTGTGTGCGAAGAACAGGAGTGCTAACAGGCGGCTCCTTTCCCCTACGCTGCCCAACGTAGGCCATCGCCCGAGCCCTGAGATCAAGAGTCTCATGCTCTACCGACTGAGCTAGCCGGGCTAAGATTCGACGCTCTGGGGGTCACTGCTTCAGGTTCTTCGCGTGAAACACTCCAAGCGGATTTCCCTGCAGCGTTTCCAGCTCGTACAGGCACCTGCCCACTGGCCTTACCACTCGGCACTTGGTGAAGCGACGGCATAATTTGGCGTTTAGATTCTTCGCGAAGTCGCTCAGCACAAAGTTTTGCTTGAACACCTCTTGACCGGCGGTAAACTGAACACCCCGGGCCTTCAGGCTATAACGCTTCGCTGACTTGTCGTACGCCTGGTGCAGTGTCTCTTGTACCCGCGCACGGTAGATCTGCTGCTTCTCGGACCTTTCCAGTGTCTTGATCGCCGCGTCGTTGACGTCACCTAGTTTCCTAGCCAGCCTGTACTCGCTGCCGCTACTGAACATGTGCTGTGCAAAAAGCGTAAAATAGGGAGACGTCCCCGTTGCCGAGTGCACTGCAGTGCGCAACGCTATCGAGACTTTGGGCAGCTTCTCGTTCCATAGCGTTTGGTCGACTCCAGTGTGCGATCGGATAGCAGCCAGCACCGATTGGTTTACACGTTATGACGCTTTCGATTGAGGAGCTTAATTTCCCGTACAGACGTGCTTAGTGCCGTGATGCTCCAGCATAGCTGCAAACTCCTTGACGCAGCCTCGCCTATGTCCGAGCTATGCCTCCGTGCATCCCTTTGTCGCTGTCGTGTACCTGTTGGACCAAAGTGCTGGTAAGTGCCTCCGGGACCCACAGCTTCCACAGGAACTCCTCGTTATCCTCCCGAGCAAACTGCGACCTCTTAAAGAGCAGACCGTCCTCGATACTGAGATCTGGAAACCGCTCCGAATCTGTTCGAACTAGTTCTAGCCGTTCCAGGTACTCTTCGCTCTCAAACGCCGTCGTCTCAAACTCGAAAAGGTTCAGCTTTTCCACCTCAAATGGCCGAGAGAGCATATCGGCTACAACGTTATCCTTACCCTTTCGGTGCTCGATTTTGCAATCGAACGCTTGCAACGCCAGCGACCATCTGGCTTCCCTTCCGCTCAGGTCCTTGAGGGACATCAACCATTGGAGACTGGAATGGTCTGTTATGACCGTGAAAGGCATCAGCTCCACATACGGCCTAATAAGCTCTACCGCCTTAACCGCCTCAAGACACTCTTTCTCCGTCACGCTGTAATTCAGCTGGGCTCCACGCAGCTTTGCCGAAAAGAATGCGATTGGCCGATCCAACCCTTCGTCATCACGCTGAAAGAGAACTGCACCAATTCTCAGGTGGCTTGCGTCGCACTGGATAAAATACGGCCTTCGGAAGTCGGGATGGACGTGGACCGGTGCGCATGTAAGCGCCTTCTTCAGCTTGTCAAACGCTTCGACTGCGTCCTCCGACATCTCGAACTTTTTTCCGATTTTTAGGCAGTCGGTCATCGGCGCTGAAAGGTTCGAAAAATCGCGGATGAATCGTCTGTACCAGCCTGCTGTGCCGGGACAACGCCTCAGCTGTTTTGTCGTTCTCGGTACGGGGATCTGGACTATCACCTCGACCTTGCTCGGATCCGTTCGGAGAGCTTCGTCCCCAACAATGTACCCTAAGTACCTCAGGAACTTAAAGTAAAACTTTGATTTTTGCAGGCCGATGGTCAGATTCTCCTCCGTTAAGCATTGCGCTACTTCCTCTTAATTCTTGATATGCTCCTCAAACGTGCGCGAGATGATCAGCAGGTCATCCAGATACACGAAGACGCGTTTCCGCAGATGTTGTAGCATCACCCGGTCCATCAATTATTTTTGCCCGGTTTTCGCACCAACGTTATTCGGTTGCTCCACGGACTCTCGCTTAGCTTGATGACTTCGAGTCGCAACATTTGATCCACCTCAGCAAATGACAGCTGCTGGACCGCTTGTGACACTGGATAGAAACGTTCCTTTACTGGCACGGTGCCTTCCACAAGCTCGATGGTATGCCGTTCCAGATGATTCCTGCCTAACCCTCGCTCCTCATACGCTAGGAATTTAGCCTTCACCCTTTGCAGTTGCTTCTGCTGATCGGAATTTAGCTTGTGCGGTTCAATCGGCTCTCCTTTGGTGAAAAACTCTGACTCCATCTGTTCGACCGAATCCACTCCTAGAACATTGGGTGCTAGGCGGAACTTCTTCCAGAAGTCGACACCCAGGAACAGGTTCTGGACAAGGGCGGGGCATACATATAGCGTCATATGGTGCGTTACATCGCTCGCACTCTTGACCTTTGTGGGTGCCATGCCAAGCCCAACTTCGCGATCAGCTCCACTGCTCCTGCGCCCAGCAAGCTGACCGTCGCTCCGGTGTCCAAAAGCCCCTTCACGGTGTTTCGTTGCACCTGAACTTCGGCAAAGGCTCGGCCATCGACCTTGAGCACCGAACCAAGCGCTTCTCAAACACTCTTGCGTTCTTTACGGCGTTATTCATTTTCCTTCATATACTCTTAATTATTATGCAGTTCTTATCGCTACTTATCTCTACCATGCTGTTTGGAGAGGAAATCAGTGGCTTTTGGGCAACGGCATTGAGCGCGACTCCTCTACCTGTGTCATGCTCCGCCTCTCGTTTCCCAAACGGCACTTGGGACATTTCGGCACGACCACCCCTGGGAGTCCACACTTATAACAGAAAATGTTGCGGACTGTGGCCTCACACTCACAAAACGTGTGGCCGCGCTGCGCACAATTCCAACATGTTAGCGTATTGCTGTCACCACCTCCACCTCTAGGTCTGAACAGGGCTTCGACCGACTCGTCCGGCGGCATCTCCGCTGGACCCTTTTCATAGCACGCCTCATGCACCTGAAACCGCTCCCTAGTTCGATTGACTGGCTCCCTCGTAGTTTGGCTCCTTTCTGGGTCGGGACACTCCTCTCGCAGCCTCTCCAGGTCTGTGATCCACATCGGCTAGATGATCCGCGAAATCCCGTCTCAGATGTTGACCTTCACGATCTTTATCAGGTCGTGATCGCTGACGGGTACCTCCAACCTCGATCTGAGTGCAAACATGGCCTGCAAATAGTCATCGATGCTCTCCCCCGACTTTTGCCGTCGCTCACGAAGCTCCTGCTTGCGCTCCAAGTTTGACCTGCGCGTCTGGAAGCGCTGCTTCAGCGCGTATCACAGATTGGGCCAATCAGTTGCTCCACTCGTCCTCAGGAACATCCAATACCAGTCTTTGGTTAGTCCCTCTACCAAAGTGTGAAAGTCCCGTAGGACATCGGGCCACGGCACCTGGTAGATCTGCCTCAGGTGATCCAGCCTAAAAATGAATTCACCTACCGGCATACCAGTAGGGCTCGCGTCGAATATCAGTCCCCATCGGCGCATCGGGATCGCCTCGGGCCTTGTCTCTGCTGTTCCCAATGGTCTCCGCGTAGGCGGACCATCTCTCGGCTGGGCTTCGCTGTGCGCTCCAAAGCCCCAGTGTTCGGCCTGTGCACGCTGCTCGGATTCCAGAGCGCGATTATCGAACCAATGTCTCTCAGCTGCTGGAGGTTTTCGCTGTGGATTTTCTCTGCGATCGGACGGTGGTGCGGAGTTTGGATTTGGCGGTGGGCGTAGAGCTTGCTGCGCGTCTTTGGGCCCCGACAGTTGCGTATAGAGGTTGCTCTCCCGGATGGCCTTCATATATTCAAGCATCTCTCGCCTGTTTTGCGCCTGTAGCTCGGCCATCCCGGCTGCCATTATCGTTTGGAAAGTCTCCCTAGCTTCCGATAATGCTGTGTTTATTGCAGCTCTCAGCTCGCTCTGAAGGTCCAGAGGTGCTTGTTGTTGTTGTGGCATTGTGGATGTACTCCGTTTCTGCACCGCTCCTAGGCTGTGGGTATCTACGTGCCCGCCTACTGCTCCTGCCTCGGAAATGTTCATCTCATCTGGTGGTGCTGTGTAGTCGTCTAATATACTAGACTCAACAGCTTGGGCCTGCGACGTTGGACGAGTGATAGGAGCCATTAATTCAGCCCCTCTGCTCTGATTGAATTCTGCGCTTCGCCTTTCCTTTCTTTGTTCCTGAACGTATTTCGCCCCCTTACGCATTTTCTTTCCTTTACTATAAAAATAATTTTTTTCTTTCTTTTTCAGACAATAAAGTACGACATAAATATACGGGGTGAGACGAACATGGAACATGATACGGGTACGTCTAGTGTTGTGTACAAACATTGGTCCTAATCCTAAAAATTGCCCTTATCCTATATCACACTTGTTCTATTGATACTACAAATTATACGGTACATGGACTGGCAGGAAACACAATACCGGTCCTGAAGGACATGACACGGGACATGGCCTCGACACATGAACACATATACAGTAATAAAATATATTGATTTTTCCATTTACAATAATGCCATTTATCCCTGAGATAACTGGCTGACCTGTAGCAGGATATGGTACTCCACGCTCGGATTGCTCAGTATCTGCTATAGGGTGTGGCGTAGTTATGATGCCAGCTGTTCCTTGCTCCCTCCTCCAGCCACCACTGCGTCAGGCAGCTTTCGGACTAAGAGCAAACTAAGAACTAACCAAACACAACATGTATACAAAAACAAGTGAAAACGTTGCAGTCGGACGCAACCGACTGCGGAATACTTTGATACCAGTAAAAGAACGGTTGATAAGGGGGAATGCAGGGGCGAAGGGAGTGGGCCATGTGGTAAACATCGCCAGCTATCATGTTACCAAATTTGGTGACTTTAGCTCAAAAACTGTGGAAGATAACTTAGCTCCCAAATTTAAAAGGTGGGCGGCAGAGGTAGGCGTGACATCCAAATTTTTAAATCAAATGTTTTTAACTGTCACCATCTATTGTAGTGAGTATATGCATATAAAGAATATTAATTATTAACAACACAAGTATGCGACACTTTGTTGCACACAATAACAAATTAAAGACCAAAGCGCAGAGCCACTTGAGGCTTGAAGCGCGGACACCTAGCACGCTAGCCGCCCGTTTAGCTGACGGCGCATATCCCACGGTACACTTATGTATGGCTCACCAAGAGTATGCATATATGTTATTATCAATATAAACATATACACACTCACTCTCGTATAAGCACTGCTGCGCCAGGCATATATATAAAACCATATATTAATGTATATAGATTTTAAGGTTTCGAAGCGGACAGACTTCCGAATAAAGAACATTCGAAAAACATAAGTCTAATGGAACTGACGTTCCATCGCGTTGTTACTTATTTTAATTGTACATGGCGAACGTGACTCAGGTCGAAAGATTGACCTGGACATCGAGGGATAATAGAAGGGCACAGACTCCGTCTATTGAAAAACAACAGTAGCAGCAACAACAACAACAACAGTAGCAGCAACAACAACAACAGTAACAACAATAAGAAAACCAGCGGCAGCGGCAACGATGAAAACAAAATTGTGGATACAGAGCGAAAATATCAACTATAACATACTACACGATTCTGGATATGTACTGATTGAGTAGAGGTTATAAGCAATGCCTAAAAGGCGAAGTGGAGAGAATAAAAGGCTAAAGTCAAGAAAAGCCGAACTGCTTAAATTATTATTTGCCCCCAATACAAAAATTAATTGGGAAGCAGGCAATAAAATACAAGCTGAACTCGATAACATCGAGTTGATTCAGCAAAAGTTAAAACAAAAAAGCTCAGCCTCTACAAATGTCACTACAAATAAACAAATACCAGTACTACACCTATTTAAACCTAAAACAGAACAACCCAAAAAAGAGCTGAAGACGAAACCAAGGAAGGAATGTCCAGCAGACTGCGCGGGACCACTGGAATCACCAAGCTGTGAATACACATGCACGGAGAGGACCAGCGCCGGCGCCCCAACAGCCTGTGCGAGGACCAGCACCGGCACCGTCTAGCGTACCAAGCTAGACCCACGGGATCTTCAAGGACCGGCGGCGCTACAAAGAGCGCTCAACATTTATTATTATTTAATCAAAAAATATATATATTATAAAATTGTAATTGTAATCCTGAGCGATAATTGCGTTGCTCGTAATATAGTATGGCCCGTAAAGCCATACGAAACATTAGACAGGAGATCACTACGTTGATCAATTAGGGAACGAAAGGAAATATAACATATTAAATAATAATAATAATATAAGTGTAAATTAATAAACTATTAAAAAAAAAAAAAATTTTATGTATAAAATAACAATAATAATTAACAGTAGTTTAAATAATATTCGTCAAAAAAAAAAGCCAATGAAAATAAATTTCAAATAATAAGAAATTCTTCAATTTAAAACAAAAAAAAATTTGTAATAATTATTCCAATTAAAAAAAAAAAAAAAGGATTTTCTTTGGTTAGTTAAACTCATTCAAAAAACAAAAACTTTTCAAGACGGAGATACTATTCAAGTTCCACAATAATTTCCCTTGGGCCAAAATGGGCCTAATAGACTCAAAGACGGTGGACCCCACCGCTAACGTAATTAACAAATTCGAAGTGGAAACACCAGACTTAAAATTAATTAGCAGTCTATTAATAATATTTGTCGTGCTTATGTGCATAAATCTGTTCTTCAAATTGTACAAGGTGCACAATAGGTGCATTAAAAAGAAAAATATGAGTCGTGCGAACGACTTAGATAAAATATAAAAAAAATAAATAAATAAATAGAGAGCTCACAATTAGTAAGAACTACTACTTCAATAAGTATATATGCACTTATATTCTTACACATAAATACCATTAATCTTGACAATTATAAAAATGCATGCGGCTATAGCCGACACATATGAAAGAGACCCACAATTCATTATACGAGCATTAAGGGTACTCAATCAATTCCACGAATATATTTCGGTATCTGATTTTGAGTACTCTTACATGGACTCGTTTAACATAATAACAAGCCCACTATACCATTGTAGTAAACAAGAAAAAGGTATAGTGCTATCCTCTTTACCATATGTGTGGGTAAAAGAACTAGCAGAAGACAACGTCTATCTGGGTCAAACTACTACACTAATGGTGCGATTGCATCGATAAGTATTAGTAACTCATGGAATGGACAGAATTCAGAGAGCTTATTCTACAAAAGCGCACTGAATTCATTAAATCGTACAAGTGCTTAAATAAGAATGTTCCTATAGGAATCGGAACAATAACAAAGCATACCCAAATATTAGTACAAAAGTACAACGAATGTCGGGAACTTGTACATTTAAATTATGACAACTTGAAAAGTCCACACAGGTTACAAGCAAGGGAAATTATCGACAGATTAAGATCTGCGTTAATTACCTTGGACATAAAACACGATTTACACCTTTTTCTTGCTTCTGTACTAAGTGTACCATTAACATTTGATCCATCTGGATTAGACGATCGAATGCCAGACGAAGGAACCGACGTTGATTTTGATTCTGAAGAAGAAATCAAACCAATAAAAATGACCCAAACAGTAGTAGACTTTCTGAAACCAGCCTCGTCTCTTCTATTTGAGTACGATGGTAAAGCAGAAAATCTACAAAGCTTCAAAGACGCTTTAAGTCTAGTAGACTCCATCAAAGGTGACCACGAAGCAACGGCCATACAACTTATAAAGACAAAAATAAAAGGCCACGCAAGAAACTTGATTAGCAATGAGCAAACGATCGCTCAAATTATTGCAAAACTATCAAGCACAGTAAAAGGCGAGTCAGTAGAAGTATTGTCAGCCAAATTACTTAACTTGCAACAACGAAGCAAAACGGCCAACCAGTATACACAAGAGGTTGAGCAGTTAACAAGAGCTTTGGAAGGCGCATATATAAACGATGGTTTAACGCCGGAACTGGCCAATAAATACAGTACAGCCGAAGCAGTTAAGGCAATGACCAAAAACTGTGCTAACGATAAGGTAAAACTTATCATGCAGGCTGGCACATTCAGTAACATGAATGATGCGATATCCAAATTTGTCAACAGTTGCACTGCAGCAACTGGACAATCCAACGCTGTATTTTTCTACCAAAATTACTCTCAACGTGGCGGAAACCGCGGAAGAGGTAACTATAGAGGCCGACCTTACAGCAGAGGCGGTCAAGGACAATACTACAATAATAACAGAGGCAATCCTCGAGGCGGCTCTAACAGAGGCGGCTCTAACAGAGGAAATAACCAACGCAATCAGATTCGAGTTACACAAGGTAACTCGGAAAACGAACAAGCCCCCTTGAGCACTCAACAGTAAAAATACTGCATTTGAACCTAAGACCCGTTTTACACGATGAACTTTTCTGATGATTTATTTTCTCATTCTGATCGCATTTACACGATGAACTTTTTGATTCAATGTTTTCTTTGTAAATGCAACTCTGATTTAAATTTATTGTCGATAAACATACATTTCGCCCCGAATTCAACAAGTTCTTTGGTCCAAAACATTTTTATTAATAATTTATAAGCCACAACAATGTATTTACCATTTGCGCTAATATTTGCTTGTGCGATATATCGTATCGATAACTTTATTATTCACATCAAACACTGTGCAACTCTGTGTTTACATGCAATGAGAAAAATAAATCCTTCCTACAAAAGTCATGTAGCATTGCTTGCAGCTGTTACCCCTCTACTCCCTTTGCCAACAAGCGAATGTTTCAGTAGCAAAAACTTCATCGTGTAAAACGGGTCTAAGTCTCAGCAGTCTCATTAAAATAAGAAAAAGAAAAAAATCTACCATTAACGTTACTAATAGATACTGAAGCAAATGTCTCAATCCTAAAAAACAATAGCGCAGACTCCACAATAGATGATGAGCAGAAAACTAATATATCAGGAATTGGACAGGGAATCATACAGTCAATTGGACAATCTTCGATTGACTTACTTTTCGATTACTTCGTAATCAGTCACGACTTCCAAATAGTAAACAACGAATTCCCCGTCCCATGTGACGGAATTCTTGGACTCGACTTCATTAGAAAATTTAATTGCCTAATAGACTATCAAAATGATGAATTTATTATTAAGCCAAAATCTTTAAATTATCAGAAACATGTACCACTATTACATAATGATATTGACAATTCAATATTATTACCTGATAGGTCAGAAGTAATGAGAAAAATTACACTCCCGACCAACGAAAATACTGTATACCAAACCAGGAAATTCACCCTGGGGTATTAATAGCTAACAGTATAGTTGCAAGTAATAGTGCAATAGTCCGTATTTTAAATACAACCAATGAAAACATCAATATAAAACAACCTAACATTAAATTTGAATCATTACAAAATTATGAAATAAAATCACTTACCAATACGGGTTAGAACAATAGAACAAATGAAGTCTTGAGTAAACTACCATTCCCTGAAAATGTTAAGACAAAGCTTACTGAACTATGTACCAAATACAGTGACATATTTGGTTTAGAATCAGAAGCAATTTCATGTAACAATTTTTACAAACAGAAATTAAGGTTAGCAGACAAAACTCCAGTATACATTAAAAATTATAGAAATGCAGAAACGGAAAAACCGGAAATAAACAGACAGGTCGATAAATTAATAAAAGATGGCATAGTTGAACCATCTATATCTGAGTATAATAGCCCACTTCTCTTGGTACCCAAGGAATCTCTCCCCACCTCCATGGAGAAAAAATGGCGTTTAGTAGTTGATTACCGCCAAATAAACAAAAAAATCTTAGCAGACAAATACCCACTTCCACGAATTGAGGAAATACTTGACCAATTAGGACGAGCTAAATATTTTTCATGTCTCGATCTCATGTCAGGTTTCCATCAAATCGAATTAGATGAAAAATCTAGAAATATAACATCATTTTCTAAGAGCACCGGCTCTTATCGCTTCACGTGGTTACCATATGGTCTTAAGGTAGCACCAAATTCATTCATGCGAATGATGACACTCGCATTTTCGGGCCTAGAGCCATCCCAAGCATTTCTCTACATGGATGACCTAGTTGTCATTGGCTGTTCTGAACAGCACATGTTTAAAAATTTGTCAAATATATTTGATTTAAACTAAACCCAGAGAAATGTGCTTTTTTCATGCACGAGGTAACATTCCTCGGGCATAAGTGCACAGACCATGGCATCCTTCCAGATGACAAAAAATACGATGTTATAAAAAACTATCCAACCCCCACACGACGTTTCGTCGCGTTCTGTAATTACTACAGAAGATTTATACACAACTTCGCACAGCACTCACGTCATTTGACGAGATTATGCAAAAAGAATGTCCAATTCGAATGGACAAACGAATGCGAAGACGCATTTAAATATTTAAAAAAGGCTTTAATGAAACCAACATTATGGCAATACCCTGATTTCAGTAAAGAATTTTGTATAACCACAGATGCAAGTAAACATGCATTTGGTACTGTACTATCCCAAGAGTACAACGGTGTGCAATTGCCAATTGCATACGCATCCAGAGCTTTCACGCAGGGAGAAAGCAATAAATCAACTACAGCGCAGGAATTAGCTGCTATTCACTGGGCAATAAAACACTTCAGACCATATGTTTATGGCAGGCATTTCTTAGTTAAAACAGACCATAGACCCCTAACCTATTTGTTTTCAATGAAAAACCCCACATCAAAACTTACAAGAATGAGACTAGACTTAGAAGAATACCAATTCACGGTAGAATACCTCATGGGGAAAGACAACTATGTAGCGGATGCTTTATCTCGCATAAACATAAACACAATAATCGACATGAACAGACAAATTTTAGCTGTTCAAACAAGATCATCAAAAAGACAGGAAAAAATCTGCGCAGATGAAAAATTAATATTGCAAAAAGAGAAAAAAGAGCCCAAAGTCTATGAAGTCATTAGCAATAATGACGTAAAGAAATTCGTGAAACTAAAATTCAATATTCAAATCGTTAATTTACAGTTTTCACTAAGTGAACAAATCTTCGAATTTGTAACACTAAATGAATTTAAAAATATGGGCAGTAAATATTTAAATATATTAAAAGTAGCGCTACTATCAAAAGTGACACAAATAGACAAAAATGACGAAAGTCAAATTAATGCAATACTGTCGAAATACCATGATGATCCAATTGAAGGAGGCCATGCAGGGACTACGCGTACTCTGTTAAAAATTAAGAAATATTATTACTGGCCCCAAATGACTAAGACAATTACAAAATATGTGAAAACTTGCATGAAATGCCAACAGGCAAAAACCACAACACATACTAAAGCCCCGATGATATTGACAAACACCCCAAATACTGCATTTGACACTGTTTTAATAGATACAATCGGACCATTACCTCGCACAGAGAATGGCAATGAGTATGCTATCACTATAATATGCGAACTCACAAAATATCTAGTTACAATACCAGTAACTGATAAAAGTGCAAAAACAGTAGCCAAAGCAATATTCGAATCTTTTGTACTGAAGTACGGTCCAATGAAGACGTTCATATCGGACATGGGTACTGAATATAAAAATTCACTTATAAATGACTTGTGCAAGTACAGACCTTAGGTACAGTTGAAAGAAGTCATCGAACGTTTAATGAATTTATTCGTTCCTATATTTCGATCGACAAAGATGATTCGGACATATGGTTAAACTATTTCACATATTGTTTCAACACAACACCATCGACAGTACATGAATACTGTCCATACGAACTCGTCTATGGTAGATTACCAAGGCAGTTCACAGAACTTAATAATTTACTTAAAATATACCCTATATATAACATAGATGATTATGCAAAAGAATTTAAGTTTAGATTAGAGATAGCCTATAAAAGAGCAAAAACTCTAGTAGATTTAGAAAAAGAAAAACGAAAAATAGAATGCGATTAAAAGTTAAATGGCATAGATATAGAGGCAGGAAACTTAGTACTGCTTTAAAACGATACAGCGTATAAGTTAGAAAGTAAATATTTAGGTCCTTATAAAGTTAAAAACATAGAAGATAGAAATAACATAAAAATAGATGTAGGAAAAAAGAAAATAGTAAATAAGAACAGGCTAAAATTATTCAAAAATTAGTTTAGCTCGAGCATAGCACATATAACATTTGTAGGCCTGATCAGCCACAAAGAAATACTAAAAAAAATAAAAAAAAATAAAAGAATAATAAATAAATTAAACAAAAAATTTAAAAAAAACAAAAAAAAAATTCTTTTCAAAAAAAAAAAAATATAAAAATGTATTCCTTTAATTTGCTTTTTATTTTTCCATTATGTTAATCAAAACAAATTATACATATATTAAGAATATTGAACAACTTCATTGTATTACGTTATTCTTCTAAAAGGGGAGGTGTAGTGAGTATATGCATATAAAGAATATTCGTTATTAACAACACAAGTATGCGACACTTTGTTGCACACAATAACAAATTAAAGACCAAAGCGCAGAGCCACTTGAGGCTTGAAGCGCGGACACCTAGCACGCTAGCCGCCCGTTTAGCTGACGGCGCATATCCCACGGTACACTTATGTATGGCTCACCAAGAGTATGAATATATGTAATTATCAATATATACATATACACACTCACTCTCGTATAAGCACTGCTGCGCCAGGCATATATATGAAACCATATATTAATGTATATAGATTTTAAGGTTTCGAAGCGGACAGAGTTCCGAATAAAGAACATTCGAAAAACATAAGTCTAATGGAACTGACGTTCCATCGCGTTGTTACTTATTTTAATTGTACACTATATTCATAAGAAGTTTGGTGGCTCTAACTCAAAAACTGTTAGAGATATAGGGTGGGCGTGGCATCGACAATTTTGATGCAGATCTTTGGTAGATGTTGCCTTCTATCTTTCTACCCAATTTCCGGGCTCAAGCTTAAAAACTATAAGAAATATCGAAATTTCCGATTTTAAATGGTGGGCGGCAGAGGTGGGCGTGGCATCCTAATTTTTTATGCAGACCTTTTGTAGATGTCACCATATATCTTCCTACCAAATTTGGTGACCCTAGCTCGAACAAGTGAAAACGTTGCAGTCGGACGCAACCGACTGCGGAATACTTTGATACCAGTAAAAGAACGGGTGGTAAGGAGTCTGTTACCAAATTTGGTGACTTTAGCTCAAAAACTGTGGAAGATAACTGAACTTCCAAATTTAAATGGTGGGCGGCAGAGGTGGGTGTGGCATCCAAATTTTTGAATCAAATGTTTTTAACTGTCACCATCTATATTCATACCAAGTTCGGTGGCTATAGCTCAAAAACTCTTAAAGATATAGCCGATGCCGATTTTAAAGGCGGGTGGCTTAGGTATGCGTGGCATCCAAAATTTTGATGTAGATCTTTGGTAGATGTTGCCATCTATCTTTCTACCGAATTTAGGGGCTCTAGCTTAAAAACTGTAAGAGATATAGAAATTTCCGATTTTATATGGTGGGCTGCAGGGGTGGGCGTGGCATCCCAATTTTTGATGCAGATCTTTTGTAGATGTCACCATCTATCTTCCTACCAAATTTGGTGACTCTAGTTCAAAAAATGTGGAAGATACACGCATAACCGTTTTAACAACGTCGGGGGGTGGAGGCGGAAGGTGTGGGCGTGGCATCCAAATTTTTTATGCAGTTTGTTGGAAAACTTCACTACCTATCTTGACATAAAAATTGATGGCTCTAGCTCAAAACATGTGAAAACTATAGGCGTTTCCAATTTCAAGGAAAAGTGGGGGATGGGGGCGGAATCAGGAGGCGTGGCATCTAAAATTTTGATGCATATTTTTGGGGAACGTCAATATCTATCTTGACACAAAATTTGGTGGCTCTAGCCCAAAAAATGTGAAAACTATAGGTGTTTCCAATTTCAAGGAGCAGGCAGGATGGGGGC
The DNA here is from genome assembly GCA_018152825.1 of Scaptomyza hsui. Classification (NCBI taxonomy): domain Eukaryota; kingdom Metazoa; phylum Arthropoda; class Insecta; order Diptera; family Drosophilidae; genus Scaptomyza; species Scaptomyza hsui. The sequence goes on from JAECXO010000070.1 coordinate 905,792, forward strand.
GGAAGGAGTGGGCGTGGCATCCAAAATTTTGATGAAGTTTTTTCATGGACATGACTAGCTATCTGCGTGCAAAATTTGGTAACTCTAGCTTTAAGAATGTGAGAAATATTTGGTTTTATCGGTTTTCAGTTATCGAATTTATCGATTTCCCAGCCTCCTAGTGGGCGTGGCAACCCAATCTTAACACTTTATCTGTCTCGCCTATAGACAAACATAATGGCAAAGTTTCAAGTCTCTAGCTTTACGGGTGTCGAAAAAAGTTGCATTCATACGGACAGACGGACAAACTATAGGCGTTTCCAATTTCAAGGAGCAGGCAGGATGGGGGAGGAAGGAGTGGGCGTGGCATCCAAAATTTTGATGCAGTTTTTTCAGGGACATGACTAGCTATTTGCGTGCAAAATTTGGTAATTCTATCTGTAAGAATGTGAGAAATATTTAGTTTCATCGGTTTTTTTGTTATCGAATTTATCGAATTACCAGCCTCCTAGTAGGCGTGGCAGCCCAATCTTGACACTTTATCTGTCTCGCCTATAGACAAACAGAATTGCAAAGTTTCAAGTCTCTAGCTTTACGGGTGTCGAAAAAAGTTGCGTTCATACGGACAGACGGACGGACACCATGACGGACATTGCACAAAACCAATATACTATGAAACCTTCGGTATCAAAGTATAACAAGTAAAAACGTTGCAGTCGGACGCAACCGACTGCGGAATACTTTGATACCAGTAAAAGAACGGGTGGTAAGGAGTCTGTTACCAAATTTGGTGACTTTAGCTCAAAAACTGTGGAAGATAACTGAACTTCCAAATTTAAATGGTGGGCGCAGAGGTGGGTGTGGCATCCAAATTTTTGAATCAAATGTTTTTAACTGTCACCATCTATATTCATAAAAAGTTTGGTGGCTCAAGCTCAAAAACTGTTAGAGATATAGCCGATTCCGATTTTATAAGGCGGGTGGCTTAGGTGGGCGTGGCATTCAAAATTTTGATGCACATCTTTGGTAGATGCTGCCTTCTATCTTTCTACCCAATTTACGGGCTCTAGCTTAAAAACTATAAGAGATATCGAAATTTCCGATTTTAAATAGTGGGCGGCAGAGGTGGGCGTGGCATCCTAATTTTTGATGCAGACCTTTTGTAGTTGTCACCATATATCTTCCTACCAAATTTGGTGACTCTAGCTCAAAAAATGTAAAAACTATAGGCGTTTCCAATTTCAAGTAGAAGGGGGAATGGGGGCGGAATCAGGGGGCGTGGCATCCAAAATTTTGATGCATGTTTTTGGGGAACGTCAATATCTATCTTGACACAAAATTTGGTGGCTCTAGCCCAAAAAAATTTGAAAACTATAGGCGTTTCCAATTTCTTGGTGAAGGGGGGATGGGGGCGGAATCAGGGGCGTGGCATCCAAGTTTTGATGGGGAACGTCAGTACCTATCTTGACACAAAATTTGGTGGCTCTAGCCCAAAAAATGTGAAAACTATAGGCGTTTCCAATTTCATGGAGAAGGGCGGATGGGGGCGGAATTAGGGGCGTGGCATCCAAAATTTTGATGCATTTTTTTGGGGAACTTCAATATCTATCTTGACACAAAATTTGGTAGCTCTAGCCCAAAAATGTGAGAAATATTTGGTTTTATGGTTTTATTATCAATTTAATTGATTCCCCCCCCTCCTGGGGGGGGGAAACCAAACAAAAAAATTTATTCCTCTCTCAAAAAAAAAAAAAAAAAGAAAAATTTAAATTTATTTTTTTTGGTGTATAAAAAAAAAAAAAAATAAAAAGAAGGGAAACTATAGGCGTTTCCAATTTCAAGGAGAAGGGATGATGGGGGCGGAAGGAGTGGGCGTCCAAAATTTTGATGCAGTTTTTTCAGGGACATGACTAGCTATCTGCGTGCAAAATTTGGTAACTCTAGCTGTAAGAATGTGAGAAATATTTGGTTTTATCGGTTTTCAGTTATCGAATTTATCGAAATCCTAGCCTCCTAGTAGGCGTGGCAGCCCAATCTTGACACTTTATCTGTCTCGCCTATAGACAAACAGAATTGCAAAGTTTCAAGTCTCTAACTTTACGGGTGTCGAAAAAGTTGCGTTCATCGGACAGACGGACAGACGGACGGACACCATGACGGACATTGCACAAAACCAATATACTATGAAACCTTCGGTATCAAAGTATAATAAACAAAAACTACTAATCGAAAAAACAAATTAAACATTAAACAAAAACTAAAGAAAGAAATAATTACTATCAATAAATAATAAATTAAATTAAATAATAATGATTATATAAATAATAAATAAATAACTAGCGGGCAGCGGTGATGAATAGGCGAATAGATATATTTCTTTTTGAGAGGCTGCTCACAGGGCTGCGGCCCACTGTGCCTGTAGCTGGGCTGGATGTTGGTGTGCGAGCGTGTGTGTGCGCGCAGGCAGCTGGCGCAATAGCAGCTGTGGACTGCGTCGACAGCTGGGTACGACGGCGCTGATTTTTAAGCTATAAGGTGCTAAATGAAAACCTGATGACCACCCAGACGGGTTGGCCAATCCTCGTCCGGTGGTCTCGCTGGCTGATCTCGGCCGCTCGGCATGGTGTGCAGCAGTTGCCGGTGTCCGCCTGAACTGTTTAAATAAATTAGCGACACAACACCATTACCGCCACTATTCAACACAGAGCCCCTTCACTTTTTCCATACCTGTCTCTATGTCCAGCGTTCACAATTGAATCCCCTTTTTTTCCTCCACTTTTCTTGTAAAACTTTCAACTGCTGCTGCTTCTGCCTCTGTTCAAATTTGCCTAATCACGGCCAAGCCACTCTTCTTCTTCCTCTCTAACCCATTCCATCGCAAACCTACATTAATCGAGTATCGGGCGCCAACACGACTCTCCACCACTCGTTCAACGCCTCGACCATCGATAAATACAATGCCGACCATAACAATACACATAAAAACATATGTCGACCAAAGCAAAGCGGACCACATATACATTTAAGTACGCACTGCCGACATATGTTTTTGTATTTGACAACATAAAACTATAATTTGTCCAATAATATAGTACTTGTTAAATATTTTGTACATTTTCTTCCACTGTTTAAACAAACATATTGTAAAGTATTTATATTTATGCTTAATCGATTGGTTATGTTATATTAGTATATACCGATATAGGTAGCATTTGAAGGTATCGATATTAGTATTAAGTGTTGTAAAACAAAAGAGTGGGTTGGCCACACTGATTGTGCCTCTGTCGCTTTTCCGATGAAACCGATAGCAAGCGCACGCAAATGCGACGCTCCCAAAATAAATCAACAAAATCAAAAGTTTTGTAAATATTAAACGAGTTTTTAATATTAAACAAACATATGCACTTAACAATAACAACAAAAAATCGATAGCCAAATAAATTCTGGCCGCTACAACACAAAGTGATAAATATTATTCTAAACATTATTTGCTTCATTTATTTATAACAAACTACAAGCATTGTCATTACTTTGTTTTACAACATATGTCCAAACTATCGCCATCGAAATCGATACTTCCGCACTAACTCCAAAATAGTAGCAAGCTATCGCCCTCGATACCAATATTTCTGCACCACAAAGAACACGTTCACATCCAAAAATCATTGTTTTAATTGTCGTCTGTGTTTATGTATTTTTTATCGATCTCAAGATAATTAGCTAATTCCATAATTAGAATCTTTCGTGTGCACTGCTGCGCTTATAGTACAAAATTATTTATAATTATTTATTATCTGGTAGTTCCATTCCACTGTTCCATACTGTTCTGTTCCTACTGGTATATGTATATCGTCCGCAATAATAAATATTTATTTATTTTCTGGCTGCATTAGATTCTAGCGTGCCAATTGACACTGCCAAAGACAAAAAGAACCTCCTTTCTGTTCCGCTCAGACTCCATAAAAGATCAAGTTCCGATCCAAGTCAATCCGTAGGGCCTAGTGGCTCATCTAGTAAGGAACAAATTAAACCACTCGCGTCCACCTAAGCAAAACGCCCAGATACGGTCACACAGCCTATTACGAGATCAGTCGGTCAGAACTTAAAAATGCAAAGCATGTTTACACTGACCACCTTCATTTCGGTGACCGATCGTCTCATTCAGCTTGAGTCAAAATTCGCCTCCAATTCCGAAGTGTCACTGCATACGCTCAAGGTCCGACAAGATCAGATACGGAGCTTGTGGGACAAGGTCGAGCTAGAATTCAAACGCTGTTCAAGAGCGCTCTCAGAATCTGCTGGACACAGAGGTGAGTCCGATAGTGCAATTCTTCATGCGAAATATGACCACTGCAATGCGGCTTATGAACGTTGTGCATCCATGCTTAGCGAACTGATTGAGAACGCTACGGCTCCAATGCCGATCCCAAATGCTGCCCATCAGCCAAGAGGCTGCCGCTTACCATCCCTTGACACTGATCTCTTCTATGGAGATTATTTAAAGTGGCCAACGTTCCGAGATTTGTTTACAGCCATTTATATAAATAATTCCATTTTAACCCCGGTGGAAAAATTATTCCATCTCAACTCCAAGACTGGCTGTGAGGCCAAGGCAATAGTCAGTAAATCCCCGCTCACAAATGATGGCTTTGCCTCCGCTTGGGAAGCCCTTTACGAGCGTTTCCAAAACAAACGGCTCATGGTAAATAGCCAGTTAAAAATTCTATTCAATTTGCCAGTTATCAGTACTGAATCAGGTGCTTCTTTAAAAGACATCCAAAGCACAATTCAAGGCTGCTTAACGGGACTTGAGCATTTTCAAATTTCGACGGAAAATTGGGACTGCTTGCTTGTTTTCTTCTGCTCATCCAAGCTACCAAAGCTCACATTGTCATTGTGGGAACAATCCCTATCCGACAAGTCAGCAATTCCGACTTGGCAGGAGCTTAACTCCTTCCTTAGCGAACGCTATCGCACTCTAGAAGCGATAGAAGACGTGAAGCCAAGACACAAGTCAAGCTCATCAAAGACCCAACCGCAATGATGCGGCTCCAAAGACGATCAATTCCTCTAAAAACAAAGTAAACGCAAAACCTCAATCTTGTCGGTTATGTTCAAAGGAAAATCATCCTATTCGCCTATGTCCGCGATTTCTGCAACTGTCTCCCAAGGACAGATCTTTCCATATAAAACAACAGAAATTATGTTTGAACTGCTTCGCGAGAGGCCATCTCCTTAAAGACTGCACAAGTGCACACAGTTGTTTCACGTGCAAGGGTCGCCATCATACGCTTCTTCATCGAAGCGACCCCCTGCCTCAATCGGCTCTCGTGACAGCCTCCAGTCCAACCACTTCGTCAAACATAACCACTTATGTCCAGACATATTTTTCAGCAAAAATACAAGGTGGTTTGCTCGTCACTGCCCTGATAAATATCTGGTTTGTAGGTACTACGTACAAGGTACGTGCACTCATCGACTCAGGATCGGAAGCAACGTTCATTACGACTCGAATTCTCAATCTGATAAAGCTTCCATTCCAGCCCGTTCAAGCCCAGATTAGTGGGTTAAATCAAACCGTAGCAGCCAAGCCTCAAAAGTTGTGCCACTTTTTCATAGGCTTCCCACTGACACCGAGAATTCAAATTGAATCTTCGGCGTTTGTTTTTCCTCATCTGGCAGGTAACCTACCCTCCTACCCAGTATCCCAAACGATACTGAAAGATTTGCCAGAGATCCAATTGGCTGACCCCACGTTTTATAGGAGCTCGCAGATAGATGTGCTTTTAGGCGCAGATATCCTCCCGTCCATTTTATTAGGCGGCTCCCAATTCAACATTTGTGGAACCCTATTAGGGCAAGAGTCTATCTTTGGCAGGATTCTTACAGGCCCTATAGCCAAGAGCATTGGCTCATTTATTTCCACGTTCACACAGTGGTTTCCGTCGATCCTGAACTCGAGTTAGACAAACTTCTCACAAAGTTTTGGGAGGGGGAGGATCTTCCTCTATGTCCGATAAAGAACTCGGATTCCATGTGTGAAAGCAATTTTGTCCGCACCACTAAGAGAAATGAAAGTGGAAGATATGTAGTTTCTGAAGAACGAAAGCCGTTTGAATAGAAACGTTCCTCAAAAAGAGCAGTACGACTCCGTGATTCAGGAGTACATAGACTTAGGTCACATGAGACAAGTCGCTCTGAGTGTTGACTGTAACCATTTTTATCTCCCTCATCATGCTGTTTTTAAGCCAGACAGCACCACTACCAAGGTTCGCGTGGTGTTTAACGCATCCAGTATATCAACAACCGGCAAAAGTTTGAATGATGAACTATACCCAGGACCAGTCCTACGATCCTCAAGTGGCGTTATTTTCGCTACGTTTTCAACGCGGATATCACCAAAATGTATCGGCAGATCATGGTGCAGCAGCTTGCAATGGATGTTAAAGAAGAATTTTCTCTTGCTAGTGACATTATTTCCAAGCACATGTATGTAGACTCCAGGGAACACGCAATTCTTAAGATTCGAGAACTTCGCAAAGCGCAAGCGAGTGCTGGGTTTCCATTACGAAAGTGGACATCAAATGAGAAATTCGTTCTAAGAGACATTCCAAAAGACCATTTGCTTCGAGATGACTTCTTGGAAATCGATGAAGCCAGTGTTGCGAAGACATTAAGAATTAGATGGCAAGTCGACTCCGATCAGTTTTTTTTTTCTCCCCTTCCGCCTTGATAGTCAAGAAAGCCTTTTCCAAGCGCGACGTACTTTCGCAGATTGCGAAACTTTTTGATCCAGCTGGATGGTTGGCACCCATTATCGTGCGTGCTAAAATATTCATGCAAGAGATTTGGCTCCACAAGCTAAATTGGGATGATGTGCTGCCCGAAGAGCCCGATTGTCGCTGGCGCGATTTCTTGACTTGCTACCCCATATTGGGAAAGATCCGCATTCCAAAGTGGCTAAATTTCCAACCGACTGCAAAAATCCAATATCACGGGTTTTGTGATGCATCACAGCGAGCTTACTGCGCAACGCTTTACGTCCGTATAGAAGTAAATGGTCCCGATGATTTGGCTAGTAGGGGAGTTTCACCACAGGAACTTCTGGATCAGTTGTGGTGGCAAGGGCCAGAATGGTTAAAACTCTCCCAAGATTCATGGCCCTCCTCTCCCGTTTCCATTTTAAACACTAACTTGGAACAGCGTTAAATTAAAGCTAATCTTGCCATCACTCCCCCACCATCGACCTTCTTGAGCGTTTTTCCGATTTTAGTAGGGCATAACGGGTGATGGCTTATGTACATCGGTTTATTATCCGCTGCCAAAAGGGGTCAAAACGCTTTCCCGATGAGCTAAGCAGTAAAGAGCTATCTGAAGTTCAAGACAAGCTGATAAAGTACACTCAGCAGACCCAGTACGCACAGGAGTACAAGTCCTTCCTGAAAAAGCAACCACTCCCTAAGGCCAGCCACATTACCATCCTTAATCCTTTTCTGGACCAAATGGTCTTATGAGAGCAAGCGGCCGGGTAAGAGTATCCGAAAGCCTGAGCTACGATGAACGGCACCCTATTTTACTGCCATACTCATGATCTTTTTCCCGCCTTCTCGATCAATTTACCCATCGCATTTCGCTCTACGGAGGTAATCAGTTGATGCTGCATCTTATCCGATCCAGGTATTGGATTCCAAAGGTCAAAGTCCTTATTAACTATAAATTCATGCAAGATTTGCGTTGTCTATGAAAAAAAACGACTGCAAACCCTACTCAAGGGTGATTTTCCAGCAGAAAGAGCCACGTTTTCCAGACCCTTTACCAACACGGGTGTCGACTTCGCCGGACCATTTAACATCAAAAGTTTTATTGGCCGAGCTTGTCGAATTTCAAAGGGCTATGTTTGCGTTTTTGTGTGCTTCAGCACTAAGGCTATTCATCTGGAGGCCACTTCCGATCTCACAGCCGAAAAGTTCCTCGCAGCTTTCGTCGGAGCTTCCAAGGCTCTTGATCGCGAGTTCCTTGAAGCTACACGAAAATGCATCTTCTCCAAGTATAGCCACCAAAAGTTGTCCTGGCGTTTCAACCCACCAAGTGCACCTCATATGGGTGGCTTGTGGAAAGCTGGTGTAAAAAGTTTCAAGTCCCTTTTCTATAAGTTCACTTCTTCTTTCAAATACACGTTTGAAGAATTATCAACTCTGCTCTCTAAAGTCGAAGCGTGTCTGAACTCGAGACCAATCTCTCCTATGTCAGAAGATCCGACTGCCTTATTGGCGCTCAGTCCTGGCCACTTTCTGATCGGTGCGCCGCTTTGGTCCGTATGCGAGCACGAGATCAAGGAGAGTGCAATGTAAATTTTAAACGGATGGCAACGCCTCAAAGCTCTCAACCAACAACTTTGTTTCCGTTGGAAGGAAGAGTATTTGAAGGAGCTGCATAAAAGAGTCAAGTGGCAATCGAAGACTAGGAATCTGCAGCCGGGAGACATGGTAATCATAAAGGAAGACAACATTCCAGCCAACGAATGGCGTCTAGGGCGCGTCCAACGGACTTATTTAGGCTCTGACACTAATATCAGTGTCGTAGATATCCTTACTACACGCGGTGTAATAAAGAGGCCCGTCGCCAAGCTTGTCCTGCTTCCTAATGAAGCGACTATTCAAACACTTAATCCAAGTTCTTCCTCTAAATAACAATTCCTTTAGCTTCATATTCGTTTGTACTCGTCCGCTCAATCCAGTATTAAATATATGTTCTAAATATGAATACTTGATTTTAGTCATTCCCAGAATAAAGATGGCTCCTCGTCCCAGAGATCCTCGCTGCTTCATGCTGCTGACGGCGGAGAAGAGGCTTAGGGCAGTGCTCGTCAACAAGTACTGTCCAAAGTGCTTGGCGCATCAGCATTCGGGAGCCACTTGTCGGCGTGAAGATAGGTGTGGCAAGTGTCAAGGAGACCATCACACCCTTCTGCATATGCTTATGGCACATCGGTCTTCGCCAGTACCTGTCCAGACGAGGTCTCACGCTAGCCGGTCCCCTTCACGACCCTCCGCAGGTTTTTTGCGTGGCCTGTCGCTTTCGGCGATTTTGGAGCATCAAAAGACGTCCGTGATGCCCACGGTGATATTAAGATGCGACACGGGATCGACACGTCTTTGGCAACGGCTTTCGGCCTTTCCGTCACCCGTGTCGGTTCCGAAAGGGCTTGCACTGCGGTGCTGAAGTCTCGGTGCTCCGATTTCCAAAAGGAAGTCATCCTCCACGTGATGCCAACTCAAAACCGCACCCCAGCCAAACCAATTGCAGAACGTTTCCGCGCCAATACGGCCAATATCACACTGGCAGATGACCGCTGATTCCAGCCAAACATGACCAGCATAGTGCTGGGAGCTGACGTGTATCCTTCGATCATTCTCCCCGGAGTAATTTCCAGCCAAGGTGGAGCTCCATTGGCCCCAAGCACCGTTTTTAGCCGGGTTCTGTCAGGATCCTGCAGCTATTAAATGCAACCTATTTTTTTTATCTATTGCAATACTGCAAGGGGGCGGTATGTTCATGTCTAAAAGTAGGCAACTAAACAAGAGCTGCCGTTCCTTCTTTCCACGGCTCTCACTGCAATAGACAATTCCTGTAAACTTTTTCGGATATGTTAAGCGCCTAGTTATTAAGCACTATGTACCCTTGAAGTTACTCGAAATTAAATCTTTAAACGCAACCTAGAATTGTCAAAAAGGGAACATACATATATTACATATATATTTGTAGCAGCAGACAAACACAGCGCCAAAGTAATTTCGGAAAATGCAGTTTTTATAAAAAAAAAATATATTAACTAATATTTTTGCAGCTATGAAAGTTAATTAAAGATAATAAAAGTCCACTCTACGTTCAAAAACTACTGACAAATGACACGGCGCAAGCTCGACGATCAAAAGCACTAAAAACCGTTTAATCTTGAAAGAGCGTGTGTAAAAATAAATGAAAATGAACGGTATGCTGTGCACTGAGACCACGCACAGAAACTTTATAACAGTGCACTAAGGCCCTTTTTCCCATTTTTTTTTTTTTTTTTTTGACATTTTAATGGTTTTTAAAAGTTGGTCCGATTTGAAAAAATTGTATGGCAAAGTGTTCGTCCCTGAGAGTTACATACTCAGATTATTAAGTTTCGTGATTATCGATATGTACCAGGGCTGTCAAAGCTGATGTGTTAATCGGAAGCAATTGATTTGCACGCCCTGCATAAGTTTTTGTTAGTTTTGCCAATTTGTGTGTGCCAAATACATAAAATTCAAGCCTTTTACTAAAAAAGTGGTGATGGCAATCTATGAGTCGGGCTTTTATCTTACGTTTGGTATATATTTATAGTTGGTTGCTGTTGCGGTGTCCACGTTTTGTGTAGGTAAAGAACATGTCAAAAAAAAATGCAGTTTTGAAATGAAAAGTTGACTTTAGGTAGAGTTTTCTTTTTTTGTCCAACTTTGTCTAAGAAATTGTTCTATACGTTTTGTTGGGTAATCAATTATGAACAATTTGACACCAACCTCAATCTGCGATTTTCTGCGATTCTTAAATAATTTTTACTTTTTAGCAGATAACCTCTAAATTAACAAGTAAAAACGTTGCAGTCGGACGCAACCGACTGCGGAATACTTTGATACCAGTAGAAGAACGAATGGTAAGGAGTCTGCTTGCAAAGGAGTGGGCTGGGTGGTAAACATCGCCAGCTATCATGTCACCAAATTTTGTGACTTTAGCTCAAAAACTGTGGAAGATAACTGAACTTCCAAATGTAAAAGGTGGGCGGCAGAGGTGGGTGTGGTATCCAAATTTTCTAATCAATTGTTTTTAGCTGTCACCATTTATCTTCCTACCAAGTTTGGTGGCTCTAGCTCAAAAACTGTTAAAGATATAGCCGATTCCAGTTTTATAAGGCGGGTGGCTTAGGTGGGCGTGGCATCCAAAGTTTTGGATGCATATCTTTGGTAGATGTTGCCTTCTATCTTTCTACTACGAATTTACGGTGACTCTAGTTCAAACAAGTAAAAACGTTGCAGTCGGACGCAACCGACTTCGGAATACTTTGATACCAGTTAAAGAACGGTTGTTAAGGGAGAATGCAGGCGGCGAAGGAGGTGGGCCATGTGGTAAACATCGCCAGCTATCATGTTACCAAATTTGGTGACTTTAGCTCAAAAACTGTGGAAGATAACTTAACTCCCAAATTTAAAAGGGTGGGCGGCAGAGATGTCATCTTAATTTTTGAATCAAATGTTTTAAACTGTCACCTCTATATTCATAAAAAGTTTGGTGGCTCACAAAACTGTTAAAGCTATAGCCGATTTAAAATTTTTATGGGGGTGGTTGGGTGGGGGGCATTCAAAATTTGGATGCACATCTTTGGTAGATGCCTGCCTTCTTTCTTTCTACGCAATTTACGGGTTCTTAAAAACTATAAGAGATATCGGAATTTCCGATTTTAAATAATGGGCGGCAGAGGTGGGCGTGGCATCTAATTTTTATTCAGACCTTTTGTAGATGTCACCATTTATCTTCCTACCAAATTTGGTGACTCTAGCTCGAAAAATGTGAAAACTTCGTTAATTTCAAGATAGAAGGGGGATAGGGGCGGAATCAGGGGGGTGCCATCCAAAATTTTGATGAATTTTTTGGGGGAACTATCTATCTTCACAAAAAAATTTGGTGGCTCTAGCCCAAAAAATGTGAAAACTGTAGGCGTTTCCAATTTCTTGGTGAAGGGGGATGGGGGCGGAATCAGGGGGAGTGGCATCCAAGTTTTGATGGGGAACGTCAGTACCTATCTTGACACAAAATTTGGTGGCTCTAGCTCGAAAAATGTGAAAACTATAGGCGTTTCCAATTTCAAGTAGAAGGGGGATGGGGGCGGAATCAGGGGGCGTGGCATCGAAAATTTTGATTCATTTTTTTGGGGAACGTCAATATCTATCTTCACACAAATTTTGGTGGCTCTAGCCCAAAAAATGTGAAAACTATAGGCGTTTCCAATTTCATGGAGAAGGGGGGATGGGGCGGAATCAGGGGGCGTGGCATCCAAAAAATGTGAAAACTATAGGCGTTTTCAATTTCAAGGAGCAGGGATGATGGGGGCGGAAGGAAATGGCATGGCATCCAAAATTTTGATGCAGTTTTCAGGGACATGACTAGCTATCTGCGTGCAAAATTTGGTAACTCTAGCTGTAAGAATGTGAGAAATATTTGGTTTTATCGGTTTTCAGTTATCGAATTTATCGATTTCCCAGCCTCCTAGTAGGCGTGGCAACCCAATCTTGACACTTTATCTGTACCGTCTATAGATAAACATAATTGCAAAGTTTCAAGTCTCTAGCTTTACGGGTGTCGAAAAAAGTTGCGTTCATACGGACGGACGGACAGACGGACAGACAGACACCATGACGGACATTGCACAAAACCTATATACTATGAGACCTTCGGTATCAAAGTATGAAAATGTGGAAGATAGGGGCATAACCGTTTTAACAACGGCGGAAGGTGGGGCGCGGAAGGTGTGGGCGTGGCATCCAAATTTTTGATGCAGTTTTTTTGATAACTTCACTACCTATCTTGGCACCAAATTAGGTGGCTCTAGCCCAAAAAATGCGAAAACTATAGACGTTTACAATTTCAAGGAGCAGGGAGGAGTGGGCGTGGCATCCAAAATTTTGATGCAGTTTTTTCAGGGACATGCCTAGCTATCTGCTTGCAAATTTTGGTAATTCTAGCTCTAAGAATGTGACACAAAATTTGGTGGCTCTAGCTCGAAAAATGTGAAAACTGTAGGCGTTTCCAATTGCAAGTAGAAGGGGGATGGGGGCGGAATCAGGGGGCGTGGCATCCAAAATTTTGATGAATTTTTTTGGCGAACGTCAATATCTATCTTGACACAAAATTCGGTGGCTCTAGCCCAAAAAATGTGAAAACTATAGGCGTTTCCAATTTCATGGAGAAGGAGGGATGCGGGCGGAATCAGGGGGCGTGGCATCCAAAATTTGGATGCATATTTTTGGGGAACTTCAATATCTATTTTCACACAAAATTTGGTGGCTCTAGCCCAAAAATTTTAAAAGCTATAGGCGTTTCCAATTTCAAGGAGCAGGGATGATGGGGGCGGAAGGAGTGGGCGTGGAATCAAAAATTTTGATGCAGTTTTTTCAGGGACATGACTAGCTATCCGCGTGCAAAGTTTGGTAACTCTAGCTGTAAGAATGTGAGAAATATTTGGTTTTATCGGTTTTCAGTTATCGAATTTATCGATTTCCCAGCCTCCTAGTAGGCGTGGCACCCCGATCTTAACACTTTATCTGTACAGTGCATAGATAAACATAATTGCAAAGTTTCAAGTCTCTAGCTTAACGGGTGTCGAAAAAAGTTGCGTTCATACGGACGGACAGACAGACACCATGACGGACATTGCACAAAACCAATATACTATGATACTTTAAGTATCAAAGTATAAAAATAAGAAAATGTGCGGAAAAAACAATATTTCATTTTATGTCAAAACATCGTAATTTTGTTAGAAACTGAAGGTTTCGTCCAAAAACATTGGTTATTCGCAGCGATTTGTATATTAAATAAAACTTTCTGCTCATTGTTCCTATATGAGCTACATATGGGCATTTCCAGGATCGCGAACGTGACATTTGTACGACTTTAAATTAAAAAAAATTGGCAATAGTTGACATATTCAAAAATCTTTTCTCACGTGCTTAATGCGTTTTATATTCACTATTTTTACGGTGAAAGACAAGATTTGAAGACTTGCCGTTTTCGAATTATTTATAGAAAACAGTTCATCGCGAACGTGACAAAAAATGGAAGTAATGTTAGAGTTCATCTTGTCAAATGCAAAAGTTACCGAAATGTGGCGAGTTATTTGGATGAAAATACTTTTAAACCGTAATAAATTAATGTAGTTTTCCATTTTAGAAATCACTTTGGTATGTTACTATCATTTTATTTATTTTACATGTTTGATTAGTAATTTGTAACGTGACATCGCGAACGTGACAAGATTTCCACTTAGTTTGTGAGTGGACTTTTCATCAAATTTTATTTCGCTAGATTCACAAAATTTTGTAGGAAGATAGATAGTGACATTAACGAAAGATTTGCATCAAAAATGTTAATGCCACGCCCACCTCAGCCAAGATGCATTATGTCTCTCATTACGAACATTTATCATAAAAAATCGAGCAAAAAAACAGAAATTTGGCATTTTATCCACTTTGCATTCGAATATTTCAAAAATTTTTTTATAAATAAATGAAATGTTTGTTTATTCTAGTTAAATTTAATAAATTTCCTGTAAATATATGGTAAAACAACAAACTTACAGAGACTTTAAATTTTTTGGCTGTGGTGGACCTTTCTGTGGAAATGCCCATATATGATAAAGTGGTCGGATTTTTTATTTTTTTTTTTTTTTTTTTTTTTTAGGTCATCAAGCAGTTGAAGTATACATACGTGTGATTAACGCTCTACGTAAATACTAAATTTTTCGGCAAAAACAGCGTATTTTTGTGTGCAGTAACTGCACAAACTTTGGACACTGTTCCGTGCAGTGTCGGCAACAGAAGACGACCGCGAAACCGTGAAGAGGATAGTTTAAACGGTGAACTTTGCCCATAGGGCAACAGAAAATTTATTTTTTCGGCCACGTCAGCACAAAAGTGGCAACTGTCAGATATTAGCCAACCACCACAACTATCGACAGAAATATATCGAAACATGGATGACAGGCGAATAACTCGATTGCAATCAACAACGCTAGGAAAAAACTTTTCATCTAATTTGTCAACTATGGACAACGATGCTTCACAGCCGAAGTCCATCGACTTTGAATCAATGAAGGAGATTGCTGGTGCAACTCCCGCAGAAATTCGCGCCTCTGTGCGAGTCCGTACACTTAAAGACTGGTCAGGTGAAAATCCAGCCTTTAATTCCACGAGCAGCAACTCCAACTGGGCACTTACCACTTGCAGTACAACTTCTACGTTGACCTCCACAACCTCAACGATCTCGTCTCCGTGCAACTTTACTTCCACTCTGAGTGGCAGTGTATGTACCACCACCATCAGCACGAGCCATAGCAATGCACTCGTTAGTGCTACAATGAACCCCCAAACTTCTTCAGTGTGGCAGGAAATCGCCATCAAGAAAGGAGCGATCAAAAAGAGAGCTGGCGATGTGCTCTCCCCTACAGTTGTCAAAAAGAAGGTAGCAGCTTCCCAGCATGCGCTTTGTACCGCAAACCGCTTTCAAGCCCTCAGCGACGAGGAAGATATGGAATCGGGCAACGAATCCTCTACGGACATGGACGAACCCTGCACCTCGAAAACCGCGCTTAGCCGAGCCACGAAGAAAAGCAAATCACACCAACAGCAGGAAAGCACCTGCCGCCGTCACCCCGCAAAATCGCCGTTCCACTAAGGTTCCCAGGATTATGGTTCCAGGTGTAGTAAATTTTGCCGCATTTCGCAGGGAGCTGGACGATCTTATAGGAGACTCCTACACCGTGAAGTCACTTAACTCGGGAGACTGCGCTATCCAGTGCAACTCCTCGGACTCTTACAGGTCGGTAGCCCGACACTTTCGGGAAAAGGGAACCCTTTTCCATCACCACCAGCTACTAGAAGACCGGCCCTTCCGCATAGTACTGCGCAACATCCACCATGGAATCTCTTTCGAGGAAATTATTGAATGCCTGCAGAATGAAGGTCACTGTCTCACGCGGATATATACCCCTCGGAACAGGGCGACTTCTCAGCCTCTTAACATGAGGTTCATTGACCTCAAGAAGGCTGAAAGCAATAAGCTTGTTAAAAACATTCTTGTTGTTTGTAAGCATAAAGTGAGCTGGGAAAAGCCTCGCAAGCAATCTGAGCCATACAATGCCACAGGTACCAGGAGTATGGCCACACCAAGGCATACTGCACACGGCTTTACATATGCAGAGAGTGTGGTGACAACCATCCAACCCTGGAGTGCAAGCTCGGAAAGGATGACGCTAGGTGCTGCTATCACTGCGGCAACCCCCACGCGGCCAATATTAAAGGCTGCGAAAAATACCACAAAGTTGTGTTTAACCACAAGCATCAGCCGAAAGCCAGTGCTCCTCGTACCTCAGGTCCTACCAACCTACCACCCCAACCGAGTCCATCTGCCTACATTTTTGGCGAGCAAACGTTCGCGAACGTGACTAGAGGCGGGCAGCCTGTTGTTCAGCGTAACCAGCTACACGAAAAGGCAGTGGATCCGCTGACCCCTTCGCTCACCAGTGCTACCCTCGACTCCAAGCTGGACCAGCTTTTTACAAGGCTCGATAGGATGATGTCCCTCGTAGAGACCCTCTTGCAAGCGCTTCTACAGATGCGCACCTCCCCCTCTGCTCCTCACAATGGATATCCTTAAGATAGCAGTTTGGAATGCCAATGGCGCCTCGTCGAAGACCAACGAGATTCTCGCCTTCATCGAGCACCACGACATCGACATACTCCTGCTGTCAGAATCCCACTTATGCTCTCGGTCCACCCTCAGGGTCCCCGGCTACACCCTACATACTGCCAACCACCCGGATGACAGTCGACATGGGGGTGCGGGGATCCTCATAAGATCGTCCATCTCCCATCAACCCTCCTCTACGCTCTCTGAAGATCACATCCAGGCAGTCACCATCCAGCTAACAGCAAGCAGAAGTAACTTTAGCGTTGCCTCGGTGTACTGCCCCCCTGTCTACAGGTGGACGGAGGCCGACATAGTGCCATTTTTCACTCAACTCGGTACCAAGTTTCTTGCGGCAGGTGACTGGAATGCTAAACACAGGTGGTGGGGCAACTACAGAATGTGTCCCAGAGGCAGGGTCCTATCTGCTGCCCTAGCTGACGAGAGTATTGACATCATAGCAACTGGAGAAGCTACGTATTACCCCTATCGTGCAAATGCGACTCCCAGTGCCATCGACTTTGGAATCTCTAAAGGCTTTAGACAGCAACAAGTCAAAGTTCAAGTGCTGACTGAGCTGTCATCCGACCACCTCCCGCTGCTCTTTGAGGTAGACGATGGCGCACAATTCTTTAAAGCAGTAACCAAAATGCTGCCACCGCACGCTGACATTGGGGCTTTTAAAGTGCAACTTGAAGCTTCTGTGGAACTCAATGCTCCCATCGACACCTGCAGCGAGCTGGAAGCGTACGTTGACTGCTTTGCATCCAAGATTGCCGAAGCTGCGCGGCGGGCTACGCCCACCCCACGCCAAGGTGGTTTTCCGACTGTAAGGAGGGCGCCCATGCTGAACTCGGAGGCTAGGGCCTTGCTTAGCT
This sequence comes from Scaptomyza hsui, assembly GCA_018152825.1. Taxonomy (NCBI): domain Eukaryota; kingdom Metazoa; phylum Arthropoda; class Insecta; order Diptera; family Drosophilidae; genus Scaptomyza; species Scaptomyza hsui. The sequence goes on from JAECXO010000070.1 coordinate 923,131, forward strand.
ACAAAAGGCGCCTCAGAAGGCAGTACATCGCGTCAGGTGACCCTGGCGTTAAGCAACTCCTCTCAAGCGTTACAAATAGACTGCGCCGGTTGCTAGCCAAGAACCGCCAGATAAATCTTGATACCCTGCTGGAGGGAGCTGGCCCAGACAATAACAGCGACTTCTCTATATGGAAGCTTACGAGAGGAATCAAAAGACAGCCTGTGTTTCAATCACCCATCTTGAGTCACAGTGGCCAATGGCTTAAGACGGACGATGACAAAGCGAACGCTTTTGCTGCGCACCTATCTTCCACCTTCATGCCCTTTCATCTAACGGACGATTCCCACCGCGAATTAGTTACACACTCTTTGGATGTTCCAGGTCAACCGGCCCGCCCTATGAGACATACCACGCCGCAGGAGGTGATGTTACAGCTAAATTCGCTACAGCTCAAAAAGACCCCTGGGTACGATGGCATTGACAACCGAGCAGCCAAAAACTTGCCGCGTAAAGGAATCCTAGCCCTGGTAAAAATCTTCAATGCCATGTTCAGACTAGGACACTTCCCAAGGCAGTGGAAGCGTGCGCGGATCATTATGATCCCCAAAGCCGGCAAGCCTCCAACGAAAATTGACTCATACCGTCCCATTAGCTTGCTAGCAACCTTTGATGACTCGACTGATGGAACTGCCACAGGTAGTAGGCTACATACCGCAACATCAATTTGGCTTCAGGAAGTCCCATGGCTGCCCTGAACAAGTGCATCGCCTGGTCAACCAGGTCACACACGGCTTCGAGCACAAGCAATACACAGTCGGCGTATTTCTCGAGGTCAAACAAGCTTTTGACAAGGTGTGGCATGAGGGTCTGCAGTACAAAATGAAAGAGCTACTCCCCGCACCTCACTATGCGATCTTGAGGTCTTTCATTGCTAATCGAACCTTCGATGTAGTAGTAAAGGACTCTCGATCCTGCCTGGTACAGGTCCATGCAGGGGTTCCGCAGGGAAGTGTGCTTGGACCCTTCTTGTACACTCTGTACACTGCTGACATGCCAGCCCCCGTCATCAACACGGAAGATACTGCCCCTGCCAAGCTGCTCCTGGCCACTTACGCGGACGACACTGCCATGCTCGCTTCCCACCCGTCGCTACAAACCGCCTCCGAAGCAGTTCAGGAATGGCTGCATGCGATGGAGCGTTGGGCTGCCAGATGGAACATTGCCATCAACAGTGAGAAATCGGCTTGTGTCAACTTCACTCTTCGGCGAGGCGAATCGCTATCAGGTCTTAACTATGGTGGTGGAACCATTAACCCTGTCCGCTCGCACTGTTATTTGGGTGTCCACTTGGACAAAAAACTAATATGGAGAGCCCACATCACAGCAGTCAAAGCTAAGTGCCTGCAAAAACTACAAAAGCGTCAAGCTCCTGCGATCTAGCAAGCTCCAACTATCAACCAAGACTCTGTTGATAAAAGCCATCCTAACGCCTACTTGGACTTATGCCATCCAGGCATGGGGCACTGCGTCTAGAAGCCAGCTCGACAGGCTTAGGGTCGTCCAAGCGCGTGCAGCTCGGCGTGCATCCGGGCTACCCTGGTACGTGACCAACTATGCCATCCAAAGGGACCTGAAACTAGTACTGATCGGGGACCAGATCAACCACCACAGCAGCCGATACGCCGACAAGCTCGCGGTGCACCCAAACCCGTTGGCGAACAATCTTGCCGACCCTTTACCCCTCCGACGTCTGAAGAGAATTCATCCCACCGATCTCCCTACTCGTAGGATTTTCTAACATGTACATTTTGTAAATTTTGTAAATATATTAGTTAAGGTTCCCTATGTATCCATATTACCCTTCCCTTAACACGTAAGGTTAAGTTCAGAAGGCTCTGAACGCTTCATAATAACGCTTAATAATAAAAAGCTTATTTATAAAAAAAAAAAATAAAAAAAACGATTTTTCATATGGGAGCTGTATGATATAGGAAGCCGATTTTGAAGATATTTTGCACAAAGACTAAGAGCATAAAAGGGTACATGTCATAACGCCCGTGGGCGTTTCATAGCTCCCACGGCCATTATGACACTTTTGAAAGTGTCATAGCGCCCGCAGAGCTTTTTGTCACTTTTTTGTGGGCCTTAACGCCCGAAGCTAATAAAAATTCAATAACAATACAATATAGGTGCTACGAAATAACACCCCAATGGAATAAGGCTACAAAAAAAAAAATAAATTAAAGAGGCCCCAAATATGAATATAGAACACAACAACAACGATTTTTAATAAAATTTGGGGTGTTATTTCCTTTTATGGGGGGTACTTTCCTTAAAAATATATAATTATGAAATAAGAACCCAAAATAGAAATGAAATAAGACCGCAAAACTAGTTTTTTTTAGTTTTGGGGTCTTATTTATTTTGGACGGAATTTTCAAGATTGTATGCAAAGGTTGCTTTACACAGCTCCTAGTCATAAACATTCAATATTTTGAATATATTTAAAAATAAATATTTTAATTGTGTCAATCTTAGCGCCGCTGTCGAAAATTTGTATACAAAAAATCGCGCGATTTTTTCATTATTTCTTAACGTTATTAATAGATTTTCAAATAAAATTGTTGTGAGAAGCAACAACTTCGAATTTTTTCGAAAGCCAGCAACAATTTTATGTTCGTAAGGAACAGCTTCCATTTCACGTGCACTTTGTTTAAAGATCAATGATAAACTAACTAAACTAACTGAACGGTAAGTTCATATCGGTAATGTCATTGATTCTTAATGCATTTATGCATTTATATTTATATACCGAGTTTGGTCAGGATATCTTGATAAACAAAAAATTTGCAAACGCTATTATAAAGGATGAGGGGCGGTGCCACTCCCCTTTTTTCAAAAACATTACTAAACGATATATATATATATGTAATAGAGAGCTGCATGAATTTCAAAAAAACGGCATTCGAGTATACAATGCGTAATATGGATTGAATGGTATTGAGTACTGTGACAAAATTGTATGGGTGAACGCTGTGCGCTGGCAACGTACGCAACTAGGGATGGCAAAATTTTTGAAATAATCGATTAATCTATCAAATGATTAATCGCAAGAAAAAAAATAATAATTGCAATTAATCGCAATTGGAGCAATTAATCGAGTAATTACTCGATTAATTTTTTTTTCATATTTGTTTATGTTTTACATATATTTATTTAATTTTTAAATAATAGAGTACACTAAAATCAATATTTTACAAAAATTAAATGTGATTTTCAAATTAAAAATTTAATTATTTTGATGTGAAAAAAGAAATTTAATACAAAATGAAATTAAATACAAAACGAAATTTAATACACAAATCAGTGATTTAACCATGACTGCAGGAATAAAAGTTTTCCCAAACGTTTTGTGGTTAATCTGTTTCTTTTAAGAGTAGCTGTTGCACCTGCTTTCGAAAACAGTCTCTCCGCGGGTACTGATGTTCCCATTAAATGGCAATATTTGTTGGCAAGAGGGTAAAGCTTTGGGTAGACTGATCTCATTTCGTCCCAAGCATCAATGACATTGCGCTTTAGTTCCAGATTTTGAGCATTTAGAAAGAAAGCCAATTCATCTTGTGGCATGTCATCATTTTTCTTCCTTCTTTTATGAATTAAAGATTTATGCGTAGCCCAGAGGTCAAAATCCTCTTCAATTGATCCCACTGAGGTCTCGCTACTGCTTTCAATACTGTCTTCAATGTTTTTCATTTCAGTGCGCAAATGCTTCATAACTGCAGCAAGCGCTAAAAGGTCACTGAAATGATTTTTTTTGAATCTGGGATCTAATAGAGTCGACGCTGCCAGAAGAAACATGTGCTCCGTAGATCCAAACCTACGATCACTCATTTAAAATCGTACTTTTTAGTTTTACGGCGGCAGGATGAATGATGATTGTTTTCACCAATTGTTGACGGCCACAATGCACAAGCGGGATTACTTGGCTGAGAGATGCACACTTTTCACCACTTATTTGGACTGTCATTGCTTCTAATGGACGTAAAATATTTAACATTTCAAGAATTGCATTTTTATCTTGCGGTGATATCATTGGCGGAGAGTCATTAAATTCAAAAAGAATAGAACTTATATATGAAACAAGTTTTATGAAGCGTTCGAGCATATAATACGTGAAGTTCCACCTAGTTTTAACATCAAGAATACATTTCAGCATTTTGCCCTCGCTCACTCCAGCGTTTGATTGAACCTCTCGAAGCTGGTCACTTGCTTGAACCATTTCACAATTTCTCGACATTTCGAAATAATTGCGGTAATTTCTGTTATATTCAAAGAATTCTCACACACCAGATTCAAACTGTGAGCAAAGCAAGGAATTTGCCGCTTTTTGCCGAAGGTGTTATGTATAGCTTTAACCACATTCGCTGCATTGTCTGTCGCAACAGCAATAATATGTTTTTCATCTATCAAAAAATCGTTCAAAGCAGCTATAAAGACATCAGATATATGTCCAGCTGTATGCGCTTCTGTTAAAGGAAAAACTCCAATGGCTATATTCATTTGCTCATTTTTATATAAGCCATGAACGGTAATTCCAAGCATGCTCTTCATTGCAGTGTCTGTCCAAGCGTCTGTTGTAATACATAAACATTTTGATTTACGAAATATCTCCAAACATTTTTCTTTTTCAGTCGCATATAAAGAATCTATGAGCGCTTTGATTGTGTTTCTTGATGGAACTTTAAACAACGGAAAATGGTTTTTCATAAAGTCCAAAAATCCTTTACCTGTTGAAATAATTTAAAAATAAGTACATTTACAAATGAATCACTTAAGAGCAGTCAAAGTGCCACTTTAAAAGTCTACTTCTTCAGTGACATTAAAGCAGTGATGGGCATGCACACATATCGGCACAGTTTTCACACGCATACACAAGCACAATGTTTTCAATGCTTCAATGTTGTGCAATCGGCCGCGGCAGATGGCCTATGCACATTCGGCAGCGCGCTGCCTAACGTCGCGACGCGCCCATCACTGCATTAATAATAATTCCATTATTACTTACCTTCAACAAAATCAAAAGGCAAATTGTCTTTGACTATCATGCCTACGATGTCATTGGTAAGCTTTTCTTTTTTTGACCCTCCTGTTGCAAAGCTCTGAATTTTATTGAAAGAATTCAATATGAGAGGTTGACGATTGTTACTACTGCAACTAGGTTCGTTGTCGTTGTTGTTGCTGGAAAAACTGCTGCCGCTGCTGCCTTTGTTGTTGCTGCTGGCTTTTTTGTTGAACATACTATTCATTATGCTGTTGTCAGTGGATTGATTGCTGTTGTCAGTGGATTGAGTTCTGATTTCTTCATCCATTAGAATAATAAAATCTTCTTTGGATTTAGATTTTTTCTGCTGAAATATATTTAAATTTATTTTATGAAGCGTTCAAAATGGTGCTCAAATGTTTGCGACTTACAAGATCATCAGCTTCTTTCCGATGTTTCAATTTAATATGCTGATGCATATTTGTTGTGTTATTGGAAAATTTTAATTCTTTCCACACAATAGGCATTTTACCAAACTGGTTTTATCCACTTTGGAAAAATAATTCCACACTTCACTCTTGTTAGGTGCCATTTTCTAATAGAAAACTCGTCCGGTTTATTCACTTTTTTCACTCTTTGTGAAAAAGCGCGCTTCTTCCGCGTCGCTTTTAACATTTACAGAGTGACCGTGTGACATATTGCTTAAGGTTGGTATGCTGTTTAGGTGTATGGTATGTGTATGGTATGGTGGTATGGCGGTACAAATGGTAGGCAGTATGAGACAGTGGTGTAAATAACTATCAAATAATAGAGTTACTAACAAACAAATAATAATTTCAGAGCCTAATACAATCTTAGTTTGCAAAAAATTTTGCTAAAAAGTATAATTATTAAAAAAAAAATTGCGATTATTTACTCATTACTCGATTAATAATCAATTAATAAAAAATAAAAAAATCATATAATTTAATCGTTTCTTGGCCAAAATTAATCGATTATTTCCTTTCATTCGATTAATCTTGCCATCCCTAGTCGCAACACATCCAAACGTCAGGCCACGGATCAAATAAATGAAAATTTATAGTTATATTTGAGTAGTACTGAAGCAACTCGAGTATAAATTCTGCTATGTATACATAATGTTGTATTTTTTTTGCCTTACTTATATATGGATGTGCATATGCCGTTAGGTCATAAATCGATTGTCAGCGGCGCGAAAATATCACCAAAAATGTGTGCACTGAGCGAAGTGATATATGAACAAATATATGACAATTTAATTTGCCAGCGCATCGTTGACTTATTTGCCTATGCACGTATTCTCTAAGATGCAGGTCTACAGTATTTTTATAAGTGCACACACAGAACCCTTTCTTTATGACCCTGTGCCCGAGCTGCTTGTGCGTCGCGCTGACGGGGCGACGCTGGCGATCAGACCATCAGCTTGTGCGTCAGTCTGGCGCCGAGCATACATATATACGTAATTTCTCTAGGCCCATGAAATGACTGGAATCAATACAAATGAGTGGAATCAGTCTACGCTTTAGTATGTTTTGCGTTTTCTACTCATAGTATTCAACTTCAATGTCATGAATTATGATGAATATTAGTATTAGTAACATCTAATACAACTTAGTCCAAAGGCTAAGTAATGAAGCGCCACAGGGTAGCTGGGCTTAGCGCGCTGGTATCTAATTGACATGCTTCAGTTGGAACTTACTTGTTGAATGTCGAATTTTATTTTGAGGCTGTCAGTGTTTATCGTAAATTAAAGTGAAATATGAAAAAAGTTTCAAGATCTCAGTTAGCGGGCGGGGCTTGTAGAATAGATCGACGTAGGAAAAGAAAACAGTCATTCAATCCAAAAAATCCTAAGATGCATGATGATTCTTTGAGGAGCACATCGGGAAAGAAATTAAAGGGTAATGATAAAGAGCACGTACCAGAGGAAACCGATCTCCAATATTCAATTATCGACTTTACACTTGTTTTTTCAACACTCTCATGTTTCGTGCGGTGTTCTAATATTATTAAAAGTGAAGGTGACCAGAAATTGTGTATTGGAAAAGTTGATTTTAAACAACGCGCAATAATCGGGATGGGATTTTAAATTGTTGTAGCATGTGAACGATGTGTACCAAAATGTATTATATCTTGTGATCATACTGGCGAATGTACGAACCAAATCGGCGGTTTATTTTTGTTATGCGAATATTGGGCTTGGGACTTGCAGGATGTAAGAAATTTTGCGTTAATTGTTTAAGCGTTCTATTGTAAAACATAGTCTTAGGTACGTAAATTATATAGCAGATGGGGATTCTAAAACATACTCCGGTATTCTTAAAACCAAACCTTACGGTGAAGAAGAAGAAAGAATGCGTTGGACATGTACAGAAGAGAGTAAGCACCCACTTACGCGACTTGGTAAAGAAAACAGTTGAGGAAAATATAGTGAATGGTAAGTTGATTGACAAACTAACTGTTTATTATGGCTTAGCAATCAGAAGAAACTGCGATTCAGTAGGAAAAATGGGAGACGCTTTTGGGCTACTTTTTATCACTACAGCTCGACAGACCAAAAACCTCAACATAAAAATTGTCCAATAGATCCAGACTCCTGGTGCGCCTGGCAGCAAGAAACAGCAAAGAACACTGTTTCGTCGTTCAAACACGATTATAGTCCATTACCAGATAATGTACTGACTGCACTAATACCTATTTATGAAGATCTGAGTAAGGATGAGCTTTTGGAGCAGTGTGTTGGGGGTTCCACACAAAATAACAACGAAAGTTTGAACAAGTTGATCTGGAATTCTGGAAATCTTCGTGCTGGTTCCAGGATCGTTGATATTGCAGCATTGGTCGCTGCTTGCATTTTTAATGAAGGAACATCAGCTTTATTATTAATTATGCACGGTATGGATTTCAAACTTGGCCCAAATTCTCACGAATACGCGCAAAAAGCTGACGAAAACAGTATTTGCGCCGCCGAGAAAAAAAACTGCAAACGAAACTCGTGAAGCTAGGATTCGTCATAAAATAGAAGAAAGGGATGCCCTGGACATTGCAGCTGCAGCAAGTTTTTAACTTCATGGCCTAGGAATCGACGATTCAATGTAAGTTAATTTTTCTCGAAACAGTGTTTCTAAATGCGGTTGACAAGTTATCTCAAGAACCGCTCAACCGATCTTGATGAAATTTTGCACACGTCTTTGAGATACTTTTTTGCAGGACTTGGACGAAGGATTTTTTTTCAAACACAACAATTTTTTTTTAACACAAAATTTTAGCCAACTTTTGAATTTTGTTTGCAAAAACCTCTGCCAAAAATCCAAATTTCAATTTTTTCTTTTTTCCATCGTCCAAGTCCTACTTTTAGGTCTTAGCTAAAACAACGTATATTTTCACGTCAGGTGATCCTGCTAGGAGAAATGGAAATGGCAGAGTTTTCAAGATTTTTGTGTATCTTTAAAACAAAAAAAGTTTGACAGAAATATTTCATTTTTTATATTAAAAACAAATTTTAAAAAAGGCAGTTTTTGATCTGGCCGAACGCATGTAACCCCTTAACTAAATAAAAAGAAAACACAAAATAAATTCAAAAAAAAAAATTTAAAATGACTTTAAATCCACCAATATACACTCAAATGCGAAAATTATATTCAAGTTAATTTTATAAGCGATACCCACTCGTTTATTTGATATATCCCGATATATAAATATCAATACAATCATCGTAAGGCGAACAGCTGACTCGAGCGGACACTTGCATTGTTTATTGTTTTGTATGAAGCAAAGTTTCAAAATGCTTATTTGAGACTTCTAGATCCACAAACACATGCTCCTCAACAACTAAAAAGTTTTTCCCTCGTTGCCGTTTACAACAGGGCTCATAGAAAGCTATTTTATATATACATTTTAATGTGCAACCTGCACCAGTTTGGGAGTCACAGGCAAAAACAAAACCAAAAGCACAGCTAAATCCCCGTTATGGTTGGCAGCACCATTCTGCGATAGTGATATACCGATGATAGGTTACTTTGGCTTTGAGAAAACCAAATTGCTTAACTGCAGTATAGCTCGATCAAAAAAGTTATTCCGAAGTTAACGTATTCCAAGTTTAACTGGACAATCTGTCTGTTTAGGGTGAAAGTTACATGCTTCGTTAAACTTAATTCGCCAGACGGATAGCCCGTATTCCCCGTTTATTATATGACGAGCAAGTTGAGATGTTGCTTGCAATGGGCATCTAAAGCGGCTGAGAATAGTATCTGTGTCATTTGTAAGTAGGGATGACTGCTGTGTAGATAACGTTAAGTGTCGGTCCAAGTACGCTGCCTTCAGGAACGCCAGCTTCAATTCAGTGGTCGTCGGATATTGCTCATGTAAGGAGCGTTTTCTTGATTTTATGCATCAACCCTTTCAACCAAACTCTATCAAAAATACTAAAGTAGTTCGATTTTCGAAAGCGCTTCGTATTTTTGATGTTATACGATTGACTTGCTCAATATTTTAGTGTTTTTTCACTAAAGCCGAATTGGTGTGATGGGATTAGTTATGAAGATTAGGAAATTGATTGATCCGAGTGAGCAAACATTTTTTGAAGAGTTTTGATAGACACGATAAGTCACAATAAGGAAGCTCAATAATCATCTTTGCGGTTATTTAGTTAGCTTTATTGTTTTTTTTGGGTTAAATCGCTAACTGATGACTCACGCGACTTCACTCATTCATTACTTTTATAATTGCGTTGTACAGCTGCTTTCTTTAGGAGTGTCGAGGCGAGATCCCCAGTGCGAGTGCTTGGCAATATAGTCAGCAGCTACTATAATGTGTTCTCCTAATGAGTTAAAAAAAATCCATAAATTGGTCCTAGGATATGGTGAAGCGAGTAAACAGCAGCTAGTGAAAGTTGGTTACCACTATCCAAATATATTATTAAAGATGTGACCTGACGACAGATTTCGGCAAACTCATAATGTTTGTGGATTTCATACAGCTTCTAAACAAAACACCAGTCCCGCCGTGTGCCTCACCATCGGCGTGGTTGGTTCCGTAAAATTAGTATACGCTGATTGTTAAATTATACTTGTTTGTAAGGTGTGTTTCGATGTGCTGGTCGAGTAGGAATTGAGCTATCTCAAGTTTATGATCTGAAACGCCTTTAGCGGGCCACGTGGATGTACGTCGCGGAGAAATTTATTATTTTGACTGTTGTGATACAAGCATTTGTATCAGAAGATTTTGATTTCGCATTAAATCTTGCATAGTTGACCGCATAAATGACATAAACTGCTTCATACTCTGCTGCATTACAGTAGTAGGCTTCACTGCTTCGTAGTTGCTTTGTTGCTGCTCCTGTGGCTTGATGTCTTGTTCCGAATTCAGATCCACAGGTTTTGCTTGTAAGTACGGGGTAGTTGAGACAGATGTCACCAGCCCTGATCTAAAGCCGCTTGCATAAGTCGCGTTTTTAGTTACGGCTACGGGGCTAAAAGAGGACCTGGCGGCGGTCAAAAAGAAGAAGTCCAGGTTGTTCTCCGATGAATTCAAGGTAATCGATTTTTGTGAGCTTACTATGTGATTACTGCCGCAGTTGCCACTTGTATTTTTACTGGAGTTATCTTTGCTTGCTGGGCAACGCGACAAGTCATGAAGATCGCCACAAACTCTACATACCGGGCGAAGTGTGCAGTAACACCTTCTGCGGCCGTTTTCCTCAACGGTGATTCTACAGTGCTGTAGAAACTAAAGCTTGTCAGTGGGGTGCACCTCATTTGTTTTGATTATCTTTGGCTCAGGCTAAAGTTCAACTTTAAAGAGTGGTGGCGGCTGTCTGTTTTTATTAAGGATACTGTTTGTAAAGTAGTGATTAGTCGGGGTACAGATCTCAGTCTGGCCAGGCCTAACTTAAAAGAATACTTGTATTTGTTAGGGACGTTAAGACATGAGGCTTACAAATGTTGGGGATGCGTGCCGTACACTAGGGTCCCGACAAGGGATTGAGATAGCAAAGGGTTCTACCGCTTCGTACCTCTAGCCACACGGTCGGGATTACTAGTCCACTGCAGGCACTTACGCTCTGATACAGGCGCACGCACGAATAAAAAAATAACGCGCTGCACCTTGCGACCCTGGGCGGTTATATTCAAAACCCTACTTTAAATCTTAATACGTTAGATGCTAGTTAAATGTTACTTATACAATGTTAAATTAATTTCTATTTCGCTTCCTGCGTTCTCTTTGTCTTATATGTATACTAATAAATTCAATAACAATAATCCTCGCGCTTCTTGCGTCTTTACAAATATTTCTAATAAATCCTAACTATACTTTATCGACGGCGCTTTGTGGGGGAGGCCTATTCGGGGCCTACCTCACATGTTTTTGCGATGAATTCTATCTTCTGTAGCACATGTTGTATTACTTCGGGTGTGACGTCAGACTCTATGCCTTTCAGTACAGCGCCGGTAATACCCCAATTCCACTAGGCTTCATTTATCATAACAGCGAAGTCGGTAATGCAGGTCGTTCCACTATCAATCAAACTAAAACTCCGTAAAATTTTAACAGAAATCCTTTTTAAAATCCGCTGACAGCTCTTTTATTTTCTGTTGTACTCAATTTGGCACTGTTCATAACCAAATATCGATAAGAAATTTGGTGTTTTTGTTGGCTCCAGCGCTGTTAAGCTCCTCTGTTAACGAAATATAAGCATCTTTGTAACAGCCAAAGTCCGTATATAATTTATCAACTGGGAGATGTCGATTCCAACTGAGCGAAATATAATATGATTCATATTCATATGTATCTAATTAGAATAAATGATACATTATCGAGTACCAATTACATCCGTGCATCCGGCTCTAGTGGAATCGGGGTGTAAGATGTTTTGTTAAAGGTGGGTTTCCAGCACAGAAAAAAAATATATATAATGTCTTGAATTTGTATGGCAGCTATATAATATAGTTGTCCGATTTGGCCGATTTTGATATACAATCTAACCGCAACTAAAAGAAGACATTGCCCAAAGTTTCAGCTTGATAGCTCTAAAACTGAGGGCTAAGTTGACATACCAACAGACGGACATGGATATATCAACTCAGCTTGCGAAGCTGATCAAAAATATATATACCTTATGGGGTCGGAAGCGCTTCCTTCTATGCGTTACATATTTAATCACAAAATGATTATACACTTTTCAAGTGTATAAATATAACATCCGTTAAAGTTGTCTGCGTTAAATTATGCAAAAACTAAAATAAAGCCAAATGAAAGCAGAAAAGCATAAGCATTGAGGGTTTTATAAATAATTGAAGTTAAAAACCAAGGGAAAACGTTGGGGTCGGACGCAACCGACTGCAAAAAATTCCGATACCAGTATAAAACCGAGTGTTGCCACCAAATTTTGCGACTCTAGCTTAAAATTTGTGAAAGACACAGGCATTTGGATTTTATGCAGATCTTTGAGGGCAGCTACCAGCAACCTTCGGTGTCTCTAGCTGTTATTATGTGGGAAATATGTGTTTTTATCGATTTTTACAATGAGGTTTATCGACTTCTTATCGATTGTCCAGCCCCCCCAGTGGCCATATCGCTCATACATTGAAACTTTGTTTGTCACACACATGGACCAAGATATTTGCGAAGTTTCAGGTGTCTAGCTTTAAGGGCGTCGATGACAAGCGCGTTCATACGGACGGACACACGGACAGACTCCACGACGGACACCTTCGGTTCATAGTACATAGTATTAAAATCAAACCGACTTTTAAGTTGTTTTTTATTAAATATATGTATAGAAGTAAGCATATTTTTAGAGTAAACATGTAAAAAGAAATTAATATATTTTTTTTCTTGTATGCATATAACAGAGTCCAGTATAATAAGTTTTTTCCCAAATCTGAAAAACATATAAAATAGTTTTAGATCTTAATTATTTTTATGGTGAAAAATTTAGTATCTTCGTTAATTAGTTATTTGCAAAAATATACATATGTTCCAAACTTGAAAACATGGCATGATCATACTTAAACTTTCCGAAGACCCCAGTTAAAACAACCACATGCCCATGAACGGTATCCTGTCGTAGTGTTGTTGCCAACATTTTTAATAACACGAGCCAAATTATCATCGTATCCCAAAAGACAAAGACACGTAAAGAGTTTTCCTCACTTGCAAATTTGAATTCTAAATTTATTTTTTTTTGCATATTTTTTAAGACTAACTTTCAAGTCGACCCATCAAAGTTGACTGAGATATGAGCGTTGAAAGAGCGTTATTAGCTCATAAATCGAACTTTGGATTTTAGCTGTTTGGGAATTTGTCAAAAATGATCAAAGACTAGTTTTTATTATTTTTAAAATATTTCTACATATAACAATTTTTTGTTTAGAATGATCCAAAGAGACAGAAGACTTTAATCGAAAATTTTCGACATGGAGTTACCCTGAACCTTATACTTAACTCGTACATAACCAGTACGTTAATCTGTGCCTAAACTTCTGTCTTCGATATCTCTGGTGATTGTTTACCGATTTCGATTAAATTTTATAGATTTTTTTATTTGTTATTAGGTTTTCTAAAACAAGTTTCACATTTTCTAAATTCAAGATTTTTGTGTTATTGATTTCAGGTGTATGGCGTGATATCCACAAGAATAAATAGTAAACCTGAATTCTCTAACCCCTATAGTTTTCAGAAAGACGGACAGACAGAAGAAAGACGGACATGGCTCTATCGACTCGGCTATTAATGCTGATTGTGATTTACACAAAACCAGTATACCATTTTAGTCCATTTCATGAGTCCAGGGTATAAACAAAAATTAAGAAGTGCAACTCGTTTGTTTCTTTCCTATGTAACAGCATTTAATGTTGCAAATAAAAGCGAGAAAAGCAAAGAACGACGACGGTACCACAAATGTTGTTGGTTTCTGCCCTCGACACAGGAATAATTTATATAAATGTATTATTCTGCCACAAGCGCCAGTGCGTACATACTGTATTAAATCGATACTGTCGATATCAGTTTAGTATTATTTACAACGTTGCTGAATACTTAGCAATCACGAAGCAAAAAAAATAAATTCGCACAAATAATAACTCGCAAAGGCGGATTCACAAATATGGGCTTCTTAGCAAAAGTCTCCAACCCGTTTAAGTATATCTGTGGTCACATGGAAGAGTAGCTTAAGTCGAAAGTTGAAGTTTTGAAATATCTCCAATTTTGTGTATTTATTTTTATACCCCGAACCCATGAAATGGGTAAAAGCGGTATAATGGTTTTGTGCAAAAGTATGTAACAGACAGAAGGAAGCATCTCCGACCCTATAAAGTATGTATATTCTTGATCAGCATCAACAGCCGAGTCGATATAGCCATGTCCGTCTGTCCTTATGCATGAACGCGTAGATCTCAGAGACTATAAGAGCTAGAGACTTCAGATTTTGCACATAAGCTATTCTAAGTCCTAGGCAGTACAAGTTTGTTTCCGATTTTCGATAAATATTTCCGTTTCAGATATACACATGTGATCGATAACATAAAAATATCGAATATCGAAAATGTAACAAGTAAGAATTCTCTAGTCGAGATTTCCCGACTAGGAGATACCCCGAACCCTATACTTAACGCGTACAGTCATTGTCTGTATGCATCTGTGACCTAAACTTAAATCTTCGATATCTTTGTTGTTTCTCAACCGATTTCGATGAAATTTTCAGAAAAGTTCTATCGTTACCTATTATATCAACTACCATTTTTACATTTTCGATATTCGATATTTTTATGTTATCGATTCCATGTGTATATCGGAAACGGAAATAGTTACCGAAAATCGGAAACAAACTTGTACTGCCTAGGACTTAGATGAGCTTATGTGCAAAATCTGAAGTCTCTAGCTCTTATAGTCTCTGAGATCTACGCGTTCATACATAAGGACAGACGGACAGACGGACGGACAGACATGGCTATATCGACTCGGCTGTTGATGCTGATCAAGAATATATATACTTTATAGGGTCGGAGATGCTTCCTTCTGTCTGTTACATACTTTTGCACAAAACCATTATACACCTTTTACCCATTTCATGGGTTCGGGGTATAAAAATGGTAGTTGATATAATAGGTAACTATAGAACTTTTCTGATTTCTGAATTTCATCGAAATCGGTTGAGAAACAACAGAGATATCGAAGATTTAAGTTTAGTCACAGATGCATACAGACAATGACTGTACGCGTTAAGTATAGGGTTCGGGGTATCTCCTAGTCGGGAAATCTCGACTAGAGCCTTCTTACTTGTTCTACTTGATTTTCGTGAAAAATGTATATGCTGAAATGTTGCTAATAAGTTTATTAGAGAAGAAAAGTACAAGTTTTAAAAAATATTTGGGAAATAGAGATGATTTGACACCTTTTATACATAAGGTACCGTTTATTTGTAACGTCGCTTTGAGTTAACAGCTTATGTGTACATAAGCTGTTTTGCAATATTGATTTTTTGTTTATTTCATCGAATTGCATTTCATCATAAGAACTAACACTCACTTAAAATAGCTCTATGCAAGAATAATATTTCATTAAAAAAAGCTTATTTGAACATAAGTTGTTTGAAAATAATAAGTTTATTTTTTTTAAGGTGAATATTTATGCAGCTTAAGTCTATATAAGTGGAATAGTTATATGATGAACGGAAGATAGAAATTTGTAAAAAAAAAAAAAAAAAAAAACTATGTGCACTTAAGATGTTTTGACCAATGCATGGCTCTTTCAAAAAACTTAAGCTAAAAAGTAAACGCACATAATATTGTAAAGAAACATTATTTTTCAAAACGGATTAAACAGATTTATGCGCTTTGACATCTATGTACCTCCTAACGCAGTAACTCAATTCGCGCTTAAGTCGACTTAAGCTACTCTTCCATATGACCACAGATATACATTCTTGATATGCAACAACAATCGAGTCGATGTAGACATTTCCGTCTTTTTGTCTGTCCGTCTGTTGGTGTATATGAAAGCGTCAATCACCGGGACTAAGAGCTAGAGATTTATGGTTTTGAACATAAGCTGACCGAAGCCTGCAGATAGTTTTAAATTATCAATAACTCTTTTCGTTTTTGATATGCACAATGTAATAATAAAATCTTGAATCTGGAAAATGCTTACAAAACACCTTTTTTGATTTTCTGAGATAGGCATGGTGTATTGGTGACACCAACCAAGTTAAGGCGGTATATTCATAGTAACGTCATTTAAAGACTAGTCGAATGTGTGTTAACTGTCCACTTGATAGTGAGTGAAATTTACAAAAACAAAGCATACATTTTTGTACGCCTTTCAATTTGAGAGTGTATCCATTAAATTGTCCTTTGATGATAATAATTAAGCTTATTGCTGTCCAGCACATTATTGACAGACTTGGATATAGCGGCACAAAATTAAGGAAATGACAAGTTTAATCTATCGGGCATAACATGAATTATTTTAAGTGGGGTTTTGTAATTCTCATTATTTGGTTTTGTTAAATTAATGTACCTTCCATATGTTTCCAGGATGGGTCAATATCATGCATTTTATGCAACCATTTAACTTCCTCCCTGAAGAACATCAAAGCAGATGTTGCACACTCTGACAGGTTTATTAATGCCAAATTTAAGAATGGGTACATCATTATTGGAACACTTGGAGCACAGAACTCGACCACAATGTCGACTGAAATAAAATATAAATTTTGTTGCGTTAAAAATATAATTTCTTTGGTAAATATATGTTTCATTCAAAAAATAAAATAATTGTCTTCACATGAAGCCAATACGATACGCACTATAAAGTATAATTTTACATGTCAGATCGTAAACAACTTCATTATAGGGCAATTGCAAACCGAATTTTAAATTAAAAATAATCTATATATGGGCATTTCCACAGAAAGGTCCACCACAGCAAAAGAAATTTTAAGTCTCTGTAAGTTTGTTGTTTTACCATATATGTACAGGGAATTGATTAAATTCAACTAGAATTAACAAACATTTCATTTATTTATAAAAAAAAATGTTAAATATTCGAATGCAAAGTCGATAAAATGCCAAATTTCTGTTTTTTTGCTCGATTTTTTATGATAAATGTTCGTAATGAGAGACATAATGCATTGACGTACGACCGTCACGATCGACACCAGAGAAATGCCCACATATAAAAGAGTTTGTCCTGATTGTCGACATTCCCATAGCCTAATCGAAAAGAGCTAGAAGGCTGAAATTTTCACAAAATATTCCATGCAGGTAGTAAGTGAGCACTAAGAAAGGATTTTTATTTTGGAGAACTCCTTCGAGGACTTCCCATACACCTAGGTCCGAAAACAAAACACATGACTCATTCCACTGCTGGCGCCTGATTTCACCGTGCCAGCATGGATTCATGAAACAAAGATCTACTACTAATGGTTTTCAAAATAAAATGCAAACGGATGTTATTTACACTGATTTCAGCAAGGCATTTGACTCGGTTAATCACTACCTTTTACTTCATAAACTTCAACTTTTAGGTTTTCCAAGCAATCTTATTCGGTGGATAAGGGAATATCTAATTCATAGAACACAGAGAGTAAGTTTAAATGGCGCTGTCTCTAAGGTGGTTCATGTCACTTCCGGTGTTCTGCAAGGAAGTCACCTTGGACCTTTATTATTTACACTTTTCATCAATGATCTTCCATCTGTTATTGACCACTCTCGAGTGCTGATGTAAGCTGACGACGTAAAATTATGCATGTCGGGTACTGCTCTGTTGTCTTCTCAAAAACTACAAACTGATTTAGATAATTTTCAAAAGTGGTGTCGTGTTAACTTACTAAATCTTAATTGCAATAAAAGTAAAGTCATGTCTTTATATAGACGCCTTCCTTTTTCAAATATATATTTTCTTGATGGAAGCCTACTCGATCGCATTGAATGGGTTGATGACTTAGGTATACTTTTTGATCCGAAATTTAAATTTCACAAGCATATCTCTTCAGTTGAAAATCGAGCCTCTTGTACCTTGGGGTTCATTAAGCGCTGGTCGAAAGAATTTGACGATCCCTTCATAACCAAAACACTTTACACGTCCCTGGTACGTCCTGTTCTTGAATACGGATCTTGTATCTGGTATCCCAAATACAGGATTCACCAGGATAGAATAAAATCAGTACAAAAACCATTTTTGCTCTTTGCCCTTAGGAGATTTAACTGGGATACTAACATTAACCTACCTTCCTACCACAGTAGACTTTTACTAATAAATCTTCCTTCTCTTTCTGATCGCAGAACAATGCTAGGTGTAGTCTTTTTACATAAACTAAAAAATGGTGAAATTGATTCCTCCGAATTAATCAGCCAAATTAGTTTTGCTGTTCCGATCAGAAGGACAAGGAATTTTCTACCCATTGCTCTTCAAGCTTTGTCACTCTAACTATGCTATTCATAACCCTTTTCGGATTTTATGTTCAAACTATAACGAATTTTCCCACTTAATAAACGGTGCCACTTCTAGTAGCTCTCTTACAAAGTTGGTCTTATGTCATTTGTCTACGTTTTCGCGATCTACGTAACCGTACGCTATGCGGTGTGCCCCTCGGTCGGTTGGGCGGGAGGTTGGTTGCTTTTTGCTTGGGTTCGCGCGTTAACAAGCCGGTGCTTGGTATCGTTGGGCCACTTGAATGTACTGTCTTTTTTTAGTACATCTACGTCGAATAATAATAATAATAACAAGTATGAGAAATAAAAAAGGATAATACTTACAAGTTTTGTGCAAAACATTGAGTGAAAACTATGGTAGAGGTGTAATTATACTTGAAGAACAACGGAGAGGAATCGGTTTTATACTTGCATTGCACTATTGTAGACGCCACATATATGAATATAGTATACGCGAATATCAGCTGTGATCACCGAATTACACTGTTCGCCTGATTCTATTGGCTAAAAATTTAAAAGCAACGGCATTTAAAAAATGTGCAATCCGTGCGACATTGGTACAAGGTTTCAAATTTGATATTATTTTTTAAGAGTACTTAGTTCATGAATTATCTCATAAAAGTCATAGCTATTGTTACTTATTTCAACTATAGCAACCAATACCTAAATAAAACATTCCATGTCCTAATTGAATTACAAATTACTTACACTTATTTTCTGTCTTTGGCTTCAACCGCCCACTGTGCACTTTATTGTGTGCTTTTTCAGGGTTGCCAAACAACGTTACTGGTTTTGCTTATAATTTGTGTGGCCTAAATTTATATGAAAAAAACGTTATACGGTGGCAGCCCTTTGAATGAAACCAATGACGTATTATAAAAATGTTTGAGAAATTAATAACTTCGCATTAACATTTTTGCGATCTTTAATTTCACCGTGCCAGCATGGATTCATGAAACAAAGATCTACTACCACTAACCTGTTAGAATTTACTTCACTGTTATGGTTTTCAATAAAATGCAACGGATGTTATTTACACTGATTTCGCAGGCATTTGACTCGGTTATCACTACCTTTACTTCATAAACTTCAACTGTTAGGTTTTCCTGCAATCTTATTCGGTGGATAAGGGAATATTTAACTCATAGACACGAGTCAGTTTTAATGACGCTGTCTCTAAGGTGGTTCTGTACTTCCGTGTTCCGCAGGAAGTCACCTTGGACCTTTATTATTTACACTTTTCATCAATGATCTTCCATCTGTTATTGACCAATCTCAGTGCTGATGTATGCTGACGATGTAAATTATGCATGTGGTACTGCTCTGTTGTCTGTCAAAACTACAAACTGATTTAGATAATTTTCAAAGTGGTGTCGTGTTAACTACTAAATCTTATTGCACAATGTAAGTCATGTCTTTTATAGATGCCTTCCTTTTCAAATATATATTTTCTTGATGGAAGCCCACGATCGCATTGAATGGGTTGATGACTTAGCTTTTTGATCCGAAACTTAATTTCACAAGATATCTCTTCGTTGCAAATCAGCCTCTGTACCTTGGGGTTCATTAAGGCTGGTCAAGGAATTTGACGATCCCTACATAACCAAAACACTTTACACGTTTTGGTACGTCCTGTTCTTGAATATGGATCTTGTATCTGGTATCCCAAATACAGGATTCACCAGGATAGAATAGAATCAGTGCAAAACAATTTTGCTCTTTGCCTTAGGAGATTTAACTGGGATACTAACATTAACCTACCTTCCTACCACAGTAGACTTTTACTAATAAATCTTCCTTCTTTCTGATCGCAGAACAATGCTAGGTGTAGTATTTTTACATAAACTAATAAATGGTGAAATTGATTCCTCCGAATTAATCAGCCAAATTAATTTTGCTGTTCCGATCAGAAGGACAAGGAATTTTCACCCATTGTCTTCAGCTTGTCAATCTAACTATGCTATTCATAACCCTTTTCGATTTTATGTTCAAACTATAACGAATTTTCCCACTTAATAAACGGTGTCACTCTGTGTACTCTTAAAAGTTGTCTTTGTATTTGTTCTTTTGCGTCTACGAACCGTACGCTCTGCCCCTCGGTCGGTTGGGCGGTTGGTTGCTTTTGTTGTTCGCGCGTTAACAGCCGGTGCTTGTATCTTGGGCCACTTGATGTACTGTTTTTTTTTTTGTTTCTAATAACGGGAACACACTCGGATGTCGCAATCTGGTCTCTATCATTCTTTTACACAGTAGACATGTAATCTCTATATAAAATATAAGTATATTTACAACATATATCATACATATGTCTTATATGAATAAGTCTATGACTAAGCTCAACTTATTGCCCGAGCGAGCAGCGCTCCCAAAGTTGTGACGGGAAATTTGAAAAATTCACAAACAGAAAAAAATTGACAGACATTGAGCGCGTTTTGTCTTGTTTGACTTCAAGCCCGGAGAAATTCACGTTTTACCCGGAGACCCGAAGATCATCCTCGAAACCCGGAGTCTCCGGGTGAAACCCGGAGAGTTGGTAACCCTAGTTTTTGGGCTAGAGCCACCAAATTTTGTGTCAAAATAGGTAATGCAGTTTTGCAAAAAACGGCCACACTTGCCGCCCCCCAGCCACCACTGTTTTTAAAACGTAAATGCGTGTATATTCCACATTTTTTGAGTTAGAGCCACCACATTTGGTAGGAAGATAAATGATGAAAGTTAAAACAAGTAAGAAGGCTCTAGTCGAGATTTCCCGACTAGGAGATATCCCGAACCCTATACTTAACGCGTACAGTCATTGTCTGTATGCATCTATGACTAAACTTCAATCTTCGATATCTCTGGTGTTTCTCAACCGATTTCAGTGAAATTTTTAGAAAAGTTCTATCGTTACCCATTATTTCAATCCCCATTTTTACATTTTCCAAATTCGAGATTTTTTTGTAATCGATTGCATGTGTATATCGGAAACCATAATAGTTATCGATAATTTGAAACAAACTTGTTCCGCTCATGGTATATGAGAACTTATATTCAAAATCTGAAGTCCCTAGCTCTTGTAGTCTCTGAGATCGACGCGTTCATACAGACAGACAGACGGACGGACAGACGGACATGGCTATATCGACTCGGCTGTTGATGCTGATCAAGAATATATATACTTTATAGGGTCGGAGATGCTTCCTTCTGTCTGTTACATACTTTTGCACAAAACCATTATACCCCTTTTACCCATTTTATGGCTTCGGGGTATAAAAAGGAGATAGGTGTATGGGAGGTACCCGAAGGAGTGGAGGAATCGGGTCCAGATTTGGTATGCATAATTTTTTTACACGCATTTATGTTTTGACAAAGTTTGGTTCAGATAAATTAGTTTTAAGGCATAGCTCCAGTACAAAAGTTCGATAAAAAACAAGTAAAAACGTTGCAGTCGGACGCAACCGACTGCGGAATACTTTGATACCAGTAAAAGAACGGGTGGTAAGGAGTCGGCTTGCAAAGGAGTGGGACGGGTGGTAATCATCGCCAGCTATCATGTTACCAAATTTTATGACTTTACCTCAAAAACTGTGGAAGATGACTTAACTTCCAAATTTAAAAGGTGGGTGGCAGAGGTGGCATCCAAATTTTTTTTTCAAATCTTTTTAATTGTCACCGATTATCTTCCTACCAAGTTTAAAGGCTCTAGCTCAAAAACTCTTAAAGATATAGCCGATTCCAATTTTATAAGGCGGGTGGCTTAGGTGGGCGTGGCATCAAAAATTTTAATGCAGATCTTTGGTAGATGTTGCCATCTATCTTTCTACCAAATTTGGTGACTCTAGTTCAAAAAATGTGGAAAATACACGCACAACCGTTTTAACAACGGCGGGGGGTGGGGGCGGAAGTTGTGGGCGTGGCATCCAAATTTGTTAAGCAGTTTTTTGGAAAACTTCACTACCTATCTTGACACAAAATTTGGTGGCTCTAGCTGAAAACATGTGAAAACTATAGGCGTTTCCAATTTCAAGGAGAAGTGAGGGATGGGGGCGGAATCAGGGAGCATGGCATCCAAAATTTTAATGCATTTGTTTGGGGAACGTCAATATCTATCTTGACACAAAATTTGGTGGCTCTAGCCCAAAATATGTGAAAACTATAGGCGTTTCCAATTTCAAGGAGCTGGCAGGATGGGGGCGGAAGAAGTGGGCGTGGGATCCAAAATTTTGATGTTGTTTTTTTTGGGACGTGACTAGCTAACTTCGTGCAAAGTTTAGTAATTCTAGGTGTAAGAATGTGAGAAAAATTTGGTTTTATCGGTTTTCAGTAATCGAATTTATCGATTTCCCAGCCTCCTAGTGGGCGTGGCAACACTGTCTTGACACTTTATCTGTCTCGCCTATAGACAAACATAATTGCAAAGTTTCAAGTCTCTAGCTTTACGGTCGTCGAAAAAAGTTGCGTTCATACGGACAGACCGAAACCATGACGGACATTGCACAAAACCAATATACTATGAGACCTTCGGTATAAAAGTATAAAAAGGAGATAGGTGTTCAGGAGGTACCCGAAGGAGTGGTTCGATCTTTATAAACATTATTGCAAAGTTTCATTAAAATTTATTCAGTAGTTTTTGCGTTAAAGAGTAACAAACATCCAACCATACTCACAAACTTTCACAGTTATAATATAAGTAGGATATATAACTATGCATATAGTTGCTCAGTGGTTGGAAATGCTTCCTTCTGCCTGTTACATACTTTTGCACATTATACCCCTTTTAATGGGTTCGGGTATAAAAATGATAAAGCTGCTAGTTCCGGTGATACGAACCATAAATGGTGCATCATCTTGGAATTTATTTTCTCTGACACAGCAATATCTGTAGTTGCATATGAAATTGTATAAATTTGGAGAAGCAATTTCATGTTTGGAAATTACATGTTTCTTCACGAAACGCGAGTGAGAGGTAAAAAAAAGTTCTTTATAATCCGCTCTGGCATATAATTTTGACTCAAATTGTTGGTGACAAAACTGTTTACTTTTTAATTCATTTTTCTTTGTTGTAAGCGCTCGCACTTTAGTGTCTCCCAAGCCAGAGTTAAAAGATTCATGGTTTAGTGTTCCCCAGCCATATGCAAAACGGATGATTAACAATACCTCTGGACCACTGCTTAATTGAAAAAATTTGTATTTCACACATGATACAATATAATGAATATCTAACACCAGAGATATCGAAGATTGAAGTTTAGTCACAGATGCGTACATACAATTACTGTACGCTTCATGTGCAGGGCTTGGGTATCTCTTAGTCGGGAAATCTCGACTAGAGCCTTCTAACTTGTTTATTACTTCTAAAGTTAGAGATTATACGATTACAAATATCTTTGGCTATATGTATAAACGCGTCGACATTAAAGAATAGAAGAGCTAGAGACTCCAGACTCCAAACTCAAATTCAAAATATTGCAGATCTTTTGTAGATGTCACCATATATCTGCCTACCAAATTTGGTGACTCTAGTTCGAAAAATGTGGAAGATACACACATAAACGTTTTAACAACGGCGGGGGGTGGGGGGGCGTAAGGTGTGGGCGTGGCATTTAAATTTTTGATTCAGTTTTTTGGAAAACTTCACTACCTATCTTGACACAAAATTTAATGGTGCTGGCCCAAAAAATGTGAAAACTATAGGCGTTTCAAATTTCAAGGAGAAGGGGGGATGGGGGCGGAAGAAGTGGGCGTGGCATCCAAAATTTTGATGCAGTTATTTTAGGGACGTGACTAGCTATCTTCGTGCAAAATTTGGTAATTCTAGCTGTAAGAATGTGAGAAATATAGGGTTTTATCGGTTTTCAGTAATCGAATTTATCGATTTTCCAGCCTCCTAGTGGGCGTGGCAACCCAATCTTGACACTTTTTCTGTCTCGCCTATATACAAACATAATTGCAAAGTTTCAAGTCTCTAGCTTTACGGGTGTCGAAAAAAGTTGCGTTCATACGGACAGACGGACACCATGACGGACATTGCACAAAACCAATATACTATGAGACCTTCGGTATCAAAGTATAAAAAAACCTAAAATAAATTCGCAATAAAGCAACATTCAGAAGTAAAAAAAAAAATCGGGATTTTGCAGGCAACACCCATTTTCGAAGCTGGTAACATTCGGGCTGACTGTGCTTTCGTTTCCATGGTCAATGCGGTGACAGAAATGGTGTTTAGCCAAGTAAATTTGGTTAAAACGAAATTTAGGAACCGATTTGACATAGAGACGTTAAAAGCCGTTTTGACCGTCAATTAATTTATACATTATTTCAAATATATACATGTATTTTTTAATCTTCAAATCCGGATTGCGTCGGCGCAAATAACGTTGCAATATTTTTATGTTGCCTGAAGAATTTTTGGCTCTTATAGGATCCATGGCGACTTACGACGCCAGGAAAAAGATTGATGATATTTTATTATTTTTTTCGTATTTTTTCGTCATTTTGTCTTCTTTAAAAAAAAAATAAATAAATGAGCTTCTCTGCCTTACGTTCAGTCATTGTTTAGGTAAATCTGTGACTAAATTTCATTCTTCGATATCTTTGACATTTCTCAACCCATTTCGATTTCCGCAGATTTCAATTATTTTGTATTAAGTTTCTTATACCCCGATTCTACTAGAGCCGGATGCACGGATGTAATTGGAACTTGGTAATGCAGCATCTATTTGAATTGTAGTGATTTTGAATCATATTCAATTTCGCTCAGTTGGAATCGACATCTCCTAGTTAATAAATTGTATACAGACTTTGGCTGTTACAAAGATGCTCATCTTTCGTTAACAGAGGAGCTTAACAGCACTGTTAGCAAATAAAAATAAAAAATACAAATTGAGTATAACAGAAAGTCAAACAGCTGTCAGCGGCTTTTTAATCGGATTGATAGTGGAACGACCTGCATTACCGACTTCGCTATTATGACAAATGAAACCTAGTGGAATCGGGGTATTAGACAGTAAGTTGCACATTTTCCAAATTCAAAATTTTATTGTTATCGATTCCATAGGTATATTGGAAACGAAGAGAGTTATCAATATTTTGAATTTGAGTTTGGAGTCTGGAGTCTCTAGCTCTTCTATTCTTTAATGTCGACGCGTTTATACATATAGCCAAAGATATTTGTAATCGTATAATCTCTAACTTTAGAAGTAATAAACAAGTTAGAAGGCTCTAGTCGAGATTTCCCGACTAAGAGATACCCAAGCCCTGCACATGAAGCGTACAGTAATTGTATGTACGCATCTGTGACTAAACTTCAATCTTCGATATCTCTGGTGTTAGATATTCATTATATTGTATCATGTGTGAAATACAAATTTCACATTTTCCAAATTCAAGATTTTAATGTTAGCGTTTACATGTGTATATCGGAAACGGAAAGAGTTACCGAAAATCTGAAGCAAACTTGTACTGCCTAAACTAAGATGAGCTTATGTTCAAAATCTGAAGTCTCTGGCTCTTATAGTCTCTGAGATCGACGCGTTCATACATCCAGACAGACAGACGGACATGGCTATATCGACTCGGCTTATGATGCTGATCAAAAATGTATATACTTTATAGGGTCAGAAATGCTTCTTAATGCCTGTTACATACTTTTGCACAAAACCATTATACACTTTTTACCCATTTTAAGAGTTCAGGGTATAAAAAAAAATTGCGTTTGTCCGGACGGACAGACATCATGACGGGCAATAAACCTTTTATTCTTTTGTGGCTTACGGGTACTTACACTAATAATTTGTTTATTTGAATTTACGTTTGCAATTAATTTTTTTATTCAATCAATTCATTCAATTCAATTTAATTGCATTACAAATTTTTTAAATACCTACCAGTGGTGCCGTCGTATAGTAAGGGAAAACTTTAGGCCACATTCCTGACACAATTCCGATTCCGCCCACGGCGACTCCAGTGGTAATTGGTCCAACAATTTGCTAAGCAATTGATCTGTTGCGAGTTTGTAATTGAAAATATTAATCCCATCGCGGTTTTGAGCGCCCAGACAGGCACCTGCTTTTACGAGCACTTTACAAAGGGGTGCCTGCCCTCGCATGTATGAAAGAAGTAACGGTGTGTTTCCGTCCATATCTGGAAAATTAATAGGATATTTTGGCATACACTCAAGAAAAAGCTCGCAGATGGCTGCTCCAGAGTTGTCTTCCGCAACCCTACATAACTCATGCAACGGATTACGCCCTTTCACATTGATCGCCTCAGCGTTTACCCGCGATTCTGTTAGTAGCTCTCTGACAACCGCAAGTTGACCACTGTGTACTGCGAGGTGTAATGAGTTATTTCCATCAGCATCTGTTGCGTCGAAGTCTGCATTATTTTGGATCAAAGCCGAAACTGCAGAAAGGTTTCCACATTCAATAGCTGCATGTAGTGGCATTTTTTGGAGAGCGTCTCGTTCATTAACTCGTGCTCCTGCTAAAATTAGGTTTCGTATAATCATTTCATTTTTTGATACAGCTGCCAGGTGTAGTGAAGTCGATTGATATGCGTCGTGGACGCGCGAATTTACATCCACTTGTATGGCCAATAAAAAAAGTACACTTTCCAGGTCGTCTTTTAGGATTGCTACATGTAAAAAGTTACGCCCACGTTGATCCATTATCTCAGCAGCATTTGGAAGTCTTTCGAGTATGCGCTGTGCAGCTTTATGATTACGTATGGCTAAAGCAGTAGCAAATGGTGTAAGACCTGATTTATCCTGCAACTTTAGGTCTATACCAGGATGGCAAAGGAGAATGTTTATTATATCTTCGAATTGGCTCTCAATAGCGATATGTGCAGCAGTTTTGTTATCAACATCCAGTGCGTTGACATTTGCACCATGATCAATTAGTGCTTGAACAACCTTAGCTAGATTCCATTGGCAACAGAGATGTAAGGGCGAGGCTTTGTCACGTGCTTCATCACCACCTAGTCCGTCCGTGCTAAGTTGTCGCGGTGAGTTTACATCGCATTGGTTGCGAACAAGAAATACTGCTGTGGTCTCTTTGTTTTCATCTATTGCACGGTGTAACAACGTTTGTTGGCAACCGTCTGGGCCTTGGCTCCAACAATCGGTGTCGGCTCCATGTCGTACAAGAATCTGCGCCACATCCTCAAATCCCAATTCTAGGGCTGTCCATAATGGCGGATCTGAGGTATTGTCTAAGGTACTGAGATCCACACCCTTCATGCATAAAGCATCAACGACTTTCGGTAAATGATTGTCTATAGCCAGTTGTAGAGCAGACTTTTTTTCACCTTAAAATAAAATAAATAAATATTTGAGAAGGTTTCTATCACTGTGTGTCTATGCTAGTGACGAAACATAACGCAGTCTCACGAGAGAGATGATTAACAAACTATAAAGATGGTATAAAAAATTTACTACGATAGACCTGTTAGACTGGGTAAATTCAAATGGTTTTATACGTACAAGTCAATAAAACGACTAAAAGTACATAAAATAAAACTTATATTCGTAAGAAAATTGAGAATTGGGGGAGTCATTTTTTGAGTAGTGGGACAATATAGACTAACTATAACAAATTTGTTTTGTTAAATACCTACGCATTACAGAATTAAACTTCTCTTTTTCTTTTTAAATATATTTCACTACTTCATTTGGATAAATTGCAATCCCATAGTGAATGTTCATGAAAGCAAAGCCGTTTTCGAACCTCCAAACCACCCGCCCCCCGGCTCCACCCGTGATACAAGTCAAATAGTTTCTGGTTCAACTAAGCCTAACAAGTCGTTTAAACGTAATAATAGGTGCCCAATACGAGACAAAAACAAGTGGAAACGTTTCAGTCGGACGCAACCGACTACGGAAGATTTTGATACCAGTAAAAGAAAAGATGGTAAGGAGTCTGCTTGCAAAGAGGGAATGCGGGGGCCGCAGAGGTGGGCAGGGGTGTGCTTAAAAACTGTAAAAGATATGGGCGTAGCATCCAAAATTTTGCAATTGTGCAACATTTGGTAATTCAAGCTATAAGAATGTGAGAAATATATGTGTTTTTTTTTTATCGGTTTTTAGTTACCGATTTTATCGATTTCCCAGCTATGCACCCTGATCTTGACACTTTATCTGACGACACTATAAACAAACATAATTGCAAAGTTTCAAGTTTCTAGCTTTACGAGTGATGAAAAAAACTTGCTTCCATACAGACGGACAGATAGCATAACGGACATTTTACAAAACCAATATACTATGATACTTTTAGTATCAAAGTATAAATACCAAATTTTTTAACGCTGTTTGTCAGTAAGTGCAATTAATACACACATAGGAAACACAACCAAGCAGTCGCCTAACTCAGCTGGCACTAAACACGTGCTGTAAAGTTCATGCACCTTTTCAAAGTGGAACGACCTGCATTACTCCGCCTACCTATTAAGATGAATGCAGCCAACAGCTGAATGCCTGAATGCATACTGAAATGCAGTTATGCATTTGTTTGTATTGAATTCTGCTTATCGTCTGTTAATAACTTTATTTCTTTCTTGTAGCTAAAATTATAGAACAGATTAACAGAACTTTAGCACACATACTGTGAAGTAAGCCCAATGCAGGCCCATCCACGATATGACATTATTTGTTTTATTATTTTTAGTATTATTATTTTTAGCAGGTAAGACAGAAAGCCGCAAGAAGCGGAATAAAGATTAATTTTATGTTTTATAAGATAGCGTTTAATTAGCACCTAACGTCCTAAGGTTTGAAGTAGGTTTTAAACATAACCGCCCCAGGCGCAGAGTTGCAAGATGCAGTCGGCCAGCTATGATCACAGAATTTATAAACAGACGAAGCAAACAAGCGCCTGCTCGTCTCAATTATAAAGCGAGATTTTATTTTATATATACACTAGATGACCCGGCGAACTTCGTACCGCCTAACAGTCAATGAATGTCGTGTTATCTTTTAGCTGACATGAACGTAATACAATGAATAATGATGAATACATACAGAATGAGAATAAAAATTAAAAAAAAAATAATAATTAAGTACTTCAAACATATGTCAGAAAAAAATGATTGAAAACTATGTTGTGCAGATTGGGATACACTCGGATTAATTCATTAATCGGATTTTTATTCAAGCACCTTGTGGTAAACGATATTCTTTGTTTTTTGGTCAGGCGCAAGAACAAATAAAGCGGATGGTTTGCCGACACGTGAGCATGCCACGTACAATTGACCATGAGAAGAACATGCATTTTCAAGGATTGGCCCTTGATTTGTTGATCCTCATGGCGAAGGCAAGACGAATCGGGAATTGAATTCGTTTAAACTCAAAGGTCGTAACCGTTGGGATCATCGGAATCCTTGGAATAAGAACTCCCTCATCTTTAAATTTTCCTTTAAGTATCGACGCGTGAATCACATTGCTCATCAGTTTTCTTATCACCAAACACGTTCCATTGCACAGTTTTGGATGGTTTAAATTTCTAAGCATGATGACTACCGAGCCAACCTTCAGTTGTAAATTGTGCGCTGGTAAACCAGGCACATCCAAGGAGTTTCAAAATTCAGTTGGATAATTAGTGGCTTCTTCTTCGTTTGTTACACAGTCGATAGATTTGAATGAATACAGAGTACCTACGACTTGATTTTGAATTACAAAATTGAGGTCATCTTCATCTTTATTTTTAGCCGCCTAAACTGCTCGCTCACTTAACCATTTAGTATTTTTGTGGTAAGCAATGATATCCGGGAATACTTTGTTGATATGCTCGTCTTTTGATGAGACGAAATTGCAAAAATTTTGAGGAAATTAAATCAAACCGCTCCATTTGTCAACAGGAACACGGCCATCACCGATAGTCAGCAATTGCTTCGAGAAATCATCAGTAGATAGATCGTTCAACAATGCAACTCTCATATTTACAGACAGTTGAAGTTTCTTTACATATCACCACAGATTTGATGCTTTGAGGCAAGCGATTATTTCGTCGTCAGCAGTAGATCTTGGAATGACTGGTAGTGTTTGCCGGAAATCGCCAGATAATAAATCATCGTTTCATCGTTGATATTGCCGTCGACCATGCACGGTGATTGGCAGTTGATAGTGCCACACGGTCCACGAATCATATTCGTGATTAAAACATCATGTAGGTCTGGATCGGTTTCAGGAGCAGGAATCTCCGCACTTATGATGCCATCTATTTGATCTGGCCGAATTCTTTCGACTAAACAAATTAGAATGTGAGCATGCGGTAGGCATCGTTTTTGCCATTCGACTGAATACATCCAGCATCGAGTAATCCCGAAGACGTGTTGCTTAACAATGTAATTCATTACTGACCGAATTTTTTGCTTGAAAACACGTGCGGTGATGTCGTGTCGATCACTTGATGTTTGTCCGGGAAGCAGCAATTGAATAATTTCCATCCATTTCGGATTACATGTAAATGTAATGAATAGATCTGGCCGACCATAATTACGAACATATGTCATTGCATTATGCGCATATTCATGCATATGACGCGGGCTACCTATGTATGTCACCGGTAAAATAGTCAACCGACCAACATTTTCTGAATCTCATTATGTGCTAATTGCATCGCGTAAATGAATATACTCTTCCGAACGCAATTTAGCTTGCTTCAACAGAATGAAAGTCAGGCGCTCCGTTTCAATTTTAACGTACATGTCAACGCATTATTGTTGAAGCAGTCGACGAAATCGCAACAAATAATTATCAGAATTTTCACGAATCATCAAACGATATGCGTAATAATTCATCGAACTAACATTCTTGGTAGTTTCCTCACCATTCAATGGATTAATCATTTTGATATTAAAGTGATATCCATCGTCTCCTTGCCAAAACATCAGCGGGTATTGTAACGCGTCATATGAACGGTGTGCTTCATATATTCTTTGTAGTTGCCCAGTATTGCGTCGTGTAAGTACAATATCACGTGTTTCCAAGTTTTCACCAACAATCAGGATTGCCACTTCATCGATTGGAGCATTAAATGTGCGTTCATGTGTTCCAGCTGGTCTTTTATCTGCTCTGATCACAACTTTATAGTCATCACTTTGCATGCGCTCTAAAGCAGTTTTGAACAGCCTGACCAATGCATGATGTTCATGAAGCATTTGCTGCAGATCTTGGAGAATTGCTCTTTTCGTAGCTGTGTTGATCCCTTGACGCCGGTCAAGTTGTTCTTCCATATTGCCCATGAACTATGTTTGCAAGAATTTATGCTGTGCATCTTCAATAGGTTGCAATGATCCAATGCGATGGCAAATCTGGCCTTGAATCTTAGTTATACTGAATAATACTGAATATTCACTCGCACAAAACCACATAAAACAACCAAATATAATAACAGTGCCTGAACTTTTTACACAAAATAAATTTCTGAACGCACACATGAATAGTTGTTACAGTATTTGACAGGATTGAACAACAAATGTTTGACATAAAATAAATGAGCATTGATTGAAATGAATATTGGATGTTTGGATACCAAAAACCGCCATGTCGCGAGTTTTCATTGTTTTTAAGATGTATTCTGCTATTCGGGGCGGAGACAAATCCAACGAATCAAAAACCATGAAAATTGGTCCAGCAGATCTCGAGTTATAAGTGTTGTAACAAACACGACTTTGTTTTTTATATATATATATATAATAGAAGATATATAAAATAAATGTTTATTAATTTACCCAATACAATTTCAGCCCTGCGTGCATATATTAAGCGCATTACAACCTTCCACAAAGTATATTGAGTCGTATAACATGTGCATTACAACTCCATATACTTTTTTATTCGAAGTATATTGAGTCGTACAACACGCGCATTACAGCTCAATGTACTTTTTTGAAAATGTATACTGAGTCGTATAACATGTGCATTACAGCCCAATATACTTTTGCGAAAATATATGTTGAGTTGTGGACAGACCGCCCCCAAGCTGCATGACAATTTCATAAAAAGTAAATGCAGTTGTAATGGGCAGCCGAGCGCCATTCGAACACCCTTCGCCTGCTGATTACAGCCTGTACCTTAAGTGGTATAGGTTGTGGGCACACCGTCTACAAAGTGGCCAACGCTGTGTAAAAGTAATCCAGGTTGTAATCGATCTTTTCTCCGGGCCGACCACAAAGTGCTCGATTCGTAATCGATCTCGTAATGGGCATTTGCGCCACTGGGTAAGAGCAAGAGAGCAGAACCCCTCTCAACACACAGTAAGCCTATTTTGTATCTATCTTTAAAATAAATCGATCGTAGGTAGACTGCGATCGGGTGAACAGAATATTGTTTGGTGTTTTTAATCACGTGCACGTGCGCTCGGGCAATATAGTTTCCCCCCTCCACCTAGTTGTATAGTCAAAGCGCATCGTTCGGCGTGGGCACCTCTCCCCCCGATACGACTGTACCGCTGTCCGTTCGCTAACCGGCGCGGTTACGCCTCGTACCCCCAATTAGTATGATACCCTGTTTTACTGAGCGCATGTAAAACAGCGGCCAAAGCAAAAGGTTTTCGAGCATGGTTATTTGTGCAATTGCCGGTCGAGTCTGCCGCAGCGCGGCGAAAGTTACCGAACGATTGTGACGCAGCGAAGGTGTTTGTAAAGCGTACGCACCGATAAGCCTAACGGTTCGTGTTCGAGTCTGTGTACTAGCGAAAGTGGGACAAGAACCGCAAAAGTGAAGTTTGTTTTGCGGTGTCCCACTTTATTTTTATTTGTGACAAATAAATGCGAAGACTTCGCACATTGGGCCCTGACTACTTAAAAGTGTAAAGTGAAAAAAAAAGAGATCGTCGATATTTTTTTTATGAACGGAAATTCCAAAACGAGACTCTACGAGTAGTAGAAGATCGTACAGTGGTAAAAAAAAATTTTTGTTTTGTAATATAAAATTAAAATAAAAGAACCGGAAAAAAATTTCCAGATAATAACTATTAGAGCTAAGACCGGGTAAACAACAAAAATATGTAGTACAAGTGGGCCGTAAACCCTCAAAAGTGTAATTTTTTTCCAATTTTTTTATTTTTTTTGTGTGAAAAAAGTACCAACAAAGACGATTTAAATAAATGGATAAACCAGCGATGAGCGAACCCGCCAGTGTCGCCTGTCCCGACTGTTACTTCTGTTGGAGGAGCACGACAACGACAAAAGTCGGAGTCCGATGTAGCAATCCCATCGGTGCGGACATTTGTCACAGGGACCTTGCTCTCGCCCTTCAGCGCACACTGGGCGAAACAGCCAATCTAGCTTATATTAATTGAAATTTTCAAATCTCTCTTATCGGCAGTTTGTTTGGTATTTCCGATTAACAATACTTTATCGAGATGATTTGTATAATTATCGAAATTTAGTTACGGATAGTTTCATAGTAATGAGCTTTCAAAGACGACTTATGTATCAGCTGATTAAAAAATACAATTTGGCGCCAATTTGCGGAGCACATATCTTACAATTTCATAAAGTTATAGATGTGATTTTGTTTAACAATATTTGGTATTATTATTCCTAAAGGTATGTATTTATAAGAAAAATGTGTTCGTCCAGTGTATTTAGGAGGATTCGTGTATGTTTTATAGTAAAAACTAACCATTATATGTGTTGTTTGTTTTTTGTACATATGTTACTTTAACAGCCTATAAATTTTTTTGTCCTCAAGTGTCCCGTCTAAATTGTGTTTTGTTTTGTGGTATTGTTCATTGTCAATGTAAAATAACAAGAATTAACTGCAGGGTCCTGCGTATTTTTTTTTTAAATGAATTTTGTAGGCCAATGTCCGTCTCCAGAAGCGCCCTGTTTTCAGTGTGGCATGAGGAAGTATATGCCGCCAAAAAGTTGTTAGCGGTAGAAAAATATGTTTTTTCCAATATCGTTAAAAACCAAGTAAATGAGGATCTGTACGCTGAATTTAGAAACAAAATTCGACTATTTGTTGTAAAATTAAATGCGAAATGGAAGACTTGCAGTAGGTCGCTTAGTACATTTCAAAATCAAAATAAACAATGGTTGAATGGCCACCTTGAGCTCATTCATAATAATGCTGGAAGTCCTACAAAACATTTTACTGATTGCTCATTACAAACACAAAAACAAAAAGTCAGTGGCTTAGTTAACGAAGCAACAAGCAGTGAACTTATATTGGCAGCTCAGAGTAGCCTTTACAAAGTTGGAAAGCGTACTGCAGCTCAAGTGCTATCGATTATGAGTACAAACGATGACATGGCCAGTAAGATCAAAAATGCTGCTGAAAGTAACAACGAACTTCCAGTAAAATATACAGTCGATGAAGCTTTGGCGTTTTTTATTGATGGAGGCTTTTCTAAAACAAACATATATTTTAATGCAGAAAAGTGCCAAAGCTCGCCACGCAAATATTTATCCATCCTATGATGCTTTGAGGCCGGCTATAAAGAAATGTTATCCAGATGGAGTAGTAGTTACTGAATATTCAGCAGAAGTAAGTCTTCAAAATATTGTTGATCACACTGCTGCAAGAGCAGCTTAAAAGGAAACGAAAAGTTGACTGTGATATATAAATGGGGCTGTGATGGCAGCAGTGGACATTCAACTTATCGGCAAAGATATAGCGATCCGGAGAAAATTATGATGGATGAGCACATGTTCACTGTTTGCATAGTACCGCTGCAAGTTCAATATGGTTCAAGAATTATGTGGAAAAACGCTCGACCATCTTCAACTCGCTTTTGTAGGCCTATAAAAATAATCTGCGAAAAGGAATCTGCTAACTTAGTTTCTGCAGAGGTTAAAGATGTAAAACTACAAATTTCTAAAATTAACCCTACAACTGTGAACTCTTGGGAGGTTCATCATCAATTTTATATGACGATGATTGACGGAAAAGAGTTCAGTGTTATTGCTGATTCGTCATCACAAAGCTGTGGAATTTGTGGAGCTACCCCAAAATCCATGAACGACTTAGGAAATGTCAAGAACCTAGAAGCCAACGAAAATCTTTTTGAATATGGCTTATCCACATTGCACGCATGGATTCGCTGCTTGGAGTGTATACTCCATGTGGCATATAGGATCCCAATTGAAAAGTGGCAAGTACGCGGGGATAATAAGTACATTGTTGAAAAGAGAAAAATAATAATACAAAATGAACTGAAAAAGCAAATGTCTCTATTGGTTGACATCCCAATGGCTGGTTGTGGAAACACAAATAACGGCAACACAGCTAGAAGATTTTTCCAGCAAGCGGAACTGGCTTCCAAAATAACTGGCGTTTGTGAAAAATTAATTCGTCGACTTAGTGTCATTCTAAGATGCATGGCATGTGGATAT
The DNA here is from genome assembly GCA_018152825.1 of Scaptomyza hsui. NCBI lineage: Eukaryota > Metazoa > Arthropoda > Insecta > Diptera > Drosophilidae > Scaptomyza > Scaptomyza hsui. The sequence continues at coordinate 958,930 of JAECXO010000070.1, forward strand.
GATGTTAATATAGACACTTTTCGGGAGTACGCATTTGACACCGCTAAGCTTTTTGTAGAAACATACCCGTGGTTTTATATGCCAAGCTCTATCCACAAAATTTTGATTCATGGAGCTGATATCATAAACTGTGTTGCTTTACCTATTGGCATGATGTCGGAGGAAGCCTTAGAAGCGCGCAATAAGGACGTGCGTAATTTCCGCCTTCAACACACTCGGAAAACTTCACGCCTGCATACAATGCAAGATCTAATGAATAGACTTTTTTTAACATCCGATCCACTAATTTCAAAACTTTCCAAATCATCTAATTCTTCAAGAAAATTTGTTAAACTAGATAAAGAAGTTTTAAGCTTAATTTTAGATCCAGATATCGGAGATTCTGTTTCAGAAACAGATTCTGATTAATTATTTCTTCCCACAATCATAGCCTTTTATTTAATTTGATACATCTTAAAATAATTGTATACAAAAAAAAACCAAAACAAAAAAAAATTTAATTGAATTCGTACATTACTGAAACTGCAAATATTAAAAACATATCACTAATTAATCTACGAAATATAGAAAAAAAAAAGAACAAAGTTATCTCTTTTATTTTAAAAGTTATTAATTAATATAAGCTAGATTGGCCATTTCGCCCACTGTGCAGCGGTGCTAATTATAATGAGTATACTCCGCGCAATAGAGCCCATGTCCCCGATTTGTCTCTAGTACCCGGGGGAGACACCCCGTGAGACAGGCGAACTACCACCTTGATTTTAGTGATATCGGTAGTGCCCACAGGAACGGGATGGTCGTCCAGGAGTTAGTACGCAAGTGTTGTATCAGGTTCGATGGGTGTACCGACCTTCAAGTGTTCTTGGAGGCGATTGAGGACAGGGCAATATCATATGAAATAGGTCTAGATTGGCTGCCTCGGACAATGAGCGAAGCTCTAACTGGTAGGATGGTAGACAATTAGTAGGCTAATAGTGCATTTACACTTAGTGCATTTCTCCTTAAGGTCTTCTATATTTTTAGCCTTTACCATACAAAATGTGTCCGTTAGAGCGCCGCTATTCGACCGGCTCAAGTAAAGACCTTTTTTTTTGTTTTTTACCGATGAATCGATATTTTTGGTCAAATTACTGATGGCGGCAACAGGAATCAGCTGATTCAAAATGAAAACAAATATTCAATTTGAAAACACTAAATATTTTTCTTATTATTGCAATTAAAGAATTTAATGTCAAGTGGATGTCGGACAAAAGAGAAAGCGCTGGTCGGAAAGCTTGGAAAGCATTTTTATAAAGAAACCTCAATTTTTGATTGGGTCAACAAATTTGGCGCCAGATACTCAAATGCCATGTTTTGCCAAACAAATTTGCAGAACTCCTTCTGAATATTGCACAGGCTACCAGTCGATATGCCAAACAACCTGGAAACGGTTCTGTACTCGGCAGATGAGCCCAGGCTGTACAAAGCTACGCCAGCCCGCTTGTCTAGTGGGATGCACGCTCTTAAATTGGAGTCTTCCTTTTCATTTGAGGCAAGGCATCCACTAACTTTTGAAAGCGGCTTCTTTCCATCCTGAAGATCTCCACTATGGGTAATTTGACCATTTTTTGTGGCCTAAATTAATAACTCAAGAACGGAGCGAGATATTTTGATGCGTAATTTTGCAATAGGTTTTAAGAAGACAAAGGAACATGTTTTTTATTAAAGGGGCGTGTCACCGCCCCTATTTCGTGAGATCGTTTTCGAAATTTTTTGGTTTTTCAACATATCGAGAACAAACTTGGCAGTTAAGATTGTTATTATAATACTAGCATCGTGTGAAAAAATCATCAACATCGGACAACTATATCCTATAGTCTCCATAGGAACAATCAGTAGATATGCTATTTTTAGTACAAAAACGGTTTTTTTGGCCATATATGTTGAAAAAAAACGTTCTAAAAAGAAAGTCTATTTATGTTTTTAACATATTGGCTAAAAGTTATAAGCATCCGAACAGTCATTATATAGCTGCCATAGAAACATAAAGTAAGAAATTAACGTCATTGTTGCTGTTTTCATGTCTAAAGTGGCAAATAGCTTTGTTTCAACATAAAATGCAGAGCAGGTCGCCAAAAAAGTTAATATTTTTCATTAAAAACTACAACTAATTCTAAACTCTGTCTATTTTCATTTCTTTTCTCAAAATATGCCAAATTTCCTTTGCATTTATTTCATAAAAATTGGTATCGAAAATTTTTAAAATCTTCTTGTAAAATGCTTTTCATTTTGGGAGAATAGGTTTCAGTAATTTCCGACTTATAGCAATTGAAAATTGGAACCTCATTTTGGCATTTTGCCCTCACTGAGTGTCATTTTGCACACGCCTCATTGTCAAATCCAAATCAAATATCTCCGGTTGTGGCAAAAAGCGATTGAGGCTACATTCATTTTAAAGGTAATTAAACGCTCTAAAACTCTGTTTTTATTTTAAGGATCGACTAGGATCGAATCACTTTGTATGTCCATTAAAAGTTACATTTTCGTTTCAAAACGTTTCATGTTATGCTGTTTACATAACAATCAATTACGGGGACAACTCAATCGCAATCTACGTCAGAATTTCACTAAAACATTTTAAAAACTACACTGATTAAAAGTCGTTTGAGACGTTTTACTCTTTGTCGCGGATTTCAATGTATATTTTAAGTTTTTCTTGAAGTATATTTTTGTTTAGGTTAGAATCACATTCGTTCTTGTTATAACAGCTGTGTTTAACAGGTGGTAACTTAACAGTGTCGCTCTCTGTTAAAATTTCTGGTAAGGAACATTGAAGAATGGTCTTTTTGCTATGTAACGCCGTCAAAATAATGTAAATTGATCGACTTTGAAGAAATGGGTTTTGGCCAAATATGTGGTCAAATTACCCATAGTGCTCTCCTTGAACAAATCCTCACTTAACTTTGGCACATCCAACTCCCAATAACAACCAGCGCTCGAGCATCCAGACACTTCGCGTGCTAATATGATTAATTATTGCAGTATTATTAATACTATCACCAATTTGCGTGGCCAGCATCAATAAAATTAAGTTTTGCTCCATTATTCAAATTTCTTCTTCTTCAGCAATCACAACAAAAGTAAAGCAAACCAAGTAAAAACGTTGCAGTCGGACGCAACCGACTGCGGAATACTTTGATACCAGTAAAAGAACGGATGGTAAGGAGTCTGCTTGCAAAGGAGTGGGCCGGGTTGTAAACATCGCCTGCTATCATGTTAACAAATTTGGTGACTTTAACTCAAAAACTGTGGAAGATAACTGAACTTCCAAATGTAACAGGTGGCCGGCAGAGGTGGGTGTGGCATCAATATTTTGGTATCAAATGTTTTTAACTGTCACCATTTATTTTCCTTCCAAGTTTGGTGGCTCTAGCTCAAAAACTGTTAAAGATATAGCCGATTCCGATTTTTTTAAGGCTTAGGTGGGCGTGGCATTCACAATTTTGATGCAGGTCATTTATAGATGTCACCAAATATCTTCCTACCAATTTTGGTGACTCTAGTTCAAAAAATGTGGAAGATACACGCATAACCGTTATAACAACGGCGGGGGGTGGGGCGCGGAAGGTGTGGGCGTGGCATTCAAATTTTTGATGCAGTTTGTTGGAAAACTTCACTACCTATCTTGACAAAATTTGGTGGCTCTAGCCCAAAAAATGTGAAAACTATAGGCGTTTCCAATTTCAAGGAGCTGGGAGGATGGGGGCGGAAGGAGTGGGCGTGGCATCCAAAATTTTGATGCAGTTTTTTCAGGGACGTGACTCTTGCGAATGTGAGAAATATGTGGTTTTATCGATTTACAGTTATCGATTTTATCGATTTCCCAGCCTCATAGTAGGCGTGGCACCCCAATATTGACACTTTATCTGTCTCGCCTATAGACAAACATAATTGCAAGGTTTCAAGTTTCTAGCTTTACGGGTGTCAAAAAAAGTTGCGTTCATACACACGGACAGACACCATGACGGACATTGCACAAAACCAATATACTATGAGACCTTCGGTATCAAAGTATAAACAGCTGATACCAAACACTTTATGCCAATGCAAATGACTTTCGCCGCTAACCAGTAAGGCTTTTATAGCGGCGCCAGTGTAAATGCACTATAAGGGACGTCCTTAGGGGCGAATTTCTAGAATTCTTTTTATGGACTATCTGCTCGAACTGAGGGGAATGATGAACCATACTGGGTACAGGGCAAACAAGAATTACATAGGGTGTACGAGAATTTGGCGCCTGAATACCGGCTGTACATCCGCAGGAAAGATTTCTCCTCAATGGCACAGCTGACGCAGATGGCCGCCGAGTTTGAGAATGTGAGACAGCAAAGCCGAGAATGCAGAGGCCGTGGTCGGACAGAGGCCAAAAGGTATTCGAACAGGTTAGTCGGTGAGACTGTTCCCACCAAACATTTTAATCCTTTCAAATTTCCACCACAGCCGGGATCAAGCGGGAATGTTTCGGGAACATCACCTTTCGCCCAGACAGGGATAGTCTCAAACGGGATGATCAGTCAAGAAAGGCCGAGGGTACCAGAGGGCAAAAGGGTATGCTACAACTGCTCCCAGGAGGGGCACTTTGTCAAGGAGTCTCCCAATCCACGAGTGCAGTTCTGTAGGCAGTGCGGGGCCAAGGTTGTTGGTAGTAACAAATTTTGTCAGAAGTCGAGGGCGGGAAACGGTCCCGAAGTTTAAGTATCCCCTTAGAGTCAAGGATAGGCGGCTAGAAGCGACAGTGATGGTAGAAACAGAGGCGATTAGGAGCTTCGTTAGCGAGGAATTTTTCCGCACAGTAGCCAACGGATGTGAGACGTTGGCGGTCAATGCGAAAATTCGCATAGCCGGTGGGTCGACCTTAGAGGTAGAAAAGCTATTGAGGGTAAAGGTTGGTCTAGTGGGTGCAGAGGTCACCATGGACATGCTCGTGATGCCTTCTATGCTGGACACTATAGTACTACAAATAGATTTTTTGTGCCGCGCGGGGACGACCATACAGTGCGGGAAAGCTGGGTTAACACTCGAAGCTGCGAAGGCGCCAAATAGAGAAGTCGACCGGGTTCACATGGAACGTGAGACAGTTGAAGAGCAACTAAAGAACTTCGGAGAACAGAGGCAGAAGAAGGATGTCCTAGGGGCACCTCAGTCGGATATTGCCGATGGAAGGATCCAAGGAGCAACCATGTACGCGTTGCCGGGCATCAAGCACAGCTCGCGGTCAAACAGGCTCTAATAGGTATATGGATAGACTGGGTCGTGGCTGTTCCCATCAAGGATCACAATCCTTTTAGGTCACCACCTCAGCTAGCGCCGGAAAACGGAGAAGGAGTGCCCGAATCCGCGGGTACAGTTCTTGTGGCAGTGCTGCCGGAAACCATGGGCGGGAAACGAGCAGTGGTGTCATCTGGGACGGGAGCAGATGGGCGCCGACGTGAACCAGTCCCGAAGTTAGATCGACGGTAGACACAAGGGCGACTAGGAGCTTCGTTAGCGAGGAATTTTCCCGCAAGGTGACCAACGGTTGCGAGACGTTGGCCGTCAGTTCGAAAATTCGCTTACCCGATGGATCAATCTTAGAGGTAAGAATGCTATTGAGGGTAAAGGTTGGTCTGGCGGGGGCAGAGTTCACGATGGATATGCTCGTGATGCCTTCTATGCTGGACATAATAATGCTAGGGACAGATTTTCTGTGCCGGGTGCGGACGACCATAAAGTGTAGCAAGGCTTGGGTAGTACTTGAAACGAAAGAGCTACCAGGTATGGAGGTAGACCGGATCCAGACGGAACATGAGCCAGCGCGAAGATCGAAGGACTACGGGGAACGAAGGCAGAAGGCGGATGTCCTGGGGGCACCTCAGTTGGATATCGCCGTAGGAACGATTCAGGGAGCAAGCATGGACGCGGCGCCGGACACCGGAACTCAACTGTTAGGCGAGGTAGGAGGGTGCGGTACACCCGGCCCCGCAACAACACAGCTAGAGAGTGTCACTACTGAAGAAAAAGAGTTGCCAGCGGATTTGGAACCCGGGATTAAGAAAGTTTTAAAGGCGGAACTGGCTCTCTTCGATGAGCTCCAGGGTGTGTCCAACATAGCCGAGCACAGGGTCATCATGAAGGATGACAAGCCGATAAAACAGAGGTACTACGCAAAGAACCCTGCGATGCAACAGGTGATCAACGAGCAGGTAATTGAGCTGCTGCATGCCGACGCGATAGAACCATCTCGGAAGTTTTTAGGCGTCTCAGAGCAGCAAACTTGAAGCTCAATCGTAAAAAGTGTTCGTTCGGGACACTGAGCGGCGATGGGATCAAAACGGACTCAGCTAAAGTTGAAGCCATCCGGGTCCTGAAGGCCCCGTACAACTGCAAGGAGTTGCGACATAGCTTGGCTTAAAAAGCAGATCTTTTGTAGATGTTACCATATATCTTCCTACCAAATTTGGTGACTCTAGTTCAAAAAATGTGGAAGATACACGCATAACCGTTATAACAACGGCGGGGGGTGGGGGGCGGAAGGTGTGGGCGTGGCATTCAAATTTTTGATGCAGTTTGTTGGAAAACTTCACTACCTATCTTGACACAAAATTTGGTGGCTCTAGCCCAAAAATTGTGAAAACTATAGACGTTTCCAATTTCAAGGAGAAGGGGGGATGGGGCGGAATCAGGGGGCGTGGCATCCAAAATTGTGATGAATTTTTTTGGGGAACATCAATATCTATCTTGACACAAAATTTTGTGGCTCTAGCCCAAAAAATGTGAAAGCTATGGGCGTTTCCAATTTCAAGGAGCAGGGAGGATGGGGGCTGAAGGAGTGGGCGTGGCATCCAAAATTTTGAAGCAGTTTTTTCAGGGAAGTGATTAGCTATCTTCGTGCAAAATTTGGTAACTCTTGTGAATGTCAGAAATATGTGGTTTTATCGATTTACAGTTATCGATTTTATCGATTTCCCAGCCTCATAGTAGGCGTGGCAACCCAATATTGACACTTTATCTGTCTCGCCTATAGACAAACATAATTGCAAGGTTTTCAAGTCTCTAGCTTTACGGGTGTCAAAAAAAGTTGCGTTCATACAGACGGACAGACACCATGACGGACATTGCACAAAACCAATATACTATGAGACCTTCGGTATCAAAGTATAAACAGCTGATACCAAAGACTTTTTGCCAATGCAAATGACTTACGCCGCTAACCAGTAAGGCTTTTATAGCGGCGCCAGTGTAAATGCACTATAAGGGACGTCCTTAGGGGCGAATTTCTAGAATTCTTTTTATGGACTATCTGCTCGAACTGAGGGGAATGATGAACCATACTGGGTACAGGGCGGAACAAGAATTACATACGGTGTATGAGAATTTGGCGCCTGAATACCGGCTGTACATCCGCAGGAAAGATTTCTCCTCAATGGCACAGCTGACGCAGATGGCCGCCGAGTTTGAGAATTTGAGACAGCAAAGCCGAGAATGCAGAGGCCGTGGTCGGACAGAGGCCAATAGTTATTCGAACTGGTTAGTCGGTGAGGCTGTTCCCACCAAACATTTTAATCCTTTCAAATTTCCACCACAGCCGGCATCAAGCGGAAATGTTTCGGGAACATCACCTTTCGCCCAGACAGGGGTAGGTTCAAACGGGATGATCAGTCAAGAAAGGCCGAGGGTACCAGAGGGCAAAAGGGTATGCCACAACTGCTCCCAGGAGGGGCACTTTGTCAAGGAGTCTCCCAATTCACGAGTGCAGTTCTGTAGGCAGTGCGGGGCCAAGGTTGTTGGTAGTAACAAATTTTGTCAGAAGTCGAGGGCGGGAAACGGTCAGCGGCACCATCTGGGGGGCCGATTCGAAACAGTCCCGAAGTTTAAGTATCCCCTTAGAGTCAAGGATAGGCGGCTAGAAGCGACAGTGATGGTAGAAACAGAGGCGATTAGGAGCTTCGTTAGCGAGGAATTTTTCCGCACAGTAGCCAACGGATGTGAGACGTTGGCGGTCAATGTGAAAATTCACTTAGCCGATGGGTCGACCTTAGAGGTAGAAAAGCTATTGAGGGTAAAGGTTGGTCTAGTGGGTGCAGAGGTCACCATGGACATGCTCGTGATGCCTTCTATGCTGGACACGATAATACTACGAATAGATTTTTTGTGCCGCGCGGGACGACCATATAGTGCGGGGAAGCTAGGTTAATAGCGTATTTCCACTGCTCCGTTTCCGTAAATTTTAACAGTAACTGACGAAAGCTGTTTCCATTGCTCTGTTACTGAACCTCCGTATATAAATCAGTTTTTTCGGTTTGTTTTACTTTGTATTTTCAGCAAAGAAGTGAGAAAAACTAGCCGAAATTGTACATTGCAAATAAGCAACCGCGTGTTGCCAATTTTTATGGCTTATTTTTAATGCCTACAAGCATTTTTGCTTGCAGTACAAGTCCATTTTCGTGCATACGTGGGAGTTGCTCTGAACTGCCCTAAGTGCAACAAAATTACCCGCCCACAGTTTTAAAAGCAATCCTTCGAACCTTGGCACCCAGTTCAATTGTTTCCTACAATAATTCATTAAAAAAAAAAATTTGAATTCAATTTAGAATATTATTAAATATTGCGCCAACTTATTTACAATTTCTGCTATTCACAATCCTACCATCCATCCTACCTACAATCCAGTCTGTTTCGCGACTGTTACATTAAAAGAGCCCATTAACAGCAATGTTTTATCGAACAAGTGTTCGAATGAACCAGTTCCTCTTCAGTTATTCTTCAGTTAATATTTACGGTCAATTTAACTTCAGTTAATTCCTTATGGGAGAATACATGCAAACTGAACCTCAGTTACTGTTAACTAACATAACTGAGAATAACAGAGCAGTGGAAAATAACACTCGAAGCTGCGAAGGTGCCAAATAGAGAAGTCGACCGGGTTCACATGGAACGTGAGCCAGTTGCAGAGCAACTAAAGAACTTCGGAGAACAGAGGCAGAAGGAGGATGTTCTGGGGGCACCTCAGTCGGATATTGCCGATGGAAGGGTCCAAGGAACAAGCATGGACGCGTTGCCGGGCATCAAGTACAGCTCGTGGTCAAACAGGCTCTAATAGGTATACGGATAGACTGGGTCGTGGCTGTTCCCGTCAAGGATCACAATCCTTTTAGGTCACCACCTCAGCTAGCGCCGGAAAACGGAGAAGGAGTGCCCGAATCCGCGGGTACAGTTCTTGTGGCAGTGCTGCCGGAAACCATGGGCGGGAAACGAGCAGTGGTGTCATCTGGGACGGGAGCAGATGGGCGCCGACGTGAGCCAGTCCCGAAGTTAGATCGACGGTAGACACAAGGGCGACTAGGAGCTTCGTTAGCGAGGAATTTTCCCGCAAGGTGACCAACGGTTGCGAGACGTTGGCCGTCAGTTCGAAAATTCGCTTACTCGATGGGTCAATCTTAGAGGTAAGAATACTATTGAGGGTAAAGGTTGGTCTGGCGGGGGCAGAGTTCACGATGGATATGCTCGTGATGCCTTCTATGCTGGACATAATAATGCTAGGGATAGATTTTCTGTGCCGGGTGCGGACGACCATAAAGTGTAGCAAGGCTTGGGTAGTACTTGAAACGAAAGAGCTACAAGGTATGGAGGTAGACCGGATGGTGAGCCAGCTGCGCGAAGATCGAAGGACTACGGAGAACGAAGGCAGAAGGCGGATGTCCTGGGGGCACCTCAGTTGGATATCGCCGTAGGAACGATTCAGGGAGCAAGCATGGACGCGGCGCCGGACACCGGATCTCAACTTTTAGGCGAGGTAGGAGGGTGCGGTACACCCGGCCACGCAACAACACAGCTAGAGAGTGTCACTACTGAAGAAAAGGAGTTGCCAGCGGATTTGGGACCCGGGATTAAGAAAGTTTTAAAGGCGGAACTGGCTCTCTTCGATGAGCTCCAGGGTGTGTCTCACGTAGCCGAGCACAGGGTCATCATGAAGGAAGACAAGCCGATAAAACAGAGGTACTACGCGAAGAACCCTGCGATGCAACAGGTGATCAACGAGCAGGTAATTGAGCTGCTGCAAGTCCGCACAGTGCCCCGATCTTACTCGTCCGGAAGAAAACGGGCTAGTGGCGGATGTGCATTGACTACAGTCAGCTCAACGCACACTCCGTACCGTATGCATACCCCGTGCCCAGAATTAATCACATTTTGGAGCGAGTTAAGGCACGCGTGGTACATCTCGACACTCGACATCAAGCACGGTTACTGGCAAATTTCCATGGCTGCGGAAAGTCGGGAATGTACCGCCTTTAAGGTACCCGGCAGTCTGTTCCAGTGGCGCGTAATGCCATTCGGGTTGAACTCGGCTACCTTCCACCGAGCTTTGGACACAATTATCGGACCGAATATGCAGCCTCAAGCGTTCGCCTATCTGGACGACATAATAGTGATCGGAGCGACGAAGGAACAGCACGTAACCAACCTTAAGAAAGTGTTTAGGCTTCTCAGAGCAGCAAACTTGAAGCTCAATCGTAAAAATCGGCACACAAAGCGGCGATGAGATCAAAACGGACTCAGCTAAAGTTGAAGCCAAGGAGTTGCGACATTGCTTGGGTATGGCCTCCTGGTATAAAGATTCGTGCCGAATTTCGCAACAGTAATGCAGCCGATAACCGCTCTTTTAAAAAAGTCGAGGAAATGGTCGTGGGGAGAGGGGCAGCAGGCAGCGCTGGAGACCCTCAAACATAGCCTGACGACGCCCACGGAAAAATTCATCCTGCACCGACCGAAAAGGAGTGTCTGGCTATCGTGTGGTCGATCCGAAAGTTAAGGTGCTATCTAGAAGGGTATCGTTTCGAAGATATAGCCAATCACATGGCGTTGAAATGGTTGAACTCAATCGAAAGCCCGTCGGGAAGGATCGCACGCTGGGCACTGGAGCTCCAACAATATCAATTCGATGTACGATACAGGCGAGGTGGCAGACGCCCTGTCGCGACAACCATTGGAGGATCTCCGCCAAGTGGTGCAGGAAAATTCGCCCGGCTGGTGGATCGAGGGAATGAGAGGAAAGATTGCTAAGGACCCAGTAAAGTACGCCGATTATATGGAAGAGAATGGTCAACTCTACAGGCACCTCGGACACCGCGCGGATGACGACGACTATATATCTTGGAAGCTGAGCGTCGGGGAGGATCAAAAAAAGCCAGTATTACTGGAATGTCATGATACGTGGACGGTAGGGCATAATGCGGCTCTCGCAACGCTATTACTGCACTGGAATGTTTCCAGCTACCCTGAGGCGCTCAACTTATTTTAAAAATATCTCCGAAACTATAACTCGGATCGACTTGAAATTTAGAGACAATATTCTTAATATGTTGCAGAATCTAATCAAAATATTTTTTTAAAAATCGATTTATTGAAGCCATGTTAAGGGAACAACATTATAAACTATCTTGCCACCAAAATTTTGTATATTTAGTTCCAAACTATAAGAGATACAGGCATCCTAATTTGCAATGCAGATCTTTAAAAAAAGCCAAAAGGTAAAGAGCATATTTGGTTTTCCATCATGGTGTCTGTCTGTCCGTATGAACGCGCGTTTTTTCGACACCTTTAAAGCTATAGACAGCAGCCCAAAAGATCTGCATAAAACAAGTTTTGAACGGCCTATCACTGCGCCCTTATACTCCTTCTTAAAAGCAGAATTCTCTTCACCCGTTTTTATACTGTTTTTAGAGTATTCTGCAGTTTTGTTTGCGACCAACTGCAATGTTTTCACTTCTTATATTCTGACCTTGGGAATTTCAAATGATTCTAGTCGTTAGATAAATCTTACCCGTTAGTGCATTAATTTCAGCTCCTTGGTCCAATAAATACACAGCTTTTTTGCTGTCGCTGTTTAATATAGATTGATGCAGCAGAGTCAGGTTTTGTTCATTCCTTTCGTTCACATCTGCACCTCCAGCGATAAGTAGTGAAGCTAATTCTGTTCTATTCAGGGCTAAGCTAAGACTTAGTGGAGAAACACCATTTTCATCCATGCAGTTAAAATCAATATTTTCAGAGTTATCCTTACAGAAGTTTGCAAAAATTTGAATAACTTCTTTGGAATTTACTTCGACTGCTATGTGCAGTGACGATTTTATGTTGGTTTTACTGGTCCGTATGTTTGGCAATGCGCCAGCATTAAGGAGCTTGGCGACTAATTTTGTCAAATTCTGTTGAACAGCAATGTGAATGGCGGCCATGCCATAGTTATTCAAATGATTTAGGTTTGCAAAATCAGCCAAATATATTGCAGCATTTTCAAAATCGCTTCCGGCTAACGTAAGCACTTGCAAAAGACTGTCATTTGTCTCTGATTTTAAGGGATTTGGATTTGCTCCCATCTGTAAAAGCTTTGCAGCAAGGTTAAAGTTATTGTAATTTAATGAAGTTAAGCTTAATTCAAGTGGACACTTTTCGTCATTGGTGCGCAAGTTAATGTCAATATAAGGCACATTAAGCAATAGGTCTACCATGGGCATGTTACGCAATGTGATTGCAATATGAAGCGCCGTCTGTCCTTGCATATTTTGAATATTAACGTTTGGCTTGCAATCTATAATTTTTTTCCCAATACCAATCATGTGGGTAAATTGATCCGAATCAGCTTGGGTTTCCCCATAACCACATACGATATGAAGTGCAGTATCGGACGACGGCCTAGAATAATCAAGAAAGAACTAATTTTACTATATTCAACTATGGCGCAAATAAAAACTACCTGGACAAAAGATCAACTAAGCAGTTATGGCTTAGAAGAAAACCTGCAGCAAAATGGTCAGCTCTCCTTACAGCGTCTATAAGAAGCGTCGAACCCTAGATGAAAGAATTTGTATAAGCTATATAATAATAGGCTATTAATACTTACTTTGTCATCATATGCATTTACGTTTGCAAACCCATTATTTACTAGGGTTTGGGCAATCTGAATACTTTTTGCACATAGAGCCATTTGTAGTGGTAGCTGCCCATGCTCAGACAAACTGTTAACCAATTCAGGTAACTGAAAATATTCACAAAAGTATCAATACAATAAAAGTTAATGTTTAAAGTTTAATGCAACACAAAATTATGTATCTATATATCGATAACTAAGCGAGATATCGAATAATTTTATTCAATATTTTCATAAAAAAAATCTGTAAATTATATATACACGCAACGGCAACGCAATTTTAAGAGACAGAGCAAAAAGTAAATAATGCGAGAGAATAAAGGGATGGGTTAACTATTTCGCAGAACTGGATAATGCACGATTTGTGCAAGAGTTCAGGATGCCAAATCAACATATCAAATGTTTAAAGTTTCAGCCATTCCTTGTCCACATGGACAACCTCTTTGACGTTCACAAGCACATGCTCTTCAGTAACTAAAAAGTTTTTTTCCTAATGGCCGTTTAATGTTTTTAGGAGGGCTCCTAAGAAGTAATTGTTTACATATATATATATATATTTTGATATGCAACGTGCAGTAGAAGAATTTGGCAGTCACAAACCTAAATAAAACCAAAACCCAGTTGAATCACTCGAAAGCTTTGACAATATCTGGCAGCACCATAAAGGCGACAATAATTTATCGATGGTATGTGATTTTGGCTTTAAGAAAAACACATTACTTAAGTGCCAGTTAATTCGAGAAACAAATTTATCTCGAGTTTAACAAGATTCAGGTTTGCAGTTGAGAAAACACTTAACATACATTACAGCATTGTCATCAGATTAAAATTAATATTGCAAATAATTTTGTCGACGTCGGTCGCTTTTTATACCCCGATCCCATAAAATGGGTAATAGGGGTATAATAGTTTTGTGCAAAAGTATGTAACAGGCAGAAGGAAGCATCTCCGACCCTATAAAGTATATATATTCTTGATCAGCATCAACAGCCGAGTCGATATAGCCATGTCCGTATGTCCGTCCGTCTGTTTGTATGTATGAACGCGTCGATCTCAGAGACTTTAAGAGCTAGAGACTTCAGATTTTGCTCATAAGTTCATCTAAGTCCTAGGCAGTACAAGTTTGTTACAGATTTCCGTTTCCGATATACACATGTGATCGATAACACAAAAATATCGAATATTAAAAATGAGAAACACGTTTTAGAAACTTGATACAAAATAATGAAAATCTGTGACAATTCCATCGAAATTGGTTGAGAAACACCAGAGATATCGTAGTTTGAAGTTTAGTCACAGTTAAACTAAAATTGCACTTAATTGTTTGTTTTAAATTTATTTTATAATTGGTCCATAGGGAAAACGCCTTCAACTCAACAGGACGAAATATTCATTCAATTTATGGAGAAGCATGCATATATTGCGCATTGGTTCTGCCGTGGGGATAGAGTGGCCGTATCGGCGGCTTGGATTGAGTTCTCCAACGAGCTCAACGCCAACGGACCCCCGTGCAAGTCAGTGGACGAGTGGATAGAGTAAGCATTGTCACATTCACATTTAATTAACATAAATTAACTAATTTGTGTCAGCTGTGGAAAGATTGGAAACATGGGGGGGGGGAGGGTTTTAGCTTGAGCGTTGAGGCAGATCCAGTGTGTGGAGTCTTTTCAAGCGTCGAGTGGTAGAACTACTGTCCAGTAGGTTGATGGCAAGGAGATTTATACAATTAACTAATATAAATTTGTTTAACAAAATTAATCTATAATACAAAAGAGTTTGTCCTGATTGTCGACATTTACACAGCCTAAACGAAAAGAGCTAGAAGGCTGAAATTTTCACAAAATATTCCATGTAGGATTTTGATTTTGGACAACTCCTTCGAGGACCTCCCATACACCTAGGTCCGAAAACAACACACGTGACTCATTCCACTACTGGCGCCTGATTGTCTCACAAGCTGAGGGTTGGATCGCGAGCGAGTTTACAAAAACAAAACAAATGCGCAGTGACGCCTTCGCGTCGCACAAGCAAAACAATAAAAAAACAAATTCGTGCACTTGCAAAAAAGAAACGGATTTCCGCTTCTTAATGAATAAGTGCATACACAAATAAGTGAATAATGCGCTTGAAATTTTAAATTTCTTAATTTTATGTACATATATCACTTCACATGTAAAGTTGCACAGTGCACAATTTTTTTTTCCAGATTTGTGTGCCTTTGATAATTGATTTACGACCCAAGTAGCGTTTGTTGTTGCTGTAAGTGTCGTTGTTGGGCCCACACTGCTACTTTTTGTTGGTGTCGTTGATTTAAAACTGATCAATTTAAAGAAAACTTGGTGCGTCAAGAAAAATTTTGCACTTCAGAATATGTTATGTTGTTATTGTTGTTGCCCATTTAAGCTCACCCTTTTGTTTAAGCGCGCTCTGCATGTCAAACATAAATCTTAATATCCCTACCTCCTCTGCACTCACTAAGCTAAGCTAAGCTAAGCATAACTAAGAGGCTGCAGTTAAGGGAATGGCATTGCCTAATTTGCCCCACCCACACATAGCTCAGTGAGTTTTTTAATATTCTGATTTTCGTATTATATATATACATTCATTTAAAATACGTATATAATGATAAGTTATAACAAGTAAAATCAAAAAAAATGTTGAAGACATGCTTTCATACGCTTTCTTGCATACAATACTTAGCTAAGTCAAGTTAAATAAAAGCATGTGAAAAAAAGTTTACTTATTAAAAATATAAAATATAAGTAAACAAATAAGAAGGCTCTAGTCGAGATTTCCCGACTTGGAGATACCCCGAACCCTGTACATAACGCGTACAGTCATTGTCAGAATGCATCTGTAACTAAACTTCAATCTTCGATATCTCTGGTGTTTCTTAACCGATTTCGATGAAATTTTCAGAAAAGTTCGATCGTTACACATTATTTCAACGAATTTTTACATTTTTAAAATTCGAGAAATTTTTGTAATCGATTGCATGTGTATATCTGAAACGGAAATAGTTATCGAAATCGGAAACAAACTTGTACTGCCTAGGACTTAGATGAGCTTATGTTCAAAATTTGAATAAAATCTCTTATAGTCTCTGAGATCTACGCGTTCATACATACAGACGGACGGACAGACGGACAGGCGGACGGACAGACGGACATGGCTATATCGACTCGGCTGTTGATGCTGATCAAGAATATATATACTTTATAGGGTCGGAGATGCTTCCTTCTGCCTGTTACATACTTTTGCAAAAAACCATTATACCCCTTTTACCCATTTCATGGGTTCGGGGTATACAAAATTATGTCTCGGTCGCGGTTCGAACCCACGACCTTCAGCTTGTGAAGCGGCAGTCTTCCCTCCATGTAGGGATGGCAAAATTTTTGAAATAATCGATTAATTTATCAAATGATTAATCGCAAGAAAAAAAATAATAATTGCAATTAATCGCAATTGGAGCAATTAATCGAGTAATTACTCGATTAATTTTTTTTCATATTTGTTTATGTTTTACATATATTTATTTAATTTTTAGATAATAGAGTACACTAAAATCAATATTTTACAAAAATTAAATGTGATATTCAAATTAAAAATTTAATTATTTTGATGTGAAAAAAGAAATTTAATACAAAATGAAATTAAATACAAAACGAAATTTAATACACAAATCAGTGATTTAACCATGACTGCAGGAATAAAAGTTTTCCCAAACGTTTTGTGGTTAATCTGTTTCTTTTAAGAGTAGCTGTTGCACCTGCTTTCGAAAACAGTCTCTCCGCGGGTACTGATGTTCCCATTAAATGGCAATATTTGTTGGCAAGAGTGTAAAGCTTTGGGTAGACTGATCTCATTTCGTCCCAAGCATCAATGACATTGCGCTTTAGTTCCAGATTTTGATCATTTAGAAAGAAAGCCAATTCATCTTGTGGCATGTCATCATTTTTCTTCCTTCTTTTATGACTGAAAGACTTATGCGTAGCCCAGAGGTCAAAATCTTCTTCAATTGATCCCACTGAGGTCTCGCTACTGCTTTCAATACTGTCTTCAATGTTTTTCATTTCAGTTCGCAAATGCTTCATAACTGCAGCAAGCGCTAAAAGGTCACTGAAATGAATTTTTTTGAATCTGGGGTCTAATAGAGTCGACGCTGCCAGAAGAAACATGTGCTCCGTAGATCCAAACCTACGATCAAACTCGTTTAAAATCGTACTTTTTAGTTTTACGGCGGCAGGATGAATGATGATTGTTTTCACCAATTGTTGACGGCCACAATGCACAAGCGGGATTACTTGGCTGAGAGATGCACACTTTTCACCACTTATTTGGACTGTCATTGCTTCTAATGGACGTAAAATGTTTAACATTTCAAGAATCGCATTTTTATCTTGCGGTGATATCATTGGCGGAGAGTCATTAAATTCAAAAAGAATAGAACTTATATATGAAACAAGTTTTATGAAGCGTTCGAGCATATAATACGTGAAGTTCCACCTAGTTTTAACATCAAGAATACATTTCAGCATTTTGCCCTCGCTCACTCCAGCGTTTGATTGAACCTCTCGAAGCTGGTCACTTGCTTGAACCATTTCACAATTTCTCGACATTTCGAAATAATTGCGGTAATTTCTGTTATATTCAAAGAATTCTCACACACCAGATTCAAAGTGTGAGCGAAGCAAGGAATGTGCCGCTTTTTGCCGAAGGTGTTATGTATAGCTTTAACCACATTCGCTGCATTGTCTGTCGCAACAGCAATAATATGTTTTTCATCTATCGAAAAATCGTTTAAAGCAGCTATTAAGACATCAGATATATGTCCAGCTGTATGCGCTTCTGTTAAAGGAAAAACTCCAATGGCTATATTCATTTGCTCATTTTTATATAAGCCATGAACGGTAATTCCAAGCATGCTCTTCATTGCAGTGTCTGTCCAAGCGTCTGTTGTAATACATAAACATGTTGATTTACGAAATATCTCCAAACATTTTGCTTTTTCAGTCGCATATAAGGAATCTATGAGCGCTTTGATTGTGTTTCTTGATGGAACTTTAAACAACGGAAAATGGTTTTTCATAAAGTCCAAAAATCCTTTACCTGTTGAAATAATTTAAAAATAAGTACATTTACAAATGAATCACTTAAGAGCAGTCAAAGTGCCACTTTAAAAGTCTACTTCTTCAGTGACATTAAAGCAGTGATGGGCATGCACACATATCGGCACAGTTTTCACACGCATACAAGCACAATGTTTTCAATGCTTCAATGTTGTGCAATCGGCCGCGGCAGATGGCCTATGCACATTCGGCAGCGCGCTGCCTAACGTCGCGACGCGCCCATCACTGCATTAATAATAATTCCATTATTACTTACCTTCAACAAAATCAAAAGGCAAATTGTCTTTGACTATCATGCCTACGATGTCATTGGTAAGCTTTTCTTTTTTTGACCCTCCTGTTGCAAAGCTTTGAATTTTATTGAAAGAATTCAATATGAGAGGTTGACGATTGTTACTACTGCAACTAGGTTCGTTGTCGTTGTTGTTGCTGGAAAAACTGCTGCCGCTGCTGCCTTTGTTGTTGCTGCTGGCTTTTTTGTTGAACATACTATTCATTATGCTGTTGTCAGTGGATTGATTGCTGTTGTCAGTGGATTGAGTTCTGATTTCTTCATCCATTAGAATAATAAAATCTTCTTTGGATTTAGATTTTTTCTGCTGAAATATATTTAAATTTATTTTATGAGGCGTTCAAAATGCTCAAATGTTTGCGACTTACAAGATCATCAGCTTCTTTCCGATGTTTCAATTTAATATGCTGAAGCATATTTGTTGTGTTATTGGAAAATTTTAAATTCTTTCCACACAATAGGCATTTTACCAAACTGGTTTTATCCACTTTGGAAAAATATTTCCACACTTCACTCTTGTTAGGTGCCATTTTGTAATAGAAAACTCGTCCGGTTTATTCACTTTTTTCACTCTTTGTGAAATAGCGCGCTTCTTCCGCGTCGCTTTTAACATTTACAGAGTGACCGTGTTACATATTGCTTAAGGTTGGTATGCTGTTTAGGTGTATGGTATGTGTATGGTATGGTGGTATGGCGGTACAAATGGTAGGCAGTATGAGACAGTGGTGTAAATAACTATCAAATAATAGAGTTACCAACAAACAAATAATAATTTCAGAGCCTAATACAATCTTAGTTTGCAAAAAATTTTGCTTAAAAGTATAATTATTAAAAAAAAAATTGCGATTATTTACTCATTACTCGATTAATAATCAATTAATAAAAAATAAAAATATCATATAATTTAATCGTTTCTTGTCCAAAATTAATCGATTATTTCCTTTCATTCGATTAATCTTGCCATCCCTACCTCCATGCCACCAGAGCTTGCAATTTCATCTGTTAAATTAGAAAGTTAAGCAAATGGGAAAACTTTGTTTCGTGGTTTTTAAATGATATTAAATATTTTATCGTACCAAAAACTTTAAGAGCATGTGTTGTCATCAGAAACACATCTTTGGTAAGAATTTCAGAGCACTAGCTGGTCGGGAACTTGGTGAAAATTTATTACAAGAATCCGGTACAAACATACAGACAAGTCAAGTTAAATAAAAGCATGTAAAAAAATTAATTTGCTATTATTCAAATATTTAAATAACGATCAACGTATATTAATTTATTTTGTTGTTTTTTAAACACAAGAGAAATAAGTCGATTTTAGACTTAATAATTGAAGCAACATTATACATTGTTCTCTTCTATTTTGGCTATTATATAAAACATAGTTATATAGACACTGATTAAGTGCATTTAAAATCAAATAAAACTAAGCAGTCTGAATATTCTATTAAAATAATATAAGTTGGTATATTCAATTTAATTGAATTCTATACTTACGTATAGACACTGTAACGTTGTCACAATCGTTTTACAGTGCAGTCAATTGACTCACAGCCAAATTAAACAAGTCAAAACGTTGCAGTCGGACGCAACCGACTGCGGAATACTTTGATACCAGTAAAAGAACGGATGGTAAGGAGTCTGCCTGCAATCTGCCAGCTATCATGTTACCAAATTTGGTGACTTTAGCTCAAAAACTGTGGAAGATTGATCTTCATACCAAGTTTGGTGGCTCTAGTTCAAAAACTGTTAAAGATATAGCCGATTCCAATTTTATAAGGCGGGTGGCTTGGGTGGGCGTGGCATCCAAAATTTTGATGCAGATCTTTGGTAGATGTTTCCTTCTATCTTTCTACCGAATTTAGGGGCTGTAGCTAAACTGTAAGGATATGGAAATTTCCGATTTTAAATGGTGGGCGGCAGAGGTGGGCGTGACATCCAAATTTTTGATGAGATCTTTCGTAGATGTCACCATATATCTTCCTACCAAATTTGGTGACTATAGTTCAAAAAATGTGGAAGATACACGCATAACCGTTTTAACAACGGCGGGATGTAAGGGGTGTGACACAAAATTTGGTGCCTCTAGCTCAAAAAATGTGAAAACTATAGGCGTTTCCAATTTGAAGGAGAAGGGGGATGGGGCGGAATTAGGGGGCGTGGTATCCAAAATTTTGAAGCATTTTTTAGTGGGAACGTGATTACCTATATTGACACGAAATTTGGTAGCTCTAGCCCAAAAAATTTAAAAGCTGTAGGCGTTTCCAATTTCAAGGAGCAGGGATGATGGGGGCGGAAGGTGTGGGCGTGGCATCCAAAATTTTGATGCAGTGTTTGCAGGGACGTGACTAGCTATCATCGTGCAAAATTTGGTAACTCTAGCTTCAGGAATGTGAGAAATATATGGTTATATTGGTTTTCAGTTATCGATTTTATCGATTTCCCAGCCTCCTAGTAGGCTTGGCAACCCAATCTTGACACTTTATCTGACTTGCCTATAGACAAACATAATTGCAATGTTTCAAGTCTCTAGCTTTACGGGTGTCGAAAAAAGTTGCGTTCATACGGACAGACGGACAGACACCATGACGGACATTCCAAAAAACCAATATACTATGAGACCTTCGGTATCAAAGTATAAATATGTCTATTGAAACTTTAGATATTAGTGGTGTTTTGGTGCCGCATTCAGTTATTGCCATAATTGGTGATGCCTGCCTTTTTATATCTATTTCCTACCGTTTATTTGGTAAGCAAGGCTTCAATGGCTCCATTCGCCAACATATTGTAGCCCATGTTGTAACCAACTGGGAAACTTTTGTTTGCTTCAGCTTTAACTTAAATGGAGAGTGTTATAGCTCTTCTGAACAATATGAGTGCGCTATGTCAAATTCATATACTTATGGTACTGCATGTGAGCTTCAAACAGCAGCAGAAATTTATGCTGTACATTTTCAAGTTTTTCAAAATGGAAATTTATTACTAGCATTTGGAAATATTATGCATCCTGTTGCGTTTTACCGCTCCATAAATGAATGGACATTTTGATGTTTATATTCCTTTAGAGGAAGTATTAACTCAAGATTTGGATACGTCAAGTGAATGTTAAACTGAAAATGTTGAAAATCCCGTTACAGGACGTAGTCGGTTCACCGACAAAACAAAAAAAAAGGCACAAAAACATTCAGTTGAAAAATATCTTGATAGCAAGTAAAATCAAAAAAAATTTTGAAGACATGCTTTTATACTCTTTCTTGCATACAATGGTTAGCTTAGTCAAGTTAAATAAAAG
Source organism: Scaptomyza hsui (assembly GCA_018152825.1). Taxonomy (NCBI): domain Eukaryota; kingdom Metazoa; phylum Arthropoda; class Insecta; order Diptera; family Drosophilidae; genus Scaptomyza; species Scaptomyza hsui. Next base: position 980,586 of record JAECXO010000070.1, read on the forward strand.
CATGTAAAAAGGTTAATTAATAAAAAAAAATATATAAAAAAAGAATGTCTCGGTCGGGGTTTGAACCCACAACCCTCGTCTTGTGAAGCGGCAGTCTTCTCTCCATGCCACAAAAGCTTAAAAATTTTGGGAGTCAAATTAGTAAGTTAAGCAAAAGGTAAAACTGTTTTTCGTGGTTTTTACATTGAATTAAATATTTTATCGTGCCGAAAACTTTAGATGCATGTATTGTCATCTGAAACACATCTTTGGTGAAAATTTCAGAGCCCTAGCTAATCGGGAACTTGGTGAAATTTTGATTACAAGATTCCAGTACAAACAGTACAAACCCGATAAAATGTAACTGTAAAAAAAATGAGTTCTGTTCAGTTTGCGTTCGTGAGAGCAAACTAAACGTAAAGCGAAATGCTCTCATTTTGAGATGCGGACAAAGGGAATCGGAACGATATGCAATCAGGGTGAATAGTTCGCAAACGTTTGCTGCTCAATTTGTATACACTTTCTTTTCTTTTCTGTTGTTTACTTCTATGTTTCTCTCAGCTTTGTTGTTGCTGAAGTAGAAAAGTAGTAAAAGCCGATCATTCCGCATACGATTCCTTTGTATATGTTTCGTTCCCAAACGTTCCAAGGCACTGCAGCTGTCGGGAGAACAATATTCCAATCGATTTGTCTGCGCTCTTCGGCAATATAAAGTTAGTGGTTTCGTTTTCCCTCACGTTAATAACCGCTACAAAACATATGAATAGTTTCTTAGCTTTCGCGAACTGTTCGTTAAACGTTTCGTTTGTTTGCCCGCTCTGCATAGAAGTATCAAAAAGATTTCAGGTTAATCAGGAAAAGCGAATATTACTTTGCATATACTTTTCATATCTATCTACTATTGCTAAAATTTATATAAATCATCGGCGCAGCGAGCAAGCGGGACACTAACTAGTAAATTATATATTATTACAGAAAGTCCCAAAAAGAAGATGAGACTGGATAACAGTGCTCTGGATGTTGATGAGATGTTCGTCAAAGAACCGGAAGCTGCAACAAGTGTGCCTATAAGGACGCCAGCCAAAACAGGCGCCGGTGGTGCGGCAAGCGGCAGCAATGCGTCGCAGGCATTGGCGCTAGTGGCCAAGGAGATTGCGACTCTCAGACAAATATCGGCAGACCTACAGGCTCTGCAAGCCACATCTAAGGCTAGCTTAGATGCCATTAAGGAGATGGGTCAGCAGATGTGCGACATTGCGAGGCAGCAGCTAGAGGAGCGTAAAACACGCTATTGTTAAAAATATGAAAAAATATAGAAAAAAAAATAATCAATAATAAATTTTTTTCATTTGCCTATTTATTATAAAATATTTATTATCATCAATCAAAGAATGCAAACAAAATTATTATTAGCGCCTTTGCAGGCTGTTTGCAATTGAGTTTCGAACTCTTGCCATATCACTTAATTGTATCATACTGTCATTTGAATATTCTTCACTAGTGTTATTGTTCCCTATCTCGTCTTTCGCGACACAAGTTATGCAGGACCTAGCAGACATTTATAATTTTGGCGACCTTGGCTGGGTGATATTGGAGGCAGTCTTGAAGAGATCTTAAGCGACTTTTGATAACACCAATTGTTCGGTCGACTACATTTCTAGCAGACGCATGCCGCATGTTAAAATAATGTTGCCCTGTGCCCGCAGCTGAACGCCTATACGGAGAAAGCGTGAAGGGATCTAGAGGATACCCAGAGTCTGCCAGAAGCCAACTGTTTTGACAACCACTATAATATTTTCTTTGAAAGTAATCTCTTGCAGTACTCATGTTCCATGCAAAGGAGTAATGTGTTGATCCAGGCATTGAGGCATCATGTTGATGTTAAACCACAATATTCTCAAACGTCAGTTAGTTTTTATTGTTTACAAAAATTCCATTACTTTTTCTTCAAATACAGTTGGAGGCATTTAAGACAAAATTAGAAAATTAGTTTCTTAATAACATACTTATAAATTCATTTCATTACATTTTCTTCTTAACCATACTTAACATTTATTACTAAGCCAATTAGTTCCATCAACTGGTGTATTTCTTTTTACACCCAATTACCGACCCCCGCCATAACATGTCCTTCTGTTATGGTGTGGTCACCACCGACCGCCGCCATAACAAGTCCATCTGCTATGGTGCGGTCTTTATGTCCCCTCTTGGGATTCCAAGGCACCTACCGTGCCAACCATACCTTTATTCCCCACTTGGGAATCAGACGCATCTCCTATAAAGTCGTCCAAATCTTCACCAACTTCATTACTTATTTGTCTATTCGGCAATGCCCTCAAATATTCGTGAGCATATTTGTAAGTTCTTTTGCTTGTAAATGATTTTAAAACGTAACGATCTCCATCCAGTAGTTCGATTATTTCAAACGGACCTCTAAATTTTGGATCAAGCTTCGTTTGGTGACGCTCTTCGTTTTTTAACAACACATGGTCTCCTATGTTCTATTTTATTATTTTTGCCTTGTTCTTATCAAACCTACGCTTGTCGTAATGAGCATTGGCTTCCATGTTTCCCTTAGCTTGTTTTCTTAAAGATTCCCTATCAATTGAATTAACTTCTTCTTTGCCTATTGGCAATAGGCCGAAAGGTCGGGCGTCCCTACCGATTAGCATTTCTAATGGGCTGACCTTGATGCCTCGATTGGTCGTGCAATTCATTGCCAACTGCACTTCGGTTAAGGCATCTTGCTACGACCTCTGACTGGTCTCGACGGCGGTCAACATACTCTTAAGCGTGCCCATTATACGTTCTACTTGGCCGTTTGCCCTTCTCGCGCATGTAGCAATTAAATGTAGCTCAATTTTCTGTGAAGAACAAAATTCACGGAATCCTGTGCTTGCAAAGTTACGGCCCTGATCCGCTATAATTCGCGAAGGCACACACAAACAATCGACGGCTTTAACGGCTTTTATTGAACTTTCTGAGTCAATGTTTAGGGTGTGATGGAAATAAACAAATTTTGTGAACGCGTCTACCAAAACAATTACGTACTCCTTTAAATCGTTTTTCCCACTCATCTTTCCCGTTATGTCTATATGCACTGTGTGCCACGGAATGTCTACCTTAGGAATCGGGTGTAATTCAGCCTGTATTTTTTCAGCTGGTGGCTTGGCCAATTTACAGGTGATGCAATTTTCAACAAATCTACGAACGTACTTCGACATATTTTCGAACCAATAAAATCCATAGACTTTATCCAACGTTTTCTCCCAACCTAAATCTATAATAGATCCGTGGACGTGATTAATCACTGCCCATTTAAATGCCCTAGGGATTACGGGTAAACTTTTGGTTTTACCGTTTCCTTGTATTTTTTATATAAAACTCCTTTTCTCAATTCGTACGTTTTATCTATTCCGGCAATTCGTTATTTTTTAGCTTAGCTACGCCCCTGCTACTTCAGGATCACGTTGTTGTTCAGAAACTAGCCAGTTATCAGTTGTCTCAGTCAATTCAACCCGTTTTTAAACTATTTTTTCCACACTCCTACATTCTTTAATCAGCGGATTCCTTGATAAAAAATCTACGTGTGCCATTCGAACTCCTTTTGTATATTGGATATCAAAAACAAATGACTGTAGAAAGGCCCACCATCGATGCACCCTCGGTAATAGGTCCGATTTTGTACGAGTAGCTTTCAGCGAATTGCAATCAGTAAATACTACAAATTTACGCCCCTGCAAATAATGACGAAAATATTAAATCGCATTGACGACTGCCAAAGTTTCAAGTTCGTACGAGCAATATTTTGATTCCGCAGGTGTTGTACAATTACTATAATATTCGACAACATGAGGCATTTTATCCATTCTATGTAGTAATATTGCCCCATAGCCACTTGAGCTGGCATCTGTGTGCAATTCTATAGAATGTTGAGGGTTGACTATGGTTAGCACCGGCTCTAATGCTCTAACACCCAAACGAAATCTGAGTTGTGAGGTGAGCGAATACAATGGTTTTAAAGTCTCTGAAAATTTAGGAACAAACTGCCGAAAGTAAGAAGCTAGCCCTATAAATTGTCTCAATTGCGTTACCGTTTTTGGAGGTGGCAATTCTGTCAACGCTTGAATTTTGCGTGGATTAGGGCGAACTTGTCCATTGCTTACTTCAAATCCCAGATATTCCACCTTAGTTTTGAGGAAAGAACACTTTGTAACATTAAATAAAAATCCAGCCACACTTAAGGTTTCTAGCACAATCTGCAATCGGTCTAAAGCCTCATCCTTAGTTTCGGCTGCGATCAAAACATCATCGATGTACAAGATGACGTAGGTGTATGCAAGATCACCCAATGCTTTAATTATAGCTCGCTGAAACACGGATGGAGCGTTTTTTAAGCCAAAAGGCATAGTCAGAAATTCATATTGCCCTTCGGGCGTGACAAAGGCGGTGCGCTCAATTGAATCTGGATGTAGCGGTATTTGGTAGACGCCGCTAGCCATATCAAGACATGAAAAATAGCTTGCTTGAAATTAGAGGCAATGGGTACTTGTCTGCGACTGTGTTTTCATTCAATGCACGGTAATCCACACAAAGACGATCACTACCATTTTTTTTTTTTATCCAGTATCATAGGACTAGCGAAAGGCGAACAGCTGGGACGAATAATATTAGATTTCAGAAGGTCATCGATTTTATGACGTACATGCTCTTTCTCATCATCGCTAAGTCTTAATGGCCGGCGCAGCACTGTCTTTTGTGAATCTATCAACTTAATCTCCAAATGCGCTGTTGTTACTCGAGTCTGTGGTATTCCCTCTTTAAATCGATCAGAATAGCGATATAAAATGTTTTTTAAGGCCGTCTTATCAGAGTAATTCAAGTCGACATCGGAATCTACAAGATTTCGTAATTAACAAAAGTTACGACCTCAACTCTTTTTGTTTTGGAAATACTGAATTTTTCGGCGTCTATTGTTACTCTATAGCCCTGGCTTAATATTTCGCGGCCAATTGAAACATCATATTTCAGGTATTTGTCCATTGCAACGTGCAATTAAGTCTCTAGGCAATACTGTTCAATGTTTATATTTGAAAGAATTTGCAAACTAAAGATGGAGTCGTTACATATGCCATTCAATTTTACAATATTGTTTAGTCGTTTTCCCTTAAACTTATCTGCGACACTTTCCTAGACTAATGAACATTCAGCTCCGGAGTCGAAGCAATATGGAATGGACTCACCGGATAAATTAATTATTCCCTTTGGCAGGGCCACAGTGCAAAAGTCCACACGCTTCTCGTAGATCTTTTCGTTCCCGCTGTTTTTAGGACATGAAGTAGCGAAATGGCCCATTTCGTTGCACTTGAAACATCGTATATTGGACCGATCTTTCACTCCAGAGCTACTGCTTCCGTTCTGATTGTTTCCTTTTGCGTTCTTTCCCCTTTCCAGACGACTACGGCATTCGGCCATTTTATGGCCAATCCTCCCGCAATAGTGACAGTTCACTTGGAACTTAGGCTTCTTCCGCACTGGGCCAGTTGAAAATGCATCCTCTCCCGTGTTACGCTTCTTAAAAGCATGGGCCTGCAGTTGTTGTAGCTCATTGCGGCTTGTAACGTTGGTGGTATATACCCAGCGTAACAAACTGTTGTCGATTTGCGCCATGTGTGCCAACGCTACCGACACTGCGATTTCCTCCACGTCTTTATCTTTCCACTTGGACATGAGGGACGTTACGATTCGACTGCCATATTCTGCGAATCTCTCTCCAGATTTAGGACGACCATTCAAAACGTTGAGTAGAACCGCTGTAGCTGTCTCCACTCCCACGAAGCGTTGAATAAACAGCTCTTTGAACTGTGTCCAGGTTATGCCTGCGAAACATATTTGAGATAACCATTGTGATGCGCCGCCGTCTAGCGCCTTGCTTAACGCTATCACAAGTGGCGGATATTTTCATCAAAAATCAAGTCCACCGTTGTACACCATGCAGAGGCGTCTGCAAAGCACAATACCGAAGGTCTCATAGTATATTGGTTTTGTGCAATGTCCGTCATGGTGTCTGTCCGTCTGTCCGTATGAACGCAACTTTTTTCGACACCCGTAAAGCTAGAGACTTGAAACATTGCAATTATGTTTGTCTATAGGCAAGTCAGATAAAGTGTCAAGATTGGGTTGCCAAGCCTACTAGGAGGCTGGGAAATCGATAAAATCGATAACTGAAAACCGATATAACCATATATTTCTCACATTCCTGAAGCTAGAGTTACCAAATTTTGCACGATGATAGCTAGTCACGTCCCTGCAAACACTGCATCAAAATTTTGGATGCCACGCCCACACCTTCCGCCCCCATCATCCCTGCTCCTTGAAATTGGAAACGCCTACAGCTTTTAAATTTTTTGGGCTAGAGCTACCAAATTTCGTGTCAATATAGGTAATCACGTTCCCACTAAAAAATGCTTCAAAATTTTGGATACCACGCCCCCTAATTCCGCCCCATCCCCCTTCTCCTTCAAATTGGAAACGCCTATAGTTTTCACATTTTTTGAGCTAGAGGCACCAAATTTTGTGTCACACCCCTTACATCCCGCCGTTGTTAAAACGGTTATGCGTGTATCTTCCACATTTTTTGAACTATAGTCACCAAATTTGGTAGGAAGATATATGGCGACATCTACGAAAGATCTCCATCAAAAATTTGGATGTCACGCCCACCTCTGCCGCCCACCATTTAAAATCGGAAATTTCGATATCTCTTACAGTTTAGCTACAGCCCCTAAATTCGGTAGAAAGATAGAAGGCAACATCTACCAAAGATCTGCATCAAAATTTTGGATGCCACGCCCACCCAAGCCATCCGCCTTATAAAATTGGAATCGGCTATATCTTTAACAGTTTTTGAACTAGAGCCACCAAACTTGATATGAAGATCAATCTTCCACAGTTTTTGAGCTAAAGTCACAAAATTTGGTAACATGATAGCTGGCGATGTTTACCACATGCCCCACTCCTTTGCAAGCAGACTCCTTAACATCCGTTCTTTTACTGGTATCAAAGTATTCCGCAGTCGGTTGTGTCCGACTGCAACGTTTTGACTGGTTTTCACTTATTTATTTTATTGAAGCACAGCAAGATCTGCTCGTCTAAATGCCGCTTTCTGAACTGAACTCAGCTCAACTCTTCGAAAGACACGAAAGGCACCATCGTCGCGCATTCCTTCTTTTCACTCAAAGTGCCTAACGGATTACTGTCTCTCCTCTATCAGTTCGCGGAATACAATCAGACCTCACTCAGTATCAGTCTCTCCATTTCTGCTACTATGCTTCTTCCTCGTAATTGCGCATTTGCAAACCAAAGTATGCCGCCCATGCGTCGCCTACTTTAAATGACGTTCTGGCACATACACTTGCCTACAAAACATTAGCGATCTAACTCACGGATTTACACTGACCTACAAAGTACATGTACGAGCGCTCCGACACATACATATTAAACAATTAAACAGGACTGCTACTGAAACACTATATTTGGAGAATAAGACTAAAGTACAGGACGCGCTAACTAGTTATCGCACTACTTACAATCATTGCATTAATACTAAAATATCCCTTTCGGTTCATGAACTTATGTGCAAAATCTGTTGGATTCATAATTCTTATATGGGTGCCGTCAATGATGATGGTGCCATGTCAACCCTTATTAGGTGAAATATCATCATAAGTGTTCTTATCAACGCGATAATTTTATCGAAATCTGGAATGTTAAAATCAATAAAACACTTGCAATAGTTCTATTGTAAGCAGACAAATAACATGCGTGCTGTCAGAAGTCGATAGTGGATCCGATGTGCTTCTAAGTAGCCGGCGCTCAATCTTTTCTTTGGCCAACTGATTTTTTCTTAGCATGTCAAGCACAAGAACACTTTCAAGAGGCATTTTTATTTTATTTTACTTTAACTTTTGAACTTTTAAAATGTTAACAAATCCAGTTTTGCCATTCACGAAATACGTAGAACAGCTGTTCAAGCAAGCTGTCATAGCGGGGCTGTCAAGCAACATTAGTTACTTGGCGGGCAAAATATTAAATATTTATTTTATATAAGAGCTACAAAAGATAATACCTAACATATTTTTATTTTACCATTTATTAAATATAACACTAATACCCTGCGGCCAACCTTGAAAATAATGACAAAAATAACAAATACATTTTAAGCAATTTTTATTTTTTTTTAAATTCTCTCGGCATTCTAATGAAAATCTATATACACTAGTTAGTGTCCTGCTTGCTTTGCGCCGATAGTTTATATACATTTTAGCAGTAGTAGATAGATGTGAAATAAATAAATTAGAAAATATTTATCAACATATTATTGCAAAGTATTCAATATTCGCTTTTCCTGATTAGCCTGAAATCTTTTTGATGCTTTTATGTGCTTATCCCTATTTTTATCAAGATATTTTTCAACTGAATGTTTTCGTGCCTTTTTTTTGATTTGTCGGTGAACCGACTACGTCCTGTAACGGGACTTATAACATTTTCAGTTTAACATTCACTTGACGTATCAGAATCTTGAGTTAATACTTCTTCTAAAGGGCACGTCTAAGGTTTCTCGGGTCTGATGATTGATTCTAAAAAAAAAAACAAGACAAAATCTGACGAAAATATTTAAAAAAAAAATCGATAGCTCGCTGGTTATCGAGATATAATAAATACAAAATCGAAAAATATCGAATACTAAATTTGTTTGTGAAATTTAATAGATTTCCAAAAAAAAACCGAAAATACTAAACACAATTTATCGATATTTATCGAGCTATCGATAAAAAACTTTGATGAAGCTTAATAGATTTGTGAAAAATAAGACGAAAATATTAGATACAATTTATCGATATCTCACTTATTTTTCGATATATAGTTACTAAAAAGTCGGAAAATCCAGTTGAGGAACATCTCCAATTCCAGCGAAATTAAGCGATGGAGTCAGATTCAACTTTCATTGGCTGCCCACAACATTGTGGTGGAGTTGATTTACGCGACGGAATCAAACCGATTTCCTCTAAAAACCAAAGTTATATCAAAACAATGGCAAATGGTAGATCAAAAGTAAACTTTCTTGTGCTTCTATTTATGTGTTTGTGTGTTACGTGATTTGGCTGAGTTTTATAATTAGCAAGTAGGTAAAACCACACCCATAACATATTGTGGTATGCAAAATTCTTCTAGACGCACCAAGTTTTGTTTAAATTGATTAGTTTTAAATCAATGACACCAACAAAAAGTAGCAGTGCGGGCCCAACAACAACACTTACAACAACAACAAACGCTACTTGGGTCGTAAATCAATTGTCAAAGGCACACAAATCTGAAGAAAAAAACAAGTGAAAACGTTGCAGTCGGACGCAACCGACTGCGAAATACTTTGATACGAGTAAAAGAACGGATGGTAAGGAGGCTGCTTGCAAAGGAGTGGGCCGGGTGGTAAACATCGCCAAATTTGGTGACTTTAGCTCAAAAACTGTGCAAGATAACTGAACAACTCAAAATTTAACAAGTAAAAACGTTGCAGTCGGACGCAACCGACTGCGGAATACTTTGATACCAGTAAAAGAACGGTTGATAAGGGGGAATGCAGGGGCGAAGGGAGTGGGCCATGTGGTAAACATCGCCAGCTATCATGTTACCAAATTTGGTGACTTTAGCTCAAAAACTGTGGAAGATAACTTAACTCCCAAATTTAAAAGGTGGGCGACAGAGGTAGGCGTGTCATCCAAATTTTTGAATCAAATGTTTTTAACTGTCACCATCTATCTTCCTAATAAGTTTGGTGGCTCTAGCTCAAAAACTGTTAAAGATATAGCCGATTCCGATTTTATAAGGCGGGTGGCTTAGGTGGGCGTGGCATCCAAAATTTTGATGCATTTTTTTGGGGAACGTCAATATCTATCTTAACACAAAATTTGGTGGCTCTAGCCCAAAAAATGTGAAAACTACAGGCGTTTCCAATTTCTTGGAGAAGGGGGGATGGGGGCGGAATCAGGGGGCGTGGCATCCATGTTTTGATGGGCAACGTCAGTACCTATCTTGACACAAAATTTGGTGGCTCTAGCCCAACATATGTGAAAACTATAGGCGTTTCCAATTTCATGGAGAAGGGGGGGATGGGGCGGAATCAGGGGGCGTGGCATCCAAAATTTTGATGCATTTTTTTGTGGAACGTCAATATCTATCTTGACACAAAATTTGGTGTCTCTAGCCCAAAAAATGTAAAAACTATAAGCGTTTCCAGTTTCAAGGAGCAGGGATGATGGGGGCGGAAGGAGTGGGCGTGGCATCCAAAATTTGGATGCAGTTTTTTCGGGGACATGACTAGCTATCTGCGTGCAAAATTTGGTAACTCTAGCTGTAAGAATGTGAGAAATATTTGGTTTTATCGGTTTTCAGTTATCGAATTTATCGATTTCCCAGCCTCCTAGTAGGCGTGGCACCCCAATCTTGACACTTTATCTGTCGCGCCTACAGACAAACATAATTGCAAAGTTTCAAGTCTCTAGCTTTACGGGTGTCGAAGAAAGTTGCGTTCATACAGACGGACAGACGGACACCATGACGGACATTGCACAAAACCAATATACTATGAGACCTTCGGTATCAAAGTATAAAAAGTGGGCGGCAAAGGTGGGTGAGGCATTCAAATTTTTGAATAAAATCTTTTCAAATGTCACCATCTATCTTCCTACAAAGTTTGGTGGCTCTAGCTCAAAAACTGTTGAAGATATAGGAAGATACACGCACAATCGTTTTAAACCGGCAGGTGTGGGCGTGGTATTAAAAATGTTTATGCAGTTTTTTTGGAAAACATCCCTACCTATCTTGACACAAAATTTGGTGGTTCAAGTCCAAAAAATGTGAAATCTATAGGTGTTTCAAATTTCAAGAAGCAGGGAGGATGGGGGCGGAAGAGTGGGCGTGGCATCCAAAATTTTGATGCAGTTTCTGCAGGGACGTGACTAGGTATCATCTTGCAAAATTTGGTAACTCTAGCTTCAGGAATGTGAGAAATATATGGTTTTATCGGTTTTTAGTTATCGATTTTACCGATTTCCGAGCCTCCATCCAAGTAGGCGTGCCAACCCGATCTTAACGATTTACCTGTACCGGCTATAGATACACATAATTGCAAAGTTTCAAGTCTCTAGCTTTACGGGTGTCGAAAAAAGTTGCGTTCATACGGGCGGACGGACAGACAGACACCATGACGGACATTGCACAAAACCAATATATGTACTATGATACTTTCAGTATCAAAGTATAAAAATTGTGCACTGTGCGAATTGAAACATGTACATAAAATTATGAAATTTAAATTTTCAAGCGCATTATTCACTTATTTGTGTATGCACCTATTAATTAAGAAGCGGAAATCCGTTTATTTTTTGCAAGTGTACGAACCTTTTTTTTATGACGCGAAGGCGTCATTGCGCATTTTGTTTTGTTTTTGTAAACTCGCTCGCGATCAAACCCTCAACTTGTCCGACAATCAGGCGCCAATAGTGGAATGAGTCATGTGTTTTGTTTTCGAACCTAGGTGTATGGGAGGTCCTCGAAGGATTTGTCCAAAATAAAAATCCTACATGGAATATTTTGTGAAAATTTCAGCCTTCTAGCTCTTTTCGTTTATGCTATGGGAATGTCGACAATCAGGACAAACTCTTTTATATAATATATATATTATAGAGATAACAAGTAAAATCAAAAACAAGTAAAAACGTTGCAGTCGGACGCAACCGACTGCGGAATACTTTGATACCAGTAAAAGAACGGTTGATTAGGGGGAATGCAGGGGCGAAGGGAGTGGGGCATGTGGTAAACATCGCCAGCTATCATGTTACCAAATTTTGTGACTTTAGCTCAAAAACTGTGGAAGATAACTTAACTCCCAAATTTAAAAGGTGGGCGGCTGAGGTAGGCGTTTTGAATCAAATGTTTTTAACTGTCACTATCTATCTGCCTACCAAGTTTGGTGGCTCTAGCTCAAAAACTGTTAAAGATATAACCGATTCCGATTTTATAAGGCGGGTGGCTTGGGTAGGCGTGGCATTCAAAATGTTTATGCAGATCTTTGGTAAATGTTGCCTTCAATCTTTCTACCCAATTTACGGGCTCTAGCTTAAAAACTATAAGAGATATCGAAATTTCCGATTTTAAATAGTGGGCGGCAGAGCTGGGCGTGGCATCCTAATTTTTGATGCAGACCTTAAGTAGATGTCACCATATATCTTCCTACCAAGTTTGGTGACTCTAGCTAGAAAAATGTGAAAGCTATAAGCGTTTCCAATTTCAAGTAGAAGGGGGGATGGGGGCGGAATCAGGGGGCGTGACATCCAAAATTATGCCCTTTTTTGGCGAACGTTAATATCTATCTTGACACAAAATTTGGTGGCTCTAGCCCAAAAAATGTGAAAACTATAGGCGTTTCCAATTTAATGGATAAGGGGGGGAAGGGCGCGGAATCAGGAAGCGTGGCATCCAAAATTTTGATGTATTTTTTTGGGGAACGTCAATATCTATCTTGACACAAAATTTGGTGGCTCTAGCCCAACATATGTGAAAACTATAGGCCTTTTCAATTTCATGGAGAATGGGGGGATGGGGGCGGGATCAGGGGACGTGGCATCCAAAATCTTGATGCATATTTTTGGGGAACGGCAATATCTGTCTTGACACAAAATTTGGTGGCTCTAGCCCAAAAAATGTGAAAGCTATATGCGTTTCCAATTTCATGGAGAAGGGGGGATGGGGCGAAATCAGGGGGCGTGGCATCCAAAAAATGTGAAAACTATAGGCGTTTTCAATTTCAAGGAGCAGGGATGATGGGGGCGGAAGGAGTTGGCGTGGCATCCAAAATTTTGATGCAGTTTTTTCAGGGACATGACTAGCTATCTGCGTGCAAAATTTGGTAACTCTAGCTGTAAGAATGTGATAAATATTTGGTTTTATCGGTTTTCAGTTATCGAATTTATCGATTTCCCAGCCTCCTAGTAGGCGTGAAAGCTTGACACTTTATCTGTACCGTCTATAGATAGCAAAGTTTCAAGTCTCTAGCTTTACGGGTGTCGAAAAAAGTTGCGTTCATACGGACGGACGGAAAGACGGACACCATGACGGACATTGCACAAAACCAATATTCTATGAGACCTTCGGTATCAAAGTATAAAAAACAAATGGATATATTTTCTTGAGAATAGACTCGATATAAATCTACATGAATCCATTTTAAAAGTAAAGTTATCGCATTAGAATATGTAGTGGACAGAATACTACCCCAAAACGTATTTTATTTTCTGAGCAAAATAATAACATATTCTGTCATGGAAAAGACAAAATAGTCCCATTGTCATTGTCAGCGAATCTCGCTCGCAGCTTTTGATCCCGTTCTTTTGTGTAAGCATATCTTGGTTCACGCTTTGTTACGCTCTCCTGCTGTTCAGCATAGGAAATACACCGTTTGAAAGCTCATTGCTGTGACCAAGCCAAGCTGCATTAGACAAAACGTTCTAAGCTGTCGATCTTTTCTGTCTCAGCGTTTAAAGTGTAAAGACGTGTGCAAGTTGTTTTAAAATTGATACAAAAAGAAAACACGTGATTTGTCTACACATATATAAAAGTACAGTGTTGCTTTTAAGACCGCTATTTTGTGAATATTATATATAACCAGACTCTAGCTAGACAGTCAGCAGAAGTTTATTATTGGAAAAGGTGATAATTTACTAAAAGTTATTAAGTGCATCCTTCTAAATCATTGCGTTTGTTTTCTCAGAAAAGACAGCATTTAAGTGTCGACGGCTAGCGCTCCACGCGCTGTGCGCGTTTTGTTCACATACACACACACCTAGCCGTTGACCGCTGCAACTCTACATGGTGCGAAGTACATGGTACAGTGGCATAAGGGCACTGTTTATTGTTCCTGCAGGCAGTCGGTCGACAGTCTGTGTAGGGGGACTAAAGTAGGAGTGGTGCACCATGCTCCGTGGTCGACTCGTCGATCGCGGAGTGTGGTGCCCCGCTCCTACTCCGTAACTGCCAGACTGCCGGAAGTGCAACTTATACCTCCTCGTGGTGGCTGCTGGTAACAAGGTCCTGTGTAGGTCATGTCTCTGGCAGGATACCTGGCTAAATTAAGTTGGGCGAAAGAGAGTAAACTCTTTTTAATAAAATCCCCAATCTAATGGTGGAACAGCATATGCCAGGAGATGCGTGGCTAGGGGGGTGCCTAGTTACTAGTATGCGGACTTGGGGTACGGTGGCGCGACCTCATTTTAATCTGCCACACTACGGTACGGCACGGCGTAGTGTTTACCGGTTGCCATCTTACTCGTGGGATCAAAAATGAATAACTTACAAAACAAAAAAACTGAAGAGGAGAGTGGCCCCCAGGGACACAAAACAGAGGTGGCAACACCTCAAAACGAGCAACACCAACGCGGTAGTGCCTCAGTGGTGGACCTGACACCACAAGGCACAAGCACACCAACCACCGACAGTGTTGTAGGCCCTACACTGCCAAAACTGAGCGGCGCTGGCAAGAAAAGACTGGCTTTCTTTCTGCGGCAGGGTCTTAGCAAAGAAGAGGCTCACTCCAGAGCTATGACCCCAATGGAGAAGAAAGGGGACACAGCATGCCCCAAACGCCAGCGGTCCACAAACCAAAGCTCGGACGTATTCGTCACCAAGAAGATGAGGGATGACAAGCCCTCCACCTCCAAGGCCGCAGGCAAGGGTAATGAAAGGCAGCCCTCTGCCTCACATCACCCAGCCAAGGCCCATGTGCACAAGGACCGTGGCTCTATTCCGGATAGGGGGACAGCATGTACCCAGGCCGACAGGAAACAGCTGACTGCAAAGCAAAACGAGGCTGGTACAGGAGTAAAGTTGGCGGTATTGGCAAGGGACTACCCAACAACGGCCCTAACAACCGCGCAAAATGGACTCCATATCCAGTGCAATTGAGGACAAGGTGCTGGAGCTGATGGATGGGCAAATTAAACCGGCCTTCCTTGGCTCCACCTACAAAGCTGGATATCTAGCACTTCACTGCAAAGACTGCGAAACAGCGGAGTGGGTGAAGGCGATGGTGGTCCAAATGACGCCGTGGGAGGGCGCCACACTCTGGTCGACAGAGGAATCAAAGATTCCTCACCCAAATCCGCAGCCATGGAGACAGGCAAGGTCCTTAATTTCCTACAGACACAGAACAAAGGCCTAAACACCTCGGCCTGGAGGGCTCTAAAGAGGGTGGAAAAGGGCTCCAACGCAATGCTTGTGCTAGCTGTTGACCAGAAGTCGGCAGCCACAATTGAGGAGACAAAGGGAAGGGTGAATTTCCGCCTTGGGCAAGTTACTCTCAGGATTAAAAGTGAAGACAGCGTTATGGAGATAGAAGAGAGTACTCTAAGCTCTCCAAATGTCTCCGGTGCTGATCCGCCGCCAAAATAAGATGTCTGCAGGCAAACCTTCACCATGCTAAGGCTGCAACGGCGGAAGTCAGCAGAAGGTTTGCTAGCAACACCAAGGACATCGGGCTTCTACAGGAGCCCTGGTTCTTCAAAGGTCGCATTAGAGGCCTAAATACCAAAAACACACAGGTAATATATGATAGAACAGCGGCTAAACCTAGGGCAGCAATAATCATTAACACTGACATTAAATTTCTGCCTCTCACAGAATTCACAGACAAAGACACAGTGGCCATACTACTGGAACTGAAAATCGAAGGGGGTAAGAAAGAGGCTGTTCTGGCCTCAGCTTACTTCCCTGGTGACTCCGAAGCTGTTCCAACGGAAACTATCAGGTCATTAGGGGAGTACTGCAGAACACACCGGAAAGACCTGATAGTTGGATGCGATGCAAATGCTCACCACTTAGCATGGGGAAGCACAGACACGAACAACAGAGGTGAGTCTCTCTTAAACTATCTTATATCAACTAACTTATCAGTAGCAAATAGGGGGAATGAACCAACTTTTGTTAACTCTATAAGGAAGGAGGTATTAGACCTAACACTGGTCTCTGACAGGGCCATAGACTTGGTGAAAGAATGGAGTGTCCGAGGAGGCTTCAATGTCTGATCATAGACATATTCTCTATTCTACCGCAGCCCAAAAACCACTAACTGGACGAAATACTCCGAAACCTTAACTGAAAAACTATCGGGTAATAGACCACAAATAACAAATACTGAGGAGCTAGAAAGGGCAGTCAATACACTGACGTACGATCTAGTCTCAACCTTCAATGACTGCTGTCCACAAAGGGCTAAGACCTCTAGCAAAAGAGTCCCCTGGTGGAACTCACGACTTGAAAAATTGCGAAGAGAAGCTAGAACCGATTTCAACAGGGCCAAAAGGACCAATAATTGGGATCTCTACAGGACATCCTTAACTAATTACAACAGGGAGTTAAGGAAATCCAAGAGATCCTCATGGAGAAACTTCTGCGAAGATCTTAAGGACATACCCTCAACTGCAAGGGTTTATAGAGCCCTATCAAAAGCCAGTGGAGGACCGATTGGGACACTGAAGGGCCCGAACGGTGTATACACCAGTGATTCTCTGGAAACTCTAGAGGTTCTTCTAAAATCTCACTTTCCTGACTGTTCATTCTGCAGCACAGAGGGAGACCCTGATACAGAGGAACTGAGGCACACAAGGGCCAGAGACCCCATAATCAAAAGTATAGCTAGCTACGAAAGGGTAGAGTGGGCAATTAACTCCTTCAAACCCTACAAATCCCCTGGTCCAAATGGCATATTTCCAGCCATGTTATCTAAGGGCAAAGGGATCATCATTAGGAAAACGATTCCTATATATCGTGCCAGCCTTTTGCTGGGATATATTCCAAAGACCTGGAGAGCTGTAAAGGTAATATTCATTCCTAAGGGCGGGGACAAGCCACCATGCTCTCCCAAATCTTACAGACCAATCAGTCTCTCCTCTTTCATGCTAAAGACCATGGAGAAACTGATAGACTGCTACGTCAGAACTGACATATTAGAAGCCAACCCGCTTCACAAACTGCAATTCGCCTACCAGAAGGGTAAATCCACGGTGACGGCACTGCATCATTTGACAACCGACATAGAAAAAGCAATTGACGCAAAGGGGGTCGCCCTATGTGCCTTCATGGACATAGAGGGTGCTTTCGACAACGCAAACTTTGACTCGATGAGCCGGGCTCTAACAAACAGGGGGGTAAACCCTAAGGTAGTAGCCTGGGTGAAGGCAATGCTATGCCGCAGACTGATAAAGGCCGATCTTGGACTTGCCTCGGCTAGCATCAATGCCTCAAAAGGCTGCCCACAGGGTGGTGTTCTATCTCCTTTACTGTGGTAGACAACTTAGTTCTGTCTCTCAATGCAAACGGATGCAAAACGATAGGATATGCAGATGATATATCCGTAATCATCAGGGGCAAAGATGAAAGGATCCTAGCAGACCTCATGCAACGTGCACTGGATCAAACGGTAAATTGGTGCACTTCAGAGGGGCTCTCTATTAACCCTACTAAGACCATCATAACCCCGTTCACCAATAAAAGGATTCTTAAATTCCCAGACATAAAGGTTAGTGACACAGTTGTGACTCTGAGTACAGAGGTAAAATATCTGGGGGTAACTCTGGATAGCAAACTCACTTGGAATGCACACCTGAGAGCAGTAACCACAAAATCAACAAAATCAAATCAAAAGCAAAGCTGTTAGGCAACTACATTCTCAGAGAGGAGGACTTGATGCATATCCCGCAGACTGGTCTGACTCAGTTTCTGAGAACATTAAAAATGAACTAGTGGAAAGGGGGCACAATAGATCCTTGTGGGTCGCAGTGCTGAAAAAGGATCTGCTCCGGAGGTTTGGATTATGATACTTTGCTGCACGATATCGATATTGGAGCTGTGACATAACCCTGAACTTTGCCGACCTCAGGCGTTGTTCGTCCCACTGTGCTCAGTTTAGACAGCGTTGGCTGAAACAGTTATACATGACCAGATGAGAGAGGATTGGAAGGGAGAGTAACGCGGAGTTGCACAGCTCTTCTTTGTTCCGCAATTGCGAATTGCTTTGTGATTTATACTTGCATTGGAAGTTTGTATCGCCGCCATGCGCAACAACATTTATGAAAATTCGGTTTAATATAAAAATATATATAAAATTATAGTATTAGTTATTAATTGCTATTGTGAAGGAACCCTTTAAAGTGATTGACCACACGATTATACATGCATAAATTCAAACTTTAATTCAACAACCGCCGCAGTTCTTTGGTACCAACGGACTCAGCGATGGATTTATAAAACAATTATAAAACAAATTACTAAGAAAGTTATTTAAATATCTGAAATTGTGTAAAACTACCTAAAATGCGTAAATAACGTAATGGAACGTAAAAATTGTATTATTATTGGACGTAGATGTACTAAAAAAAAGACATTTCATTCAAGTGGCCCAACGATACCAAGCACCGGCTTGTTAACGCGCGAACCCAAGCCAAAAGCAATCAACCTCCCGCCCAACCGACCGAGGGGCACACCGCATAGCGTACGGTTACGTAGATCGCGAAAACGTAGACAAATTACATAAGACCAACTTTTTAAGAGAACTAATAGAAGTGGCACCGTTTATTAAGTGGAAAAATTCGTTATAGTTTGAACATAAAATCCGAAAAGGGTTATGAATAGCATAGTTAGAGTGACAAAGCTTGAAGAGCAATGGGTAGAAAATTCCTTGTCCTTCTGATCGGAACAGCAAAACTAATTTGGCTGATTAATTCGGAGGAATCAATTTCACCATTTATTAGTTTATGTAAAAAGACTACACATAGCATTGTTCTGCGATCAGAAAGAGAAGGAAGAGTTATTATTAAAACTCTACTGTGGTAGGAAGTTAGGTTAATGTTAGTATCCCAGTTAAATCTCCTAAGAGCAAAGAGCAAGAATTGTTTTTGTACTGATTCTATTCTATCCTGGTGAATCCTGTATTTGGGATACCAGATACAAGATCCATATTCAAGAAAAGGCCGTACCAGAGACGTGTAAAGTGTTTTTGTTATGTAGGGATCGTCAAATTCTTTAGACCAGCGCTTAATGAACCCCAAGGTACTAGAGGCTCGATTTGCAACTGAAGAGATATGCTTGTGAAATTTAAGTTTCGGATCAAAAATGCACAAAACCAATATATAGTACTATGAGACCTTCGGTATCAAAGTATAAAAATGTTGCGTTTCAACGCGTTTTAATGTGTTTCACATTTGCGGTGGCTGCGCTTCTGCTGCCTGAATTAAGAAAAAAGGCCATTTAAAAGCTTTAAATATACGTTTGGGAGTCTTGCGCTTTTATATAGTGGTTGATTCCACTGTTATAATTGAGATAATTACTGGTTTATTTTATCAAACAAAACCAGTTTAAATTACTTTTGTTTGCAGCGGCCATTAATCAGATATTTTCATACTTTTTTGCACAAAATTACACCAAATATACTTTAAAATATTGAACATCGATAGCAAATATCGCTTAAATATCTTGCTCTTCCCATCTTTACTTTCATGAAACATTAAACACTTTTTATATACATAGGTTGGGGCAAGGCATACTTAGTATGCCTTGCGCTGGGGTATTTTTCAAAGCATGTTGTTGTTGCGGGACGTTTCAACTTTGAAACATGAAACGCTGAAACGAGCTGCGGAACCCCTCAATGGATATTTGTCGTGAATGTTTAAAGTGACAAGGCATTTAATAACTTCAACTTCAACTCAGCAGCATAAAAATATTTATAATGTTCGGTATTTGCATTATGAATCGATATCGAAAATATGCACAAAAATCACGAAATTTTATTTATACAAAATTGTTTGCCTGCAACATTTAAAATGATTTGTATTACTTATAAATTTTTTTAATTTTTTTGTCTGAAGTCTCTTAAATTTCGTAGAAAAATTATATACATGCATACAAAATTATGTTAATATTTTGATTTTGAAGTATTGATATCTCGATTACTAAGCGATTTATCGGTAAATTGTATGTAATATTTTGTCTTATTTTTCAAAAATCTATTTAACATCATTTAACAAAAAATTTGTAAATTTTTTATCGATAGCTCGATAATAAATCGATATATTGCACGTGTACGGTTTCTCGGGCGCCAAGGTCTGATGATTGATTCTTGTAGAACTCGGCAAAATAAGACGAAAATATTAAATAAAATTTATTGTTAACTCGCCTGGTTATCGAGATATAGTTAATAAAAAGTCGGAAAATCCAGTTGAGGAACATCTCCAATTCCAGCGAATAAAGCGCTGGAGTCAGATTCTACTTTCATTGGCTGCCCACAACATTGTGGTGGAGTTGATTTACGCTACGGAATCAAACCTATTTCCACTAAAAAAAAAAGCGAAATAGCCTTTTTCTCAGCTCCAACTAATTCATTTTAAGAACTAATAATATAAAATTGTTTAATTTGGGATACAAATTTGGATGTTGTTCTGTCATTTTGTGTCTCTCTGTGGTGTTTTTCTTGAAATGCAAGAAAAGAATTTTTGTGTAGTAAGAAATAGATCGTGCAAAAGAACTTGATGTGGGGAAAAAAGTGCGCCGAAGGCAAAACATTTTTGTAACAAAAATCGAGCGAACATTTTTTGCCTGCTACATTTTAAATGATTTGTATTACTTATAATATTTTTTATTTTGTTCTCTAAAGTCTATTGAGTTTCGTTGTTAATTTTTCGATTTTAATGTGTTGATATCTCAATAACTAAGCGGTATAACGATACATTTTATGTAATACTTTCGTCTTATTTTTTAGAAATCTATTAATCAAAATCAAAAAAAATGGTATTACATTTTATCGATAGCTCGATAAATATCGATCAATTGTGTTTAGTAGTTTTCGGGTTTTTTTTTTGGAAATCTATTAAACTTAACCAAAAAAAATTTTATTTTTCGATATTTTTTGATTTTCTATTAACTATATCTCGATAGCCAGGCGTTTTTTTTTTTAATATTTTCGTCTTATTTTGTCGAGTTCTACAAGAATCAATCATCAGACCTTGGCGATCGAGAAACCGAAGAGTCCCCCGATATATCGATTTGTATTAAGCATTTTCCTTTTTTTTCGAAAATCTATTAAACTGCACCAAAAAAATTAAAATTTTCGATAGCTAAGCGAGTTATCGATAAATTTTATTTAATATTTTCGTCTTATTTTGTCGAGTTCTACAAGAATCAATTATCAAATTCGGCACCCTACTAACCGTAGAATCCTCCAATGCTCCGTTTCGGTAAATTTTATCGTTCAGTTATGAAAGCTGCTTCTATTACTCCGTCACTGAACCACCGTTAATGAATCAGCTGTTCGGTTTGTTTTGCTTTGTGTTTTCTGCAAAAAAGTGAGAAAAACTGAACCAAATTTTACATTGCAAAAAGGTTCCAGCTTATTGGCAACATTTATGGCTTATTTTTAATGCCTACAAACTTTATTGCTTGCATTGCAGACGCAATACAAGTCCATTTTCGTATATACGTGGAAGTTATTCTGAACTGCCTAACTGCAACAAAATTAACCGCCCACAGTTTCAAAAGCAATCCTTTGAACCTTGGCTCCCAGTTTAAATGTTTCCTACCATAATCCACCAAAAACAAAATTTTTAATTATTTTCGAATATAACTAAATACTGCGCCTATATATTCACAATTTTTGCTATTCACAATCTTCTGATTTGTGTCTTTAACATTAACAGAGCCCATTAACAGCGATGTTTTATCGAAAAAGTGTTCAAATGAACCAGTTATCGCTTCAGTTAATCTTTAGTAAATATTTACGGTCAGTTTACTTAATAATGGAAACATACACGCAAACTGAACCTCCGTCACTGTTAACTGAGAATAGCTGAGCAGTGGAAAGACCCTATAAGCAATGTTTACCGAACACTAGTTTTTACAGAAATTAGCTGTAAATTGTTTAGTATTCATTTAGTTTTATTGCGGAAACAAAATATTTGTAGTACAGCTGTTCTCCACATTCTACAGCTGAAGCAACACAGAGCTGACTACAAACTGCATCCGTATCGATACTTTTTTAG
Source organism: Scaptomyza hsui (assembly GCA_018152825.1). NCBI lineage: Eukaryota > Metazoa > Arthropoda > Insecta > Diptera > Drosophilidae > Scaptomyza > Scaptomyza hsui. Next base: position 1,002,704 of record JAECXO010000070.1, read on the forward strand.
AAAACACCTTCACTTGTATTATTTTATATTATCATTTATAGTTGTGCGACCTTCGTTGAAATCACTGCAGTGTATAAATCAATTATTAACATGTTTATTTGTGTATACTTGACAATCTTAATAAAATAGAGAAAATTAAAAAATATCTTATTATCGCATTGTTCAACGTAGACAAACCTGATTTGAAAACTTACATTAATATCGGCTAAAGATATTTTTAGTAGCACTTTCTCCACCACCGGTGCAAATCTTATTTATACACGCGAAAATATTACACATATGTATATTTATAAATATTTTTTAATTCGTTGTATGTATGTATGTAAATGCACGTGGACCAACAAATTCTGTTCTCAATTATCGAAGACAAAAAAAAATTAAACACATTTGTATGTACATACATACATATTTACATATGTAAGAACATACTTCATGACCCAAACAATGAGTTGGACTGTACATGCCAATAATTACTTGTGGCAAAGTGTTATTGTATTTGCTGTTTCTATAGGCTTAGGTTTGTATTTTTATATAAAAAAAATAGCTTAAAATAATTATCTGCAAATAAATTATTATTTTTATAAGCCTGCTGGTTACACTGGGTACATTTCCCAACATGAGCAGAGAAATAGAAACGAAAGGTCTGCTCTCGATCATATTTTATTTAGGTCAAAAAATGTACATTTATAACTAAAATGACTTATGTTTAGGGGTAAACACCAGCTAAAGCGCAAAAAGGTAATTTGATGCAATTGTTTTACGAAAACCACAAAGCCGAGTGCAGTGTGCAGGGACCAAAATAGTGGCAAACTGGGATCATTCGTTTTTGTTTAGTTAAATAATACTAGTCTTTGATTGATGGGTTATAAAAAATAAAAATTTATAAAATATTGGACAGTCAACAGTTGTGTTTGGTGGCTTTAGCCCAAAAAATGTGAAAACTATAGGCGTTTCCAATTTCAAAGAGCAGGGAGGATGGGCGTGGCATCCAAAAATTGTATGCAGTTTTTTCAGGGACGTGACTAGCTATGGTATATTAGTGCAAAAGTAGGTAGCTCTAGCTGCAAGAATTTGAGAAATATATGGTTTTATCGGTTTTCAGTAATCGAATTTATCGATTTCCCAGCCTCCTAGTAGGCGTGGCAACCCAATCTTGACACTTTATCTGTCTCGCTTATAGACAAACATAATTGCAAAGTTTCAAGTCTCTCGCTTTACGGGTGTCGAAAAAATTGCGTTCATACGGATAGACAGACGGACAGACACCATGACGGACATTGCACATAACCAATATACTATGAGATCTTCGGTATCAAAGTATAAAAACACGTATATGCATTAAACGCGTACACGTTACTGATTTGATTCAAAATCACTACCAAAATACAGTAGTAAATAAAGTACAGTAAAGTTTTTTGATATATATGAGAAAAACAATGATTTTTAAATAATATGAGCAGAAAAATCAACCGTTTATTTCAAATGCATTAAAAGTACAGCGTCATATAAAAAAAAGAGCCAAAACAACGCCCAACAATTATTCGTACACTCTATATACAAGAGGTACGCTCGCGACTGGAACACTAACTTTTAGCCTCAACTTATGAGATGGTACTCCTGATAATTCTAATGAGTTGAGAATATTGTCCACTGAGAGGTCTTCGACATCGCCCCCAACGTTTGACATTATTTTTATTCGTTTATTTAATTAGTTATCTCATTAGTCGTCAGTAAAATTGTCCTTTCACATAGCAATTTTCGTTTGGAAATATTTGTCTGAAGATCCGGATTGACATTATTTTTTTGGGTCTTATGTGCTATAAACAATTTGACAGAACTCACGACTTAGTGTAATCATATCGTTGCTGTCAGTTGGCATACGATCTTCTCCGATTTTTAGAAAAGCAGCTGCATATTGCCCTTCGTCCGTGCCATGATATCCTGGTTGCCTATGTTATCCCTTATTGTGTGATCTAGTGCTGCAACTTCTCTTTAGTGGGAAACGGTATATTCATCCCAAACCAACAAATTACACTGGTGTAACCATGATGAAATAATATAAGGTGGTCTCGCCGGCTGCCAACTCGTTTGGTTTTTAGTCCGTTCACGTTTAGTGCGTGCTCGCTTGTCGAAGTGAAAGTTTGTGCGCGGACAAATTTTTTCCTAAACGTTAACCCTTAAGCAAGCAAACAAAAATAACATATTCCATTTTATTTTAAGATCAGAATTTATTTTAGAATTAAGAGCTTAAATAAAAAAATATTTGTACAAAAAAAAAAAAACAACGACGAGGACCACCTTATATTATTTCATCATGGGTGTAACATTCTTGATTGATTAATGATATGTACTTTGTGTGAACCTCAACCCGACTGACTCTTAATAGTTGTGTGTTTCTTAGCATTATTTAATTTTGACACTTAAAGCAAAACTCCAGTATAAAAGTTTAAAAAAAAAAAAGGACATAGGTGCTTAGGAGGTACCTGAAGGACAATTTAAATTGGACCGAATTGTGAATCTAAACCATTCTCGAGTCCACCTGAAGGCACACAAAACATTTCATTGAAATCGGTCAAGCCGTTAAGGAGAAGTTAAATTATATACAGACGCACAGAAGAAATATATATATTAAGATATATATATAATATAGGATATAAGATAAGATAGCAAAACGAATTTCAAAAACAGCATATAATCATAGGCAATACAAATGTATTGTTTGATGAAAGCAAGAGTGTTATATAATATTGAAATATTTTTCTTTAAATAGCGATGCGTTTAAATCCAGGGGTCGGCAGGCAGACACTCACATTTTTTTAGTGCGTAGTCAAAAACAGGAGGGCAATAAGTTACTTGCTTTTCTGCCGCTGCAAATACGTTTCTTGCTTTGCACTGGAAAAAGTGAATTCAGAGAAAGAAAGATGATTTGCTCCAAACAGATGAAGAATTACAAAAAAAAAATAAAGTAAGAGAATTAATCATAAGCAACCATAAATAACTAACAAAAGAGTTTAATAGTTATTATATTGGGGTCGATCACATACGATCTCATGTAATGTTAAACAAATTGTCAGCAAATTTGCTGGAAATGTCCCTTATGTCTCCTAAAGTTTTGCATCACTTTTCTTTCGTTCTCTTTGTGCAATATAACGACCCCATGTATTTGAAATATTAACCGATGGCTCCAAGGGCGTCAACGACACAGTTGTTTTCGTGCCGATAGATAGCCAAAGAAAATAGCAGCAGATAAACAATGACGACTATAAATGATAATACAGTCAATAATATATAAATCAATAAACTTATTTTAAGGCAAGTGTACGGAAAGAGACATACTACAATGCTACAAATGTTCAGTAACTGTGGAAAAGTATTTTGTTGGCAATGCAACTTATATTACACCATTATGCTCTAAGTTTGAAGCATCGGATCTTTATGTGGTTGCGTGTCCATATTCTACGATGTGTTTAAAAACAATTTCTATTTTACACATCCAAACTGGACAGCAGCAAGAAACTGTTACTAGGGGTTGTGCACAGCAAAAAAATACCACTCAGGTTAGTATTGTTTTGGCAATTTTCAAAAACCCTCATTATACCCTGAACTTATAAAATGGGTAAAAAGAGTATAATGGTTTTGTGCAAAAGTATGTAACAGGCAGAAGGAAGCATCTACGACCCCATAAAGTATATATATTCTTGTTGAGAATCAACAGCCGAGTCGATTTAGCCGTCTGTCCGTCCGTCTGTATGAACGCGTCGATCTCGGAAACTATAATTGCAAGAGTTTGTTTCGAATTATCGATAACTCTTCCCTTTTCCGATATACACATGTGATCGCAGTAAGCTCTTGAACTTGGAAAATGCGAAACACGTATAATATAACACAAATAATGAAAATCTGTGAACATTCTATTTAAATCGGTTAAGAAACAGCAAAGATATCGAAGATTCAAGTTTAGTCTAATACTACGTTTATGCTTGCAAAAAAGCATGATTTTAGATCGTGATTAAAAAAAAATATATACATGCATAAACACAAAATCATGATTTTTTACACACGTATTTTGACTGTGATTTTTTGCAAAAAATCATGATTTTTTGTGGAAAACAGTCTGACAAAGCAGCTGTCCTGCACTGAAGAATAAATACCTTAAAAATGGAAAGCAATAGAAAAAGAAATGGAAGCTTCTTAGTATCGTTAAATAAGGCAATATGCTACCCCAGTTAGATGGCAAAACAAAACGCAATTATATAATATATAAAAGCATTGCAGGTGCCTCCGCCCCTTCATCAAAATCAAGATATTTATAAAATAGCATAAACAGGCGTATTTTAAAAAGCGTGATTTTAAAAAATCATGATACAGCAAGCATAAAGAATAGGGTTCAGGGTATCTCCTAGTCGGGAAATCTCGACTAGAGCATTCTTACTTGATTTCTTAAACGTTTTGCTTTTATGTTTACAGATTTTTCGCAATAGACAGTGGGAACAGGAGCATTTAGTTCAGGAGGTATATGAGGAAGGATGCGCAGAAAATCAGGGCAACAACTTAGCGGGATCAAAAAACGTACATTGTTATTGCCGCGGAGAATTGTGCAACTCCTCAAACTTCTTGCGACTAAATGAAATATGTATAAGCTTGATAATATATTTTTACGCAATAACGCTTGTTTTGGACATTCTCTTAGTTTAATGTTTTATTTTAAAATATAAACATATAAAATTTATAATTTTGCGTTGTGATACAAACTTAAATCACAAATCTTTGGCAGACTGCATAAGAAAGTATCTGCATACATCAGAAACAATCCGTGTGTCTACTTTAAATCTTACGCATGCATACGGTGCACGAAAAAAGTTTTTGGGACAAGTGTCATTTATGTCGTTTCAGTCCTGGTTTACATTTCATCGATATCTTTTTCAACACATTTTTATAACCAAATTAACAAATTTGATGTTTGAAATGAAAAAATTATCTCGGGCAAAGTCACTTTCTGCAACTTTTGAAGAAAAAAAAATAAAATAAGTGAGTTTTGCCTTGAATATCAGTTGTTTTGTTGCTTATAAATTTAAGTTTTACTCGTTTGGTTCTTATCACGTAGTCAATTTATTAAAATTTCACGTTGAAGATGAGTAGGATGAAAAAGGGGTTTGGAATTTACTACGGATTGTCTGTTGTTTGGGTTTGTTCCCGTATTTTAGTATTACCATGATCGACATGTGCAACATACAGCTGTACCTGTTCTAAACGTGGAAGAATATTTCATATGAAAAATTAGGCGCTAATAATAATTAGCTCGTCTTAACCATACCTGTACAAAAATGATTATCAATTGTAGTCATTAGTAATTACAATATTTTTGTTATCCAGCACAGTAAAAAAAAAACCTGGCTGGAATATGGGCATTTCCAGGATCGCGAACGTGACATTTGTACGACTTTAAATTAAAAAAAAATTGGCAAAAGTTGACATATTCAAAAATCTTTTCTCACGTGTTTAATTGGTTTTATTAACACTAATTTTACGGTGAAGGACAAGATTTGAAGACTTGTCGTTTTCGAATTATTTATAGAAAACAGTGCATCGCGAACGTGACAAAAAATGGAAGTAATGTTTGAGTTCATCTTGTCAAATGCAAAAGTTACCGAAATGTGGCGAGTTTGGATGAAAATACTTTTAAGCCGTAATAAATTAATGTAGTTTTCCATTTTAGAAATCAGTTTGGTATGTTACTATCATTTTATTTATTTTACATGTTTGATTAGTAATTTGTAATGTGACATCGCGAACGTGACAAGATTTCCACTTAGTTTGTGACTGGAACTTTTCATCAAATTTTGTTTAGCTAGAGTCACAAAATTTTGTAGGAAGATAGATGGTGACATTAACCAAAGATTTGCATCAAAAATGTTAATGCCACGCCCACCTCTGCCGCCCAAATGTCAATGCATTATGTCTCTCATTGCGAACATTTATCATACAAAATCGAGCAAAATAACAGAAATATGGCAATATCGACCTTGCATTCGAATATTTCAAAAAAAAATTTATGAATAAATGAAATGTTTGTTAATTCAAGTTAAATTTAATCGATTCCCTGTACTTATATGGTAAAACAACAAACTTACAGAGACTTTACATTTTTTTGCAGTGGTTGACCTTTCTGTGGTAATGCCCATATATATATTTTGGAAGCTTGCGGCACAAGATTTTATAGTAACAAGTAAAAACGTTGCAGTCGGAAGCAACCGACAGCGGAATACTCTGATACCAGTAAAAGAACGGATGGTTAGGAGTGTGCTTACAATGGGTGAATGCGAGGCGGCAGCTATCTTGTTATAAAATTTGGTGACTTTAGCTCAAAAACTGTGGAAGATAACTGAACTTCCAAATTTAAATGGTGGGCGGCAGAGGTGGGTGTGGCATCCAAATTTTTTGTTTGTTGTTTGTTGGAAAACTTCACTACCTATCTTGACACAAAATTTGGTAGCTCTAGCGCAAAAAATGTGAAAACTATAGGCGTTTCCAATTTCAAGGAGAAGGGGGGATGGGGGCGGAATCAGGGGGCGTGGCATCCCAAATTGTGATGCATTTTTTTGGGAACGTCATTATCTATCTTGACACAAAATTTTGTGGCTCTAGCCCAAAAAATGTGAAAACTATAGACGTTTCCAGTTTCAAGGAGCAGGGAGGATAGGGGCGGAAGGAGTGGGCGTGGTATTCAAAATTTTAATTAATATTTTTGAGGGACGTGACTAGCTATATTAGTGCAAAATTTGGTAGCTCTAGCTGCAGAAATATGAGAAATATATGGTTTTATCGGTTTTCAGTTATCGAATTTATTGATTTCCCAGACTCCTAGTAGGCGTGGCAACCCAATCTTGACACTTTATCTGTCTCGCCTATAGACAAACATAATTGCAAAGTTTCAAGTCTCTCGCTTTACTGGTGTCGAAAAAAGTTGCGTTCATACGGACAGACGGAGGGACACCATCACGGACATTGCACAAAACCAATATACTATGAGACCTTCGGTATCAAAGTATAAAAACTTTTCGTGATTACCTCGAGAAATAATCACCTCTAAAATGCATATCAATTTTTTGGTTTCTGATGATCCGTTAAAGAGTTTTAGTGTTCACCGCAAAACAACTTGTTTTCAAGGAGCCTCTGGAGATTCACAGTCACCGGCTTGTTTTTCAATATTTTTCAATGAATATTTTTTCTGACATACTTGAAAAGTTGCACAATAATATGTAATTAAAGTTAATAAAATAATATTATTCATGTCGCCGCAAAAAAAATCACTGAGTTATTTATATTTAAATTTAAAATATATAAGTAAAAAACAATCATAATTAAGAAGTGCAACTAGACTGTTTCTTTCCAATCAGCATTTAATTTTGCAGTAAAAGCGAGAAATGCAAAGAACACGGCGACACCGCTAGCACAAATGTTGTTGGTTGCTGCCCTTTGGACGACGATCCTATTGCGGTAATCCATGTAGCACGACGTACAAACGACTTTTTCAGAACGAAATATCGATTTCCTGCAATGGCCAGATCGCAGCCCGGACTTAAATCTAATGGAGAACCTTTGAGCTTTTTTGTCACAAAAATGTTATGGACGAAGAGACAGTATTCGACATTAAAGGACCTCAAGAAAGCTATTGTACGAGAATGGTCCTAAGTTGAAGACACCGTCCTACACAACCTAATAGATTCCATGCCACGACGCATTGGAGACACAATAAGATTTATGGAATTTTGACATCATTTTGTAAAGATCTACGTTTTTAAAATGTTGCTTAAGTCGTTCTAGACTTTAAATTTGATTAACTTTAATAAAAAACAAGTAAAAACGTTGCAGTCGGACGCAACCGACTGCGGAATACTTTGATACCAGTAAAAGAACGGTTGATAAGGGGGAATGCAGGGGCGAAGGGAGTGGCCCATGTGGTAAACATCGCCAGCTATCATGTTACCAAAAACTGTGGAAGATAACTTAACTCCCAAATTTAAAAGGTGGGCGGCAGAGGTAGGCGTGGCATCCAAATTTTTGAATCAAATGTTTTTAACTGTCACTATCTATCTTCCTAATAAGTTTGGTGGCTCTAGCTCAAAAACTGTTAAAGATATAGCCGATTCCGATTTTATGAGGCGGGTGGCTTAGGTGGGCGTGGCATCCAAAATTTTGAATCAAATGTTTTTAACTGTCACTATCAATCTTCCTACCAAGTTTGGTGGCTCTAGCTCAAAAACTGTTAAAGATATAGCCGATTCCGATTTTATAAGGCGGGTGGCAGAGGTGGGCGTGGCATCCAAAATTTTGATGCATTTTTTTGGGGAACGTCAATATCTATCTTCACACAAAATTTGGTGGCTCTAGCCCAAAAAATGTGAAAACTATAGGCGTTTCCAATTTCTTGGAGAAGGGGGGATGGGGGCGGAATCAGGGGGCGTGGCATCCAAGTTTTAATGGGGAACGTCAGTACCTATCTTGACACAAAATTTGGTGTCTGTAGCCCAAAAAATGTAAAAACTATAGGCGTTTCCAGTTTCAAGGAGCAGGGATGATTGGGGCGGAAGGAGTGGGCGTGGCATCCAAAATTTTGATGCAGTTTTTTCATGGACATGATAAGCTATCTGCGTGCAAAATTTGGTAACTCTAGCTGTAAGAATGTGAGAAATATTTGGTTTTATCGGTTTTCAGTTATCGAATTTATCGATTTCCCAGCCTCCTAGTAGGCGTGGCACCCCAATCTTGACACTTTATCTGTCGCGCCTATAGACAAACATAATTGCAAAGTTTCAAGTCTCTAGCTTTACAGGTGTCGAAAAAAGTTGCGTTCATACAGACGGACAGACAGACAGACGGACACCATGACGGACATTGCACAAAACCAATATACTATGAGACCTTCGGTATCAAAGTATAAACATACAAAAGGTATATTGATAATAGTTCTAAATTTAATTTTTAAAAAATTGGCTTTCCCAGAAACTTTTTTCGTGCACACTAGGCCCAATTTCTCAATTTTCAGTTAAGCTTGAAGTTAGTTGACTGTGGAATAACTTTGTTGTTCGAGCTATCCGGGAGATAAGCAATTTGGTTTTCTCAAAGCCAAAGTTACCTATCATCGATATATCACTATCGCCTAGTGGTGCTGCCAACCTTAACGGGGAATTCAGCTGTTTTTTATTATTCTTTTGATGTGTGACTCCCAAACTGCTGCATGTTGCACATGAAAATTTATATACAATTACTTTCTATGGGCCCTGTTGCAAACGGCAACGAGTGAAAATCTTTTTAGTTATTGAGGAGCATGTGTTTGTGTCATAAAAAAAAAAACAATAAACAATGCAAGTGTCAGCTTGACTCAGCTGTTTGCGTTACGATGATTGTATTGATATTTTTATATCGGGACTTAGCATCGGTATAAGTGGTAAACGGACCTCCAGGCATCGGATAAGTAAGTGCTCACCGAATGTTGAGAAACTCAAATTTGACTAACCGGACATTAAGAAATTGAGCCTTACATTTAGAGCGTCAACTGATGTTTTTCGCATTGTCAATCTACTGTCAACGAAACAGTTGACCGCTATTCACTAAGGGCTGACTAAACTGGTATCAAAGTTGACTTGTTTGTCAACTAGTGTAAATGCAGCATTTGTTCTCTTTTAAAACCTGAAAATTTAAATATGGCAAGACTTAAGAGAGCACTTTGTCGCAGCTATATGCACACAGCTAGTCAATTTAATCTTCGGGACTTCCGATGGACTGCTACAGAGCTAAGACAACTGCAAATGAACACTAAAAACCAATACTTGCTGATTCGTAATGCTGATCCAAATGGATTTCAAGGTTTCAATCTGTGGTAAACAACAAGTCGTATCAATCTTGCTTGCCACAAACACAGATAGCACTGTGTTTCTTGCGAGCTCATTTGGCACTTGTACTGCAGCAATCCTTTAACATTATTACCTCAATTTTATTTAGTAATATTTTTATAGACAACAAAGTTGCAGTTACAAACTTACAGCATTGCAAATAGTACATAATTTTTGTCCTTGATCTAACAGGTAAAACTTTTGCGTCAATGGAAACAATTTTAGAAGCTGCAAATCTACACTTATTAAGGATTATTATCGCTGCAAAGTGTAGACCCAAAAAATAAAACTCATCTGGAAGCTAAAGAAATCAAGCAATCTCGGCATAATCAGCAAGCTTTTAGTATATAAAAGCATAATCATGTCATCTTGGATATATGGGATATGGGATACAAATTTTGGGAACAGCTGCTGAATGGGAAATTTTGCACAGACTATTATTTACCAAGAGCGTCTCGCGTCTTCACACAAGTGACCTCTCGTCTTGGCATAAAATTTGATGGTTTGTCATTGTAAGATTTTTGTTTATTTTATAGCTAATTCTTTATGTCACATTTCTATTGTCATATTAAATTTTATCAAATAAAATAAATACTCTAATACCAATATAAAACCGAGTGTTGAGGAGTCTGCTTGCAAATGGGGAGTCAGGGGGTGGCAGGTGTGTTTGCTGCGTTCAAAGAAAGTTTGATGCTCATCTTTGGGGGACATTGCCAGATAACTTGTCAACAAATTTGGTGACTAGCTGACTATCGCTCTCACTTTGATTTCATCTGTAGCAGAGCCATAGCCGAACAACGAAAAGTATATGCTCTTCTCTGCTTGTAGCCGTAGTAAATGAAAAAATTTAATTTGCTCTGCTCTCATCTCGCTCTCAGTTTTCAGCTACCGCTACGGCAGAGCAGAGCACATCATTTAATTTTTCGCTATTGCTAAAGCAAATTAAGCAAATTAATTAATTAAGCTAAGCATATACTTTTTCGTTGTTGGGCTATGGTTCTGCTACAGATGAAATCAAAGTGAGAGCGATAGCGAGAGCAAAACGAAATACTACGGATCCAGTGGCGCAAATGCCCATTACGAGATCGATTACGAATCGAGCACTTTGTTGGCGGCCCGGAGAAAAGATCGATTACGACCTGGATTACTTTTACACAGCGATGACCTTTACAACTTGTGGTACAGGTTGTAATCAGCAGCCGAAGGGTGTTCGAATGGCGCTCGGCTGCCGATTACAGCTGCATATACTTTTTATAAAATTGTAATGCAGCTTGTGGGCGGTATGTATAAGTATAATTGTATCATGGTAAATGTTTCCAGCTTACAACTGTGCACACAAAAGTTGGCAAGTGTAATGCATAACTTTTACTGGAGCGGTAATGCATGCTGTGGCCAGGCATCATTCTGCTCTGCGCCACTGGGGAGTATCGTAGCATTTTCAAACGCTGATTTTACCCATTTTTTCCACCTCTTCATACAAGGTATTAATTTTAAAAACATCATAGACAAGTAAGAAGGCTCTAGTCGAGATTTCCCGACTAGGAGATACCCCGAACCCTATACTTTAAGCGTATTGTATTTAATTGTCTGTATGCATGTGACCTAAACTTGAATTTTCGATATCTCTGGTGTAACTCAACCGATTTCGATGAAATTTTCAGAAAAGTTCTATCGTTACCCATTATTTTAATCCCCATTTTTACATTTTCCAAATTCGAGATTTTTTTGTAATCGATTTCATGTGTATATCGGAAACCAGAATAGTTATCGATAATTTGAAACAAACTTGCTCTGCTTATGGTATGGGATAACTTATATTCAAAATCTGAAGTCTCTAGCTCTTGTAGTCTCTGAGATCGACGCGTTCATACAGACGGACAGACAGACGTACATGGCTATATCGACTCGGCTGTTGATGCTGATCAAGAATATATATACTTTATGGGTTCGGAGATGCTTCCTTCTGCCTGTTACATACTTTTGCACAAAACCACTATACCCCTTTTAGGCCCAATTTCTCAATGTCCGGTTAGTCAACTAATTCTAAGTTTAGTCGAGTTGGAGTTTCTCAATGTTCCGTTAGCACTTACTTATCCGGTGCCTGGAGGTCCGTTTACTACTTATACCGATGCTAAGTCCCGATATATAAATATCAATACAATCATCGTAAGGCGAACAGCTGACTCAAGCTGACACTTGCATTGTTTACTTTTTTTTTATGTATCAAAATTCCAAAATGCTTATTTGAGTATTCTAGGTCCATAAACACTCCATAACTACTAAAAAGATTTTCCCTCGTTGCCGTTTACAACAGGCTCATAGAAAGTAATTGTATAAACATTTTAATGTGCAACGTGCAGAAGTTTGGGAGTCACAGGCAAAAACAAAACCAAAAGAACAGCTGAATCCCCGTTAAGGTTGGCAACACCATTAGGCGATAGTGATATACCGATTAAAGGTTACTTTGGCTTTGAGAAAACTAAATTGGATAACTGCAGTATAACTCGAGAAAAAAAAAGTTATTCCGAAGTTAACTTATTCCAAGTTTAACTGGACATTGAGAAATTGGGCCTTACCCATTTTATGGGTTCAGGGTATAAAAATACATGCGAAGAGATTTTTTTGGAGAAACTTTTTGCACAAAAACATTTTTTGTTTAAGCCCGAGGGAAAAGTTTCAAAAATAGACCTTAACAAGAGTTGAAAACTGGGTTAATGGTTATATCATTCAAACGGAATTTAAATTACCTTTCCATTGATACCAAACTTTTTATGAAGTAAGTTCAAACTATAAGTAGATTTATCTTTAAGTGTTGTCAAAATACTTATGCCGTCGAAAGTAGTTAAACATATATAATCATAACTATCGAGCAATTTTCAAACAAGCTTTTTATGTTACTTACCATATTAACATTTTCATCCATACACAAGCATACAACATCTTCCCGTAATAGTCTGACTGCCGCATGCAGGGGATATTTGGTTTTGCTTTTTAGCATTTTAAACAGTAGTGGCCCCGACATGTGTTCAAAATCCCGTGGTGTTAAGTCATCCCAGTGCGTCGATATAATTCCGGAACAGTAATCAAGAAGCATAGTAGCACCCACTTCTTCTGCGACGCAATAGAATAGCACACAAGATCGCACACCCGCGGATGTCACTAATGCTCTCTCACAGAGTCCCAGTAGTGCAGGTAAGGAAAAGCGATGGGCCACTTTCAAAAGTCCTAATGTTAATCGATCGTGTTGTAAGTCAACAATATCGGTATAAATCCAACGCAGCAAAGCCGTCGCTATATCGTCATCCACATCACTCCAATCTAACTCCTTTGCGCTTCCTAATGCTTCATTTCGCCACATCTCTGAGCGGGCATGAAGTACAAATTTATGCGCTGGCATAAACGTACCGCTGGTCTTAATTTGAATATCGGAATATATGGAACATCCATATAATGACGAAGCCGTTAGCGCGAGTCGTGACACAAAGCTACTGAGTTCACCACTGGCCTCGGCATTTACTGTTGAAGAAACTTCCTTATACCTGCGTTCTAGATCTACATAGCTGTGCTGTAATTTTGTGTATTTATCTTTTAAAAGGGATAGGCGCTCTTGCAGTTTAATTATTGACACAACGTCGTTACAACCTAAAATAACAAATTTTAAGTTATTTTATTTTTGTTGTATAAATACATTTTACAAGATGCATTTTTACATATGACATTTTAAAGTTATACTGCTTTTTGGAATAATATGCAACAGCGCACGAAGCTTATTACATACCCATGCTTATTGCCTAGTTGAGCATAAAAACAGCAAAATCAAAAATTATTATAAACATGTACTTCTCCCGATAACTTTATGCCTATCTAATGCAAATCAGCTGTAGGAAAAAATTTGAGCCAACCATACATCGATACCATGAATCTAAGAAAACCAGATTGCGCATTCGCTGTGTCAAAATAAAAATCTACTGCGCATCTACGTCACAGCGCGCAGTTTGAATTTAATGGAATTTGTGTGTAAAAGGCAGTCTTATTTAAAACAACATTCATGACTGAAAAAATTTTTTTTTGAACCTGCCAACACAGTCAACGATTTGGGTATGTTCCATGTGAACTCCCTTTGCAGTGAGGAAAATTTGGTGGTTGTTTGTTTTAAAGATATTGTGGAGCTAGCTTGCACATAAATATCCATGCAAATTGCATACAGCTCAAAAATGTTGTAGTCTACTGTCACGTCACAAAATCAGCTGTTTGCTTGAGAAAAACTAACGGACCTGCGCAATGCGCAATCTGGTTTTCTTAGATTCATGCATCGATACCTTAATCGAAAGCTTTTTTTTCTAATTTCGTATCCCAGCGGGCAAACACCTCCGTTTTTAGCGAACGTCCTTTTTCTCGTACGTTTCTTGTATGAAATGTTATCGATGATGACACTTTTTGTATCGAAATTACTCAAATGAGTACAATAGTTCATATAAACGGTGAGTAAGAAAAAATAATTTTTAAATAGATATGTTTAATTAAATTTTTATATGTCTATTAAAAGAAACATGAATAGGAAAATCAGGCAGTATATTATCTGGCGAGTCAGCACTCTTGGCGAGGGACTGATTTTTAAAACAGCATCAGGGGTCTTAGGCTTACACTGGCCATCCGAAAGTATATTTATATATTTGTATTTCTTACAAAAATATAATAAGATTCTTTTACATTGTTTAAGGTGCGTTCACGAAAAAAATTAGGTTTAACAATTGTTTAAATGGAAATTACAAATATTAAGTATTATTATTGTTAATTTATTAAATGTTAAATGTTATTAGTCGAAATTTAATTAATTTATATAAAACTTAGCTTTAAGAATTTAATGTTAAATTTGATTAATGTTAACTTTTTAACGCTTTTAAAAAAAAAGTAAAGCTTTAAAAAAAATGTTATAATAAAATAAAATATAAGTTAAAAAATATTAATTAAAATTAAATGAAAATAAATTAAATAAAAAGGGAATTTTTACTATGCAAATATAATCTTTTTTAATACGTTCTCGAGCCCATTTTCTAACCATTCTCGTATCATAAACGGGTCCGTTTTCTGTCCGTTTTTACATCCATTCTCGACACTTTTTCGATACGAAAAGGGATCCGTTCGCAACTATCGCTAACGAAGGTTTTGCTGCCACAAACTAAGCGACAAGTGATACTTTCTCGACACTTTTTCGAGTGTCGTTCTCGACAGTTTTGTAAGAGAAAAGGTCGAGAAATTGTCGAAAACGGACCCTTTCTCGAAACCGATTGCCCGCTGGGATATACAACTAGAGGTCATGAATCTTTTCTTTTGTTCATGACTAGAGGTGGATGCTTGTTTTCCGTAAAACCTCTTTGTTATAAAAAAAAAACCAGATTATGTTATTTTTATACCCCGAACCCATGAAATGGGTAAAAGGGGTATAATGTTTTTGTGCAAAAGTATGTAACAGGCAGAAGGAAGCATCTAAGACCCTATAAAGTATATATATTCTTGATCAGCATCAACAGCCGAGTCGATATAGCCATGTCCGTCTGTCCGTATGTATGAACGCGTCGATCTTAGAGACTATAAGAGCTAGAGACTTCAGATTTTGCAATAAGCTCATCTAAGTCCTAGGCAGTACAAGTTTGTTTCCGATTTTCGATAACTATTTCCGTTTCCGATATACACATGAAATCGATTACAAAAAAGTCTCTATATTGGAATATGTAAAAATGGGGGTTGAAATTGTGGGTAACGATAAAACTTTTCTGAAAAGAGTCTACTTGATTTTTTCAGAATTTTCAGCGCCGAAAGTCTTTTTTTTTGTAATTCGGCCTTTAATACAATAAAAGTGAATAAACCAATAAGGAAACAACATAAACAATTTCATCAAATGAATTGAAAAGAAAATAAATAAAATTATATAAATAATTTATAACAACGCAATATTTGATTGTTCAAAACTTCAGGAAATCTTCGTTCTTTAATGTTTCTAGGGACGTTTCTAATTAATGCAATTGCATTAACAGGTTTAGGCTTCCGCCTCATTAACGAGACGATCAGTTTGAGTTGAAATAATTCTAAACAGAAGGTCACTGTTGAACAACATTTGAAAAAGCGCAATCTGGCCAGCCTAAACTAATCATTCACAATTTTCAAATTGTTTCGAATCACCACTTGATTCATGACGACGAGCCCTTCAACGCAATTGCAGTCTTCGTTATTGTTTAAGGTGCGATTACAGCACACTACAAAATTCCTGGCAGGAACTTTCGGAATATTTTGGAAACGTGCGGCACAAGACTGTAAATTGGCCTTTTCAATTAAACAGCTTAGGCCCAATTTCTCAATGTCCGGTTAGTCAACTTATTCTAAGTTTAGTCGAATTTGAGTTTCTCAATGTTCGGTTAGCACTTACTTATCCGGTGCCTGGAGGTCCGGTTAACACTTATACTGATATAAAGTCCCGATATATAAATATCAATACAATCATCGTACGGCGAACAGCTGACTCAAGCTGACACTTGCATTGTTTATTATTTTTTATGAAGCAAATTTTTAAAATGCTTATTTGAGTCTTCTAAGTCCACAAACACATGCTCCTCAACAACTAAATACTTTTTCCCTCGTTGCCGTTTACAACGGGGCTCATAGAAAGTTATAATATATACATTTTGATGTGCAACATGCAGCAGTTTGGGAGTCACAGGCAAAAACAAAACCAAAAGAACAGCTGAATCCCCGTTAAGGTTGGCAGCACCATTAGGCGATAGTGATATACCGATGATAGGTTAATTTGGCTTTGAGAAAACCAAATTGGATAATTGCAGTATAGCTCGAGTATAAAAGTTATTCTGAAGTTAACTTATTCCAAGTTTAACTGGACATTGAGAAGTTGGGCTTGAATAAACTTATTCAAATTAAACAAAATTTGCAGCTTAATGCCTGTTTACATTTAGATATAATATCATGATATTTTTATGGCGCAGCATTGCATATGTGATTTCATTGCTGTTCAATTAATTGTTATCGAGCAATTTAATGTCAAGTGGACGGTTTGCCAAAACGAAAACGATGACCTGGAACACGTTTAACTAAGACCGCGTACACACGGTGCTTTTTTGAAGCAGCTTCTTTGGGCTTGTATGCAAGGGAGGTGAGGAAAGCAGTGTTGGTAAAAAGTTACACCATGACGAAGACCTGCAACTCTTAACGTGCATTACGCTTTGTGCTCATTCCGATTTCTTGCCTGCAGGGCTGTTATTTTTAAAAATAATTTAAAATTTGGTTATTTGTTGTGAATGTTTAAGGTGACAAGGCATTAAATAAAGTATATGCACGAACACCAACTTGGAATTGCTATTAATGCAATACCAGCAGCATAAAAATCATAATAACCTTAGGCATATGCATTGTCAATCGAAAATTTTATCGAAAAGAAGCAGCAACTAGAAGCACCGTGTAGAAGTGAGCTGCAACTCGAAGCAACTTTCAAAAGAAAATCAACAAGAAAGCATGCTTCAAAAAAGCACCGTGTGTAAGCGGTCTAAATTTGTTAACAGCATAATATAAGGTGCTATAAGTTCAAACACAATCAAAAGTAAACACAAAACAGATGGTTCTAATAGTGCATTTACACTGACACCGCTAAAGAAGCCTTGGTGGTTAGCGGCGAAAGTCATTTACATCGGGAAGAGGTCTTTAAAATCAGCTGTTTTTTGTTTGCTTTTGTTGTGATTGCTGAAGAAGAAGAAATTTGAAAAATATAATAATAATAATAATAAATATTATAATATTAATAATAAATATTATAATAATAATTAATAATAATAATACATTTTAAGCAATTTTGTTGATTGCGAAAACGAAGAAGCGGCAGCCGCAACGGCTGCGCTAAATATGTTGTCGCAGTCCGACTGTATTAGCACGCGAAGTTTCTGGATGCTAGAGCGCAACTGGCAGATGGATGTGTCAAAGTTGAGTGACGATTTTTTAAAGGAGAGCTTCAGGATGGAAAGAAGCCTCTTTCAAAAGTTAGTCGATGCCTTGCCTTAAATGAAAAGGCAGACTCCAATTTAAGAGCGTGCATCCCACTAGACATGCGGGTTTGTCATATCGACTGGTAGCCTGTGCAATATTCAGAAGGAGTTTTGCAAACATGGCATTTGAGTCTGGGGCCAAATTTGTTGACCCAATCAAAAATTGAGGTTTCTTTATAAAAATGCTTTCCAAGCTTTCCGACCAGCGCTTTCTCTTTTGTCCGACATCCACTTGAAATTAAATGATTTAATTGCAATAATAAGAAAAATATTTAGTGTTTTCAAATTGCACATTTGTTTTCATTTTGAATCAGCTGATTCCTGTTGCCACCATCAGTAATTTACCAAAAATATCGATTCATCCGTATAAAAAAAAAAAAGGTCTGTACTTGAGCCGGTAGAATAGCGGCGCTCGAGCGGCTAAAAATATCGAAGACCTTAAGGCAAAATGCTAGCGGCGTTAATTACGGCGCCAGTGTAAATGCACTATAAGCCGCTATCGCTAATTATCGCAATGATAATTATCAATTGATAGCATGTTGAATTTTTATTTATAAGCAACCTAGGTCTCATCTCTAACGAAGAGTCCAAACAATCCTTAAAAATTGTTATTTGAGAAAAAAAAAGTCGGATATGGCAGACAGGCTGACGCAATTACAGGACACCGTTAACCAAGTAGAGCATTATAGAATCAAGCAATTCTTATTTAAATGACGTTTTGTTCTTTCTAATTTAAGCAAGCAGAGCATTTCTGCAACGCTATTGGTGTAATTCAGCAAACGTCTTACCCTAGCAAATTTGCAAACTTTGACAGGACAGGCTCACAGACCCCCATACAAAACCCGCCACAGGAAGACTATGCTCAGCTATTTGCACAACTAATAGCACGTTGTGCCAAGGATATCGACACTTTAATTGAGTCATTGCCCAATGAAGATAGCTCTATTGAACTGCAAAATTCCAGCCTTAAGCGGCTGGAGATTGAAAATCAAGAGACAGCAGAGCAACTTGAACAAGTTGTTCAAAAAGGAGAACTATTGCTGGAAAAAATTCAACTGGCACTAGGAGACATTGCCCAAGCCCAATTAGATATGCAAATAACATTAAGAACTAGTTTGCAATAATTGTGTACCTGCAATATTTTATTTTGGTAGTAGTTAAGCAGCCTAATAAATAGGCAAATCGTTTAATTTACTTATATGCAGTAATCATAAGGAAGTGTTTTCGTTCTGGGCAATATGCAGCTGCTCTTCTAAAAATCGGAGAAGATCCCAGGTCAATTGTCAGTAACAACATAATTACACTGAGTCGTGAGTTCCGGCAAATTGTCGATAGCACAGATGACCTTATAAATAATGTCTATCCGGATCTTCAGACAAATATGGCCAATCGAGAATGGCTATGTAAAAGGGAAGTTTCGGCGCTGACCTCAGATTGTTAATACAACAAGTAAGGTTCTACTCGAGATTTCCCGACTAGGAGATACCCTGAACCCGGGGACTCTACAGTTACTCCGGTACCAAGGTCTAATGATTGATTCTTGTAGAGCTCGACAAAATAAGACGAAAATATTATTATATAAAATTTATCGATAACTCGCTTGGTTTAATATTTTCGTCTTAATTTTTTAGATATCTATTAAACTTCATCAAACAAAAAAATTGTGTTACATTTTTATCGATAGCTCGATAAATATCGATAAATTGTGTTAAGTATTTTCGTGTTTATTTTTTTTTTTAGATCTATTTAACTTAACCAAAAAAGTTTAATTTTCGATGTTTTATTAACTATATCTCGATAACCAGGCGAGTTAACGATTAATTATTCCTTCATATTTTCATCATGTTTTGTCAAGTTTTACAAGAATCAATCATCAGACCTTGGCGGCGTAATAACCGTAGAGTCCCCCATAAAGTATATATTCTCTTGATCAGCATCAACAGCCGAGTCGATATAGCCATGTCCGTCTGTATGTGTAAGCTCGTCGTTCTCAAAAACTATAAGAGTTAGAGACTTTAAATTTCGAACATAAGCTCATCTAAGTCCTAGGCAGTACATGTTTGTTTCCAAATTTCCAACAACTATTTCCGTTTCCGATATACACAAAACAAATGAAAATCTGTGAAAATTTCATCGAAATCGGATGAGAAACACCAGAGATATTGAAGTTTAGTCACGGTTATGTACAGGGTTCGGGGTATCTCCTAGTCGGGAAATCTCGACAAGAACCTTCTTTCTATTTATCTCTGCGCATATTTTATTCTTTGTTTATTCAATTTAATTGTTAAAATGAGATGGATAAAATATTTTGTTACTTATGTTAGTTTCTCAACGGAGAGTATGTTTATAGAGCTTGTTGGCTCTTTAGAAGAGGCGGGTAACAATTTGTTAAAAATATTAAGTAACCTGGTTACTTCAGTGTATATGTTCAGTGTTTAAAAAACAGTAATAATAATAAGCGTTCTGCTCTATCTGCATCTCGTGGCGTTCCCTCATTAGATCAACGACCTTCTTCTGGTTATTTCTGCGACGCTTAGCAGTAGTCGCCGTCTCCTGAACCCCCATTTCGTTTGGTCCAGAAATACGATATCGTCACGTGTCGATTGAAAATACCGCTCTTGTGCTTTGTTCATCGCAAACGTGTCCAGAAACTCATTTAATGTGCCAAACATTTTCCATGTTGAACTGGATCTTCTTAAACAGTTTTAATATAACATCGATGTTACTCCACCTCTAGCATCTAATCGATTAGAAAAATAAATAAACAAAATAAAGAACTGAGCGCACAGTCGCCTCGACAGCCGAACTGCTGCTCGGGGTTTTCAGCCAAACTTTTATGGGTTTTAGTTCTGCGAGTGCTAAGCAGCTGGTCTTCACGAAAACAGCCGCAGAAAAAGTTCCCTTATCACTTTTCCTAGTCGTTGCCCATGCCTTAGAGCAATTACATAAAAAGTATCAAAAGTACCAAACAAGTTCTTCCAATCTTTTCTCCCGTTTAATTTTAAGTGCGGGTAAAATTTTTCTTTGGACATCATCCAAATTTGGGACGTCTTTCCCAATTGAGGATAGTAATTTTGCAGAACAAATTATCCGTCTTTCTAAATGAACAGAATTTACTCCCACTGGCAGTATCGGGGCTGTTGACGGGAAATATCTACTTGGCAAGCAAAAATTAGAATTGTAATCCTACATAGTAGTGATATCATCAGATATAGAAAGGGACACATTGTCAGGAACTTGACGGGAACTCGTAAAAGCAATGCTAACAGAAATATGCTTAATAAATTATTTAAAAAAAAAAAATAGTTTAACCCGAACTCAAAACCACAAATAGGCAATCAAAAGCTTAAAATAAATTAAAGTAAATTTTATAAGTGATAGCCGCTCATCATGTGACAGTTCCGAAAAAGAAAAAATGGTGCGAACGGTAGATTGAAGCAAACGTCTAAAAATTGCAAGCCCCAGATATGTGATAATAGTTGCCGGCATCTTTTTAGGTCACTTTCTCATGCACAAACAAAAATAAAAACACAAGTCCCTCGTTGTTTTTCGTTTCCTCTTAATGGAGCCGATTATCATCGAATAAATTCTGTTAAAAATAACGGCTTTTATTACCAATATATGAACAAAGTTTGTTATGTAATAAAATGATGATCAAAATATGTTTAAATTTATATATTTTATTTAATCAAAAAAGAAAACTTGCAGATGCTGTTGTGGTATCTAACTTTATACAGATTATTCACAATTTCTCAATGTCCAGTTAAACTTGGAATAAGTTAACTTCAGAATAACTTTTATACTCGAGCTATACTGCAGTTATCCAATTTGGTTTTCTCAAAGCCAAAGTTACCTATCATCGGTATATCACTATCACCGAATGGTGTTGCCAACCTCAACGTGGATTCAGTTGTTCTTATGGTTTTGTTTTTGCCTGTGACTCCCAAACTGCTGCATGTTGCACATCAAAATGTATATATTATAACTTTCTATGAGCCCCGTTGTAAACGGCAACGAGGGAAAACCATTTTAGTTGTTGAGGAGCATGTGTTTGTGAACCTAGAAGACTCAAATAAGCATTTTGAAAATTTGCTTCATAAAAAAAAAAATAAACAATGCAAGTGTCAGCTTGAGTCAGCTGTTCGCCTTACGATGATTCTATTGATATTTATATATCGGGACTTAGCATCGGTATAAGTAGTAACCGGACCTCCAGGCACCGGATAAGTGAGTGCTAACCGAACATTGAGAAACTCAAATTCAACTAAACTTAGAATAAGTTGACTAACCGGACATTGAGAAATTGGGCCTTAGTAAGAGGTTGTAAAGTATTTTCCAACTACACCCATTACTATTAAATAAAATAAAATCTAAAATGATTGAGCGACAATTTAGTGTTAACAAAAATGAGTGGCATCTCCGACATATGTACAGTATAACTCGATGTAACGAATTTCAAGGAGACAGAAAAAATCTTTGTTATATAGAAAATTCGTGATAAAAAATGTTGTAAAACTGGGTTTATAAGTCGAGCTTTATTCAAAATAATCAGTAATTTTTATTTATGTATGTGTGATTTTCCCACTTCACGGTAAGCGAATCAAATATGTTATTTATTTATTCACTAATGTGCAAGTATACTACTTCGCTTCGGAGCAGTTTTACACTTTATGTTTTTTTTTTTGTTTTTTTTTTTAATTTTGTGTTAATATAATTGTGCTTATACTAAAAATCTATTTTGGTTTTAAAATAAACAGACAAGTCATTATAGGTTATAACGGTTTGAATTTAACTTAAAATAAAATGAATTTCTACTTAAAGGTAACTTCATTTAAAAAATATACTAATATCTGTAATGATAGTTATAGTTCGAATCAATAACTAAATATAAATTGTTTTGTAAAATAGTTTAAAGCCGTAGATTCTCTGCCTTAATTAAGCGTCCCCCTACACCCTTGAGCTCCACAAAGGCATGGGATTTTTTCCTCTTCTAAAGGAAATTTGTAGTCATAGGTTATTTCTTCATTGATTCCAATTGGTTGTTTTGAATATATAACAATTTTTTTTTCTGATTCTATTGTTATGACTTTGGCATAACAGTTTGGCTGAAATTAAAACACAAAAATAATTAACAAGGCATAAATTCGACGCTTTTAATACTTACGTTACAGCTGTGGTTTATAAATCTGGCCAAATTGCCACATTTTGTCGCGTCGATTATCGTTTCCATATCAATTCGAAATAAATATGAGCTTCCAATGCCTATAGCCTCATATTTTGTTTCTCTTAAATCAGCAACAACTGGTCGAATCATTTGTCCAACATACTCAATAACCATTTCATCCGCTGCTATAGGTTCCATGGCAAACAGCCCCCAATCATGTATTGCAGACTTAGCAAATTTAAGCTGTTTTTTGCGGAATTTCAGCTGATTAAATTTTAAGAGTTCCGACTCGCCCATTGAACCGAAGGCCGTCAACAGACGTCGTTGATTTGAGCGTGCTTCCCGAGAAATGCCTTGCATTTTGGATATTAGTTTATTGTGATGATGGTTCGTCAGTGCCGTTGGCTCGTCGCATCTACCTTCATTTTGTGCGTCATGAGTGTTGGCTTTAGCATGATGATACTTATGTTTAGCTTTTTCACGTATGTCCAATTTATAGAAGCCCTCAGTGCGGGCGCTCCCAGTTTTATGATGCATTAGCTCGTCGTCTTTGCGCCGCTTCTTAGGAGGAGTGGGCCAAAATGCCCTGTCTGTGGTGCAGTGATTTACCCAATGAGTGTTGTTTAAAAACATACTGAAAATATTACAAAAAATTTGTTAATAGAAACGAATTTCATAATAAATATATTTGCTTACGCATATGGTTCCTTTTGCAAATGCTCTATATAGCTCGTCTTAATATACTTTATATCCTCCAAATCAATGCCCTTCGTCAGGAAGGTGTATAATATAACCATTTCCTCGTTTTGATCACGGGTATTAAACATTTCACACGGAATAAAGTTGGATGTTTGTCGAACTAATTCGGAATGCGTGTCCTCCAGTGACTCAATTTTTATTTTTCTATTGCTTTGTCGGCCAGCCAATTCCTTTTTCTTCTTTTGACTTCGAACAGAATCTTTGCGTGGTCTCCCTGGGCCCTGTTTTGCAATTTGTGTGCCATCCTCTTTTTTATTATTAAAATCTAGCCGACCCGCTGAAACACCTGCAGCAACGTGACTTTGTGCATGCGGTGGCAAAGAATAGCAGTGTTCTAAAGCAACTTGACTCGCTTGGGAGGCTTGACTTGATCCACTGTCTGACGAGGCAGGTGATTGTTTTCCATTACAAAAATTAGCTTCATACACATTCAATTTAGAATCTATTTTGTCTTTACTATCATTGCACTGAAACTTTAAGTTATCTTTAGTTTTTAAACAATTATCAGTCTTAAATTTGCTAATAAAGTTGCTTTCTTCTTTCGTCTTGTACAATGTTAAGTCCTCCATTTTTAGTTTTGTGTCTGAAGGGGACGGTTCTACAACATCTGGCCTTTTAGGCATTTCAAGAGCAGATATTTTTTGTACATCTAATTTGAGGTCCATTTTTGATGTGGTGTCTGTCTGATGCAAATTTTTCTCCTGCTCTTCTAAAAATTCTCGCTCAATTTGAGCCATATACTCTGTGTTTCTGCGCCTTTTTTCCTGGTACTCGCGCTCCTCATCAGAATCACTGTAAATGCGATCATACTCAAAATAAGTTTTTACTGTGTTTAAGCCGTCGGACTTTTGAACGGGTTCCTCGTTGTAATCTGGAGGCGGAACAGGTGTAGGTGATCGGCGGGATTCAAATGCGACTTTGGAATCCGTCAATCTCTCGGATGCAAACTTAGAAGCAATACCAGATTCTTCCACATCAAAGCAACTATCTTTACTAATGTCTTCAAGGTCGGATGGTATAGATGACATAACAACAGGTTTAGAGCCAGTAAACAGTTTTACTTTTACGTTTTGATCAATATCATCATCAGTATCGGAGTAAATGTCCATCTTTTTCGTACGACTGTATTGATTTGCAGATTTTCGGTTAATTGAATAATTATCTTCCTCAGAGTCAGTGTAATCGTTTTGCACTTGGCCCCCTACATCTTTTAAATCGAATCTTCGGCTTTTAGATAACGTATCCGTTTCATTAGCATTACTTGAAATGATATCGTCCTCAAAGGTTTCATCGTCACTACTCATATCATTTTCAGCTCTGTTGCAAATTTCTTTGGCATCATTTTCACCATCACTATTAGATGAGGCAGATGTTGATGACGAAAAAAAACTTGAGGCACTGCCTTTTCTTTTTAAACGTATATTTGATGACGTCAATCGCAATTTTCCCACTTCCGTTTGAATTGAGCGTTGCTTTAAGTTCATATTGTTAGCATCGGAACCGTCAATATTTGAATCCTCTTTGTCTGAATCAGAACGTTGTACCATTTCTTCTTGGTCGCTCAGATCTCTTTCCGACTTATCTGGAAGGGGACTAGGGTGTTTGGGTACACGTCGAAATGATGGCAATTTTGGCATTGCCGCTCGTAAGCCAATACTAGTAAATGACTGGAAGTCAGACATTTCTCTTTGCGTGTTGATTAAATGATTAATATCAGGAGGCTTTTCTTGAGAAGCATTTTTATCTAATGAGTTGTTACTCACTGTAGGAAGATCGACTGCTAAAGATAATGGTTTTAAACGCGTTTTGGCTGTTTGTTCGTCCCACCAAACCTCAAAATTTTTAAAAGCTGTCATTTCAATCATGCGCTTATTAACATCTCGTTTAAGAATTTGTTTCAGCTCCTCAACTATGGAGTTCATAACCTTTTTAACATTTTGTTTCATTTCGTCGTTTTGATCACTTTGCGTATGCTGGTAACTGTATGTGTTCACAAACGGATTTAGATTATATCCATCAGCTGAAACAACTCCAGGTAGGTAAGAAGATTGCATATATGCAGGGTTATCAAAATACTTTCCAGTAAATCCAGAACTCGCACTAATGGCAGATGGGTAGTGTCCATAGCCATAAGCTGTTTGCTGGTAATAATAATTGCTTTGTTGAGAGGCGTGGGGATCCGTATATTCAGAAAACATAACTTTTGTTGGTTGGCTTGACAATTTTGTTGTTTCTTCATGTGAGGATAAGCTTGACAAAGACATATTATCATCATCATTAGCTTTAAGCTTCTCATTTGAATATATATTGGTTTCCTTTTTATTTAAAATGTCGTCGTCACTTGATATATCACTGGCGCCGTGTTGCTTAAGGGATACGAGATCTCTTTCGGCCGTTTTTTTGTTGTGCGAACTATTCGAGTCACAATGTTGCTCAACAATGTCACAATTTTCATCACTCTTAACCTTGTCTGTTTCAGAGTCACTACTGTCCATTTGCAGAAAAGGTGGGGCGTTTCCAAACGTTTTTCCTTGGAATATCAAAGCGATACGTGTGTCCAGGTCAACATTCTCAGTGCTAGCTTCTGACTCGCCAACAGTCTCAATATGGTTTTTGGATTCACTTGACTTTGATGGGCTAGGCAGCAAACCTGCGGAATGCGAGTTACCTTTTGCATGAGAATTTGATGACGGAGGGCTTGGGTCGTCCCAATTTTCCCCCTCTTCCAGAGGTAGAGGCGGTGGTGGTACAGGCTGTGAATCTAGTTGTGGCGCGGGCCACTTTCTAAGCGCGCTAGACCATGAATTAATTTTTTCACTCATACCGTAGCCAAAATTACTATATCTATAATTATCAGATGGAATTATATCAGAAAATGTAACGCTTGAAAAATATGGTTGGTTTTTAAGTGCCGATGAGGCCCCATTGTCATCTTTGTTACATTCATTACTTAAATACCGTCTATTGTGTTTAGAACTGACACGATCATTGCGCTCACTTTCAATTTTAGTAGCCCGATTGCGATCTCGTTCCCGGTAATCCCGTTCCTTAGATAAACTAAGACGACGATTTCTTCTTTCTCGTACCAGATCCCGAGAATGACCTCTGGATCTATTGTGTTCTCCATACTTGTCTCGTCCTTTTGTACGCGAATAGTCGTATGACCTTGCGTCTCGTTCTGTGTCTCGTGAATTATATAATCGATCCCTGCTTGAATCTGAACTTTTTTCTCGTGATCCTCCAGAATAAAATTGATTTTGACGTGAGCTGTTATATTTATTACGTGTCCCACGCTCTCTATCATAGCCTGTTTCTTGAGAGTGTCTTGCGCGGTCTTTATTAAATCGATCTCGCTCCTGTTCCCTGTGACGGTCACCATCTAGCTCTCCAAACACTGTACTTTTTTGAAACGAATTGTAACTACCACTGGGTACAAAAGTTGGGTCGTCCTGTTCCTTTGCCGCATTTAGAGTTGTCGAATGTGATATGCTGCTTATAACAGGTCTAGATGACACCGGGTTTGTTAAATTATCTATAGTTTTTTTTAGAATGGCTCCAAATGGATCGCAGAATACGTTTAAAATCTGTTAAATGAACAAAATATAAATATATTTTTATTCACGTTGTAAACGTAGATAAGTTTTATCATAATGACAAGTATATATGCAAAACGAGCTTCAAGCTAAGAGTAGATTAATTAATTAAAATAATTATTTATTTTAAATAAAATTTGAGTTTGTTAAACGCATTAGTTGTCAAGAGTCTCACCTTTCCCATTACCGATTTTTGGTTATACTTTTCCACAAACTGGCGTGCTCCTTTTGTGCTCTCAAAGACGATACGCGCAATCCCCAAATGTTTGTTTGTCGTTGGGTGGTGATATATATTTATTTCATCAGTGGGTCCGCACTTGTCTAATAGGCTAGAAAGAAACTGCCGGT
The DNA here is from genome assembly GCA_018152825.1 of Scaptomyza hsui. Lineage (NCBI taxonomy): Eukaryota > Metazoa > Arthropoda > Insecta > Diptera > Drosophilidae > Scaptomyza > Scaptomyza hsui. The sequence goes on from JAECXO010000070.1 coordinate 1,030,506, forward strand.
CGATGTTGTCGTTCAGATTTACTACCGTTACTTCAATAGCAGGTGGCTGGCCAACGTAATCAGAATCGATCACAAACCTGTGTTCAAAGCACAAGAATACTTTTTAAGTCAAAATAATACCTCTTGAAATTGCACCTTACCGTGGTATAACCAACATTAATGGTTCGACAGGTTTCGCTCGAATTCGAATAAGTGGATTGCGTGGGTCGCGTGGTGTAATTGTGGGGTAAGTTGGGTCTCCGGGAACAACACCGTCATATCGATATAGCTTAGACCCACATTTTATTAACTGTGGATCTGCCAACAATTTAAAGTTTCTGTGCATCTTTGTTTGGCACAGCGAATTAAACCCACCGACATTACGATAGCCCTGCGTCTTATTTGTTGCCTGTTCTACTGACGATTCTCCGCCATTAAATAGGTGGTAGTTATTGCTCGCATCCATGGAAAAGTTATTATTCACTTTCAAGGACAGCTTTCGGAAATACGAACACGTCTTTTGCTGGTTAAGAGGTGAATTTAAATTTTTTAAAACCAAAAATTAAATAATAAGTAACTTTAGTTTTCCCACTTACATTTATTTTATCTGTCGACAGCCGCTACGTCGGCGAGCACACACTATTCGAATGTGTATTACGGAGAAACAAAAATGTTGAAGCAATTATTTCCTTGACGCGGTATGACTTCTTAAGTTTGTGTGACGCCTTTGTTATTGTTAATATTTTGTCACCATTTTATTTGCGACGTCAGAAAGGTAAAATATCCGATATATAACAACATATAAACTATGAAAACACAGTCGAACAAAAAACACGGAAAAAACGAGGCCTCTAGCGATGTTAAATACTCTTATCGATATTTTAACACCGATCTACCGATTATTCTTAAATCGGCTTGCTTTTTGCCTGAAAGAATGTACATAAAACGATTTGATAATTTTTTATTTGTATTCATTAAAATTGACTTGAATTTACAATTAATATTAAAAGGACTGATGGTGTGCATATATAAGCTATCGGCTTTAAAAAACATTAGTTTCAAACATAACGACACAAATCTGCCAATGTATCGTATGTCGCCTTTTTTTAAATTTTTATTTGAATGAAACTTTATTCTACTGCTCACAAAGAACCAGCTGGTAATTTGAGCTAAAAAAAAACTCTTATTATTTGTCATCTTTAATTTCTATTTCCAAGCTAAAGCAGAAAAACACTTTCGCAATATTTTTAGAACATTCGATACCACTGAATCGATGCATGAATCTAAGAAAACCAGATTGCGCATTGCGCAGGTCCGTTAGTTTTTCTCAAGCAAACAGCTGATTTTGTGACGTGACAGTAGACTACAACATTTTTGTGCTGTATGCAATTTGCATGGATATTTATGTGCAAGTTAGCTCCACAATATCTTTAAAACAAACAGCTACCAAGCTTTGCTCATTGCAAAGGGACTTCACAGGGAACATACCCAAAGCGTTGACTGTGTTGGCAGGGTCAAAAAACAATTTTTTCAGTCATGAATGTTGTTTTAAATAAGACTGCCTTTTACACACAAATTCCATTAAATTCAAACTGCGCGCCACATCTGCAGTCTACTGTGACGTAGATGCGCAGTAGATTTTTATTTTGACACACCGAATGCGCAATCTGGTTTTCTTAGATTCATGGAATCGATGCGTCGACACGAACAAAATATGCACGGTCTGGCAACACTGTAAATAAAATATTCACTTTGATTGCATCACAATTAAATCCACACAACTTATTTGGGGTTCTGTTAACATCTTAAAAATTTTCAGGGTTTGTATATACACATGTAGATTTGCATTAGCTTTTATTTTTATCTCTTAGTGTTTTATTAACGTTTATAGGCGCATAAATACAACTGTATATGCATGTGCAATAAAACAAAAAATGCTAAAAGCCCATTACTTTACTCTCACTGGTGAAACATGAATTCTGATAAGTTGCCTGTTTTCAGTGTCAAAAATGTCCCTTTGGAAATTTATCGGACTTCCCGTAGTAAGGGCTGAGGATGAGGAAGCGGACCTGGTTGATCCCCAAACCGCTTTAAGGGTGCGTACTTTGTTTAATTTAATTGTTTTTTATTGTATAATAAATATATTAACATTTTTGTAGGAAGTGTGCCAAACTAAAGGTCATATTGAATCCTTGTACAACAAATATCAAGAATGTAATGATCGAGTTAATGGTCGTTCAAAAACAACAGAAAACTGTATGGAGGAACTGTTTGACTATGTGGCTGAATTGGACCACTGCGTGGCGCATAGCCTTTTTTCGAAATTGAAGTAGTTCAATAATTTATTACATTTATTGTCCCCTACAACAATTGATTGAAAATGTTAACAAATATTTGTAATTGAATTAAAGTTGTTTAGCGATGACGAGGCGATTGGAATAGCTAACCACACCTGTCATTTGTGATTAAATGAAAGTACAAAATTCTACACTCGGGACAAAAGACTGAATGAAAGCGCCTCACCGGCCACAATGACCGGAAAAGTGCAAAATATCCACAATGCCATTTATGTACACGTTCGGAAAAAGTACTTCCATTTTAAGTTTAAGAAGTTTATTCAGCAACGGTAATGGCACTAGTGAATCGGATCCTGTATTGGCGTTATGGACAGTTTTAAGGTAGATAGTTCCATAGAAAAATCGATGCGATTATTCTTCCAAACAGCGGCCGCCTATGCTTCTGAGGGGTTAGGATTAGTCAGATTCGAGAAAAAATTAGTTTTAAATAATTTTTTTGCCAGTAAATTATTTTATTTTTAAAAGTAAAAACACAGCATCATTTAATAAGGATTCGACTTCACTTAACAACAATTTTATGGGCATTCTCATTATAAAAAGGCAGTGTGGGCGTGGCATCCAAATTTTTATCCAGTTTTTTGAAGGAAGTCACAAACTATCTTTATACCAAATTGGGCGATATCGAGGCTTATCGACTGGCTATCGGTTTCACAGTCCCTATATTGACACTTTGTCTAACGCAGCCATCGACCAAGATGGACCAAAGTTTTAAGTCTCTAGCTTCAAGGGTGTCGGAGAAATGCGCGTTCATACGGACAGACACCATGGCGGCTATTGCACAAAACCAATATTCTATCAGAATATAAAAACATGTGAAAACGTTGCAGTCGGACGGAATACTTTGATACCAGTAAAAGAACGAATGGAGTCTGCTTGCAAAGGCTAATTTTGTGACTTTCGCTCAAAAAATGTGGAAGATAACTAAACTTCCAAATTTAGAAGGCGGGCGGCAGAGGTGGGTGTGGATCCAATCTTTTTGAATCAAATGTTTTTAACTGTCACCATCTATATTCATACCAAGTTTTGTGGCTCTAGCTCAAAAACTGTTAAAGATATAGGCGATTCCGATATTATAAGGCGGGTGGCTTGGGAGGGCGTGGCATCCAAAATTAATGCAGATCTTTGGTAGAGGCTGCCATATACCTTTCTACCGAATTTGGTGACTCTACTTCAATAAATGTGGATGATACCCGCGTGGCATTCAAACTTTAGATGCAGTTTTTTGGAACACTTTACTACCTATCTTCGGTGGCTCTAGCCCAAAAAACGAGCAGGGAGGATTGGGCTTGGCATCCAAAATTTTGATGCGATACATCGATATATTTTATTTAATATTTTCAGAAATCTATTTAACTTCAATCACTGACCAAATAATATTATAGATGAGACATTTGTAGTACTGTTTTGGTTTCCACTACACTGTGAACGAGAGTGACCCATGATTGTTAACATTATGTTATGCTCGCTCAAAATGTTAGCTCATAGCAGAGAGACCCAAGTCTGTTTAAGATTGTATTCACTTTTATTGGCTTTTGTGGAATGCGGAATGCAAGCAACGGTTAAAATACATTAGTATTTGTATACGTGTGCATTTGCTTCATACTTTGGTGGGCTAGCAATGCACTATAGGTCGTTTGACCACTTTTTGTGGCCAAAATTAATAACTCAAGAACGAAGCAAGATATTTTGCTGCGGCTTTTTGCAATGAGTTTTTAAAAGGCAAAAGAAAATTTTTTTTTTATAAAAGGGGCGTGTCAGATAGTTTTTCAAAATTTTTTGTTTTTCAACATATCGGGACCAAACTTAGCAGTTAAGATTGTTATTATAATACTAACATCGTGTCAAAAAATCATCAACATCGGACAACTAAATCATATAGCCCCCATAGAAACAATCGGTAAAAATTATGTTTTTTGGATTAAAACCTTTTTTGTTTTCCAAGGTATCTTGACTAAACTTTCTAAAAATAAGTTTATTAATGTTGCGTATGCAGGGCATCGAAAAAGACAAAAGTGTAAAATGTAAAACATTGCTAGCCCACCAAAGTATGTATGCCCAGCATATTTATTAAGACTGACTAAGAGATACCCTATGCCCTAGACATTATTCGTTTATATATGGCCAAATCGACACGCAAATTGAAGCTGAACAAGAAAATATATATATAATGGGGCCGTAAATACTTTCTTCTGCCTGTTACATACATTAGCACAGGCCAATATACCCGTTCCATCAATAGAAAAGTTATAAGTCCTCATCTAATTTCACAACAAGCGGCAGCGTGATGTGTGTGTACGCAAGAATGATCATATATGAAATAAGTGGTATAAGTCGAATCGACTTCATCACGCACGGAAAAGCAGTAGAATATATAATCTAACAGACGTGTTTCACCGAGCTATGGATACATCAGATCCGATAATTTCGTCCGTAAACTTAGAGAGTCGAATACAACGACAAAAACGGATGTGTCTTCCAGCTGAGGTTTAACATTTGCTATCCAGCACATATAGCAATTCAAATCATATTTCGGAAAATGAAAGTTTTTTGCTAGAGACTATTAATGCTTTTGAGTTTCCATGCAATATAGAGCTCGAATCCGAAGATCATGAGGTTTCATAGCAGGTGCGTCTCGTGATTGTTCCATATTAATTCAATGTAATACAAGTTAAATTAATTTACCTTGCAGGTTACTGGCTCAAATATATTATATTTACTATTCGAATGATAATTATTTCTTGGCAAAGTTTCAGCAACATTAATAAACTTATTTTTAGAAAGTTTAGTCAAGATACCTTGGAAAACAAAAAAGGTTTTAATCCAAAAAACAGAATTTTTACCGATTGTTTCTATGGGGGCTATATGATTTAGTTGTCCGATGTTGATGATTTTTTGACACGATGTTAGTATTATAATAACAATCTTAACTGCAAAGTTTGGTCCCGATATGTTGAAAAACAAAAAATTTTGAAAAACTATCTGACACGCCCCTTTTATAAAAAACATTTTATTTTGCCTTTTAAAAACTCTTTGCAAAAAACCGCAGCAAAATATCTTGCTTCGTTCTTGAGTTATTAATTTTGGCCACAAAAAGTGGTCAAACGACCTATAGTGCATTGCTAGCCCACCAAAGTATGAAGCAAATGCACACGTATACAAATACTAATGTATTTTAACCGTTGCTTGCTTTCCGCCGCCGCTTCCCCCTTTCCACAAAAGCCAATAAAAGCATAGCTCGCAAATAACAATTGAGCGTTTTTTTCTTTACGCGCAATATCAGAGCAGAAGCGAAAATGCTCAAAAAATTCGCTCTCACTCTGAGCAAGAGTCTATTTTTCTATTTTGCATCGGCTTTTGCTTGAGTGTTGTTGTTGAGTTTTTTGTGTTGATCTCTTTTAACGATTCTCTTTTCGGAAGCAATAAAATTGTCGTTCGTGAATTGAGACTCAGTAAGTGAGTAAATGACAGAATAAGTTACTGCAAAAACTCTTGGAAACACTCTTCACATTAATTTGCTCTGTTGACAAGAAATGGAATTTTTTTTATAAAGAATATTTATTTCATTTTTACTTATTGTTAAGCATAATTACTAATAATGAATTTAAATTGTCTGCGCTTATAGAACTTCGACGTTCACTTAATATAAAATGTAGGGCTGAAAATGCGCGTTCCACGGAAACCTGGGTTGCCGGTGTAGCCAGTACAACCTGTGCGAGCGCAGTCAAATGTGGCTGTTTAAGTTTGACATCATGAAAAAAATCTAATATGTTACAATTTATTGGCAAGCGACCATACATTATGTCGAAGTTTTCAATGTCACTATAAATCTTAACAAGTTTTGCAGAAACAGGCTCTTCCTTGCTTTCTGACACTGTCTTAACTCCATCCATATAGATTTTGAGTGATAATATACACAAAATGTTTTTGCGTCGCAAATTAATATGCATCACTCGCTTAACAACGTTTTGTTCATTTCACTCAAGCAATTACTCGCACTCTAAGTGTAACAAAAGAGAAAAGAAAAAACGATTGTAGTCCGAGCGCGAGCGAGCAAAGCGAACAGCCGATGATGCCGTTGCTCGCGAGTATTATTCGCAAATACTCAGTAAAGGGTCTTATTTAAAGACGACGCAAAACGCTCAACTGTTATTTGCGAGCTATGAATAAAAGTGAATACAATCTTAAACAGACTTGGGTCTCTCTGCTATGAGCTAACATTTTGAGTGAGCATAACATAATGTTAACAATCATGGGTCATTCTCGTTCACAGTGTAGTGGAAACCAAAACAGTACTAGAAATGTCCCATCTATAACATTATTTGGTCAGTGCTTCAATAAACAAAAATGTTTTAAAATTTGTATCGATAGCTCGATAAAAGCCGATTTATCGATAAATTGTGTTTTGTATTTTCGATTTTGGTTTTTTTTTAGAAGCGTGGGCAACTGAAGCAGCACTGACGTAAAGAGTCTGCCAAAAACTAATTTTTACTTTCACTGGGATGTTGGAAACTACCTTGGACTAGCCGTTTTTTACTGGCCCCTCTTTACTGAATATCTGTAAATCAATTTGTGGAGTTTTTCAACACATTAGGTGCAGCAGGTGACTAGCACAATTCTGGTGATCTGGTGCCCAAGCACACGTACACCAGATCTCGTCTCGTGACTCCAAATGGAAAGGAGCTTTACAACGCACTTGTAAAAGTAAACAACAGGCTCGGCCACGTCTCTCCTGGCACACCAACAAACTGGCCCACAGACCGCAAAATATGTTCCGATTTGATTGATTTTGCAGTCACAAAAAATATTCCCAGTGAATTATCATCCGAACACCTGTTGTAATAAATCTACTCAACATCCAGAGACCGTAAATCGGCCCGGAAAGTTGACTTCTCAAAAAACCAACTGGCTGAAACACAACAAGTAAAAACGTTGCAGTCGGACTCAACCGACAGCGGAATACTTTGATACCAGTAAAAGAACGGAAAGTAAGGAGTCTTATTTCAAAGGGGAATGCTGTGGCAGAAGGGGTGGGCCGTGTGGTAAACATCGCCAGCTATTATGATACCAAATTTGGTGACTTTAGCTCAAAAACTGTAGAAGATAACTGAACAACTCCAAATTTAAAAGGTGGGCGGCAGAGGTTTGTGTGGCATCCAAATTTTTTAATCAAATCTTTTTAAATGTCACAATTTATCTTCCTACCGAGTTTTGTGGCTCTAGCTCAAAAACTATTAAAGATATAGGCGATTCCGATATTATAAGTCGGGTGGCTTGGGAAGGCGTGGCATCCAAAATTTTGATACAGATCTTTGGTAGATGTTGCCATCTATCTTACCTAGCTCAAAAAATGTAAAAACTTTTAATTTCAAGGAGCAGGGAGGATGGTGGCGGAAGAATTGGGCGTGGCATCCACAATTTTTATGAATTTTTTTGAGGGACGTAAATGGCTATCTTCGTGCAAAATTTAGTAATTTTAGCTGTAAGAATGTGAGAAATATATGGCTTTATCGATTTTTAATTATGGAATTTATCGATTTCCCAGCCTCCTAGTAGGCGTGGCAACCCTATCTAAACACTTTATCTCTACCGGCTATAGATAAACATAATTGCAAAGTTTCAAATCTCTAGCTTTACGGGTGTCCAAAAAAAGTTGCGTTCATACAGACGGACGGACGGACAGACACCATGACGGACAGTGCACAAAACCAATATACTATGATACTTTCAGTATCAAAGTATAAAAAATATATATGTAAGTTCACATATTGAGCAAATTTATGAAAAAGTAGGCTTTTCAAGTGGAAATATTTTGTTTTCGGATGGCCGAAAATAGCTTCCTTACTTGTTTGAATTTAAAGCTTTAAGGTCTTATGTTTTAAATATTGGAAATACAATGGAAAGGAGAACCTGATTATAAATCAATGGAAGAAACATTCGCTAGAGCCTTTAGTTATTTGTTATTGATTTTATAATGATAAAGATAGCTTATATTCATCTGAATCTTGTGATGGTAGTTAAATTTAAGCTTTTTCAAGTTATATACTCCAGTTGAATCGGTAGCATGTGTAAGGACGATTTAGATTTGCATCAGCTTGGTCTTTGAGACATTGACCTGCAGGCCGACTTGCTTGCCGTTGTACAAAAGCCGGTCCAACTTCTCCGCCAGCTCTTGTCTGGAAATCGACATCAGACACAGGTCGTCGGCGTAGTCTAGGTCTTCGAGTCTTGTCATCGATAGGTTTCCAGGCAACACCTCCGCGTAGGTTATTTACCTTTTTTATAACCCAGTCTAAGACAAGTAAAAAAAGGAAAGGGGAGAGGATGCAAGCCTGCTTCACACCTGAAGCAACGTTGAACTCGAGTCAAAGTGTGCCGTGGTGAGCCACTCGACATTTCACGTCTCGGTACATCGACTGGATGATGTTCAGCAGCTTGTCCGGGATTCCTAGGCTAGACAGAACGTCCCACATCGTGCTCCGGTCCAGACTGTCGAAGGCTCGTTCGAAGTCGACGAACAGGAGATAGATGGGCGTCTGCCATTCGTTTGCTTGCTCAACGATCAGTCGGAGCGTGTTGACATGGTCCGTGCATGACCTGCCAGGTCGGAACCCTGCCTGCTCCCTTCGGAGCGTTGGTTTCAGGACGCTGCTGAGACGTTGGTGGAGGATAGATGTCATGATCATGCTCACCGTGCTCTGCAGTAGCATTCCTCGCCAGTTGGAGCAATGCGTGAGATTTCCTTGGGGAGCTTGACGATCTTCCCGGTCGTGTTGAAGACCCGGCGTGGTGGTATGCCGAAAGGGCTACGCGGTAGCACATTAATAAAGTTATACAGTTTTTTTATCCTTTCATGTAGCCACTACTATTTTTTTGAACAGCCAAATTTCTGTGCATTACTCAAAAGTCATCAAAAACTTACCCAAACTAATGCAAATACATCGGGGTGTTTTCACTATTCTCTTAACATTTTATTCTATAAAAAAAAACAAGTAAGAAGGCTCTAGTCGAGATTTCCCGACTAGGAGATACCCGAACCCTATACTTAACAGGCACAGTCGTTGTCTGTATGCATCTGTGACTAAACTTCAATCTTCGATATCTCTGGTGTTTCTTAACCGATTTCGATGAAATTTTTACAGATTTTCATTATTTTGTATCAAGTTTCTTAAACGTGTTTCAGATTTTCTATATTCGACATTTTTATGTTATCGATCACATGTGTATATCGGAAACGGAAATAGTTATCGAATATCGGAAACAAACTTGTACTGCCTAGGACTTAGATGAGCTTATGTGCAAAATCTGAAGTCTCTAGCTCTTATAGTCCCTGAGATCGACGCGTTCATACATACAGACGGGCAGAGTGACGTACAGACGGACATAATGTTGTGCTTTGTTATTTTCGTCTCATCGGTGTGTGCTTTGACGGATGAATAAAAGAGAAAGTTCGTGATCAGCGATTGACGCAAAGTTATCGGGGTACTTAGTGTTTTTGTTGTCAAAGCTGTCCGTTCCGGGTTCTTGTTTTCTGAGGCTAAGATGATGCTAAAGTTTCCCACGAAACGAACAGCTTTTGTCTTTTTGTCCACTGAGAGGTGCTCTACCCATTTTGCTTTGCTATGTTGGTCCACTGATACTTGAATCTTTAATAACATCCACCTCCTTGCATTAATGTACCATATGTCTCAATCACTCCTCAACCCTGTTTCAGAACTGTCTTATCCAAATTTAACGTGAGTCCACAGAAAGTTATAAGATCGAACACAATTATGACGTCGAACCTATTTTTAGGCCAAATTTTTCCCAGTACCAGCTTCACTCCACTTCCGGCTGACCGGTGCAAGTTTAACGACGGGCAATAGTTCATGACGCTGGAGCAGGGTATCTTCCGTTTTCACTTGTCACAATGCCAAGTGACGTGTTCTTCCATCCGTTTCGCAATTTCCACACGTACCTGTACAGAAAGACGGGCGGCACACCTCGAAGTCCCGGATGCAGTCAGTGAAAGCGTTAATCTTGAACCTCTTCACCGTTGCAACTCTGTGTTCCAAATTTTAGAGTCTCTCGACGTCTGCGGCGAATTCTTGCAACGTTTCTCTTCAACATTGCATTCTCCAAGCGGTGTACCTCAAGCATGCGATCTCTGTATCGATGTAGTTCGTACAAGAGTCTAGGGGAGAGAATATTATCTCTGTGGCCTGTCACATTGTGTATCCAAATTGTGAGAGCGCTGAGAGCGTCATGCGTGTGTTTTATTGAGCTTAAATTGAATTGCACTTTGGGACTAATAAAGGCAAAACTTGGTCAAATTTAAGCATGAACACAACACTTATTTTCTTTAAAATTTTGAATATTATAATTTGTATTGTTTATTAATGCATATATTGAAATTTAAAATACAAAAAAAAATTAAAAATGTATAATGTTGTGTATATCCCTTGCTGATGACAGCCGAAACACAGCTGAAAGATTTGCATCGCAAAGTCGATTTCTTAGACTTGATATATTCAGTTTTAATGTTGGAAAAAACTGCTCGGATGATTGCTAGTAGAAGAAACTTTCTTAACATTAAGAACCTCTGTACAAAGAGCAATAGAAGAAATATAATAAAAAAAATTTGGTTTCACTCTTCACCAGGCATGTCCAATGTGAGCTTGGTGTGCTTTACACTGCCCAACGAGTATTAACGTTATAATTTCACGCTATGAAAGGACTGGATCTTAATTTTGAACGCTTTCGTAAGGCTAATTATGGGGACTTCTACTGGATGTTCATTTAAAATTGTTTTCAAATCATTGTGTTCAAAAATAGTTGGATTTATTAGTTATTGTGAGAATTAGATTTGATATTTTATTAATCAGTATCCTATTTCTTCCTAATAATGTCTCATACAAATGCGGTGTATCAACTTAATTGTTCATTCTTGCTTTTACTATTTCATTTACTGCGTCAGTTGGTTTGTTAATTTGCCCTTGCGTCTCTGAGTTGATAAGTATTTGCTAATTGCTTGCATCGATTAATTGGGATTCGGACCATCTAACCTTTTCGAAGTCAGTGGCATTCGGTGTGCCTGCTATGACCTTTAATGCTGAGCCTAGAAAGTCTAAGCTTTTAGCCATTCTGTGGTGTACTTCAACAACGGACAGTAACCTCTTTATGTGATCTATGTATGCATCTAATAATTTTCGCATGTGCAATTGTGGAATTAACTCTACTAATTTTTCGGTTTCATCTGCAATGGTATTAAACTCCGGCAAATTACTTGAATTCCTGTAATAGTCCCTTTGTTCCCACACCAATACCTTTCACTCTATTATCGGAATATAATTTGAATGCGAATAGTCGACAATCCGACTCTGTACTTATCCTAACATTAACAAGATTGCAGATTGAATCTTTTAAAAAGACAAATAAGGTTCTGTGCCGTTAGCAATATGAAATTAGCTGTTAAATTTTATTCTATTGATTTCCCTAATTGCTATTTGAGGTTGTCTTATGGACCACCCTCCCTTTAATGAAAAAAGAAAATAAAAATAAGATGTAAACGAAGGTTGTTCTTGAGGACGACAGTTCCCTCAAAAAGGACCATTGTTCCCAGGTCTGCCTCCACCTTTTTTTCAACGCAGAGAGGCGATAGTTGGTTTCCCAACCTGCGATTCGTCTTTACTAAATCCTTTTCGCCTACTTCAAAATCCCTGTTTTGTCTGTCTGCGTTACATCTTCCGAGTACAGCTTGTTGTACTTTTTCGATTTAATGTTCTATCTAAATTCGATGGATGTGGCATGTATCATAGCTATTTTTCAGAAGTGATATTATTGTTTCGGAATTTAATGCTGAATTTGATCAGCCGAATAATGTTCATTTTTATACCCCGAACCCATAAAATAGGTAAAAGGTGTATAATGGTTTTGTGCAAAAGTATGTAACAGGCAGAAGGAAGCATCTCCGACCCTATAAAGTATATATATTCTTGATCAGCATCAACAGCCGAGTCGATATAGCCATGTCCGTCTGTAGGAACGCGTCGATCTCAGAGACTACAAGAGCTAGAGGCTTCAGATTTTTAATATAAGTTCTCCTATACCAGAAGCAGAACCAGTTTGTTTCAAATTATCGATAACTATCCTGGTTTCTGATATACACATGGAATCGATTACAAAAAATCTCGAATTTGGAAAATGTTATAATTGGGGTTGAAATAACGATAGAACTTTTCTGAAAATTTCATTGAAATCGGTTGAGAAACACCAGAGATATCGGTGATTGAAGTTTAGGTCACAGCTGCATACAGACAATGACTGTACGCGTTATGTATATGGTTCGGGGTATCTCCTAGTCGGGAAATCTCGACTAGAGCCTTCTTACTTGTTAAGTCTATTTTTGTCCGTGACGGGATTGGTTGGACGACAGCGAATTTAGAAAACTTGTCTACACAGGTAAGGAAAAGCTTCTTATCTGTGGAAAAAATGTCAATATGCAGCATTTCGCCAGCATATGAAGGAATTGGTGAGACTCCAAGCTTTTGCTTTTGTGGATGCCTATCGTATTTTGCTTTGGTGCACACTTTGCAATTTGTGACAACTTCATTTGCCAAGTCACTTATTTTGGGAAAATAGTAGTCACGAAGGACTTGTTTAATATTTTCTTGTGCGGCTCTGTGCACCCGGTTGTGTTCTGTCGTAATAGTTTCTATTTGCTAATTTTTGTCAGTAATATCTGACACGTAGTTCTTGCAATGCCACAACTTGGTAGTAAGCTTGAAAGCTAGCGAAGATTATCTTTTTCCTTTGCAGTGGAACACGTGCCTCTTCTAAGACAATTTGGTTTTTAAAGCAATTTAATGGCTTGTCAGTTGTCTCTACAGTGTAGGTTAGCGAGGTCTCGCTATGAATAGTTGCTGCTTTTGATAAAGGCTCGTTTTGCATGGCGTTTATGTTCTGTCTAGATAGGGCATCGGCCACAAAATTTTCCCTACCCGGTTTATAGTACACCTTCGCGTTGTGTTCGTCAATGAATACTTTCCATCTTTTGATCTTTGCATTCGTGTTTCTGTCAGAGACAGCGAAGGTAAGGGGCTGATGGTCAGTGAATATATTTATTTCCTTCCTTCCATATAAATAATTTTGTAACCTCCCTAAGGCCCATACTATAGCCAACAACTCTCTTTCATTTGTAGTGTAATGAGATTCGCTATCTTTCAATGTTCTAGAAATCATAGTTATTGGTCTACCTCCTTGAGACAAAACAGCACCAACGCCGTCTATAGAAGCGTTAGTGGTCAAATCAAAGGCTTTTTTTAAATGCGGGTACATGAGGATTACATCTTCTGATTCCAAAATACTCCTCAGAGTCTCGAAAGTATTGCGCTGAATATCATCGAACTCAACTGGGACCTTTTTGAACATGTGTATACTCACGGAGCCATTTTCTCCTTTAAGAATGTTGGTCAATGGCCTTGCTATTGCTGCAAAAATCTTTAATAAAGCCTCTGTAATAGTTGGCCAGACCAAGAAATGATCGCAGGCTGAACAAATTTTTTGGCTCAGGGAATTCCTGCATGGTTTTCACCTTTTCACGGTCAGTTCTAGCCACGTTTTTAGTTACTACAAAGCCCAGAAATTCGACGCTTTCTTTGGAAAATTTGGTCTTTTCTTGAGCGACACGCATGTTGGCATTGCACAGACCTTCCAACACCGTGTCTATGTGCCAAACATAATCGGCTTCGTTCGCGGAAAAAATTATTACGTCGTCGACGTACACATAGCAAAACTTCCCTATATGTTCCCTAAGGACATTATCAATGGCCCTTTGAAAAATGCTTCCCGCATTTTTCAGTCCGAAAGGCAATCGGCAGAACTCGTATTTTCCACCATTGACTGAGAACAAGGTCTTTATGTTCATGTTCTTCATGTTATGCCAGATAAATTTGGTGGTACCCCGATTTTAAGTCAGGGATTGTGAAAAACTTTGAGTATACCGGCTAAATTTTTAAGGTCCGAATGGTGGCGACGACAGAGGTATTGAAGGGTAGCGCCTCGTTAGAGGTCGAAAATGCCTTTGTCCTCTTTAAAATCATAGCCTTGAATTTCTTCCTAACAGATCTTGGTACGTCAATATCGTTTACATCTGTGAACGACTTTCACAGTCGTGATATTGTAGCTGCTCACATTTATTTTGATAAATGAACGTGCTCTCTTGTAAATCTAATGCTACTCCTGCTCGCGTTAGCAAGTCGAAGCCTATAATGGCATCAAATGAAGTGAGAGTGTCTTGCATAAAAAATGGGGAAACTTGACCAAATATTTTCATATGCATTTTTCTTTTACCGCGCTCGATCCGTGTATCGAGCTTACGGTGAAAGGGTTTTCGACAGGAACTACGTCCTTCAGCTCCTTTAAGGGCTTGACGTAGTTTATTGCCGCCCCTGTGTCTATCAGGATTTTTATTGTTCTCCCAGGCAGCTGCCGCTTGATGAAAAATTAACTGATTCGTTGTCATAACCTGCTTCACTGTCTTATTCAAAGACAGTTACGGCGGTTTCTGCAGCGTTTGTATAATTGGGACCTTGCTCTTCGTCTTTAGCCTGTAGCTCGGTCAGACGTATTTGACCTTTTTTATGCCTGTTCTACTCCTGCTTGGGGTTTTTCATAATAAGCGCGTTGCTTGAACTTGGAAGAGGAATCAATCTTCATTGGTTCGGGCTTTTGACCTGACTCCTCCCTTTAATTATTTTTTTCTTGGGGGCTATTGTCACTATTGGTCTGTTGTTTTTAACATAGTGTGGATTCTTTTCTTGTCCACGCTCAGGCTTACCGTATTTTCCCTGCTTCGAACCTTGTGGGCGATTTCTGTTCTCTTCCCTAACCTGTTCTCTTTCGGCCATAGCCTTAGCATACGTATCCGAAAACACGTATAGCTCTATGCTTGCCTCAGCCTCCCTGGGCAGTGCCAAAGCGGATGGTAAGTCTTTCGGCCGTTACGGAAAAACTACCGCTTTGAGCGGTTTTTTCATACCAGAGATAAATGCGTGAAGCGCATCTGACCTTACTTATGTGTAACTCTTATGTGTTAACTTATATATACTTTATGTGGTCGGAAACGCTTCCTTCTATGCGTTACACATTTTATTACAAAACGAATATATACTCTTTTTAAGTCTATATTGAACACATTCTTAGACGGAAAGCCTTGAACTAGTTACAGGTCCTCAACCTATGCCTTCAACTCCACGCGAAGGCGATAAGTACATCATAATTTTTCTCTACGTGAATCATAATTGCATAAATACAATATGCGACGCAAAGCGACATCAACCCACTTCGTTGACGAGCGCTTGGGACTGATCTAATTTTTACGTAGCCAACATTTACTTCGGCTGGTGTTCGGTTTACGTCGGCTTGTGTGCGTGTGAAAACTTTGATGCTTCGTGCCCGCGCGGGCATACTGATGGACTTGCCTGCTCTTCACCTCGGCTCCTGAAATTTGATTGAGATGTTTAAGGTGTTGTTGGACTAGTATTTAGAGCAGTGGTCGGCACGCATACACTCACATTTTTTTAACGCGGCGTCAAAAACACGAAGCCAAAAACGTTTCTTGCTTCTCTGCCGCTGCGGCAGCCGAGCTACTGTGCATAGGCTATGCCATAGCCAGAAACCGGTTTCTCTGCCGCTGCGGCAACAGAGCAACAGCCGAGCAATTGTGCATAGGGCACACGAAGTTTCTGCGCTATGCATAGCCTATGCGTGTGCCGACTGCGCAGCTCGAGACATTTTTCCTATGCACAGTGCATACGACGCTGCCGGTCACTGATTTAGAGCATAGACGACAAAACGATGCTTATGGAAGAGCTTCATCACAAACACTTATTAGTGCAGTCTCCTCTGTAAAGCAACAACAAAATCCCATGAAAAATTGGAAATAATTTGCTGCTGAGCACAGGCAGCGAACAGACGAACAAAACAGAATTCGCAAAATTGTTCTTGTATTTCCCATTGCTTGTGAGAGGAGCAGTTCATGTATACGCAAACTGCTCGCCTATACCTAAGAGCCATTACAAGAACAAACGAGCTCGAAGAGCTATGGGCTTTGACATCCATGATTTAGAGGAACACAACTTCGCTACGATAAAAATAATTGAAAATTTTGCTCAGCTTTGGCGCTAATAGCTAAAATTTGTTGAAAGTTTTTTTCTTCTCACTTTTAACACTATTTCTCATAAACGATTTGATTTTTAAAAGTTTTGATACGCAAATGTTTGTTTCAACGGTACCTTTCGATCATTATAGGTACAACTTTTTACGATCGGAACATGATAAGCTGGTTTTTTTTTTACTGAAAGTATCATAGTATATTGGTTTTGTGCAATGTACGTCATGATGTCTGTTCGTATGTCCGTCTGTATAAACGCGCGTTTCTCCGACACCCTAAACTTTTCAATTATGTTTATCTATAGCCGGGACAGTTAAAGTGTCTTGGATTTGGTGCCACGGCTACTAGGAGGCTGTAAAATCGATAAATTCGATAATCGAAAACCGATAAGTCCACATATTTCTCACATTTCTGCAAATAGAGTTACCAAATTTTGCACGAAGATAGCTAGTCATGTCCTCCCTGCTCCTTGAAATTGGAAACACCTATTGTTTTCACATTTTTTGGCTAGAGCAACCACATTATGTGTAAAGATATAGTATGTAGGGACATTTCCCAGAAAACACCTGCCGGCCCTCAGCCCCAGCGTGTATCTTCCACATTTTTTGAGCTAGTGTCACCAAATTTGGTAGGAAGATAGATGGTGATATCTACCAAATTTGTGCATCAAAAATTTGAATGCCACGCTCACCCAAGCTACCCGCCTTATGAAATCGGATAGCCGATCTTTAACAGTTATTGAGCTAGAGTTACCAAACTTGGTAGGAAGATAGGTTGTGACATTTAAAAAGATTTGATTAAGAAATTGGGGAGTTCAGTTATCTTCCACAGTTTTTGAGCGAGTCACCAAATTTGGTAACATATTAGCCGGCTCACTCCTTTCGCCCCTGCATTCACCCTTTGCAGGCAGACTCCTTACCATCCGCTCTTTTATTGGTATCAAAGTATTCCGCAGTCGGTTACGTCCGACTGCAACATTTTCACTTGTTGATGGTGCGTTTAGTAGCCGACTTATGCACACTTCCGATGCGCATTGTCACTACGTTGACGGCCGTTCACTTTTTTATACTTTTACATTAAAATTTACAATTTACTTTGGTAATATATATTTCTCAGAATAATTCTCTTTATTAGTTTCATTTCATTTTTTTTTTTTTTTTTCAACTTATGTATGTATGTCAGTTTTTGTTTTTTGCAATTATCAGATTTTCATATTATATATACTCTATATACATATTTATGCATGTTCTTATACATACACTTACATTTTATCTTATTTTCATACCATTGCTGCTGCCATTGCGTTTCTGTATTTGTATGTTTTGTTTTTTTTTTCATTTATTTTATTGTATAATAAATATTTAATTTTTATTTACCTTAAAGCTTGGCATTTTATTATACGTTTTCCTCAGTTATATGTGATAATTCCCGTGCCGTTTTGGGATTTTATACCTAAGCTTTTCTGCTGCTAAAGCTAAAAAAATGTCAAATATACATATGTTTTATATGTATAGGGAATATTCTTTAATATGAAACTTTTCTAAAAGGCATAGGTTTTTTTCTGCTTGCCAAATAAATTGATACGAAACTTAACTATCTTAAAGAAACAAGATTATTAGTTTAACGTTGCGTTTTACTAAGCGACTGAAATATTGAATACTTGTGACTTTATTAATATGAAATAAAAGCTTACCCAATGTCAATGTCAGTAGGTACAAAAAAAAACCGGCGGTCTATTTTGAACTACGTAGCACCTGGGTGGAGTTAAATCATAAAAACAATATTTTTAAATAAAAGTGGCAATAGTGTTGTAAAGTTATATAACCTTTTTAAAGTATTTAATTTTTTATTTTTTTATTTTGCAATATTAAAGATTTATTGTTGGTGACTTTGTAAAGGGTAATTTAAATAAATGTTGCTTTATTATTTATTTTCAGATTCTTTGTTACATATGTACTATGTTTTCCTATTTAGATTCCAACTAGCTTTACCGTTTTGTCTTTAAATATATTTTCACAATTTTTGTTCACTGTTTCAAAAATATTTGCTTTTTACAACTATACTGTTAATCAATTTTAGTTCAGTACAAGACTTATATATATACAGTCGTGTTCGAAATAGTAAAAAAAAAAAACTACACAAGTTATAACTGAATTCTTTTTGTAATAATGCTAAAATAATTGGCTGCTGTGTCCTAATTTAATTTTTCTTCTCGGTCAAAGTCAAAAGTTCAGTTTTTTCTTGTGTTGTTCCTTCTATTTCGAACACGACTATATATATATATATGCACTTAACATATATACTTTTGTATTAAAATTCTCACTACTTTCTTTTAAACGTTTTTACAAAATACTTTTTATTTTAAAACAAAAGCTTAACACCCAAAACCAAATCTCAAATTCGGTAATCTGCATATGAAGAAAAAAAATAATGATATAGAAAAAATACATTCGTTAATAGATTTGTATGTTTTGGTGGTATTTTAAAAATGTAGGAGCGACATAGTTGAGCAACACCAAATACAATTGAACTATTTGAATATTATAATAAGGTCCCTAGACGTTAATCAAGCTGCATGCAATTCATTCATACAATCATACAAATTTAGGTGTATGAGTCGTACGTTTGAGTCCTGCTCTAGGTCGCGAGCCCAAAGAAGCGGCTTCAAAGTTGACCAGAGGTCGTACTATTGACGCGTGCTTGATATCGAATTATTTTAAAACCATGCTCGCAGAATGTAGCTTTGTTGTTTCATTTCTACGCATACGCTAATAATTTTGCGCAATCTACATGCAAAACAGAAAGAAAGTGAAACTAAGCAAATAAAGCATTTTAAACCATAGCTTATTTAAAATATTATATAAAAACAAAAAAAAAACCATTATTTGCAAACATCTTGTGCATTTGCTTTAAACGCCTATTTTGTGGATAAACTAACCAATTATAGTCATTGAACTGTTGCAATATTTCAATTGAAGGCTGTGTGTAAGGGATTTAAGCAGCATCCTGTAATTTATAGCATTTTATTTAAGTTGTGTGTGTATATTTTAATAAGTTTAATGCATACAATTTTACTAATTAATTTTAAAGTGATTACCGATTTATGATTAACATATGGTAGGTGTAGGTGTAGCTTAAATATTTTTTTTTTATTTATTTAGAATTTGTTTAACGTAAACGACTACATACCTTGTAATTAAACTTAAATGACAATTTTGCTGTTCTGATTTGCTATTGGTTTAAAGTGGTATGTTGCTTCGTTTTTAGAGCAGGTTCAATTTTCTCCCATTTTGTCCGTTTTCTCCTATATCGGAAACAAACTTATTTGATGGAATATTGTTAAGCTTGATGTTAGAATAAATATTTGCAATGTTGAAGCTAAGTATTTAGCATTCAGACATGGGATAAGTTCGCTGCAAAACTAGAATAAAGTTTTATTTAAATCGCTAAACCCGATTGGAAGTCATGTGAGTACTTTTTTCAAAATGTCTCTTTTAAAGGATACAAGGTGTCAAATACGTGCAGCATTCACATTTAATATCAGCTTTTGCCACTATATACATTGCAATAAAACGCAATTACAAAAAGCTTGAAATACATTAAAAAAAAAACACATGCATTAGTTCTTAAAATTTTTTAGACTGCCATTTTGCACGCTGTTTTCCTTAAACCGGACCTATGCGTTTTGACGCCCTGTATCCATTAAACATACCTCTTTATTATTAAAAAAATTTAGTTGAAATAAAGTTTTCTTCTAGATTTGGTAAATACTAAACAACAATTTTTCTTTAAACATCATACTCAACAGCTTCCCATAAAATATCTGTATCGATGTACGAGGAAACGGATAATATTTGTAAGGAGCTTGGCGACCCTTTTTATGTTTGCACATTTTTAATACAATTGATTTGAATTGTAATGTTAAGTAGATAGTTTTGTACAGTTTTACTGAAATCTTTGTTTTTATCTGGTTTTCTTCGCTTTTGCTTCAATTGTGTCTACATGAAACAATTGTTAAAGAATGTGCTTAATACCACCCGCATCAATCGAAGCATAGGTCTGATAAGTTTACAATCCAAAGTGCAACCAAAGGGAATCAATAAATGGAAACTTGTTTACATTGACGCAATAATAAAGATTTCGATCAGTGTACACTTCAGGTTGATGATTTCTTTTATGCAGTTAATTTTGTGTGACTATTGTTTTTTTTTTTTTTTTTTTTAATTTTGCATCTAGTTTTGATAAAATAAAACTGCGCAGATAGTGGGATTTTAGCTCTATTTTTTGTAATGATTTACCGCAATTTCCTTGTTATTATTTTATTTTTTATTTTATTTTATTTTTTTGTATTTTGCTCAAATAAATTTTAATGTTAACAACAAAATTTGTATCTACAGCTACAGATCTATATTTGAAACTGTAATAAAATTGTAATTACTAAAAGAACAAAGCAAAATAAAAAGAACTTTTCCAAAAGCCCGTTATATTTTTTAACATAAACACAGAAAAAACTAAATAACGCTTAATGCAATATAAGCCTAGAGACGAACAATGTATACTATTTTACAGTTTCCAACTTTTTATATTGTGCAACGTAGTTACCTTTTTGCTATAAAGTACAATGTCGAAATAATGATTTTTCTTCTGCGTAAAATGTATTTGTAGGCATATATGAACATTTTTTAAATGAGCATTGTGTAAAGAAATCCGTATGTAGTTTTGGGACCAAACAAAATAATTATATTATTAAAATAAAAATCATCTTGCACTATATAAGCCTGCTTTGTAAGTTATATTTATTTTGTATATATATTGAAACAATCACTGTATCGCCCCTCTTACTTTATGTATTTTCACTTTTTTCATTACTTGCCCAAAGGGAACTTTAAACATTGCCTTTTTGCCTTTAACTTTTTACTTTTTTTTGTTTGTTAATACATAAACATACATAATTAATTAATCAATAATTAAAAATTAAGAAACGTTTTTTTTTGTGGTCTGCTGTTGTTGAGTAAAATTATAGTTTTAGCTGTTACTTGATTTGTTTGCTTTTGTATTTTTCCTTTTTAGTTTGCTTTTATATGTAATAAACAACACGTTACAAACACATTTTCAACATTTTGTCTACATACCATTTTTTTCTGTTCGTGTACTAAGTTACAATGGTTAGAAATTAAAAGACAAAAAATATGTGCAACTCGCTTTTGGAATAAAAACTAGATGGTCGAATAACATTTTTTGTGTCACAAGTCACTGCAGCGAGAGCGATTGGTAATTACTGTACTTGCTAACGCGCTGATACGCGTCTTAGTCATGATTGAAATTATGTTAATTTTATATATTTTTTTTTGATGTGGCTGTCGTTGCCTTAGCTTCTTTTTTCGATCTTGTTTGCTCTATTTCCGCTTGCTCGTTGACATTTTTGTTGATGTTATTTTAAAAGCTGATAAACTAGTTTATTTTTCTCTTCTGTTGTTGTTGCCTGATGTTTGGTTAAAGTTTCTGTACTATTGGTTCCTGTTATTTTTAACATTATTACTATTAAATTACAATTACAATTTTGTATAGTGTTTAAATATGCACATATCTATTTATATACGCATATTTTAATTTATATGCTTTTACATATAAATATATATATATATATATATATGTGGTTTTTTTTTATTATTTAATTGTATGCTTGAAGTGAGTGTGTGTGTGTGTGTCTGTTTGTGTGGCTATGTGTGTGTGTGTGGCTATGTTTGTGTATGTGGCTATGTGTGTGTGTGTGTGTCGTTGTTGTTTATGTTTTAGAGCTTTTTTTACATGCATTCGTTGGTGCGTAGCGTGTGTATGTTTACTATATCATAATGTGTACTTTTTATAATTATACGGCTACATTTACTGGCACAATGTTGGGGAAATTCAAATCTTTTGAATTTTTTCACCAACCACAACCGGATTATTGCGTCGTATCTCCTGTGCGCCATGCTCTCGGTAGTCGAATGTGCAATTATGTTTATCGGAATATCGATGCACAGCACAGTACAAACCGCCACATCGACACTGAAACCCTAAAACATCGACAAGTTTGAAAAAATAATTGTATAAACCGATTACTTAATGTTGTTGGCAAGGTGAACCAATGACAAAGCCTCACAAACATTTTTTCTGATCTGGAAGTCTTCCCGTGTTCTCTATGAGGGTGATCATGCATTCGTCGCATGCTAAGTGCGTAAGCAGCTTTTTGCGTTGCAATGCCGTCGAACATTGCGCAGTCAGCTGTTTTTAGTTTACATTTTATTTAGTTCTATTTTTGTAATTGCGGAGACTGCGCTTGTGCCTCATGGATTTAGAAGAATTGCCATTTAAAATCTTTAAAAATATGCTAGCGGTTCTGAATAGTTGTGGTTTCCACAGCAATAAGGCCCAATTTCGCAATGTCCAGTTAAACTTGGAATAAGTTAACTTTAGAATAACTTATATGACCGAGCTATACTGCAGTTATCCAATTTGCATTTCTCAAAGCCAAAGTAACCTATCATCGGTATATCACTATCGCCGAATGGTGCTGCTAAACTTAACGGGGATTTAGCTGTTCTTTTGGTTTTGTGTTTGCCTGTGACTCCTAAACTGCTACATGTTGCACATCAAAATGTATATATAATAACTTTCTATGAGCCCTGTTGTAAACGGCAACGAGGGAAAAACTTTTTAGTTGTTGACGAGCATGTGTTTGTGGACCTAGAAGACCCAAATAAGCATTTTGCAACTTTGCTCCATAAAAAAAAAATTAACAATGCAAGTGTCAGCTTGAGTCAGCTGTTCGCCGTACGATGATTGTATTGATATTTATATATCGGGACTTAGCATCGGTATAAGTAGTAACCGGACCTCCATGCATCAGATAAGTAAGTGCTAACCGAACATTGAGAAACTCAAATTCGACTAAACTTAGAATAAGTTGACTAACCGGACATTGAGAAATTGGGCCTTAATGACCAAAAAACCATTTTATTTGTGTTTCAATCAGAATGCCAAGAGAAGGGTTAAAAAAAAATTATTAGCGTGAAAAATAATTTTTTTTTTTTTTCAAAATTACGCGCTTTAACGACAAGTAAATTGCTCAGTGTGACCTAATTTGGTTAGATCAATAATCTCAAAAAACAGATGGTTTTATTAATAGTCTGGCAGCAGCCACTCAATTTCTCACATTTTGTCAAATATAGTAACATTTGTAAACAAACGTAAACATACCCAGGGGCATGTTTGCTTTGATGAGACTTTTTCTGTGTATTTGTTGAAATGCTGTCAGATATCTCATAGCTGCCGAATACCCTAAATAACTGGTTTTAATTTATCAAAGAAAACCAGTTTGAATTACTTTTGTTTTGGGCGGCCATTATTCAGCTGTTTTCATATCTTTGGCACTTTTGGCACATTTGCCTCGGTCTCAAACTGTCGCACAAAGTTTTTCATTGCAAGTTGTTGTTGGGACACGTCACACATATGCAATGGGTGCGTGAACACCCTCTATATGTTTTTGCGGTCGCTAAATCATTAATTTTTCTCCGTGGTCAGGTTTTCTCTATCAGAAGAGTTTTACGTGATACCCTCAAAAAACAATAAGGCGAACACTGTTTATGTTTTGTTTAAGGTAATCTTAAAAACCCAATCCGATGGAAAGAATCAAATCATGGATTCGGATTTAGCGATAACTGAAAACATAGTCAGACCCCCAGATCAGAATTTGGTTCTTTTTTGTGTGGCTGTGTAAATTAATAAACCCACCAGTCAGGCCAACTTTCTTGCGACATTCGCCACATCTGTTCTTCTTCTTTTTGGCGTCTTTATCATCCTCCTTATCCTTGTCATCAAGCTCACTGGCAGGAGCAGCTACTTGTGTGGAAGTATTTGGACCAGACGCCGATATAATGGGATCACTATTATTTTTGGCTGAGACGGTGGCTTCCTCAGAAACTTTCTGCAAAATTGCAAAGTTAATAAAAAAAAAAATTTTAGTCAAAAATGAATTGTCATTTTAAATAATTGTTAATTTTTTTTTATTTTTCCAAGTGAATTCAATAAAGCCTAACTGCAAAATTAATGTAACTGCTTCCCAACCACCCCCAATATCTTAAAAAAAAAATCCTAACCAACGTTACTATACTCATTTGTGTAGATGGTTCTGCGTGTTTACCCGCTTCTTGGAAACTGTTGCCTGTAGAGATTTATTTTGCTGCACCACATCACTGGAGGATGCACTTTCATCCCTGAGCCTAGAGTCTTTAGTGTGACGCTTGCTGTTTTGATGCTGCTGATCCGGCTTTTGACCCGGCTTATCAGATTGGTCGCCGTCATCCTTCATCGTACTATGACGTAGCTTGAGTCCGCGCACGATCGCTGGCTTGTTTTTGATTCTGCTAATGGGTACCGTCTCTCCCCTACCTACCTGCAGAATAGAGTAGGCTAAGCGCGGGGCAGGTCTGCTATTTACGACCACTGATTGATGAGTGCTCGCGCCTCCGTTTATTCGTGATTTCTGAACCCTTTTGCTGCTGGTCAACTGCTTATTTTTGCCAGCTATCGGTGCTTTTTTTTGTACGCAAAGTGTCTTGCGCCCCAGAGCTGCCTTAACAGTTTCCACGTCAATGATTGAGCCGTATTGCTGAACGTCCCGGCTAAGCACAGAGGGTGATATGGATAAAGCTAATTTGCTGGACACACTTTTGTCTGAGCCCGCCGAACGCTGTTGATTATGCTTAAGCTTTTTTATCTGTTTTTTCAGTTGAAGCTCGCCAATGCGAAGTTTCTTGTGGCTGGTGCTGGACGGAAATGTGTGCACATTAGCCGCGAACTTGACCTTGCGAGAACCACTATCATCAGCTCTGCCGCCACTCGCAGTTGCAGTTATGGTTGCACCGGCACTATGGCGCGCCAGCGAACTTTTTTTGAGTAGAGATTCTGCTATGATCGTGGGCGGAGGGATACGAGCTGACTTGAGACCAGAGCTAGAAGCAACCACGTGAACTCGCTTGCGTAATCCTACGTCTGCGAAGGAAGCGCAGAGGAAACTAGATTAGTGCAGATGCGCAACGACAATTATATAAATACAGCGAGGAATACCCTTTGACAACATTTTTCTGCCTGGCCTTGTAAGAGAAGGTGAACTGTTTGCAGGAGCGACCGGGACACGCTTTTTAGCAATTACGCTGCCTTTCATTTTAACAGCAGATGAAGTAGTTGCATTACCGCGGCCCGACGGCCTAATGGAACCACTTAAATTAAACATTCCAACGAATTTTAAATTTTGTAAGATAAATTTTGTAACACAGCCAAATATTATTTCAATAGATTTCACTTCGACAAAAGTGACAATTTTCAAACTCAAACTCTGATTTAAAATTCAACAAATAAAACGTCTATCACAACTAATAGCGTATTTCCACTGCTCCGTTTCCGTAAATTTTAACAGTAACTGACGAAAGCTGTTTCCATTGCTCTGAAATAGCGTATTTTCACTGCTCAGTTATTCTCAGTTATGTTAGTTAACAGTAACTGAGGTTCAGTTTGCATGTATTCTCCCATAAGGAATTAACTGAAGTAAAACTGACCGTAAATATTAACTGAAGAACAACTGAAGAGGAACTGGTTCATTTGAACACTTGTTCGATAAAACATCGCTGTTAATGATCTCTTTTAATATAACAGTCGCAAAACAGTTGATTGTGAATAGCAGAAATTGTGAATAGGTAGGCGCAATATTTTGTAATATTCAAAAAATAATTAAAAATTTTGGTTTTTGATGAATTATCGTAGGAAACATTTGAACTGAGAGCAAAGTTTCAAAGGATTGCTTTTAAAACTTTGGGCTGATAATTTTGTTGCACTTATGGCAGCTTAGTATAGCTATTACGTATATACGAAAATGAACTTGTACTGCGTCTGCAATGCAAGCCATACAGCTTGTAGACATTGAAAATAAGCCATACAAGTTGGCAGCACGCTGTTACTTATTTGCAATGTACAATTTCGGTTAGTTTTACTCACTTTTTTGCAGAAAATACAAAGCAAAACAAACCGAACAGCTGATTTATTTACGGAGGTTATCCGTAAATGAAATCAAAAAGGCCTATATCTCCTACAGTTTTTGAGCAAGAGGCACCAGGTGCCGAGATAGGTCGTAATATTTTCAAAATATTGTTTCTGAAATTTTTAGATCACGCCCGTCCATTCCGACCCCAGCCACCAAATCCTTTACAATTTTGAAATACCTAGATCTTTTTATACTCTAATACCGAATGTATTATAGTATATTGGATTGGGTTGTCACGCCTATGGGAGGGAAATCGGTTTGGTCGATAACTGAAAACCGATAAAACCATATATTTCTCACATTCTTACATTCAAGAGTTACTAAATCTATCAAGAAGAGCGCTTTGCGTCCCTCAAAAAGCTGCATCAAAATTTTGGATGCCACGCTCACCTTTGCCGCCCACATTTTAATATCGGAATCGGCTACATCTTTAATAGCATTTGAGCAAGAGTTATCAAATTTGGCAACAAGATAGCTGGCGATGTTTCCCACCCGTCATACCGCAAGTGATTTGTTTTGAAAGTTACAAATAAGATGGTCGATATAATGAGATAAAACACCAAAAACTATAAAAATAAGGCTTTTTTTAGCCGTGATAAATAATGTGTTTTGACATAGTTTTTTTTATCAAAGTAAACCTGCTCAAGCAGTTAAGTTCCGTTTATTCCGAAAACACATTCAAGAAGTTGTCCAACTATTACTGCAATAGCGAAAAATGTCGCTTATTGAAGAGCTGAGAGGAGCCCCTTTGGAAAAACCCCATTTTTATAATATACATATTAAAATAAAAAACTAACAAAGTTGGCAAAATGAAATTTGTATTGGTCAGCTTAAGCTTGACGTAATATTTTAAGGACTGATGCGATTAAGGTTAATATGGTAATCGGCAAGAGCCAATCATAGCTGTAGCCATAAAAGAGTTACAAGAGGCACTGTTATGAGGACAATACTAAATTCAAGGCCACTCCCGCCTGAAAAATTAAATCAATTTTATAGCTTACACATTTTTGTCATATTTCTTCTCAAGCGTCTTTTGCATTTTAAGGCGTTTTCATTTTTTTGGTTAAAATTGCAAATGTGCAAAAGATACGTTAAAAACGATTGTGGATCGGATTAGATTACCTTGTCAACTCCACCGTTGTCCTCAGCGTTTCGTGTTTCTCACAGTGAACATTCTCAATATTACTGTATTAATTCCTTTTTTCGAAACCTAACACTTATAAGAGAATAAATTTATACCCGAAAAACAAAAAAGGTTCAAAGCTTACTTATCAAAAAACTTAATACTCCTCTATACCTACTTAACGTAGTTGAAACCAGAAAGCACAAACCAATAGTTTTTTAACCCATTTGGCAAGTCGAACTTACTTCTTTAACATCATTGTGTGATTGTTGTAAGCTTTGTACTGTGGGCTGCGCGGTGTTGGTTTTTGAAATGGCCGAACTGAATGTGGGGCTAGGCTGTGGGCTTGGAACTGAGACTGGTGTGCTATTCACAGGTGGCTGTTGCTTTTTTCTTAGCGAGTCCTGTATAGAGAAAAACAAAATGTTAAGCATTAAAACGTGAAGTGACTAAAGAACTTTAATTATACTCACCTTGTAGCAAACTGAACAAAGACCATCTGTGGCTGGATTACCATAAAAGCCGCATCCAGAACGGCACATGGGTTGCATTGGATTTGATTCGCGCTCCATTACGACTGGGCCAAACTTGAATGTGTGAGAGTGTGTGGGGTTGGGTTTGGTGTTATATAAAGTTGACTTTCCGAGGTTGAACCGACAGTGACCCTACACAGTTTGGTATGGTTGTTGTTGTTGACTATTGTCCAGCGAAATATGTTGCTTATTCGTTGCAGCAGTTACTGCTGCTCTTTACTTCTGAGTTGTATTAGCTTGTTTTGCTGTGTATTATCAGTTCGTATTTCAACGTACACTTAGCTAACTTTCGTCCAAATGATTAGCTTAAGTACCTTTGCTTGAAGATGAATACTTGAAGCAATGAAATAGTTTTTCATCTAAACGCCAAACTGAATAACAAATATAAAACAATATGTCAGTAAGCTCTTTTTCAAAAATAAATAAATTGGAAGTAAACGTTTCTCATCAATATAAAGTGCAGGACAAAGGCTTTTAGCATTTGGGGAGCCACAGAAAGCTGTAGTTGTACAACGCACTACAACAGCACCCCAAAGTGGATGACTCGGAACGAATTGGATTATTTTTAAATAACTAACAAACCTCCTTAAAAGAACTTTTAATAATAATATGAAAAACATGTAAAAGCTACTTTCGGCCACTAGAAAACTACCCTGACTTGAAAAGCAAACTTTTTTATACCTTCACCAAAGCTTTAGCTCCATAGCACTAGTTTATATAGAAACAGACGCAAAAAATTTAATTAAACAAGTAAGAAGGTTCTAAAAGTCACCCTGAGCACCATACTTAACGCAATCATTGTTTGTGCATATCAATGACTAAGATTCAATTTTCGATATCTCTGGTGTTTCTTTACCGTTTTCGGTCAAATTTAAACAGATTTTCATTTTTATACCCCGAACCCATGAAAAATGGGTAAAACGGGTATAATGTTTTTGTGCAAAAGTATGTAACAGGCAGAAGGAAGCATCTCCGACCCTATAAAGTATATATATTCTTGATCAGCATCAACAGCCGAGTCGATATAGCCATGTCCGTCTGTCCGTCCTTCTGTCCGTATGTATGAACGCGTAGATCTCAGAGACTACAAGAGCTAGAGACTTCAGATTTTTAACATAAGCTCATGAAAGTCCTAAGCAGTACCAGTTTGTTTCCGATTTTCGATAACTATTTCCGTTTCCGATATACACATGGAATCGATTACAAAAATTTCTCGAATTTGGAAAATGTAAAAATGGGGATTGAATTAATGGGAAACGATATAACTTTTCTGAAAATTTCATCGAAATCGGTTAAGAAACACCAGAGATATCGAAGATTGAAGTTTAGTCACAGATGCATGCAGACAATGACTGTACGCGTTATGTACTGGGTTCGGGGTATCTCCTAGTCGGGAAATCTCGACTAGAGCCTTCTTACTTGTTTTGTATTGATTTTCTGAAACGTGTTTCACATTTTCAAAATTTAAGATTTTTATGTATAAGAGGTAGAGACATCAGATTTGGAACATAAGAGAGACATCAGATTTGGAACATAAGCTTATCTTAGTCCAAGTAGTCCAGTTTCCTATACACACATGTGATCCAAACCAATAAAACTTTGAATTTTGAAAATGTGAAACATGTTTTAGAAACTAAAAAACATTAAAGTCTGTGTAAGTTTAATCGAAATCGGCTGAGAAACACCAGAGATATCGAAGATTGCAGTTTAGTCACAAATAAACACAGACAATGACAGTATGCGTACAGGGATTAGTCCTAGTCGGGAAATTTCTTCTTACCTGTTTTTGCTAAGAATTTTTACTTTAAAATAAATCCTATTATTCCAATAAGGTCCAATTTCTCAATGTCCAGTTAACTTCGGAATAACTTAGTTTCTCGAGCTATCCGGGAGTTAAGCAATTAGGTTTTCTTAAAGCCAAAGTTAATTATCATCGATATATCACTATCGCCTAATCGTGCTTCCCACCTTAACGGGGAATTCAGCTGTTTATACCCCGAACCCATAAAATGGGTAATAGGGGTATAATGGTTTTGTGCAAAAGTATGTAACAGGCAAAAGGAAGCATCTCCGACCCCATAAAGTATATGTATTCTTGATCAGCATCAACAGCCGAGTCGATATAGCCATGTCCGTCTGTCCGTCCGTCTGTATGAACGCGTCGATCTCAGAGACTACAAGAGCTAGAGACTTCAGATTTAGTATATAAGTTCTCCTATACTATAAACAGAACAAATTTGTTTCAAATTATCGATAACTATTCTGGTTTCCGATATTCACATGAAATCGATTACATAAAAATCTCGAATTTGGAAAATGTAAAAATGGTGGTTGAAATAATGGGAAACGATAGAACTTTTCTGAAAATTTCATTGAAATCGGTTGAGAAACATCAGAGATATCGAAGATTGAAGTTTAGTCACATTGTAGGTGCACTGAGAGGGTTCACGACACCCTTGCAGCGTTTCAGATCTGCAATCTGCAACGCTAAGTGCGTGAACAGCATTTTGCGATGCAACGTGTCGCACATTTGCGCCACCTGTTTTTACTTTGATACTAAAAGTAGCATAGTATATTGGTCTTGTGAAATGTCCGTCATGCAGTCTGTCCGTGTGTATGTATGAACTCGCGTTTCTCCGACACCCTTAAAGCTAGAGACCTGAAACTCTGCAATTATGTTTATCTATAGCCGGGACAGTTAGTGTCATGGATTTGGTGCCACGCCTACTAGAAGGAATGGAAATCGATAAGATCGATAGCTGAAAACCGATATAACCATATTTCTCACATTCTTACAGCTAGAGTTACTAAATTATGGACGAAGATAGCTAGTCTCGTCCCTCAAAAACTTCATCAAAATTTTGGATGCCACGCCCACTCGTTCCACCCCCATCCTTACTGCTCCTTGGAAACGCCTATAGTTTTCACATTTTTTGAGCTAGAATCACCAAGAGTCAAGATAGGTAGTAAAGTTTTCCAAAAAACTCCATCAAAAATTTGGATGCCACGCCCATACATGCCGCCCCCAGCCCCCACCATTTTTTAAATGCGTGTATCTTCCACATTTTTTTTATCAGCTAGAGTCACCAAATTTGGTAGGAAGATAGATGGTCACATCTACAAAAGAACTGCATCTAAAATTTTGATGCCACGTCCACCGTTTCCATTCACCTTCTTTTAATATGAAATAATCAGAAATCTTTCACAGTATTTGAGCCATCAGAGTATACCGCAGTCGGTTACGTCCGACTGCAACGTTTTCACTTGTTTAAACTTATTTTTGAACACGGCTCAGCTTATTTTTTTCGACAAGCGACAAGCAAACTGGTTGGAGCGAGCTAAACGAACGTTTACCCAAAATTTATTAAATTTTTTTTTCGATAACAAATTTATATAGATATGTGAAAGAAGGAGTATATTTAATAAAATTGATATATCGCTATTTCGAGATATTTGCTGCTGTGCTTGTTTGTTACTTTTATATTAATTTTTAAGATCAAAATTTTAGTTAATAAAAATGTACAAATCTAAGACCCGTTTTACACGATGAAGTTTTTGCTTCTGTAACATTCGCTTGTTGGCAAAGGGAGTAGAGGGGTAACAACTGCAAGCAATGCTTCATGACTTGTGTAGTTGGGATTTATTTTTATCATTTTGCTTTGCCTTATTCCGATTGCATGTAAACACAGAGTTGCACAGTGTTTGATGTGAATAATAAAGTTATCGATACGACATATCGCACAAGCAAATATTAGCGCAAATAGTAAATACATTGTTGTGGCTTATAAATTATTAATAAAAATGTTTTGGACCAAAGAACTTGTTGAGATCGGGGCGAAATGTGTGTTTATCGAAAATAAATTTAAATCAGAGTTGCATTTACAAAGAATCAATTGAATCAAAAAGTTCGACGTGTAAATGCGAGCAGATTTGCAAAGAAGTTTTAAAGCAGAATGAAAAAATAAATCATCAGAAAAGTTCATCGTGTAAAACGGGTCTAAGCTTCCGGGGTTGTTAGAATTGAAGGCTGTAACCAAGACACGTTTTACACGATGAACTTTTCTGATGATTTATTTTCTCATTCTGTTTTAAAATATCTTCGCAAATCTGCTCGCATTTACACGATTAACTTTTTCATTCAATGTTTTCTTTGTAAATGCAACTCTGATTTAAATTTATTGTCGATAAACATACATTTCGCCCCGAATTCAACAAGTTCTTTGGTCCAAAACATTTTTATTAATAATTTATAAGCCAAAACAATGTATTTACTATTTGCGCTAATATTTACTTGTGCGTATGTCGTATCGATAACTTTATTATTCACATCAAACACTGTGCAACTCTGTGTTTACATGCAATCGGAATAAGGCAAAGCAAAATGAGAAAAATAAATCCTTCCTACAAAAGTCATGTAGCATTGCTTGCAGTTGTAACCCCTCTACTCCCTTTGCCGACAAGCGAATGTTTCAGTAGCAAAAACTTCATCGTGTAAAACGGGTCCAAATCACTAAACGTTTTTGGGAACACTTGGTAGACTTTAACTCCAGACTCCAGTAAGTCTTATATAAAATTGTACAAAATGGTTACTCCCTTTTTAACAATTCCATTGTTTCAGAGTATTAAAAAACCACACCAAGAACTATATTTAACCGTTACCAATTCTGAGCAGAAAATAAGTTTATCTGCTGTGAACCAAAGAATCAGTTGAAAGCAACATCAGATGACGGCGATCGCAATCAGTGTCAAGTACGATTGAATGGGTGCGGGCGGGACAAGGCGACAAAGTTTGCGGTTGTTTCAAGCGACCTAAAAACAAGACAACTAAAATTAGGTCGTGGCCACGCGTCGCTATGCCGGAGGCAAAAGGCAGACCGACAGCAGCTGACTCTGACGTCGACGGTGACATGCAATTATCACCTCAGTTTCTAAATATGTGATAGAACGACACAGTAAGAAATACTAAGGAAAGAAACACACAAAATGTAAGAGGTCGACCTATGTATATATGAAAAACACAATTTGCACAAATAACAACTTTTATTTTGTGAAAATAAGTAACAGGCGGAAGTAAACATAACAGAACCCAAGATGTTCACATACCTATTGATTGTTGAGAGTAAAAGTTCTCGTGTGCCAGAAAAAACACGCGGCATTCAAAGTAGGCAGTGCATAAAAGCTTATAATGATTAATGAATGAATGGATTAAAATACATTTTTTGAATGGATCACTTTTAAACCAGATTTAAAAAATTAGGAGCTTTTTTGTCCGTCTGTATGTATTTTTTTAATTTATGCCAATTGTAAACCTATTTTAAAAATACTCCCAAATTGGTCCTATTATCAGCCAGTCAAGATCTGATGATGGAAACTTTAAGCGCTGTCTACACGTAGATATATTGTCATGCCATTTTTATTGCGCAGCATTGAATTTGTGACGTCATTTGTTGCAGCGATGTGAACTCTCGACACTTTTCATGCAGCTTAACTGTTAGCTGGTGTTGTAAAGAGAAAACAAGGAACTGTTTCCCCATGAATCTAAGAAAACCAGATTGCGCATTCGCTGTGTCAAAATAAAAATCTACTGCGCATCTACGTCACAGTAGACTGCAGCTGTGGCGCGCAGTTTGAATTTAATGGAATTTGTGTGTAAATGGCAGTCTTATTTAAAACAACATTCTTGACTGAAAAAATGTTGTAGTCTACTGTGACGTCACAAAATCAGCTGTTTGCTTGAGAAAAACTAACGGACCTGCGCAATGCGCAATCTGGTTTTCTTAGATTCATGCTGTTTCCCAGCACTTGATTTCTGTTGTTTACTTTGTAAAATTAATAAAAATAAATGATATTGCGCATTTGTGTGATATTTTGGGCCTTTTTTTCAAACAAATAGGTTTAATAATAATCTAAAGAAAAGGAAGAATAATAAAGTGCGAAAGCCGCGCTCTATGGGGTGTCGCAAGTGGTTGGCGCATAGTGGTCAAATTTTAGCGACTTCAGCGCACATCGACAGCTGATTATAAATATGCGTTTTACAGCACTTTGTTCAACACTGATTGCATACTACTGCGTGCAATGTGCCGTGCAATATGTAACGCAATCAAATGTCGCTTGTGTTCACACTTCTGCAACTAAAAATGTTGACTGAAAACTAACATATTACAACTTTAGGAACGAAAGCAGTGATTTTCTTTTGCACTAGCAGGAGCATCAGCCAGAGGCGTAATGCTTTAACACTTTAAGTCCTATTTACATTGGCGCGAGGCCGCGAGGCGATGTTCGAAAGCGAGTGTCGCAAAAATTTTCATTTCATGTGAGTCAATGTGTTTGTTACAATGGCGCTAGATATCGCGCGTCTCTCGCTTTCAATTTCGAAAATATGAAAAAACCTCGCGTTGGTAAAGCGTGATAAGCATCAGCTGCTGTTAACGTCAAATAATTTTTGTTTTATGTAGCACAATGCAGAAATTAAATTGTTAGCAAATTGAATTGCTCATTATTTTAATAAAAGAAAAGACAATTTTATACGACAAAAGGGAAAGGTTATACAGAAACCATGAGGCCAAAGATAAACTCTGGTCAGAAATTGCGGTTCAAATAAATATTCCAGGTAAGTAACATGCAAGGAAAAGTAGCGTTTAAACATTTATTTTTCTTTAGTAAATGACTGCAAAACTGCTTGGAAATCACTTAGGGATCAATATGGGAAATGCTTGAAGGAATCAAAAACTGTTAGTGGTGAACAGGGCTGCCATGTTTTATTGAACAGGGTTGCAAATTTAAACAAAAATAAATAAAAGCACGCCAGAAGTATCGCGTCAATGTAAATAGACATGCGATATTTTGCAGCGAGTGTCCACGCTATCGAATTCGAACGCTAGTCTCGCCTCGCGTCTCGCGCCAATGTAAATAGGACTTAAGGGTTGCAATGCGGCAAGCAACAAAGAAAATCGAGCTTTACTAAGCAACTGTCTATTAGGTTTGGCCGGCACCGACTTTAAATAGATGAGTGGATAGCGTTTATAAAATTTATGTTAATATATTTTTCGATTTTGAAGATTTTTTTTTCTTAAATAATTTTCAGTGTTGTACAAAAAACAAACAAAAGCGACTTCCAATTGAAACATTGAGTCAACCCCACTTATTTTAAAAGACCTTTCAGTATACCCACTTACCAGGCTCAATCCGCTCCATTTTAAAATTGGCGAACGACTTACGCACAAGCTGAGAGTCTGATTGCGAGCAAGAATACAACAAAACATATGCGTTTTGTCGCCAGCTTGGCGCACGAGCTGGTTATTGCAAAAACAAAATACACACTGAGTGAGCCCGTCATCAAGCCCGAAGCTCGACATCAAAAACAAGTAAATGTCTCTCGTCGGGTCTGTCTATGAGTTACCCTGAACCTAATATCAAAGCGTACAGTCATTGTTTAAGACCAGTGATGATTTGGCTTTTTTCCAGACAGATCTGTCCTGATGTTAGCTGCTTCATCCGGAAAAAATCAAACATCTATCCGAAAACTTGTCGTTTCTTAGATTTTATTTATCCTTAATTGTATTTTATTAAACTTTTTTTTTAATAAAGTGATCTTTTAAAAACAGTGTGGCATCTGATCTTTTTTAAGCAGTGATCTTATCTTTTTAAAACAGTGTGACATCCTTTTTTTTTATATACTATGTATATCAAAATTAGCATAAACTAACGAGTGAAAAGAGGTGTATAAGCAACAATTTTGCGATTGCTTTGTTTGTTTGTCCTTTTCTCTATCCTTTTTTTTCTTGTTTTTCATCCTGTTTTTCCGTATTAAAATTGGTCTCATTGTTTGTGACATTGTCTGTGATTAATCTTCGATATCTCTGAAGTTTCTTAACCTAAAAGTGCACTCGCTCTTTCAAAATTAGATCGAATAATTTTGAAAGAGCGAGTGCACTTTTTGTTTTTTTTTGTCGTTTTTGTGGCCATTCAGCTGTTTCCCAGCTCGATGACAGTTCAATTCCAATGAGCAACTGTTTTATGTTAAGCAACTAAAATACAAAAATTAATAAAACAAAGCTAAACTGACTTAAAAACTATTTGATTTGTATTTTCGATCAAATTGCCAAGAAAAGGGATAAAAAAAATTATGTGTGTAAACATGATTTATTTCAAAATTACGCGGTTTTAAAACCATTAATTTCGTTCGGCAATGAACAGTGTGTTTTATTAAAAGTCTGGCAACCACACTATTTCTCACATTTTTTCAAATATGATTATATTTGTAAACATACCCAGGGGAATGTTTGCTTTTATACAAATGTTGCTTTGTGTTTGTTGAATTGCTGTCCGATGTCAACTTAGGGAACGTACCCAAATTACGTGATACATTTTGTACAATTTTTTAACCCCCTGCACTTGTAGGCGTGGCACTCCAAGTGTCAAAGTATAAAAATCCGTCCGCAACTGGTCTTTAAAAAGCCTTATTTGACGGGAAAAAAGAGAAACTGGCAACACTGGTATATATTGCTAGTGGACTTGCGTTCACAGTGATTGACTACAGCTGTCAATGTTAACAGCCTGAATCCCACAGCTGATTCAGTTTATGTTAAAATAAATTTCATACAACCTGATCTGAATTGTAAACTTTACGATTGAATTTCAATAGCGCTGCTTATATTTGCATGCATGTGTGTATGTACACACACTCATTTACATATAATAAAATATCATATACATATGTATGTATATGCGATTGGTGTCAATTGGATTTGCATGTGGCAATACAAATGTGCCCGCATCGAAACATATGCCAAGCGCCCACACAAAATTTACTTCGTTGGATACGCTTCCACAGCTGATAAGAATATGAAAATAATAAACACATTACTTTTGATGTCCAATTCTGCTGTTCGTCGATGGTCAAATAAAACTACATACATACATATATTTGTAAATTTTCTAATCAACAAGTTCTATAATGCACACGCACATTCATATGCAGAATTGTATGCGAAAAACTCATGAGGTGGAAAAACAGAATTATTAAATAAAATGACGGGCGTAAATTTTGAGAAAATTTCTTCTAGTGTTCCACGTGTGCATATTTATTTATGTAGGTGTGTTCTTGACCTAAATGCCGAAGCACATAAAACAGTACACAGGTAAACATATGTACACACTTATGTATGTACACATACACAATGACAAAAGCGGGCAGAAAAAAATTAATAATAATAAATTTATGTTTCTACACATTAAAAAATTTAAGAGAAATACAAATAAAATCACCCTATTAAGCTTAGCGTAGAGCCGTACGTACGTTTGTATATGTATAAGGTTGCAATAACAAAAGATGTGCGTACATAAATGCACACTCATTGCACTATGTGGTTACGTATACTTTTCTAATTTTTTTGTTTCCTTAGCTTAAGCTGCGGTTAAGTTTGTATTATAAGGCAATTATTACATTATTCGTTGGGACGCACTAACATTAATGTCTGTGTTTGAGAGTGCCTGTTGGAAATAGTGAGAGCGAGAAAGTGGTGAGATCCGCACTGCGCTCATGTTGAAATTTAGCCGTAAATGGTGGTGAATAAGCGCGTGTGAGTTGCACGACAACTTAGGCGAAAATTGAACAATTTTTAATCCGAAATGCTTAAGTTATTCACTTACTTGATTTTTTTTTGCAGGTTTTGAAGATGCCTAAGCATTTAAGACCAAAACACCAGTTTTGTTAAAATCACAGTTGTATAATTTTTTTTATTGGTTAAGGTTTCTTTTTCTTCGCGAATAATACATATATGTAATAGTTGCTAATAAATTATAAGCTTTTCATGTATAATGCACAATACATGGGCTACTACAAATTATATATGTATGTAATATCACAAATATATGTTTAACTTTCTTTATTTCAAATATACAATTTTTCTTGCACACAACGCACACGACGACGATGTTAAAAGCGACGCTGGCGCAGTTGACAGTTGTTTTATTAGTTCTCGACAATACTTTGTAAAAAACTTTCTGTTAAATCAACAGCGCGTACACAAACACGGCACACAACGCCAGTCTGCGATGCAACAACAGCCCGTTTATTATTGTGTGGATGACAGTTGTAGTTATAGTGAAATTCAACGTGAATTTGATCCTCCAAACTCGATGTGAAGTCTCCAAGGTTCAACGCACGAATGAAACGTTAAAGAGAATGGCTGAACAGTCGAGTAAAAATGGAATTCAGTATGTTAAACTCAAAATGAAATGTTGCTGCCGCGACAAGAGCATGTTAAAGCAAAAATTATTAGTCACTGCAAGTTTCTTTCTAGATAAAGAAGTATTTTTGTATGTTTGTAAATGCGCAGATTTCTCAAAACGTTTTGAAAACAGATTACATGTAATAATTATATAAAGTAATTTAACAGTTGAATTGCGTAGCATTAAAACCTCAGACATATACAGATGTCAAGTATATGACTGTATGTACATTTACGGAAGTGGGAGCAAGCGTATCTGCATATGTGTGCGAACTAGAGAGAATCCGACTAGCTGTGGTGGAAAACATAGAAAATACTCTGTAGTTTTATGCACACGTTAACATACATATGTACGTGTATGTATTCATGTAAATGAAGCACACGCCGCGATAAAATAAAATTCCAATAAATTAAAATATTTTTTTTATTAAATTTAAATTGTTTAATAACTGGTTTAAGAAAATTGAAAAATGCACAAAAAATCCAACTACTTAAAATTATATACATATTTAAAATCACATAATTTGCGTTAAACTAAAGACTTACCATTAAGAATAAATTATTAACCCTAAAAGACCTTGCAGTAGCTGTAGGCGTGCATTTCACTGAATTTTTTTTACGGCAATTGGACATGCGGTAGTCACAAGCTCATCGGTGCACTCCCATGGGATAGCCTTCTGCGTGCTAGATGTCGAATGCATTTTGACTGACGACATGGGGTATAATCGAATATTGAAGTTTAGTCATTGTTCTACAGGCATTTCCTGCATACGCATGCAAACACACATATACAAATCTACATATGTATGTATAAACAAACAATGGATACAAGTAGTGTTAAGGCTTGAGGGTGTCTCCCTTTTTGCGATTTCTCGATTTATTTTTTATAAAATCTTGGACGACAAAGCTTCGAAATATAATAAATACCTTTTTTTTATTGCAAGATTAAAAAACAAATCGAAACTCTTGTAGACACACACAGGCCCATAGTGTTACTAATAGTTTGACGCAGGCTTGGTGATAAAATGTACAACATACTCGTATAACATAAGTTAGTAGTCTCTAGCTTATAGGGTGCCATTGTTCGAAACCAATAAAATTGTGTGTCTTCGGTATGGAACAGTAAAAATATGTATATTTATTTTAATTATATAAAAATTCTTTCCAAGCGCAATTATTACATACATATGTATTTTAAAATCCCTAACCTTAAAATATATATTGTGTGTTATGGTCACAACTTTTATAATTTTCCACTTTTATATCCTTTCGACGTACACATTGTAAACCCACTTTTCAGAAATGTATACTAATGTTATTCAACAAAAGAAGTAATAAATTCGAGTTGTCGATTTGATTCATAACACATTTTCATTGACATAAAATATTTTAAATTTAGGATGTATAAACATATTGCTACAAATTAATACTTAAGTATATACATTTACATTTCTCTCATGTGAATATACACATACAAATGTAAGTACATCGGTACCTGCAAATACAAATGCAGCGCATAAAGAGAGAGGCTGATAAACCGCAGAAATTCATTGTTATATGATGAAATTTTGTAACATAAATTTATAAATGTATCTAACATACATGGCGCTTAACAAAATTAGATGTATTTGTACTAGGAATATTGTTTAAAAAGTTACATTAGGCGACGACACTATTTTGACGACGCCATATTGTCCCCAAACGTAAACTGTGCGAGAGAGCAATTGTGACTGAGAGTTGCTGTTATTGTCATGTTGTTGGCATTGCCATTGTGTTTTGTTGCTGCGTCATCAATGCTAACTGCGCACTTTTACAAAAAATATATACATATATACTATATGAATGTACATATGTATATAGATTGCAAGTTGACGAAAGACTGAAAACATTAGTTGCTCTTATTTATCTTTGCGTGCAAGCCTATAGTAAAATTATACCCATCGCGATGGCGTGGTGAATTTAATAAGACAGGTTCACAAATTATATTTTTTCTCAAAATTATTACGTTCCTTCGTACGTGAATATATATACATACATATGTACATAAATACATATTTATTGTTCATGAAATGGTGCGAATTTTGTATATAAAATTTATATTATAAATGCACCACTTTGTGTACATGTGAAAACGTCCGTGTAAACTGAACTATGAGCATATGAAAAGACACAAAATCTACGAACATGTTCGTTGATCTGCAATGTACATATGGACGTGCATATTCATACATACATATGCATGTATATACAGCAAACATAGATGTGGTTGCCAAAACTACATACATGTATATATGATCTTTTGTGTTTAGATTCTGAATTTCAAAATAAATTGTTATCGACTTAGAGATACCTTGCACACAAACTTAAATAATTAATATGTATGTATGTGTGATGTTTTTAACGAATTGGGGGATACTGCTGTTTCCGTGGCGCCGCAATACGACGGCGGATTCTTATAGAACTCGACGAAATCCATGAATTTAATTTTTCGATATCTCGCTTAGTTTTCTAGATATCGAATGAAAAAATTTTAATTTTTGTTGAACTTAGCGAGATAGGACAAAATAAAAAAAAATGTTAATTTCCCTATTGTGAAAAAAATATCCCACGGCTTGAACCGCGCGGATAGGTAGGGAATTTTTTATACTTTGATACCGAAGGTATCATAGTATATTGGTTTTGTGCAATGTCCGTCATGGTGTCCGTCTGTCTGTATGAACGCGCGTTTTTTCGACACCCTTAATATATTGGTTCATGTCTGCGTCAGACAAAGTGTGAATATATAGGAGTTACGCCAATTGGGGGCTGGGAAATCGATAAAAAGTCGATACACACGCACATATCCCACAATTTAACAGCTAGAACTACTAAAATTGGTTTAAAGATAGCTGTGACTTTCCTCACAGAACTGCTTCAAAAGTTTGGATGCCACGTCTGCCGCCCCCCAGCCACCGCCTTTTATACCCGGAACCCATAAAATGGGTAAAAGGGTTATAATGGTTTTGTGCAAAAGTATGTAACAGGCAGAAGGAAGCATCTCCGACCCTATAAAGTATATATATTCTTGATCAGCATCAACAGCCGATTCGATATAGCCATGTCCGTCTGTCCGTCTGTATGTATGAACGCGTCGATCTCAGAGACTATAAGACCTAGACACTACAGATTTTGAACATAAGCTCATCTAAGTCCTGGGCAGTACAAGTTTGCTTCCGATTTTCGGAAACTCTTTTCGTTTTCGATGTACACATTTAATCGATAACATTAAAATCTTGAATTTGGAAAATGTGAAATTTGTTTTTAAAACTTGTTAAGAAACACCAGAGATCTCGAAGATTGAAGTTTACTCACAGATGCATACAAACAATGATTGTGCGCCTTAAGTATAGGGTTCGGGGTATCTCCTAGTCGGAATATCTCGGCTAGAGCCTTTTTACTTGTTAAAACTAGAATGCGTGTATCTTACACATTTTTTGAGCTAGAGTCACCAAATTTGGTACGAAGATAGATGGATAGATAGATAGTTATTTGCCAAATAACTGCATCAAGAATTTGGATGTCACGCGCACCCCATCCGCCTGTGCAACCCTGCTCCTTGAATATAAAACGCCAATATTTTTCACATTTCTTGGGATAGAGCCACCAAATTTTGTGTCAAGATATTTATTGAAGTTTTCCAAAAACAAACTACATCAAAAATTTGAATACCACGGCCACCTCTGCCGCCCACTTTTTAAATTTGGAATTTCTTTGGTTTTTTTTTAGATTTGAAAAATCAATAAAAAATTTATTCTTGTAAATTTTGTTTTTTTCGGTCAATATCTCGAACACTAAGCGAGATAATGAGATAT
This sequence comes from Scaptomyza hsui, assembly GCA_018152825.1. Taxonomy (NCBI): domain Eukaryota; kingdom Metazoa; phylum Arthropoda; class Insecta; order Diptera; family Drosophilidae; genus Scaptomyza; species Scaptomyza hsui. Next base: position 1,072,808 of record JAECXO010000070.1, read on the forward strand.
TTTACACCAATATTTTGTCTTAATTCTATTCTATTTACTAAAAAAAAATGATATTTTTTTCGTTCGACATCCCAAAAACTAGGGAGATATCGAAAAATTAAATTTTTCATTTCGAATTCTTTTGTCGAGTTCTGTAAGAAACCGTCGTCAGATTGCGGCGCCACGGAAACAGCAGTATTGCCACGAATTGGCCTGTATTATATCTGTTTCTGAAATACGAAAAAATTTCGTGTTTATAATTTAAACAAGTATGAAAAAAAAGAAGTTAAAAACGTTATTTTTATCGATATCAGTATGTATATGTAAACGAAGAGCTGTCGATAATTTAAAACAATTTGTACTGCTCGTGGTATCCAAGAACTTATATTTAGAAACGTAGGTCTGTAGCTGCCCTCTAGTTTAGCCGACCGACGCTGTATTAACCTGTGAAAAAGCGACTCTCGTTACACGCAGTGCCATGCGTGGAGCGACAGAAGCGACGATGCTTCTCCACACATGCAAAATACATTTGTGTATTATTATTATTATTATTTTTTTTTTCTAATAAATTCTATTTTTATCCCAAGGCGCAGCTCCTCCACATCGTCACTGGTAAAGTACGGAATGCATTCATGAATAATGTGGAGAAAAAAGAATAATATTATTTAATTGTTTTAAAACTTCTAATTGAATATATTACCAGTACACACACTTTTTGCATGACGGGGTGCTCCGCTACATTTCAAATGTACCACAACTTTTTCAGTCTCTTCTGTTTTCATGCGCCGCATTTGCTGTTCTCCACCCATTATATTAATTTTAAATAAAACACTTACTTGTGCTTTTATTTATAACAAATTATTGTCCACTTGCACTAAGTTTACTAACAGCCTAAGCCTAAGCCCAAAATAAAAAACACTTAACAAGAAAATTATTTGTTCTGTAAATTTGCTTTAACAAACTAAAGAATTTATTTCGAATATTTATTCAAATATTAATAATTAGTGCGAATTGCAATGCATTCCACTGGCATGCTGGGAAATATTTTACTGATTGGATGTTAAAAGATTCATATATGTGCCTTTTTTGAATTCCTTTTCTGCTCTTTGCGCACGCTCTTTCACGGAAAAAAATTGAGAACGTCTACCCTCTCTCTTTCTCTCTCTATCTAGGGTACGTTCGGCCTCAGTCCTTGTCGTTACGACGCATTACCGTATGAATTGCAAGTTGCAACGTTGGGTTGACGAATATACAGCGCGGATCCCGGCCGTATTAGCCTCTGAAAGCCTCTGAAATCGGCACGGAACAGACGGAAGATAGATGGAGGGACATGGCTATATCGACTCGGCTGTTGATTCTGATCAATAATATGTATATACTTTTTATACTTTGATACTGAAAGTATCATTATACTTTGATACCGAAGGTCTCATAGTATATTGGTTTTGTGCAATGTCCGTCATAGTGTCTGTCCGTCTGTCTGTCCGTCCGTCTGTCCGTATGAACGTAAAGCTAGAAACTTGAAACTTTGCAATTATGTTTGTCTATAGGCGAGACAGATAAAGTGTCAAGATTGGTAGCCTCCTAGTAGGGCTGGGAAATCGAAAAATTCGATAACTGAAAACCGATAAACCCATATATTTCTCACATTCCTGAAGCTAGAGCTACCAAATTTTGCACGTCCCTGAAAAAACTACATCATTTTGGATACCACGCCCACTCCTTACGCCTCCATCCTCCCTGCTCCTTGAAATTAAAAACGCCCATAGCTTTCACATATTTTGGGCCAGAGTCACCAAATTTTGTGACAAGATAGGTAATGACGTTCCCCAAAAAAATGAATAAAAATTTTGGATGCCACGCCCACACCTGAATCCCCCAAACCTCCGCAGTTTTTAAAACGGTTATGCGTGTATCTTTCACATTTATTAAACTAGAGAAACTAAATTTGTTAGGAAGATAGATGGTGGCATCTACAAAAGATCTGCATCAAAATTTTGGATGCCACGCCCACCCAGCCACCCGCCTTATAAAATCGGAATCGACTATATCTTTAACAGTTTTTGAGCTAGAGCCACAAAACTTTGTAGGAAGATAAATGGTGACATTTAAAAAGATTTGATTAAAAAATTTGGATGCCAAACCCACCTCTGCAGCCCACCTTTTTAATTTTGAGTTGATCAGTTAACTTCCACAGTTTTTGAGCTTAGGTCATCAAATTTGATAACATGATAGCTGGCGATGTTTAACATCTGGCCCACCCCTTCGGCCCATGCATTCCCCCTTTGCAAAAACACTAATTACCATCCGTTCTTTTACTGATCAAAGTATTCCGCAGTCGGTTGCGTCCGACTGCAAGGTTTTCATTTGTTAATTTTTTTTTTAGTCTATTAAAGCCCCATGTCTCAATGTCCAGTTAAACTTGGAATAAGTTAACTTCGGAATAACTAAGTTGCTTGAGCTATCCGAGAGTTTAGCAATTTGGTTTTCTCAAAGCCAAAGTAACCTATTATCGATATATCACTATCGCCGAATGGTGCTGCCAACCTTAACGGGGATTCAGCTGTTCTTTTGGTTTTGTTTTCGCCTGTGACTTCTAAACTGCTACATGTTGCACATCACAATGTATATATAATAAGTTTCTATAAGTTGGGCCTTAATGGATTTCGCCCAATGTCCGGTAAGTCAAACTATTCTAAGTTTATTCGAATTTGAGTTAATCAATGTTCGGTTAGCACCTACTTATCCGACGCCTGGAGGTCTGGTTAACACATATACCGATGTGAAGTCCCGAAATAAAAATATCAATACAATCATCGTAAGGCGAACTGCTGCCTCAAGCTGACACTTGCATTGTTTATTGTTTTTATACCCCGAAACCATGAAATGGGTAAAAGGGGTATAATGTTTTTGTGCAAAAGTATGTAACAGGCAGAAGGAAGCATCTCCGACCCTATAAAGTATATATATTCTTGATTAGCATCCACAGCCGATAGCCATGTCCGTCTGTCCATCTGTCTGTATGTATGAACGCGTCGATCTCAGAGACTATAAGAGCTAGAGACTTCAGATTTTGCACATAGGCTCATTTAAGTCCTAGGCAGTACAAGTTAGCTTCCGATTTATGTTAGGTGAGCGGCAAAGATGGGTGTGGCATCCAAACTTTTTAATCCACCAAGTTTGGTGGCTTTAGCTTAAAAACTGTTAAAGATATAGCCGATTCCGATTTTATAAGGAGGGTGGCTTGGGTGGGCTTGGCATCCACAATTTTTATGCAGATGTTTGGCAGATGCTGCCATCTATCTTCCTACCGAATTCCGGGGACTCTAGCCTTAAAACTGTAAGAGATATCTAAATTTCAGATTTTAAATGGTGGGCGGTGGAGGTGGGCGTGGCATCCAAGTTTTTGATTCAGATCTTTTGTAGATGTCACCATCTATCTTCCTACCAAAAGTGGTGACTTTAGATTAAAAGCTGTAAGAGATAGCTGAATTTACGATTTTATATTTCTAGTTCAAAAAATGTGAAAGATACACGCATAACCGTTTTTAAAACGGTGGGGTTGGGAGGCGGATGGAGTGGTCGTGGCATCCTTCGTGCAAAATTTGGTAATTCTAGCTGTAAGAATGTGAGAAATATTTTGTTTTATAGGTTTTCAGTTATCGAATTTATCGATTTATCTGACCCGGCTAAAGACAAACATTATTACACAGTTTCAAGTCTCAAGCTTTACGGGTGTCGAAAAAAGTTGCGTTCGTACGGACGGACGAACAGACACCATGACGCACATTGCAGAAAACCAATATACACACAAACTATGGGTTGACTGCGGACTAACTTTGTTGCTCGAGCGATCCGGGAGATAAGAACTTGGCTTTTCCCAAAGCCAAAGTTAACTCATCGATATATCACTATCGGCTAATCGTGCTTCCAACCTTAACGGGGAATTCAGCTGTTTTTTTATACCCCGAACCCATGAAATGGGTAAAAGGGGTATAATGGTTTTGTGCAAAAGTATGTAACAGGCAGAAGGAAGCATCTCCGACCCTATAAAGTATATATATTCTTGATCAGCATCAACAGCCGAGTCGATATAGCCATGTCCGTCTGTCCGTATGTATGAACGCGTAGATCTCAGAGACTATAAGAGCTAGATTTTGAACATAAGCTCATCTAATTCCTAGGCAGTACAAGTTTGTTTCCGATTTTCGATAACTATTTCCGTTTTCGATATACACATGGAATTGATTACGAAAATTTCTCGAATTTGGAAAATGTAAAAATGGGGGTTGAAATAATGGGTAACGATAGAACTTTTCTGAAAATTTCATCGAAATCAGTTAAGAAACACCAGAGATATCGAAGATTGAAGTTTAGTCACAGATGCACACAGACAATGACTACGTGTTAAGTATGGGGTTCGGGGTATCTCCTAGTCGGGAAATCTCGACTAGAGCCTACTTACTTGTTTTATACTTTAATACTGAAAGGGCACGTCTACGGTTAGTGGGGCGGAGAATTCTGATAATTGATTCTTGTAGAACTCGACGAAATAAGACGAAAATACTAAATAAAATTTAGCGATAGCTCGCTTGGCTATCGAGATATAGTTAATAAAAAATCGAAAAATATCGAAAAATTAAATTTTTTTCGTCAAGCTTAATAAATTTAAAAAAAAACCGAAAATACTAAGAACAATTTATCGATATTTATCGAGCTATCGATAAAACATTTGCAAATAAATATTTTTTGATGAAGTTTAATAGATTTCTGAAAAATAAGACTAAAATATTAAAAAAAATTATCGATATCTCAGCTATCGATTTTTTAAACAAAAATCGCGGCGCACTTTTTTACCCACATGAAGTTCTTTTGCACGATATATTTTTCACTACACAAAAATTATTTTCTTGCTTTCCAAGAAAAACAACACAAAGACCCACAAAATTACAGAACTACATCGAAATTTGTGTCCCAAAATAAACTATTTTAATATTATTAGTTATATAAATGAATTAGTTGGAACTGAGGAAAAGGCTATTTGGTTTTTAGAGGAAATAGTTTTGGTTCCGTCACGTGAATCAACTCCACCACAATGTTGCGGGCTGCCAATGAAAGTTAAATCTGACTCCAGCGCTTAGTTTCGCTGGAATTGGAGATGTTCCTCAACTGGATTTTCCGATTTTGTAGTATTTATATATCGATAACCAAGTAAGATATCGATAAATGTTATTTATTTTTCAGAAATCTATTAAACTTCATGATCAAATTTTTTTTGTAAAATTTGTATCGATAACTCGATAAACCGATGAATTGTGTTTAGTATTTTCGGTTTTTTTTTGGAAATCTATTAAACTTCACAAAAAAATATTTAATTTTTCGATTTTTTATTAACTATATCTTGATAACCATGCGAGCTGTCGATAAATTTTATTTAATATTTTCGTCTTATTTTGTAAAGTTCTACAAGAATCAATTATCAGAATACTCCGCCCCACTAACCGCAGACGTGACCTTTCAGTATTAAAGTATAAAAAAAAAACAGCTGAATTCCCCGTTAAGGTTGGAAGCACGATTAGGCGATAGTGATATATCGATGAGTTAACTTTGGCTTTGAGAAAAGCCAAGTTCTTATCTCCCGGATAGCTCGAGCAACAAAGTTAGTCCGCAGTCAACTAACTAAAAGCTTAACTGAACATTGAGAAATTGGGCCTTAGGGTATCAAACTATAACCGTATTGCGTGTAACCATGTTTATTTCCTCTAAAAATTATTCGTTGCCGTCATGATTTTTATAAGTTATCTTTTAAAACAGTTTTTTACATTTTTTTTTATCCTCCTTTCCACTTCAGGAGGTACAGGGTATGCAAGTAACTGTAGTGATTGGTTCACGCTTTGGACATTGCATACATACACGTTCATACATAAGACGACTTATCAGCACAGACAACAGTTTTTTGTAGAAAACGAAAATAATTTCCTGTTTCAAATATGCAAATGAAAATACATATGTATGTATGTACATAAGTATATTTAAATATGTATTGTGTGCATAGCAAAGGCTATAGCTAAATTTAAAAAAATTAAGGACGAAAAAATAGGCAACAGCATCGTAACAGTATCGTTAATTTTAGCGAGCACAAAAGCAATTCATGGTTTTATTAATCAAAGTCAAAATTAGGCAATAACATTGATTAGTCACAAATTGTGCAGCAATCGTGGTGAAAAACTTACTTGCTCTCAGCTAGCAGAAACTAATAGCGAGCACGAGTATGTATGTATGCATGCTTGTGTTAATGGACGCACATATGTATATGTACGTACATATTAATATTTGTGTGCTCGCGTTTCTGTCGCAACTTGTGGGGGTGTTTTGCTGAGGTGAATGAAATACTCCATGGATAACAACGACAGTCAAAGGCCTTTAAGCGACAGCGTAATGTTATCTGTGCGGAGAGGAGGCATCATTGTGCTGAATTTTACGGAAGGCGGGATACAGATGAACCAACCAAATTACTGAAAGAAAACAAAGGTTAAAAAGCGCTGCGTAGAAGACTAATAAGAGAACACAATAAAAGTCTGGTTGATGTATTTTGGGGCATTCAACTTGGACAGGTGCAAGGCATGTAGTCAGCAGCATTATTTACTGTTGACGTTATCAACAGCTGCAAGAAGACAAAAAATATTGACTGAGAGAGTATAAGAGAGAGCAACGCATATAACTGCACATGCACATGCAGATTAATCAGTAGTTCTATTAGAATTAAAAAAAATATATCGCTGTTATTATACTCTGTTAAATTTTAACATCGCAAAACAGCTGATTGAATAGTCAAAAGATTACAGACAAGTTAACATAAAGAGTGGTAACCAGAATTCTTTATGTGAAGGCGCTGTAAACAAAAACGCACCGCATAATTGTAGTTTGTGTATTCTGTGCGTACATATTGTGTTAAATTGATACTATTTTCAAGCTGCTTAGTATTTTTTGCTACAATGATTGATACCCAAAAATCACAAAGCAATAAAATTCCTGCTGCGGTGTTTTTTTTGTAAGAAAAATGTTCATTTTTGCTGGATACGCACCTCAAGATGAATCTAAGAAAACCAGATTGCGCATTGCGCAGGTCCGTTAGTTTTTCTCAAGCAAACAGCTGATTTTGTGACGTCACAGTAGACTACAACATTTTTGTGCTGTATGCAATTTGCATGGATATTTATGTGCAAGTTAGCTCCACAATATCTTTAAAACAAACAACCACCAAGCTTTGCTCATTGCAGAGGGACTTCACAGGGAACATACCCAAAGCGTTGACTGTGTTGGCAGGGTCAAAAAACAATTTTTTCAGTCAAGAATGTTGTTTTAAATAAGACTGCCATTTACACACAAATTCCATTAAATTCAAACTGCGCGCCACAGCTGCAGTCTACTGTGACGTAGATGCGCAGTAGATTTTTATTTTGACACAGCGAATGCGCAATCTGGTTTTCTTAGATTCATGGATACTCAGCGGGCAAACACCTCCGTTTTTAGCGAGCGTCCGTTTTCTCGTATTATATGTTATCGATGATGACACTTTTTATACCGCATGTACTCAAATGAATACAATAGTTCTGTAACCATCGACAAGTCAAAATACAAATAGGTAACGACAAACAACAAACTAATTTTAAAATTTAAATATAATATAATATAAATGTTGATATAAATTGTTTAATATTATTTAAAAAGAACCATGGATATAAAACGGGAAGAATTTTGGAGCAACGGCTACAGTGTGAGTATTAAATCCCGACCAGCCTTTCACAACATTCGAAGACTTCCACCAGCTTGATTTTGCCTTTGATTACGTGAATGAATTGTACTCCTCTGGCGAGAAATCTTTGATGACAACCAGGCGAGCCAGCACTCTTCGCGCGGCACACACTTAAACAACAGCATTAGGGGTTTGAGAGTGACACTGGCCATTCAAAGTAGGTGAATTGTATATTTATATTATATTCTTATACTTTTTTAAAGATGCGTTTACGAAAAAATTGTTCCTGGAGGACGAAAATTGTGAAACGTTAAGATACAAATTTTATTATTATTGGACGTAGATGTACTAAGAAAAACAGTACATTCAAGTGGCCCAACGATACCAAGCACCATCTTGTTAACGCGCGGACCCAAGCAAAATGCAACCAACCTCCCGCCCAACCGACCGAGGGGCACACCGCATAGCGTACGGTTACGTAGATCGCAAAAATGTAGACAAATGTCAAGACTAACTTTTTAAGAGAACTAATAGAAGTGACACCGTTAATTAAGTGGGAAAATTCGTTATAGTTTGAAAATAAAATCCGAAAAGGGTTATGATTAGCATAATTAGAGTGACAAGCTTGAAGAGCAAGTTCCGAAGAAAATGAAAAACATTGGAGGTCATTGTCCAACAACGTTAAGTTCTCTAATGCCAATAAATGACAACAAGGGATAACTCAAAAAAACGTACAACAAATTTTTTCTGAGAAATTTTAGCAAGTGGCGCCTTAATGCCAACTTGTGCGCAGACAGACACAAATATAAGATAACAACGTAATACATACTTTGTATCAGAGATGTCAAAACAATGCTTATGGAAGAGCTATCACAATACTAATAAAGAAAATTCACTAATACAAGTAAGGCAGGTATCACTGCAAAGATTTTTATATATATTTGAACGACAAGAAAAATGAATAATATTGACCAGCACTCATATAGGGTTGTGCGTAAACTGATTGTTACACAATCTTATTTTTTAGTGCAGTCTCGTCTGCAAAAAAAAACAAAAAAAAAAATCATTGATATTTCATTGCCCAACAACAAATATAAGAAAGATCCGTTACTTTATATTTTATTTTTTTGCATTGCTTATGGAACGAGCAGTTTATGTATACGCAAACTGCTCGCCTATGCCTGGGAGCCATAACATAAACAAAGTAGGTATGGGACTTATTGGCGGTGACATCACTGCTTTATATTCACTCATATTTAACTTAACATTTTTACACATTCAGTTGTAAAAAAAATGTGAAGATCTGTTTCTAAACAATTTACTGCAAACACCCGTTAGGGATTAATGAGCATAAAAAAAAAAAAAAAAAAAAATTAACAGATATCTAGTATAAACATATGTATGTATGTATGAATATCTGTACGTTTTATTTTACCTCCTCTTTACTGAGTAACACATGGAAATTCGAATTTTGACAAAGTTACATTCAAATATTAAGCATATATATTTTTTTTTGGACTGAACCCTTAAATAAAAATGAAACCGGCTCGGTTCACGGTTCCGATACGTTGTTAAGGTTCGGTTCAGGTTTCGGTTCCACAGGGTTCGGTTTCGGACCGGTTTGCAGCTCTGATAAAAAGAAATGACTTTACATTAATTGCAATTAAGATTTAGTAAGTTAACACGACACTTCTTTTGAAAATTATCTAAATCAGTTTGTAATTTTTGAGCAGACAACAGAGCAGTACCCGACATGCATAATTTTACATCGTCAGCATACAACAGCACTCGAGAGTGGTCAATAACAGATGAAAGGTCATTGATGAAGGTGTAAATAATAATTAAATATTCCCTTATCCACCGAATAAGATTGCTTGGAAAACCTTAAATACTAAGTTTACTACAAAGTCCTCTAACATTGTGATAACCCAGTAAGAGGGAGGTAATCAACTGTGTTAGTTTGATTTGCTACTAAAGTGGATGCAACAGGCGGAGCACTACTGATCCTATTATTATTATAATTATTATTTCGCCTACTGACAAACTCCTTCACTATGATGTGTGGCGGTCAAATTTTTTCAGAACAAATCGTTGAGAAAAGTTGCGGCGGAACACTCAGCTTAAAGGAATATATATCATGGGCGACCTTGAATTTCGATTTATCGACAACGATACGCCGGGAATCAATATAACTTTTTATATACGCGCTTACATCTTCCGCAGAATTATCAGAAGCGAGCCTGGAAACAAAAACAAATTAACTCTGAAGTACAACCCTAATGGGCTTAAGAGTTGCACCTAACGTAGGATCAATAGGCTAACTATCTGTTGATCCACAGGGATCTACGGGTATAACATTAGTATTAGGTAACACCGGGTTTGTTGCCAGTTTCCGCCGCTTAGAAATGTTTAAAAGTGTGGAAAATAATATGCAAAGAAAAGTAGGGTACAAGTGCAATGAGCGCAATATAACGGACACAAGAGGTTAAGCACTTACGTTGGAGAACGTCAGAGCGTAGGCTAATAAAACCGCAAGTGCGCGGTATAAGAGCGTGAGAGGACTGTTGCGGGAAGAGATCTCGTAAATAGATATTTAATGTTAGTAGACAAAAACACAGAACAAGCGAAAGCAAAATATATGTATGATTATAATTAAATTAAATATAAATTTAAAAATATTAATTATAATACAATTAAAATAAAAAGTGAATTTTTAGAATCGCCAATAGAATCTTTTTTAATAAGTTCTCGAGCCCATTTTCGAACCATTCTCGTACCATAAACGGGTCCGTTTTCACATCCATTCTCGACACTTTCTCGATAGCGAGAACGGATAGATATGCGCGATTTTTCGATTTTGAAGTATTGATATCTCGATAAGTAATATATCGATAAATTGTATTTAATATTTTAATCTTATTTTTCAGAAATCTATTAAACTTAATTTATCAAAAAAATGTCAATATTTTTATCTATAACTCAATCTATTAAACTTTACCAAAAAAATTTGAATTTTTCAATTTTTATTAACTATATCTCAATAACCAAGCGAGTTGTCGATAAACTTTATTTAATATTTTCGTCTTATTTTGTCGAGTTCTACAAGAATCATTTATCAGACTTCGGCGGCCCACTATTCGTTGAATCCCCGCTTATTTTCAATGCCTTTAAGCATTATTGCTTGCTAAGCAGACGCAGGCAAGTCAATTTTTGCAAACACGTGGGGGCTTTATTTCACTGCCGCAAATGCAACAAAATTATCCGCCCACAACTTCAAAAGCAATTTGAACATTAGCTTCGAAATATCACTTACGACAAGCCATCTAAAAAAAATTTTCAAATATTTTTTTGAATATTACTAAATATTGCGTTTACTTTTTCACAATTCAATCAGCTATGTTGCAACTGAACCATCAATCGTACACAAGAGCTTCCGTCAACCTTCTGTTACTATTGACTGTCAGTTTACTTCAGGAAATTTCTTAAGGGAAAATACACACACAATAAATGTCCGTCCCGGTAAACTGAGAATAACCGAGCAGTGGAAATACCCTATTAGTTATGAGAAAGTACATTTATTCAAAACATGTAGGTAATGTATAAAAGTGGACGGAATGAGATAAAATGCAATTTTTGCATTCATACATATTTAAAATTGTAGCGGGTTTTAAAAAGTTTTAGACATAATACAAACATTTCTATGTAATTTAAGGCACTTAACTAGTGAAAATAAGTGTATGCAAATAAGGCACGGTTAGTTTGCCCTGACCAACTAACGGTAACATTTTGTAAACACAATGTTGTTTAGCCAACCGGCATTGTAGACACTGTACTGTGTGGAGTTGTGGGACGGGAGCCAGCCAACGAGTTAGCAGTGGATGCGTGCAGTGACGCCATAGTGCCCATCTGAAAAGAAAAGTTAAGCGGAAGCGTTTTTAATGACTACAATATAGACTTACGCGCAAATGTGCCAGATCTTCTAGCTTTGTTAGATCAACTAACTCCAGGAAAAGCGAATAAACGACAGCCCAACCATAGATGGACAGCAGACAAAAAACGCTCCAGAGCAGCACTATTATTATATTATAGGCAAAGTACAAGTCATTAACAATGGCAAAGAATATGAGAGCTAATGCACGCCAAACAGTAAAGATGGCAAAAGTCCACAGCCAGGGCATAACTTTTCTTTCATACTCCTGTAAAATATAAAATTATTGTTATTTACAAACCAACATGCCAACTGTTTCTTTTTCTTTGGTGACAATGAACACAAATAAGGCTTACCTTTCGCAGAGCGACGCATAGCAAAACGCTGGTTACAAAGTTTATTAACGCCATAATAAGGGAAAATAAGGCAAAAACGATTAACATGTTGCGAACTAAAATTATTAAAATTAGATCAATTTATGTGGTGGAATTCATAATAAACGTCATTAATACCGTGCTTGTTTCCAACATATACAAACTCATACGATATAATATAATAGCCATAATGCGTGGAGCCTGGAGCAGCCATGGCATAACAGTATATATCAAAAATAGTGGTGCCAATGGTAAATAGTGAAAGAAACTGCAAAGATACAAATATATAAACTTAGATTCATATGCATAAAGAGGAAACTGCTCGCTTGATACTGTAGTCAACGGTTTAATAAACTTCTAAGCAAAGAAAATTAGAAAAAATTCTTACGACAGCAAACAGTCCAATTAACATGGCTCCTTTTTGTATGTCAATGTATTGGTTGTTCTTCAGTATTGGTCTCTGGTACCAAGGAATGCGCACAGACCGTGTTGAGCGTGACATTTTCGAGTGTAAGTTTGTCGATGATCTGCAATAACATAATAGGATCTGTACATGATCAACTAATGCCAAGTGCACTTCTTACCTGCCCGTGGCATGGGAGTACACCGATGGGTTAGATCGATAGGTTGAGGGCGTTTTACGGCCGTAATTCATCTTTAAGCCTTTGTATTTACTTCAAGCGTTGCAAAGTTTTAAAACTATCTTAGGCACAACACTCTGATAGCTGTAAAAATAAATTGCTTTTAGCCGTAGTCATCTTTACATAAATTTGTCAACGGGCGTGTCTTCCAAATTTGTTATTTTGGGTGTGTCAATTGCCAAAGCTGAAGTCCAGCTTACATATGCGCATTCAAAATATATTCAGCCATTTCTTTCAGTAACATCAATGTTGAGGAATTTGTACATTGTTGTATACTTAAGTTGGTAAGACGCAATTTTAATTTGACTAATGTTTTTATTTACCTACACAACAATTAGTTCAGTGGCTGAGCTTCACATGCATCACCAACAAACTCACTAAATCAAACAAGTGCTGCCCATTCGCTTACCTATGGCTGGTGTGTAGCACTCCACTGTTGCATAACTGTTCCGCAACAAATGAGTCGATTCTTTGGCAATCGTTGCATGGTCACTTCAGCTGTGTCAATTTTCTGTGTGACTGTCAAGTGCATTGTTATGGTTTTTCCAAATTCTATTGGCAATGCTAAGAAAACGTAAAAGCTTAGTTTTATTTGTTTTTAAACATTAATAGCCTTTTCCCTTTTGAGAAATGGCACTGCCGCGAATAACGGACTATGAGATTCTCGAGAAACTTGGAGTGGGCAGCTATGCATCGGTCTACAAGGCGCGCCATAAAGTAAGGAATGTGTCTACATAAAACATTTTCGGGAAATTTACTAATCGAAATACAAAATCTTTCTGTATATTCCTGTAGAAGCAGCGTACTTATTATGCTATTAAGTACGTTGAAATGTCCACGTTGTCACAAAGCTCACGAGAGAATCTAATTACTGAAATTAAACTGCTTCGTGATCTTAAACACAAACACATTGTGACGCTTCAGGATTTCTTCTGGGATGACAAGTGAGTTTAAAAACTAAAAAGGCAATAGTACTTACTAAGATTTTTGCAAGTTGTTGGAAAATAGGTTGAAAACTGTTGTATATATTAATGCTATGTTTAATACATTTAAATTTTAAATACAGATTTGATCCGGTTTTTTACATGCCAAAAATCAAAACTTCACCAAGTTCCCGACTAGCTAGAGCTTTGCAATTTCCACCAAAGATGTGTTTCAGATGACAATACATGTTTTTAAAGTTTTCGGCACGATAAAATATTTAATACCATGTAAAAACCAGTTTCCCTTTTGCTTAACTTACTAATTTGACTCCCATTATTTACAAGCTCTTGGGGCATGAAGGGGAAGACTGCCGCTTCACAAGTCGAAGGTCGTGGGTTCGAACCCCGACCGAGACATTCTTTTTTTATATATTTTTTTTTTATTGATTCAACTTTTTTACATGCTTTTATTTAACTTGATTAAGCTAACCATTGTATGCAAGAAAGCGTATAAAAGCATGTCTTCAAAATTTTTTTTGATGTTACTTGTTTTATATGCTTTTATTTAACTTGCCTTGTCTGTTTGTACCTGAATCTTGTAATCAAATTTTCACCAAGTTCCCGACTAGCTAGAGCTCTGCAATTTCCACCAAAGATGTGTTTCAGATGATAATACATGCTTTTAAAGTTTTCGGCATGATAAAATATGTAATATCATGTAAAAACCACGAAAAACAGTTTTTGCTTTTGCTTAACTTACTAATTTGACTGACAAATTCTCAAGCTCCGGTGGCATGGAGGGAAGACTGCCGCTTCACAAGCCGAAGGTCGTGGTTCTTTTTATATATATATTTATTTTTTATTACATGCTTTTATTTACTTGACTAAGCTAACCATTGTATGCAAGAAAGCGTATAAAAGCATGTCTTCAAAATTTTTTTTGATTTTACTTGTTTACCACACAAAACTGAATATTAACACTAACGTTTAATTTACAAAGTGATAACGCAACCGCGTTCGGCTTTAAAAACAGTTTGATGAAGTTCTTTGCGAAAAGTCACCAGCTATTTTGCCACCAGCCGGGTTAAAGAAAGTGCGCTAGAAGTATGAAAAGTTGTGATATTTTTTATTTACTGATTTAACCGCAGTCAAAGCGAGCGCATGCTGCTGCTGCTGCTGCTATTAAAATAAGTGGGAGGGCTCTTGTCGAGATTTACGCTGAACCCTTTAATTAAAGTCATTGTCTGTATGCATCTGTTACTAAGTTTATGCTTGCAAAAAAGCATGATTTTTTTTAAAAATACAAGCATAAACACAAAATCATGTTTTCTTCTACACACATATTTTGACTATGATTATTTGGAAAAATCATGATTTTTTGTGGAAAACAGTCTGGCAACACTACTGTGTAAAAGCAGCTGCACTGCACTGAAGATATTGTAACAAAAGAATAAATACGTTAAAATGGAAAGCAATAGAAGCCACTTGACGTCTGCGGTGACGAACAAGCTTCTTAGTATCGTTAAAAAAGGCAATGTGCTATCCCAGTTAGATGGCAAAACAAAACGCAATAATATAATATATAAAAGCATTGCAGGTGCCTCCGCCCCTTTATCAAAATCATATTTATAAAATAGCATAAACAGGCGCATTTAAAAAAGCGTGATTTGAAAAAATCATGATACAGCAAGCATAAACGTAGTAACAGTGATTTGACTCTTGGTGGAAAAGATAAAACGGTCCAAATCGATGAAACGTTTTTAGCTAAGCGTAAATATAATCGTGGACGTATAACGGAACAAATGACAATAACTGTTCTTGGATTACATATATTGCAAAAAAGATAAGACAGGCCTTTTTTTCAGAGTGAACAACAAATCAAAAAATGAATATATTAAAATGTATGTCGATTACAACACTTTGCGGCTATGTACAGACAGTGCAAGACAGTATATTGGAGTTCACGAAATGTTTTCACCTGTAACTGTTAATTTGCAAACAAATCATAGCAAGGGCGAATTTGTTAGTAAAGATAATCCGGCAAACACCATTAATGGTTTAGAGAATCAAAACAAGTTGTCAAAAACACAAATTATTTGTCGAAACTCAACAAAGCTTGTTCATCAACCAGATATGGCACTCTTTTTCTACCGACGTAATTGTTTAGAAAACCATTATAAGGACTACGTTCGCAAATAATGCAATTCCTTCGTGACGTAAAGAATGTCTATCCAGGAGTAGTGAGTAGTGAACTTCAAGAAGGACTAAGTTTAAAGGAAATCGATGAGCCCAAATCTTTTTAGTCTCCACTTGAAGAGGATGATGATACTATTGATTTTTGTATCGAAAAGGCATCATTTAATGATGACGAAGATGATGATGATTCTAAACTGTTTTAATTAAAATGTCAAAATTAAATGTATGTTTTCTTTAATTTTCCGACTTTTTATGTCGATAACTTAGTGACATATCGATAAATTTTGTTTAATATTATTTTTATTTTTATATTTTAGAATCTATTAAGCTTCATCAAGCAAAAAATGTTGTTACATTATTATCGATAGCTCGATAAATATTGATCTATCAATAAATTGTGTTTTGGTACTTCACCAAAAAAAAGAGGAATTTTTCGATAAATTTTCGATTTTTTATTTACTATATTATATTTAATATTTTCGTCTTATTTTGTCGATTTTTAAGAGAATCAATCATCAGACCTTGGAGTAACCGTAGACGTGCCATGCTGATCAAGAATATATGTACTTTATGTACTTTCCTTCTGCCTGTTACATATTTTTGCACAAAACCATTATACCCTCTTTACCCATTTTATGGGTTCAGGGTATAAAAAACCAACAGTCGCAATCTCAGCAAAGAACGACTACGAAAAGGCGATGATATTAAACAAATGCAGCAGTTGCCGTTTTAAATATCAGCGACTGCGACTGAATGTCAATGTCATCCATGCTACTGGCAGCTAAATAACCATATTTTTAATTTTACCCATTTTATTAGTTCAGGGTATAAAAACAGTTGCTGCACTTTTTTAAACCCTGGTCACCAGAGACCAGCACCAGTGCACCGCAACTACTAGTACACCGCACACACAAATGACAGTTTTCATACTCAAGGATTGCATTAAAAAATTATGCGGTGTTTATACTCTGATACTGAAAGTATCATAGTATATTGGTTTTGTGCAATGTCCATCATGGTGTCTGTCCGTCCGGATGAACGCAATTTTCTTCGACACCCTTAAAGCTAGACACATAAATTGTCTAGATCAGACGCCTAGGAGACTGGGAAATTGATAAAATCGATAATTGAAAACCGATTGAACCATATATTTATTACAATTTTAAAGGTAAAGTTACCAAATTTTTCAAAAAGATGGCTTTGAATACCACGCCCACTCCTCTCGCCTCCGGGCACGCTGATCCTTGAAATTGTAAACGACTATAGTTTTAACATTTTTTGGGCTAGAGTCACCAAGTTTTGTGTCATGATAGGTAATGACGTTCCCCAAAAAAATGCATGACTGTTTTCACTTCGTTCTGCTTGCGATGGTGAGGGAATGACGAGCTGGCAAAATTATTCGATGCCTTGTTTCGTAGTCCAAAAAATAATTCCATAATCGGGCTTAACGTAGTAAGCTTAGATTTCGACGATACGCTTTTCGACTGTTTGTACTCCTTTAAGTTGAAAATACGTACCTGCTTTTTTGCCGTCGACTGTCTGGGCTTTTTAAATGATTTGCATTTCTTGTCAGCTACGATTAAAGCATGGCGACGACGTTCGAGCTGATCCGAGAGAGTAAGGACTTTGGATGGCCAATCCTGTCGTATTGTGATTTTTCGTATTTTTCCGCACAGCACGGCTTGGGCCCTATGAAAGGTGCCGATGCTCTCAATCTTGCTTGCATGTCTGCCTCTTCGTTTCCTGCTATATCAACGTGTCCCGGGAGCCATCTTAGTACTAGCCTGTTGCGGAATCCCAGAAAGTCTAGCTTCTTTCGTACCTCGTGATCTACCTTTGATCTCATTTCGGTCCCATTGAGTGCCATTATTGCTGTTTGACGTCGGATAATAATAGTTACGATAGTTACGCTTTACATTAACGTCAACGCACCTCCCTATAGCACATACTTCAACTAGGAATATGCTGGTGTGCTTAATGATTCATTGGCTTACCATTTAATATTTAATGGTGTGTGTTTTCATTTGGTGGACCTCTTCAATAGATGTCCTCCTTTGGTTACAGAGGTGAACTTGAAACTTTTGCTCGAACATGTGTTCAGCTTTCATTTGTTGTTTTGTATCCTCTTCCAACTCCTTCAACAGACATTCTAAAGAGCGTTGCTTGCTGTTGGTAACAGATTTATGTTGATATCCGCAAACAGATCCACATAGTTTTTAACAGAGAGACATTCGACTGTGGGACAAAGAAGTAAGTAGATTTCATTTCTAGAAGAAAATTGTTGGGTGCACGTAATAATAAAATTGGCAACAATACCGGCCAGCATGACTTGCGTTTTTTGCGCGACATACTGGGAATGCAAAAGTCTTGCTTTAAGCACCCGAAGTACGGCATGGACCTGTTATATCACATTGACAACAAAGTTGCAAAGTTGTCTGCATAAAACCAAATTAATTTAGTTTTGGCTTTCGCTATTAGCGTAAAACGCTAGACTTCCTTGGGTAGTTTATTATATTGCTCACTTCATATAACTATGAATACTATTAATCGAATTTATTTTGTTTCGACCTTTGAAGGAACATCTACATTGTACTGGAGTTCTGTAATGCTGGCAACTTATCTGTATTTATACGCACAAAAAAAGCGCTACCGGAGTTAACATGTCGATATTTTTTGCGCCAGCTAAGCGCTGCTATTCAATACATGCGAGCCAATGACATTTCACACTTCGATCTTAAGCCTCAAAATCTGTTGCTAACGCGCGATGCTAATAACGTCACTCTTAAAGTTGCGGATTTTGGGTACGTATTTTAAGGGGTTACATGGGTTTCGCCATTGAAAAAACTGACTTTTTTCAAACATTTTGTTTTTATGTAAAAAGTTAAATATTTCAGTGAAACTTTTTACTCCTAGCAGGATCATCTGACGTGAAAAATCAATTATACGTTTTTTTAGCTAAGACCTTAAACTAGGACTTGGACGAAGGAAACAAATTTTAATTTGGATTTTTGGCAGAGGTTTTTGCAAATGAAATTCAAAATTTGGCCAAATTTTGCACTTTTTTAAAAAAATAGCCATTTGAAAAAAAAAAATTCTTTGTCCAATTCATGTAGAAAAGTATCTCGAAGACGTGTGCAAAATTTCATCAAGATAGGTCTAGCGGTTTTCGAGATAACTTGTCAACCGCATTTGAAAACATTTCGAAAAAAACGCGTTTAAAGTTTTTGCCCTAGGCCAAGCTATCCTGAGGCGCTCAACTTATTTGAAATATATTTCCAAAACTATAACTCGGATTGACTGATACAATATTGTTAACATGTTGTAGAATTTAATAAAAAAAATATTGAAAAAATCGAAGCCGTGAAATTCATGTAACCCCTTAAGAAAACAAAATGTATATATATTTTTTTTTAAAATAATAATCTGCGTTTTTCAGTTTTGCGCAACACCTTAAATTGGGCGAAATAAATCAGCAACTGAAAGGATCGCCGCTCTATATGGCACCGGAAATAGTGCGAAATCATCAGTACGATGCCAAAGCTGATCTATGGAGCGTTGGTGTAATTCTGTATGAGTGCTTGTTTGGCAAGGCGCCGTACAGCTCGCGTACCATTGAGGAGCTTCTGCTGCGGGTACGCAAAGCGGAGCCAATAGTGCTGCCAGCGCATGCGAGTATTAGTACAGAGTGTCTGGATTTATTGAGGAGTCTTTTGGTTCCAGAGCCTGCGCAACGAATCACATTTGCGTCTTTTTTTGAACATCCATTTCTAGATCTTAAAACGTTTCCCTCGGAACAGACACTGAAAAAAGCTGTTGATTTAGTCAATAAGGCGATAGATAACGATCACAGAAGTAATTATAAGGAGGCCTACTATCTGTACTGTAGTGCACTTCAATATTTTGTACCTCTAATAACCGAGGAATCAGATGCCAGTCGAAGGCAAGAGCTGCGCAATCGTGCGCTAGCCTACGTGAAGCGCGCTGAGGAGTTAAAAAATGTCATTATTGAGGATGAATGCAAAATGGTGACTCAGTTTCAGCAAAGCACGCCAGTATATTCTAAAAAACGCAACGCTGCGCCAACTGCTGATTCAAATGAAGCAATCAAATCGCGTATTTTGGAAATGCTTGAACCGGATGCCCGCTATAAGCAGCTTGGTATGATCTTAAATTTACTAAATTTTTGACTTGTGCGTCTGACATCTGTCTGTTTTTAAAAACTTTTTTGATATTCAAAACATTTTATGTTTTCAACATAATAACGCATTTATGCTGTTTTTCACACAACTCTCCGTAATTCACACTGTTGTGTGATTGCACTTTTTAAGTTTCTGTTGTCGTACTTGTGATAAATGTGTCAGTTCACTTGCAATAAGCAGCTATTTTGTATACAGCACTGTTTTTTGGGAAATTTTGGAAAAAAAAACTGGCATTCATTCGTTTTTATACCCCGAACCCATAAAATAGGTAAAAAGGGTATAATGGTTATGTGCAAAAGTATGTAACAGGCAGAAGGAAGCATCTCCGACCCTACAAAGTATATATATTTTTGATCAGCATCAACAGCCGAGTCGATATAGCTATGTGCGTCTGTCCGTCCGTCTGCCTGTATGTAAGAACGCGTCGATCTCAGAGATTATAAGAGCTAGAGACTTCAGATTTTGCACATAAGCCCAGTTAAGTCCTACGAAGTACAAGTTTGTTTCCAATTTTCGATAACTGTAATCGATAACATTAAAATATTAAAATAGTGAAAATCTGTGAAAATATAATCGAAATCGGTTGAGAAACACCAGAGATATCGAAGATTGAAGTTTAGGTCACAGATGCATACAGACAATGACAGTACGCGCTAAATATAGGGTTCGGGGTATCTCCTAGTCGGGAAATCTCGACTAGAGCCATCTTATTTGTTTTAGTTGTGAAATTTCAATTATTTTGAACTTGCCTAAGCATGCCGAATGTGACGAACAAGTGTTAAGAATTAAAAAAATACTAGATTTGCCAGAGCTGTTTGTTAGTCACATTTAGAACCCGACTATGTGTTATTTTCCGTGTTTTTGTTTTTCATTTGTGTTATTATGTCAGGGCCTGCTTCTTCTTTATGTTACAATATTTTAGAAGCATATATAAAAAACAACTAGTTTGTTTCTTTCTAAGCTACATAAACTATTGCAAATAAAACAAGTAAAAACGTTGCAGTCGGACGCAACCGACTGCGGAATACTTTGATACCAGTAAAATAACGGTTGATAAGGGGGAATGCAGGGGCGAAGGGAGTGGCCCATGTGGTAAACATCGCCAGCTATCATGTTACCAAATTTGGTGACTTTAGCTCAAAAACTGTGGAAGATAACTTAACTCCCAAATTTAAAAGGTGGGCGGCAGAAGTAGGCGTGGCATCCAAATTTTTGAATCAAATGTTTTTAGCTGTCACTATCTATCTGCCTACCAAGTTTGGTGGCTCTAGCTCAAAAACTGTTAAAGATATAGCCGATTCCGATTTTATAAGGCGGGTGGCTTAGGTGGGCGTGGCATCCAAAATTTTGATGCAGATCTTTGGTAGATGCTGCCTTCTATCTTTCTACCCAATTTACGGGCTCTAGCTTAAAAACTATAAGAGATATCGAAATTTCCGATTTTAAATGGTGGGCGGCAGAGGTGGGCGTGGCATCCTAATTTTTGATGCAGATCTTTTGTAGATGTCACCATATATCTTCCCATCAAATTCGGTGACACTAGCTCGAAAAATGTGAAAACTATAGGCGTTTCCAATTTCAAGTAGAAGGGGGGATGGGTGCGGAATCAGGGGGCGTGGCATCCAAAATTTTGATGCATTTTTTGGGGAACGTCAATATCTATCTTCATACAAAATTTGGTGGCTCTAGCCCAAAAAATGCGAAAACTATAGACGTTTCCAATTTCTTGGTGAAGGGGGGATGGGGGCGGAATCAGGGGGCGTGGCATCAACAATTTTGATGGGGAACGTCAGTACCTATCTTGACACAAAATTTGGTGGCTCTTTCCCAAAAAATGTGAAAACTATAGGCGTTTCCAATTTCAGGGAGAAGGGGGGATGGGGGCGGAATCAGGGGGCGTGGCATCCAAAATTTTGATGCATTTTTTTGGGGAACTTCAATATCTATCTTGACACAAAATTTGGTGGCTCTAGCCCAAAAAATGTGAAAACTGTGGGCGTTTCCAATTTCAAGGAGCAGGGATGATGGGGGCGGAAGGAGTGGGCGTGGCATCCAAAATTTTGATGCAGTTTTTTCAGGGACATGACTAGCTATCTGCGTGCAAAATTTGGTAGCTCTAGCTGTAAGAATGTGACAAATATTAGGTTTTATCGGTTTTCTGTTATCGAATTTATCGATTTCCCAGCCTCCTAGTAGGCGTGGCACCCCAATCTTGACACTTTATCTGTCTCGCCTATAGACAAACATATTTGCAAAGTTTCAAGTCTCTAGCTTTACGGGTGTCGAAAAAAGTTGCGTTCATACGGACAGACGGACAGACACCATGACGGACATTGCACAAAACCAATATACTATGAGACCTTCGGTATCAAAGTATAAAAAGTAAGAAGGCTCTAGTCGAGATTTCCCGACTAGGAGATACCCCGAACCCTATACTTAACGCGTACTGTCATTGTCTGTATGCATCTGTGACTAAACTTCAATCTTTGATATCTCTGGTGATTCTCAACCGATTTCGATGATATTTTCACAGTTTTTCATTATTTGTATCAAGTTTCTAATACGTGTTTCACATATTCAATATTCGATATTTTTATGTTATCGATTTATTATGTGTATCGGAAACGAAAATAGTTATCGAAATGAGCTTATGTTCAAAATCGGAAGTCTCTGCTCCCATATCCTCTGAGATCGACGCGTTCATACATACGGACAGACGCACGTACGGATCGAGTCGGCTGTTAACGCTAGTCAAGAATATATCAACTTTATAGGGTCGGAGATGCTTCCTTCTGCCTGTTACATACTTTTGCACAAAACCATTATACCCCTTTTACCTATTTTATGGGTTCGGGGTATAAAAAAAATAGTAAAGAACTCGACAACGTAGTAGCACAAATGTTGTTGGATTTTGCCCTCGACACAGGAAATAATTAAGATATATTTATTACTGGCACGAGCGTCAACTGTTCACAAAGAAAAAATCGATATTATTGATAATCAGCTTAGGATTTTTTTCATCCTTGCTGGAATTACGAACCAAATTACAAAAAGACTGCCGCTTCACAAGCCGAAGGTCGTGGGCTCGAACCCCGACCGCGAGACATTATTTTTCATATTCTTTTTTTTTTTATTAATTAAACTTTTTTACATGCTTTTATTTAACTTGACTTAGCTAACCATTGTATGCAAGAAAGCGTATAAAAGCATGTCTTCAAAATTTTTTTTTATTTTACTTGTTTTATATCACTTATTTTATTTTTATAAATTTTTTAGTTTTTCTATCGAACTCAAGTCCTCCTCTAAAAACTGGTTTGGAAATCGGGCGTCAAGGCGAGTTGTATCTTTACGAGCGAAAACTAGTTGCTGCCTTGGAGTCGTATACCTCTGCTTTAAGCATTCTAGTTCCGTTTGTTAACAACGAGCCAAAGGGCGAGCGTCGCAATTTGCTGCTGCAACAGGTGAGTCATGAAACTTTCAAGGTTTTATATAAGGTTATAAGTTCCCCTTTTGTTTCAGCTGGAGTTCTGGATTAAAGAGGCCGAGAGCATTAAAAGTATTTTAGGCGCTAAAAATTTGGATGGGGAGGATCCACAGCTGTCCACGGGTCGCAGCTGCAGTATACAGTAGAAAGTTAATAGCATTCAACGCGCATCCTGAAAATATATTTGTTAAAGTACCTTAGTAATTCAAATTATAACCATTGCATATAATCGATCAGTTTAACGCAGTACTTCGGGTCCTAAAAGCAGCCAAACGCAATGCGTCGTATATTTTGCAGGCCTAGTATGTCGCCCAATAAATTCAAGTGATTTTATAGCTAGCTTTGCTGCATAATGTTCTCTATAATAATTGCACTTCAAATACAATTTATATGTGCATCATTGGCTATATATGTTTGTATGCCAGTTGCGTTAGCAAAATTGTTTTCCAGTGCAATCGAATTAATAAATACAAAAGACTATGAGGGTGTCCACGCTCCCGTCGCACCCTTGCAGATCCCAGGTCTGCGACGCTTAGTGCATGAACAGAGTTTTGCGTTGCAAGGCGTCGCGCATTTGCGCAGTCAGCTGTTTTTTGTTTACATTTTGTTTATTTCATTTTAGTAACTGCGGTGACTGCGCTTGTGCTGCCAGGATCATAATGGAATACGTATAAGGTGGTCTCGTCAGCAAAAAAATGGTCCTTTAGCTTATGCAAGCAATAAGAGCGAGAGAAACGCACATGCTATAGTGAATGTGAACAAAACGGCAGTAGAGAATGTTGTTTAACCCTAGTCAGGCCGCGCAACAAGCAAGCATGCACTGAAGCTAAGAGACCAATGCGAACTAGCTTTGGCTGCTGACAATACCACCTTATACTTATTCCATGAATAGAAAATATCGCTTAAATATCGTCCTTTTCCCATCTTTATATTTCGCAGATATGCAAGACTTTTCGCGCACTGTCGCACAACAATCTTTAGTGCAAGTTGCTGTTGCGACTCGTCGCACATTGCAGGTGCGACGGGTGCGTAAAGTCCCTATATGTATGTATTAGAAGAAATTGCAAAACTAAAATTGGGCTGCCTTCGAAGTTTTATCTCTTTCTAGGTTTTCGTAAGCAGATATTTTTGACAGAAAATAACTATATATTTTAAATTTTTTTGAAAAATATATTTATATTATTAATTGAATTTATTTGAATGAAAAGTAATATTATTGAAAGGCAACTGCTATGCGTACATGTTACTGCGCTGCACATATGTATATACCTGCACAAATACATTGACATGAAGGATTTAAAACAAATCATTTCTAGGAAAACTTAATTTCAATTTCCAATGTTTTAAGACTTTGATTGGCTGGCTAGCACCGCCTTAAAATATATAAGTGGATATAGCGTGTATTAAATGAATATTTATTTATTTTTCGCTTTGGAATGCCTATTTGTGATTTTTAAGTCGGTTTAATTTTTAATTAAGTTTTTTTTTTGTTATTGCTGTTTCTATTGTCATTCCAATATCTTATAACCTTTAAGTAGGCTGCATAATTTTATAAATAAAATTTGTTCATATAGTACAGAAAAAAAGACTTGTTCTGCATAGGGTTTAGGTGAGCTTCGATTTAAATCAGGAGTGCTAGCTTCGAGTTCCAGTTGCATACCTGCATCCGGCCCTAGTGCAATCGGAGTATTATAGTCGCTGAGATCTACGCTCTTATACATGTAGACTGGCAGACACACAAACATGGATACATTGACTTGGCTGTTAATGGTGATCAATAATGTACACACTGTTTGGTGTCCGAGATGTCTTTTAGTCTGGTAAAGAATTTATCGCAAAACTATTTTACAATTCTTACTCATTATATGGGCTCAGGGTATAAAAGCGAAGTCCACCAAAAACTAAAAACAAATTCAAACGCACATATATATCGCTCATTTATTTAAAGAGTGTCGAAACGTAATAACCAACACATTTGCTGTTCACCCGTAAAAAGATTTCCAACCTAATCCTGCTACAAACGTTTTCGCAACACCGACTATATAAAACGACTCCCAGCTTCAACATGAGCCAATTGAATTTCGGCCGAATGAAGTCACAAAAACTATTTAACCAACAAAATCCTTGGGCTAAGACTTAACAGCCCTAATCAAAAAACTCGGCCACTTTCCAGAGAGATGTAAAAAGTCTATCATCATAATGATTCCAAAGCTGGGAAAAGACCATACGGTTCCCCAGTCGTATAGACCTATAAGCCTATTACCGTGTCTATCGAAAATTTTCGAAAAATGTTTGCTAACTCGGATTATTCAATATCTGAATCTCCATAACATAATCCCACCAGATCAATTCTACTGAGGAGGTCAATCGCGTTACAACAGAAATCCGAAGCGCGTTCGAAAATCAAGAATTCTGTACTGCAATATTTTTGGATGTGTCTTAGGAGTTTGACAGAGTTTAGTTGGAAGGGTTTATGTAAAAGATCAAATCAACGCTCCCAGACAACACACATAAACTGTCAAAGTCGTACCTCTACAAACGAAGTTTGCAGTTAGATGTAACACTGCAATATCTGTAGAACATTGTTTTGAAAGCTGGCGTTCCTCACCATAAACAGGCAAGATTGTCCACCATTCACGTTAAACAATACCCCTCTTCCGAAAGCAAAATAACGTACCTGGAAGTACACCTTAATAAAAGAGTTACTTGGCTTATTAACGCTCGCTTCCCGATGATCCTGAAAACTATGACCGGGGCACCGTGGTACGTTCGGAACGAAAAAAATACAAGAGGATTTTAATGTTACACCTGTCAGGGACGTAATAGCAAAACATAAGAAAAGTACTTAAGCAAGCTCTCATCGCACCCCAACCATCTCGCAAGAAGTCTCACAAGGTCGTAATGACTTTCCTACCCAGCGATGAGGGTAAGGGACGCGATCTCAAATTTACAGTCCAAAAATAAAATGTTACTTAAGTAATATTTGTAAGATTTGTTAACTTTAATGTATTTTTTTAGTTTTAAGCAATGGTTAAAAAATATAAAATAGCAAAGTTTAAAAAAAACTATTCTTGCGCTGAAGACTAAGGGTTGGAGGAGGCGCTAGAAGGCAACACACGGCAGGTGATCCTTATCGTAAGTGCTGAGTCTGCTGAGGCGCTGGCTGGGTCCAACGGCTACGTGAGATGCGCCACTATTGGAAGCCGCAGAAGGAGATGATAATACAGTCAATGGTTTTTCAAACCGAGTCACAGAGAGTGACGCGCTGGCAGAGCAGGAAGTCCAGGCCGGCTACCAGTCAGAAAGCTATGAGCTGCCAGACTTGGTTAGTTTCCACAACAACATAGGGTCCGATGACGACGAACGGGACGCTAATCTGACGGTGGTGCAGCGAAAGTCTATAGATATTCCTGCGACTTCTTCTTTCTGGATTAGGGACAAGGGACTACAAGCTACTTGTAGCTCAAAAAGAAGTTTAAATCCTTAACTGCTTACAATATAGACATATTGCTGCTCCTCAATTTTAGTAATAACGATAACACTGCTGCGTGCCAGGAGATAAAGCCAGGAAACGTTGGGTTTAGCTCCACATATATGGCCCATGACCTCCCTCCTACATGCACTTCTGCCGACCTCATCATAGGATGCGTTTCGGACGGTTTTTAACATGACGCTAGCCACGGCTTCTTTTATTAACAATTAATATGTTGGAGAGTGCTAAATAATCACTCCTTCTCTAATCAGGTATTCAGAAATAGTCTGCTCTCGCAATATCCCCCAGCTTAAACTGTGCAGAAACGTTAGGTGAACGAACTGGACCTTTTTCAGAGAACGTCTTTAAAGAATTATCCCGGAGCATCCCTCAGTGGGACTCCCCTCACCCGAGTACACAGAGTTAGACCCGTTTTACACGATGAACTTTTCTGATGATTTATTTTTTCATTCTGTTTTAGAACTTCTTCGCAAATCTGCTCGCATTTACACGATGATGTTTTTTCATTCAATGTTTTCTTAGTAAATGCAACTCTGATTTCAATTGCAACTGCAAGCAATGCTACATGACTTTTTGCTTTGCCTTATTCCGATTGCATGTAAGCACAGAGTTGCACAGCGTTTGATGTGAATAATAAAGTTATCGATACGACATATCGCACAAGTAAATATTAGCGCAAATAGTAAATACATTGTTGTGGCTTATAAATTATTAATAAAAATGTTTTGGACCAAAGAACTTGTTGAATTCGGGGCGAAATGTATGTTTATCGACAATAAATTTAATTCAGAGCTGCATTTGCAAAGAAAACATTGAATGAAAAAACATCATCGTGTAAATGCGAGCAGATTTGCGAAGAAGTTTTAAAACGGAATGAATAAAAAATTAATAAAAAACTTCAGCGTGTAAATGGGCTCTAAGAATCCCATACAATTTATTTTGTAAGCACATACTTACTATAAGAACAACGCAAAGTAATGTGAAAATAAAATTTGTATGCTAATGATGATTCATCAATTCAAATGATCGTATTTAATTAAACTCTGCTCTTTAATTACAAAGTCACACAAAACAAGAAGGAAGCTCTAGTTTTTCAACTGATTTCGATTAAATTTTCACAGGTTTTCACTATTCAAACTTGTACTGCCTTTTTTTAAACTTTGCTATTTATTTTTGGCTGTATCCCTTAATATAAAACTAGGAAATGTCGAATCTTACTAACATTACTTATCCAACAGTTACTTTTTGGACTGATAGCTTGGAGTCGCGGTCCTCAACTCATCGCTATGTAAGAAGGTCATTACGATGAAGGCGGAATCGGCTACACGTATTTGTGAGGCCTCTCGCGAGATTATTTGGGTGCGATGAGAGCTTGCTCAAGTACATTTCCTTGTGTTCCGCTATGACTTCCCTGACCGGTGGTACGTTTAAGTCCCTTTGTATGTTTTCGTTGCGTACGTACCACGGTGCCCCGGTGATAGATCTCAGGATCTTCGACTGGGCTCTTTGGACGATGTCGATGTTACTGCTGCACGCTTTACCCCATAGCTGGCAGCCATAGGTCCAGATTGGTTTCAAAACGGAGTCTTAGCG
Organism: Scaptomyza hsui; assembly: GCA_018152825.1. NCBI lineage: Eukaryota > Metazoa > Arthropoda > Insecta > Diptera > Drosophilidae > Scaptomyza > Scaptomyza hsui. The sequence continues at coordinate 1,101,374 of JAECXO010000070.1, forward strand.
CAGAACCTTGTAGTCCAGACTTAGCGGAGAGCGAGCGTTGATAAGCCAATGGAGGTTATTGGCCTTGAGTTTCTCTAAGCTTCAATGTGCCTGCGCCATGTAAGTCTTCTGTCCAAGTGTACTCCCAGGTACGTTACTTCGTTTGCTTGCGGGAGTGGGGTGTTGTTAAGCGTGAGTGGTGGACAATCTTGCCTGTTTAGGGTGAAAGTTACATGTTTACATTTTTGTTCGTTTACCTTAATTCGCCAGTCGAATAGACAGTTTTCCACTTTAAACGAGCAAGCTGTGAAGTTGCTTGCAGAGGCCATCTGGAGTGGCTGAGAATAGCTGTATCGTAGCAAAGGTTGATGTTTTTAGACCGTTGCATGTTGGGATGTCTGATGTGTAGAGAACGTATAGTGTCGGCCCAAGCACGCTGCCCTGAGAACCGCCAGCTTCAATACGGTGTTCGTCGGATATTGCAGAGTTGCATCTCACTGCAATCTTCCTGTCGTAGAGGTACGACTGTAACACATCAGCCCTTCCAAGCAGACTCTGTCAAACGCCTAAGACACATCCAAAAATATTGCAGTACAGTATTCTCGATTTGAATAACTGGACAATGATGCAGACTGCACAATAGGGAAGCTCAATAATCAACTTTGGGGTTAAGTCCCAGCCCGGGGATTTTTTGGATTTAAATGCTGGTTGATAATTCTTGCGACTTCATTCGGGAGAAATTCAATGGGCTCATGTTGAATTAGAGAGTCGTTAAATAAGATGGGAAGTGCGAACGCGTTTGTAGCAGGATTTGGTTGGAAAACTTTTTGCAGATGATCCGCAAATGTGTAGGCTCTGTCTTCATCGCTCCGGGCCTAGCCACCTGCATAGTTTCTTAAAGACATCACCGTTTCTGTCGGTGGACTAAGAGTTGGGTGAGCTTTCCAAAGAGAGTTTTTAGTGCTAGATGTTGATAGTTGCTCAATATATCGGCGTTGGGCATATTCTTCTTCTCACTTAAACGCTTTGGTGAGTTTACGTGTGGCTTTTTTTAGATTTTGCTTTGCTGACTGCGATCTGTGGGATTGCCAATGTCGTCTGAGGCGCCGCTTTTCATGAACGAGCTGTTCAATTTGAGGATTTGTTGTCATTTGGACGTGTACTGCATTTACTGGTGTTGGTGTTTAGTTGCGAGCTGCTTCGACGAAGATTGACTCAAGTTTGTTTGCCATAGAATCGATGTCAGCTTCCATATTCAGATGCGGATTTAGTTCAATGTGTGAACTTATATATTTTTTGTATTTTAGCCAGTTAGTTTTTTGTGAGGTCAACTTACCGGGGCGATTTACAAACTCAAGGTGGCGTAGTAATTGTATAAGAACAGGCGAGTGGTCGGATGAAAGATCCGAGAGGCTTTCGGCGCTTATCAGGCTACGGGGAATATTTTTGGTGACTGCAAAATCAATCAAGTCGGGTAGTTTCTTGGGGTCAGTGGGCCAGTAAGTTGGTGTGCCAGGAGAGACGTGGCCGAGCCTGTTGTTTACTTTTACAAGTGCGTTGTACAGCTGCTTTCCTTTTGGATTCACAAGGCGAGATCCCCAGTGGGTGTGCTTGGCATTATAGTCTCCTGCTGCTATAATGTGTTCTCCTAATGAGTTGAAAAATTCCATAAATTGGTCTTCAGATATGTTGAATCGAGGGGGGCAGTAGACGGCAGCTAGTGCAATTTAGTTACCACTATCAAGGTGTATTTTTAAAGATGTGGCCTGTAGATAGTTTTTGGCGAGCACTTTGTGGTAGTGGTGCTTCAGCCGGCTTCCATTCAAAATAACAGTCCCGCCGTGTGCCTTACCATCGGGATGATTGGTTCCGTAGAATGTGTATCCGCTTTTTGTAAAATGATATTTGTTTGTAAGGTGTGTTTCGAAGAGTAGCATAACTTCGATGTGCTTGTGGAGTAAGGAATTGAGTTAACTCAAGTTTATGCTGTGAAACGCCATTAGCGTTCCACGTAGATATACGTAGCAAAGCCAATGATTATTTTGACTGTTGTGATACAAGCATTTGAACCAAAAGATTTTGATTTCGCATTAAATCTTGCATAGTTGTGCGCATAAATGACATAAACTCTGTCAAGCTCTGCTGCAGCGTACATATCATGCTTTGCTTGTGTACGTTGCATTAGAGGCAGGAGGCACCAGACCTGATCTTAAGGCGCTTGCATAAATCGCGTTTTTAGATACGGGTACGGGACCAATGGAGGACCTGGATGCACTCGAGAGGAAGACATCAGGGCTGCTTTTCGCTAGTTGAGCATGCCAAACCCGAAATCTGCAGAGCATCACCAACCAACCGACCCGAATCCAAACAACAAGCCAGCCGGGTCCCGGGCAGTAGTAGCCACCAAGGAGGCGAGGTCGTCCAGCGGGCGGCACAGCGAGCCACCAGGAGAGACACAACAAGGATGCAAAGTCTATCATCATAATGATTCCAAAGCTGGGAAAAGACCATACGGTTCCCCAGTCGTATAGACCTATAAGCCTATTACCGTGTCTATCGAAAATTTTCGAAAAATGTTTGCTAACTCGGATTATTCAATATCTGAATCTCCATAACATAATCCCACCAGATCAATTCTACTGAGGAGGTCAATCGCGTTACAACAGAAATCCGAAGCGCGTTCGAAAATCAAGAATTCTGTACTGCAATATTTTTGGATGTGTCTTAGGAGTTTGACAGAGTTTAGTTGGAAGGGTTTATGTAAAAGATCAAATCAACGCTCCCAGACAACACACATAAACTGTCAAAGTCGTACCTCTACAAACGAAGTTTGCAGTTAGATGTAACACTGCAATATCTGTAGAACATTGTTTTGAAGCTGGCGTTCCTCACCATAAACAGGCAAGATTGTCCACCATTCACGTTAAACAATACCCCTCTTCCGAAAGCAAAATAACGTACCTGGAAGTACACCTTAATAAAAGAGTTACTTGGCTTATTAACGCTCGCTTCCCGATGATCCTGAAAACTATGACCGGGGCACCGTGGTACGTTCGGAACGAAGAAAATACAAGAGGATTTTAATGTTACACCTGTCAGGGACGTAATAGCAAAACATAAGAAAAGTACTTAAGCAAGCTCTCATCGCACCCCAACCATCTCGCAAGAAGTCTCACAAGGTCGTAATGACTTTCCTACCCAGCGATGAGGGTAAGGGACGCGATCTCAAATTTACAGTCCAAAAATAAAATGTTACTTAAGTAATATTTGTAAGATTTGTTAACTTTAATGTATTTTTTTAGTTTTAAGCAATGGTTAAAAAATATAAAATAGCAAAGTTTAAAAAAACTATTCTTGCGCTGAAGACTAAGGGTTGGAGGAGGCGCTAGAAGGCAACACACGGCAGGTGATCCTTATCGTAAGTGCTGAGTCTGCTGAGGCGCTGGCTGGGTCCAACGGCTACGTGAGATGCGCCACTATTGGAAGCCGCAGAAGGAGATGATAATACAGTCAATGGTTTTTCAAACCGAGTCACAGAGAGTGACGCGCTGGCAGAGCAGGAAGTCCAGGCCGGCTACCAGTCAGAAAGCTATGAGCTGCCAGACTTGGTTAGTTTCCACAACAACATAGGGTCCGATGACGACGAACGGGATGCTAATCTGACGGTGGTGCAGCGAAAGTCTATAGATATTCCTGCGACTTCTTCTTTCTGGATTAGGGACAAGGGACTACAAGCTACTTGTAGCTCAAAAGAAGTTTAAATCCTTAACTGCTTACAATATAGACATATTGCTGCTCCTCAATTTTAGTAATAACGATAACACTGCTGCGTGCCAGGAGATAAAGCCAGGAAACGTTGGGTTTAGCTCCACATATATGGCCCATGACCTCCCTCCTACATGCACTTCTGCCGACCTCATCATAGGATGCGTTTCGGACGGTTTTTAACATGACGCTAGCCACGGCTTCTTTTATTAACAATTAATATGTTGGAGAGTGCTAAATAATCACTCCTTCTCTAATCAGGTATTCAGAAATAGTCTGCTCTCGCAATATCCCCCAGCTTAAACTGTGCAGAAACGTTAGGTGAACGAACTGGACCTTTTTCAGAGAACGTCTTTAAAGAATTATCCCGGAGCATCCCTCAGTGGGACTCCCCTCACCCGAGTACACAGAGTTAGACCCGTTTTACACGATGAACTTTTCTGATGATTTATTTTTTCATTCTGTTTTAGAACTTCTTCGCAAATCTGCTCGCATTTACACGATGAAGTTTTTTCATTCAATGTTTTCTTAGTAAATGCAACTCTGATTTCAATTGCAACTGCAAGCAATGCTACATGACTTTTTGCTTTGCCTTATTCCGATTGCATGTAAGCACAGAGTTGCACAGCGTTTGATGTGAATAATAAAGTTATCGATACGACATATCGCACAAGCAAATATTAGCGCAAATAGTAAATACATTGTTGTGGCTTATAAATTATTAATAAAAATGTTTTGGACCAAAGAACTTGTTGAATTCGGGGCGAAATGTATGTTTATCGACAATAAATTTAATTCAGAGCTGCATTTGCAAAGAAAACATTGAATGAAAAAACATCATCGTGTAAATGCGAGCAGATTTGCGAAGAAGTTTTAAAACGGAATGAATAAAAAATTAATAAAAAACTTCAGCGTGTAAATGGGCTCTAAGAATCCCATACAATTTATTTTGTAAGCACATACTTACTATAAGAACAACGCAAAGTAATGTGAAAATAAAATTTGTATGCTAATGATGATTCATCAATTCAAATGATCGTATATAATTAAACTCTGCTCTTTAATTACAAAGTCACACAAAACAAGAAGGAAGCTCTAGTTTTTCAACTGATTTCGATTAAATTTTCACAGGTTTTCACTATTCAAACTTGTACTGCCTTTTTTTAAACTTTGCTATTTATTTTTGGCTGTATCCCTTAATATAAAACTAGGAAATGTCGAATCTTACTAACATTACTTATCCAACAGTTACTTTTTGGACTGATAGCTTGGAGTCGCGGTCCTCAACTCATCGCTATGTAAGAAGGTCATTACGATGAAGGCGGAATCGGCTACACGTATTTGTGAGGCCTCTCGCGAGATTATTTGGGTGCGATGAGAGCTTGCTCAAGTACATTTCCTTGTGTTCCGCTATGACTTCCCTGACCGGTGGTACGTTTAAGTCCCTTTGTATGTTTTCGTTGCGTACGTACCACGGTGCCCCGGTGATAGATCTCAGGATCTTCGACTGGGCTCTTTGGACGATGTCGATGTTACTGCTGCACGCTTTACCCCATAGCTGGCAGCCATAGGTCCAGATTGGTTTCAAAACGGAGTTTTAGCGCAGAACCTTGTAGTCCAGACTTAGCGGAGAGCGAGCGTTGATAAGCCAATGGAGGTTATTGGCCTTGAGTTTCTCTAAGATTCAATGTGCCTGCGCCATGTAAGTCTTCTGTCCAAGTGTACTCCCAGGTACGTTACTTCGTTTGCTTGCGGGAGTGGGGTGTTGTTAAGCGTGAGTGGTGGACAATCTTGCCTGTTTAGGGTGAAAGTTACATGTTTACATTTTTGTTCGTTTACCTTAATTCGCCAGTCGAATAGACAGTTTTCCACTTTAAACGAGCAAGCTGTGAAGTTGCTTGCAGAGGCCATCTGGAGTGGCTGAGAATAGCTGTATCGTCAGCAAAGGTTGATGTTTTTAGACCGTTGCATGTTGGGATGTCTGATGTGTAGAGAACGTATAGTGTCGGCCCAAGCACGCTGCCCTGAGAACCGCCAGCTTCAATACGGTGTTCGTCGGATATTGCAGAGTTGCATCTCACTGCAATCTTCCTGTCGTAGAGGTACGACTGTAACACATCAGCCCTTCCAAGCAGACTCTGTCAAACGCCTAAGACACATCCAAAAATATTGCAGTACAGTATTCTCGATTTGAATAACTGGACAATGATGCAGACTGCACAATAGGGAAGCTCAATAATCAACTTTGGGGTTAAGTCCCAGCCCGGGGATTTTTTGGATTTAAATGCTGGTTGATAATTCTTGCGACTTCATTCGGGAGAAATTCAATGGGCTCATGTTGAATTAGAGAGTCGTTAAATAAGATGGGAAGTGCGAACGCGTTTGTAGCAGGATTTGGTTGGAAAACTTTTTGCAGATGATCCGCAAATGTGTAGGCTCTGTCTTCATCGCTCCGGGCCTAGCCACCTGCATAGTTTCTTAAAGACATCACCGTTTCTGTCGGTGGACTAAGAGTTGGGTGAGCTTTCCAAAGAGAGTTTTTAGTGCTAGATGTTGATAGTTGCTCAATATATCGGCGTTGGGCATATTCTTCTTCTCACTTTAACGCTTTGGTGAGTTTACGTGTGGCTTTTTTTAGATTTTGCTTTGCTGACTGCGATCTGTGGGATTGCCAATGTCGTCTGTGGCGCCGCTTTTCATGAACGAGCTGTTCAATTTGAGGATTTGTTGTCATTTGGACGTGTACTGCATTTACTGGTGTTGGTGTTTAGTTGCGAGCTGCTTCGACGAAGATTGACTCAAGTTTGTTTGCCATAGAATCGATGTCAGCTTCCATATTCAGATGCGGATTTAGTTCAATGTGTGAACTTATATATTTTTTGTATTTTAGCCAGTTAGTTTTTTGTGAGGTCAACTTACCGGGGCGATTTACAAACTCAAGGTGGCGTAGTAATTGTATAAGAACAGGCGAGTGGTCGGATGAAAGATCCGAGAGGCTTTCGGCGCTTATCAGGCTACGGGGAATATTTTTGGTGACTGCAAAATCAATCAAGTCGGGTAGTTTCTTGGGGTCAGTGGGCCAGTAAGTTGGTGTGCCAGGAGAGACGTGGCCGAGCCTGTTGTTTACTTTTACAAGTGCGTTGTACAGCTGCTTTCCTTTTGGATTCACAAGGCGAGATCCCCAGTGGGTGTGCTTGGCATTATAGTCTCCTGCTGCTATAATGTGTTCTCCTAATGAGTTGAAAAATTCCATAAATTGGTCTTCAGATATGTTGAATCGAGGGGGGCAGTAGACGGCAGCTAGTGCAATTTAGTTACCACTATCAAGGTGTATTTTTAAAGATGTGGCCTGTAGATAGTTTTTGGCGAGCACTTTGTGGTAGTGGTGCTTCAGCCGGCTTCCATTCAAAATAACAGTCCCGCCGTGTGCCTTACCATCGGGATGATTGGTTCCGTAGAATGTGTATCCGCTTTTTGTAAAATGATATTTGTTTGTAAGGTGTGTTTCGAAGAGTAGCATAACTTCGATGTGCTTGTGGAGTAAGGAATTGAGTTAACTCAAGTTTATGCTGTGAAACGCCATTAGCGTTCCACGTAGATATACGTAGCAAAGCCAATGATTATTTTGACTGTTGTGATACAAGCATTTGAACCAAAAGATTTTGATTTCGCATTAAATCTTGCATAGTTGTGCGCATAAATGACATAAACTCTGTCAAGCTCTGCTGCAGCGTACATATCATGCTTTGCTTGTGTACGTTGCATTAGAGGCAGGAGGCACCAGACCTGATCTTAAGGCGCTTGCATAAATCGCGTTTTTAGATACGGGTACGGGACCAATGGAGGACCTGGATGCACTCGAGAGGAAGACATCAGGGCTGCTTTTCGCTAGTTGAGCATGCCAAACCCGAAATCTGCAGAGCATCACCAACCAACCGACCCGAATCCAAACAACAAGCCAGCCGGGTCCCGGGCAGTAGTAGCCACCAAGGAGGCGAGGTCGTCCAGCGGGCGGCACAGCGAGCCACCAGGAGAGACACAACAAGGATGCAAAGTCTATCATCATAATGATTCCAAAGCTGGGAAAAGACCATACGGTTCCCCAGTCGTATAGACCTATAAGCCTATTACCGTGTCTATCGAAAATTTTCGAAAAATGTTTGCTAACTCGGATTATTCAATATCTGAATCTCCATAACATAATCCCACCAGATCAATTCTACTGAGGAGGTCAATCGCGTTACAACAGAAATCCGAAGCGCGTTCGAAAATCAAGAATTCTGTACTGCAATATTTTTGGATGTGTCTTAGGAGTTTGACAGAGTTTAGTTGGAAGGGTTTATGTAAAAGATCAAATCAACGCTCCCAGACAACACACATAAACTGTCAAAGTCGTACCTCTACAAACGAAGTTTGCAGTTAGATGTAACACTGCAATATCTGTAGAACATTGTTTTGAAGCTGGCGTTCCTCACCATAAACAGGCAAGATTGTCCACCATTCACGTTAAACAATACCCCTCTTCCGAAAGCAAAATAACGTACCTGGAAGTACACCTTAATAAAAGAGTTACTTGGCTTATTAACGCTCGCTTCCCGATGATCCTGAAAACTATGACCGGGGCACCGTGGTACGTTCGGAACGAAGAAAATACAAGAGGATTTTAATGTTACACCTGTCAGGGACGTAATAGCAAAACATAAGAAAAGTACTTAAGCAAGCTCTCATCGCACCCCAACCATCTCGCAAGAAGTCTCACAAGGTCGTAATGACCCAGCGATGAGGGTAAGGGACGCGATCTCAAATTTACAGTCCAAAAATAAAATGTTACTTAAGTAATATTTGTAAGATTTGTTAACTTTAATGTATTTTTTTAGTTTTAAGCAATGGTTAAAAAATATAAAATAGCAAAGTTTAAAAAAAACTATTCTTGCGCTGAAGACTAAGGGTTGGAGGAGGCGCTAGAAGGCAACACACGGCAGGTGATCCTTATCGTAAGTGCTGAGTCTGCTGAGGCGCTGGCTGGGTCCAACGGCTACGTGAGATGCGCCACTATTGGAAGCCGCAGAAGGAGATGATAATACAGTCAATGGTTTTTCAAACCGAGTCACAGAGAGTGACGCGCTGGCAGAGCAGGAAGTCCAGGCCGGCTACCAGTCAGAAAGCTATGAGCTGCCAGACTTGGTTAGTTTCCACAACAACATAGGGTCCGATGACGACGAACGGGACGCTAATCTGACGGTGGTGCAGCGAAAGTCTATAGATATTCCTGCGACTTCTTCTTTCTGGATTAGGGACAAGGGACTACAAGCTACTTGTAGCTCAAAAAGAAGTTTAAATCCTTAACTGCTTACAATATAGACATATTGCTGCTCCTCAATTTTAGTAATAACGATAACACTGCTGCGTGCCAGGAGATAAAGCCAGGAAACGTTGGGTTAAGCTCCACATATATGGCCCATGACCTCCCTCCTACATGCACTTCTGCCGACCTCATCATAGGATGCGTTTCGGACGGTTTTTAACATGACGCTAGCCACGGCTTCTTTTATTAACAATTAATATGTTGGAGAGTGCTAAATAATCACTCCTTCTCTAATCAGGTATTCAGAAATAGTCTGCTCTCGCAATATCCCCCAGCTTAAACTGTGCAGAAACGTTAGGTGAACGAACTGGACCTTTTTCAGAGAACGTCTTTAAAGAATTATCCCGGAGCATCCCTCAGTGGGACTCCCCTCACCCGAGTACACAGAGTTAGACCCGTTTTACACGATGAACTTTTCTGATGATTTATTTTTTCATTCTGTTTTAGAACTTCTTCGCAAATCTGCTCGCATTTACACGATGAAGTTTTTTCATTCAATGTTTTCTTAGTAAATGCAACTCTGATTTCAATTGCAACTGCAAGCAATGCTACATGACTTTTTGCTTTGCCTTATTCCGATTGCATGTAAGCACAGAGTTGCACAGCGTTTGATGTGAATAATAAAGTTATCGATACGACATATCGCACAAGCAAATATTAGCGCAAATAGTAAATACATTGTTGTGGCTTATAAATTATTAATAAAAATGTTTTGGACCAAAGAACTTGTTGAATTCGGGGCGAAATGTATGTTTATCGACAATAAATTTAATTCAGAGCTGCATTTGCAAAGAAAACATTGAATGAAAAAACATCATCGTGTAAATGCGAGCAGATTTGCGAAGAAGTTTTAAAACGGAATGAATAAAAAATTAATAAAAAACTTCAGCGTGTAAATGGGCTCTAAGAATCCCATACAATTTATTTTGTAAGCACATACTTACTATAAGAACAACGCAAAGTAATGTGAAAATAAAATTTGTATGCTAATGATGATTCATCAATTCAAATGATCGTATATAATTAAACTCTGCTCTTTAATTACAAAGTCACACAAAACAAGAAGGAAGCTCTAGTTTTTCAACTGATTTCGATTAAATTTTCACAGGTTTTCACTATTCAAACTTGTACTGCCTTTTTTTAAACTTTGCTATTTATTTTTGGCTGTATCCCTTAATATAAAACTAGGAAATGTCGAATCTTACTAACATTACTTATCCAACAGTTACTTTTTGGACTGATAGCTTGGAGTCGCGGTCCTCAACTCATCGCTATGTAAGAAGGTCATTACGATGAAGGCGGAATCGGCTACACGTATTTGTGAGGCCTCTCGCGAGATTATTTGGGTGCGATGAGAGCTTGCTCAAGTACATTTCCTTGTGTTCCGCTATGACTTCCCTGACCGGTGGTACGTTTAAGTCCCTTTGTATGTTTTCGTTGCGTACGTACCACGGTGCCCCGGTGATAGATCTCAGGATCTTCGACTGGGCTCTTTGGACGATGTCGATGTTACTGCTGCACGCTTTACCCCATAGCTGGCAGCCATAGGTCCAGATTGGTTTCAAAACGGAGTTTTAGCGCAGAACCTTGTAGTCCAGACTTAGCGGAGAGCGAGCGTTGATAAGCCAATGGAGGTTATTGGCCTTGAGTTTCTCTAAGATTCAATGTGCCTGCGCCATGTAAGTCTTCTGTCCAAGTGTACTCCCAGGTACGTTACTTCGTTTGCTTGCGGGAGTGGGGTGTTGTTAAGCGTGAGTGGTGGACAATCTTGCCTGTTTAGGGTGAAAGTTACATGTTTACATTTTTGTTCGTTTACCTTAATTCGCCAGTCGAATAGACAGTTTTCCACTTTAAACGAGCAAGCTGTGAAGTTGCTTGCAGAGGCCATCTGGAGTGGCTGAGAATAGCTGTATCGTAGCAAAGGTTGATGTTTTTAGACCGTTGCATGTTGGGATGTCTGATGTGTAGAGAACGTATAGTGTCGGCCCAAGCACGCTGCCCTGAGAACCGCCAGCTTCAATACGGTGTTCGTCGGATATTGCAGAGTTGCATCTCACTGCAATCTTCCTGTCGTAGAGGTACGACTGTAACACATCAGCCCTTCCAAGCAGACTCTGTCAAACGCCTAAGACACATCCAAAAATATTGCAGTACAGTATTCTCGATTTGAATAACTGGACAATGATGCAGACTGCACAATAGGGAAGCTCAATAATCAACTTTGGGGTTAAGTCCCAGCCCGGGGATTTTTTGGATTTAAATGCTGGTTGATAATTCTTGCGACTTCATTCGGGAGAAATTCAATGGGCTCATGTTGAATTAGAGAGTCGTTAAATAAGATGGGAAGTGCGAACGCGTTTGTAGCAGGATTTGGTTGGAAAACTTTTTGCAGATGATCCGCAAATGTGTAGGCTCTGTCTTCATCGCTCCGGGCCTAGCCACCTGCATAGTTTCTTAAAGACATCACCGTTTCTGTCGGTGGACTAAGAGTTGGGTGAGCTTTCCAAAGAGAGTTTTTAGTGCTAGATGTTGATAGTTGCTCAATATATCGGCGTTGGGCATATTCTTCTTCTCACTTTAACGCTTTGGTGAGTTTACGTGTGGCTTTTTTTAGATTTTGCTTTGCTGACTGCGATCTGTGGGATTGCCAATGTCGTCTGTGGCGCCGCTTTTCATGAACGAGCTGTTCAATTTGAGGATTTGTTGTCATTTGGACGTGTACTGCATTTACTGGTGTTGGTGTTTAGTTGCGAGCTGCTTCGACGAAGATTGACTCAAGTTTGTTTGCCATAGAATCGATGTCAGCTTCCATATTCAGATGCGGATTTAGTTCAATGTGTGAACTTATATATTTTTTGTATTTTAGCCAGTTAGTTTTTTGTGAGGTCAACTTACCGGGGCGATTTACAAACTCAAGGTGGCGTAGTAATTGTATAAGAACAGGCGAGTGGTCGGATGAAAGATCCGAGAGGCTTTCGGCGCTTATCAGGCTACGGGGAATATTTTTGGTGACTGCAAAATCAATCAAGTCGGGTAGTTTCTTGGGGTCAGTGGGCCAGTAAGTTGGTGTGCCAGGAGAGACGTGGCCGAGCCTGTTGTTTACTTTTACAAGTGCGTTGTACAGCTGCTTTCCTTTTGGATTCACAAGGCGAGATCCCCAGTGGGTGTGCTTGGCATTATAGTCTCCTGCTGCTATAATGTGTTCTCCTAATGAGTTGAAAAATTCCATAAATTGGTCTTCAGATATGTTGAATCGAGGGGGGCAGTAGACGGCAGCTAGTGCAATTTAGTTACCACTATCAAGGTGTATTTTTAAAGATGTGGCCTGTAGATAGTTTTTGGCGAGCACTTTGTGGTAGTGGTGCTTCAGCCGGCTTCCATTCAAAATAACAGTCCCGCCGTGTGCCTTACCATCGGGATGATTGGTTCCGTAGAATGTGTATCCGCTTTTTGTAAAATGATATTTGTTTGTAAGGTGTGTTTCGAAGAGTAGCATAACTTCGATGTGCTTGTGGAGTAAGGAATTGAGTTAACTCAAGTTTATGCTGTGAAACGCCATTAGCGTTCCACGTAGATATACGTAGCAAAGCCAATGATTATTTTGACTGTTGTGATACAAGCATTTGAACCAAAAGATTTTGATTTCGCATTAAATCTTGCATAGTTGTGCGCATAAATGACATAAACTCTGTCAAGCTCTGCTGCAGCGTACATATCATGCTTTGCTTGTGTACGTTGCATTAGAGGCAGGAGGCACCAGACCTGATCTTAAGGCGCTTGCATAAATCGCGTTTTTAGATACGGGTACGGGACCAATGGAGGACCTGGATGCACTCGAGAGGAAGACATCAGGGCTGCTTTTCGCTCGTTGAGCATGCCAAACCCGAAATCTGCAGAGCATCACCAACCAACCGACCCGAATCCAAACAACAAGCCAGCCGGGTCCCGGGCAGTAGTAGCCACCAAGGGGGCGAGGTCGTCCAGCGGGCGGCACAGCGAGCCACCAGGAGAGACACAACAAGGATGCAAAGCCAGGGCGACGCCTGCAACCGCGAGGCGGTCGCCAATTTAAGCACAGGGGAACCAGAGACAAAGAAGCCGAGCACCGAGACAACGACGCAGAGCAAGGGCGACGCCTGCAACCACGAGGCGGTCGCCAATCCAAGACCAGAGCCAGGGCGACGCCTGCAACCGCGAGGCGGTCGCCAACACCAGCACCGAGAGGACGAAGAACCAGAGCCAGGGCGACGCCTGCAACCGCGAGGCGATCGCCAACACAAGCACCGAGACGACGAAACAGAGACAGGGCGACGCCTGCAATGTAGTTAGGCTGTGCGCTTTGCGTGCGTGCTGTGTTCACGCGCTGGTGGATGCGAGACTTGAGTTATTTGTTGATTGGGCAACCTCTGTAGTTAGCTGTGTGATTGCCGCCGCAGTTGCCGCACTTTTTTTTGCTGGAGTCTCCTTTGCTTGCTGGGCAGCACGACGAGTCATGAACATCGCCGCAAACTACACATACCGGGCGCAGTGTGCAGTAAGTCCTTGTTTGGCCGTATTCTTGGCAGTTCATGCATTGTACCGGGCCGTTGCGTTTATGTGGCTCTTCAACGGTGATTCTGCGGTGCTCTTGCAGCTTTTTAGTTGGTACGTGTAAAAGTTTTTTTTGCTTTCTTTTAAATACTTTGACAAAACTCTAAAGTTGTCTTCGGTCTTTGTCTGCACTTTAATCTCCTGGATGTTACCCCTCTTTAAGGGAATGATATGGAAATTATCCTGACCAATAAGCTCTACAACTTTGTTAAAAAACGGACGGGAGCTTTCCTCTAGTATGAATATTGGAGGTGGCTTTGGCGTTTTTTGTCACCTCCAACAGATTCTAGGGACAGGTCGTCAGCATTACCTGCTAAGATTTCAAATCTGTTGGTGTTGTTAATTGTTTCGCTTGAGTTGCACCAGTGATTTTAGATTTATTTGTCGAATGTTGGGCGCTTAATTTTTGCTTGATTTGTATGTAGCGATCCATAGCCATATCGGCGCAGCAGTCTTTGTGTTTGCGGGCATTCGGCACCGGTGCAATTGTTGTTGCAGCAGCTGTTTCAGCCGTCGTGGACAGAAGTGACAGGGAGCATGATCGAACTCTGTCGCGTGCTACGTGCAAGAGTTCGTTGGTCGCGTTTGGTTTAGGTGACCGCGCGCGGTCGGATTTCGTCGAGAGTAGGGACGGAGAAGGGGAGCACGAACGTTCACTGTCGTGCGCTGAGAGCAAGAGTTCTTTTGCTCGCTCGCGCTCAGTTTCATCGGCGACATAGGCAAAGTTCGCGTTGTTCCGTTGCATAGAGAGCCGTCGTTCGTCTTGCTCGAGCTGTCGCTGAGAGCGAATGTCGTTCTGGCTCATTGTCTTGAGCGGGGTTAAGCTACTGTTTTTCGTCTGTGATTTTAGTTTTGTTTATTTGTAAATAGTTAGATTGTGTTCATATGTGCATATATATGTGCATTTTACTGCACAAAGCGTCTTTTCGAGTAAATTATGATATAATTTTTTTTTTTGGTGTTTTAGGCACTTCACTCTGGTGTTTATCAAATTGGAACCGGAGCAGAAAAAAAACACGTCTGCTTACGACGAGCGCAAATCCACAAAAAATCAATACAAATGAACGTATTTAATTAAACTCTGCTCTTTATTATAAAGTCACACAAAACAAGTAGGAAGCTCTAGTTTTTCAACTGGTTTCGATTAAATTTTTACAGGTTTTCACTATTCAAACTTGTACTGCCTATGGGTTAGAAGTGTTATGTGGCGTTTACATTACAGCGAGTTTTGCTATCGAAATCTTTATCAACGCATAACGCAGAATTGGTGTTTATACGCACAAAAGTGCGTTTTGCGTTCAGAGTGAAGTGAGCAGCAGCTGCTTTGTTTTGATTTCGCTGATAATAAATTATTAATTTAAAACAATAATATGAATTCAAGTAATCTTTTTGAACTATTATGTGCAATGGAGCAGAATAATGCAATGCTGACAAAATGCATGAATATGGCGGGAACGTCTGCAGCAACATTGGATTTGCTGAGTTACCCAGGACGCCGTTGTAGCATTTGGACACTTGTGAGAAAAAAATAGTTAATTCTTGCCAATAACTTTATATTAACATTTTGTTGTTTTTCTTTAAATAACCGAAGCCACGATATGGATGTTTTTAGGAGAGTGACGTTCCAAATAATTCGGACGCATTTTTTAAGGAGAGCTTCCGCTTAGAAAGGGAAGCATTTGATATCCTGGTTGGTCGTCTCGCGGGTATGAGGAAGAAGAACACTTCGTGGCGTTTGGCAGTGCCATTGGAAAAAAGGATTGCCATAGCACTGTATACGCTAGGATCGTCTGCAGAGTATTGCACAGTGGGAAGGCTTTTTGGAGTGTCGAAATCATTTGTGTGCCTAAACCTCCTTGATTTCTGCCGTGAAGTTATTAGCAAACTTGCTGATGACTATCTGCCGGCAAATTTCTTAACCCAGGAGAAAATAGAAGATTGTGTTAAAGGGTTTGAAGACCTTGGTTTTCCACAATGCTTTGGGGCTATGGGTAAGATATTTATAAATGCTATTATAAACAAAGTTTAAGTTGTATATCGCCCATAGATGGCTGCCACATTAATGTGCGACCAAAGTCTGAGCATGCCGTGGACTACCGCAACTACAAGGGTTGGTATTCCACCGTGCTATTTGCCTTAGTTGACTATCGGTAAGATTATATTCATTTCGTATTTAAAATCTTGAATATTACAATACTTGTTTATGTCAACAGTTATAGATTCACCTACATTAGCGTTGGCAGTCCGGGAAGATGCCATGACTCGAGAATCTTCGAAACCTCCAGCCTAAAATCGAAGCTTATGAGCACGGACTTGCTTCAAAATAATGCAAAGGAAGTTAATGGCGTAGTGGTTCCCATATTAATTCTTGGAGATTAGGCATTAAATTTTCCAGAAACGTTATGAAGCCCTACCCATTTTCTGTTGAAGCAACACCACAGCAACGTGCCTTTAACTACCATTTATCTAGAGTCAGGCGTGTGGTGGAAAACGCGTTTGGCCATCTCAAGGCTCGCTTCAGGAGGATTGGGAAAGGATTGGATAATCGGATAGATAAAACTTCCCAAATAATTGCTTGCTGTTGCATTATACATAATTTTTGTAACATGCACAACAGCTCCGTGTGCGAGAACTGGCAACGGGAAGCTGAAACTGCACATGGGAATGCCCAAGGTGAGTTCGAAGTTTTCTTGGGCAATATGAATGCTAGTGCCGAAGCAGTAAGGCAAGCGTTAGCCGTAGAATTTCTACAAAACAATGAAAATTAAATAAACAATTCAATTTAACTTCAAAATTTCATTCATGTTTTTATTATACTTCATCTTATACTTATATACTTATACCATTAAGTAGGTATACGTAGAGGAGTCAAATCGCGTTTTCCCAACTGCCGAAAAAATGCGCTGTGGAGGAGCCACCAGCATTCGGTTGCTGAAAGCAGCGAGCCGAACGCAAATTTTTCAGACCATTTGCGTAGCTAAAAAAGTGCAAGTCATTCATGCGCCGGCGCTTGTCTCGGTATAGACGGAGTGCCAGCAATTTGCTGTGTATACGTCTGTATGTCAGCGACGTGATCGTCGTTAGGTGTATATATGTGTGTATGTTTCTGTATGCTGTTTGCTCTAACCGGCTGTATATTGTGGAAGGGGGATAGCAGCAGCAGAGTGCGAACAACAACAACACATGTTTCTGTATTTGGTGGCTCCGAGCTCAACTGAAGCAAAAATCATTAGGGCGAATGTATACCTAAATACACATATATATGTGTGTGTGTATGTGCGCATGCATATTTTTTCAGTTTTTGGTGGCTCTCAATTGATTTGGGATTTTGTTACTTTTCTAGCAACGCATATCAAAGTGTGTGTGCATGTGTATGTTCATGTGCAGCACATTTGAATGTATGCGTAGCAATTGCCTTGGCTATTCTTGACCTGCATAAATTTATAGGATTTTTTGGAATTTTATTAAAAGTAACCATAGCTATAAAAATAATGTCATTAAGATAGAATTTTTTATTTATTTTTAAAATTCATCTTAATCATAAAGATGCATTGTCCATAGTTCATAATATGATTAATAATAATTTATATATCTTAATATATATATGTATATAATTAACTATTATATATTTATGTGTTCTCGTGACCCTAAAACATCATAACTAAATCTATATTAAATACCGACAGCCAATATTTAAAGTTAAAATTTGGCGCGCATTTGAATCTGCCTACAAAACACAGGCAATTTCTGTTTTTGCACTTTCTGGTCATACATACTCTTTCGAGATATTAACTATATGACACCAGCAAACAATTTTGAGACACAACTACCATGCAGTTGCGCATTTACACACAAAATATGTACACATAATCCGAAATAAATATTGGCTGTCGGCATTTATTATGTATTAAATTATGAATTTTAAGGGTCAAGAGTACACAATTACATACATATATATATTAAAATATATAAATTCATATTTGAAATATTATGAACTATGGACAATGCATCTTAATGATTCAGATGATTTTTAAAAAATTAATAAAAAATTATAAATTAATGACAATATTTTTAAAGCTATCCTTACTTTTTATAAAATTGATAAAACTCATATAAATTGAGACAGGTCAAGAATAGCCAAGGCAATTGCTACGCATACATTCAATGTGCTGCACATGAACATACACATGCACACACACACACATTGATATGCGTTGCTAGAAAAGTAACAAAATCCCAAATCACTTGAGAGCCACAAAAAACTGAAAAAATATGCATGCACACATACATACACACTTATATATGTGTATGTAGGTATACATTCGCCCTAATGATTTTTGCTTCATTTGAGCTCTGAGCCACCAAATACAGAAAGCATGCACATGTGTTGTTGTTGTTCAGTCTCTGCTGCTGGTAAGAGATTTGGTTTGCAGAGCAAACAGCATACAGAAACATACATACATATATACACCTAACGGCGATCGTGTCGCTGACATACAGACGTATACACACTCCGTCTATACCGAGTCAAGCGCCGCCGCATGAATGACTTGCACTTTCTTAGCTACGCAAATGGTCTGAAAAATTTGCAGCAGCCGAATGCGGGTGGCTCCTCCGCAACGCATTTTTTCGTCAGTTGGGAAAACGCGATTTGAATCCTCTATGTATACCTGCTTAATGCTAATATCACAGCCATACAGGTTTTCTCACCAGGTTTTCTATATGTGCTTTTGGAGTTGCTTAATCAGAATCCGTGATTAGTTTCTTTTTATCTTATCTGGTGAGAACCTTAATATCCAGGGCGATTAGAAACTCCTACTAGAATATCCTGTTCTAAAGTCCCACACAGAGACATACGTCTTTGGTCCCCTAACGTCGCTGCGTTGGTTGCTGAGAAAAGGCGCCTTTGCCGAGTAATGCATATTTCTCGCAACCCTCGGGACAAACCGGACTTCAATAGAGCTGCCAAAGCACTAAAAGAGCCGCTTCTCAGTTTCCGCAAACAATCTCTGGAGCAATACTTGGAACAGGTAGAGCCATGTCAACCTGACCACAATTTATGGCATCTAACCAAAAGTTTAAAAAGACCCGCCAAATGAAAGGATCCAGTGAAAAACGCTAACGGATCCTGATGTCGTACGGCAATGAGAATGCAGCAGCCTTTGCTGAACATCTTTACGACGATTTCGCCCCCTTCTCTAGGTGCACACAAGAGGAAGCAGAGGAAACTGTCCAGCTCCTTGGCCCACCATATCAAATGGCTCTACCCATCCCAGCCGTGAAACCAGAGGAGCTGCTCGAGGGGTTGAGTAAACTTAAGGTGTCCAAATCCCCAGGTTATGATAACATAGATGTTCCAGCCATAAAAGCACTACCCCCGAAAGGAATATCCCTTCTCCTGAAAATCACTAACAAATGCTTCCAGCTAGGACATATTCCCACCCAGTGGAAATGCGCCGAAGTGATTCTAATACGTAAGCCTGGAAAACCAGTTGACAATCTCGCGTCATATGGACCACTTAGTCTACTGGCTGTTCTCTCCAAATTAGTCGAGAGACTACTTTTGCGTAGGGTACGGCCATTACTGGAGGAGTCCGGCTTGATCCCCCTTCACCAGTTTTGCTTTAGGGAATTTCATGGCACACCGGAACAGTGTCACAGAATAGTAGAAAGGATACTGGAAGCTTTTGAGAAGAAGAAGTATTGCTCGGCCGTCTTCCTGGACGTCAAGCAAGCGTTTGAAGGGGTCTGGCACCTTGGGCTTGTTCAAATTAAAGATGGCTTAACCTGCGCCGTATTACCAGCTTCTAAAGTCATACATTGTCGGCAGGTACTTCTACGTTAAGTGTGGAGAGGAAAGCTCATCATTGAAGGCCATTAGAGCAGGGGTCCCTCAAGGAAGTGAGCTGGGTCCTACTCTTTACACTATGTACACAGCTGACATGCCAACTTCCAATGATGTAAGGCTGCTTACGGCTACTTATGCTGATGACACCGCCTTTATGGCCAGTGACGTGTCACCCCAGTCAGCTACAGACATATTGCAGACTCAGCTTGACTCACTGAACTCCTGGCTAAAAAGATGGAACATAGTAGTCAATCCAGAGAAGTCCACCCACTCAACCTTCACTTTAAAGAAAGGTGATTGTCCCCCTGTGCTATTGGATGGTGTAATAATACCCAACAGTGGTACGGCTAAGTACCTTGGGCTCGTCATTGACAGACGGCTAACCTGGAAATGTCATTTAGTTCAGAAGAGAAACCAGCTAAGCGACAAATTACGCAAACATCTCTGGCTTCTGGGCAAAAGTTCTACCATCAAACTACGGGTTAAGGTGCTCATATATAAAACCATCCTAAAGCCCATCTGGACATACGGCATTTCACTTTGGGGCACTGCCTACCTATGAAGATTATGATTTAGGTTTGATGATAGTTTGACATTTTGTCTATCAATCGATAAGCAAAAGCATGCAAGTATGTATGCAAAAATCGCAATTTTGTAAGAATTATAAAAAGTATTAAGCTAAAAGAACTATTTACTGGGAAAGTACCACCCATGCAACCACCAATCCCCCTTCAAAAATACGGATGCTTGTATCTTTCAGAGTTTTTAAGCTAGAGCAACGAGCATTAAAACTTATGAGATTGCAATTGCCGAAAGCTTTCAAAAGATCTTTTTCATCTCACGCGGTCGGTCTCAGTTTTTATACTTTGATACCGAAGGTCACATAGTATATTGGTTTTGTGCAATGTCCGTCATGGTGTCCGTCGGTATGAACGCAATTTTTTTCGACACCTGTAAAGACTGTAAAGAGACTTGAAACTTTGCAATTATGTTTGTCTATGGGCTAGTCAGATAAAGTGTCAAGATTGGGTAGCCACGCCTACTAGGAGGCTAGGAAATCGATAAATTCGATAACTAAAAACCGATAAAACCATATATTTCTCACATTCCTGCAGCTAGAGTTACCAAATTTTGCACGAAGATACATAGTCACGTCCCTCAAAAAACTACATCTAAAATTTGGATGCCACGCCCACTCCTTCCGCCCCCATCCTCCCTGCTCCTTAAAATTTGAAAAAGCTATAACTTCGTTGTTAAAACGGTTATGTGTGTATCTTCCAGATTTTTTGAACTAGAGTCACCATATTTGGTGGGAAGATATATGGTGACATCTACAAAAGATCTGCATCAAAAATTTTGATGCCACGCCCATATCTGCCGCCTACTATTTAAAATCGGAAATTTCGATATCTCCTACAGTTTTTAAGCTAGAGCCCCTAAATTCGGTAGGAAGATAGAAGGCAACATCTACCAAAGATCTGCATCAAAATTTTGGATGCCACGCCAACCCAAGCCACCCGCCTCATAAAATCGGAATCGGCTATATCTCTAACAGTTTTTGAGCTAGAGCCACCAAACTTGGTATGAATATAGATGGTGACAGTTAAAAACATTTGATTCAAAAATTTGGAAGCCACACCCACCACTGCCGCCCACCTTTTACATTTGGAAGTTCAGATATCTTCCACAGTTTTTGAACTAAAGTCACCAAATTTGGTAACATGAAAGCTGGCGATGTTTACCACCCGGCCCACTCCTTTGCAAGCTAACTCCTTACCATCCGTTCTTTAACTGGTATCAAAGTATTCCGCAGTCGGTTGCGTCCGACTGCAACGTTTTCACTTGTTTGCTTTTGATTTGCTTTGCTCTGTAAACCACAACAATGTGCGACTTTGCTTTGCCTTTGATACTCTTTTTCTTCATATGGAATTGAAAACAGGAAAAGCAGAAACCAAAATGAGAAAAAGAGAGTATTCCACAGTCGGTATCAAAGCGTATTAGCAGTATTGTTGTTTAGTACTGCTGTAAATCTTTTAATTGTAATTTTTTCCTTTAAGCCCAGCTGGTAGAACTGAATTCTGCCTTGTTAAATTGGAGTTATGATTATCTTGAAAATGTCGAAGAAATTTTTTGTAAGCTTGAGGGTCTAGGTCTAGGTCTATTGACCTAGGTATTGAATCAGATTCATCTTCACTCCTTTGGTAAGTACGTTGGTTGGTCTTTAAATATAATAAGGATTATTTTATTGCTCATTATTATTCCCACTTATTTTAAACAATAGTTACACAGTTTTACAGTACATTGATAATACCGCCATATGCCTGAAGCTTAAAATCGCATATTAGTTTTTGCCAAAAATCTACGTAATATATGTATAAACAAAATGGTTTTTGGTTATATAAATTACATATTTTGCAGTTTTAATGTATTTGTCAAAACAAGCAAAAATTAAATTCTGTAAAATCCCAATTGCCAATCAGGCAATAAAAGTCAATCACAATTTTCTTTATTAGTTGTAAATCTGAGAAGTGGATCAAGCCTTTGTTAATATTTATTATTTAGTATTATCGCAGGCCATAAATCTTAGTCTATCAGCGATGACTGCCTTTAAATTAGGCAGCAACCGTCTTTTCTATAAAAGGAACAACTTAATCCCACGTACTTTAAGTTAACTTGCTATACAGCTAATATGCTTTCGATAAGACTTGTCGTTTCAGTGTATTTCCTGGCCCTTGTCTGCGTTAGCGTTTCTGCTGCGCCTCCAATAGGTCGGGGGGTCAATGGCACCGACGCCACTGTAGAAAAATATCCGTTTGTTGTAAGTTGTATGTTTGTTGTTGTATATTTTCCATATACAGATAAATATTCATTTTATGAAGATTATGATTTAGGTTTGATGATAGTTTGACATTTTGTCTATCAATCGATAAGCAAAAGCATGCAAGTATGTATGCAAAAATCGCAATTTTGTAAGAATTATAAAAAGTATTAAGCTAAAAGAACTATTTACTGGGAAAGTACCACCCATGCCACCACCAATCCCCCTTCAAAAATACTGATGCTTGTATCTTTCAGAGTTTTTAAGCTAGAGCAACGAGCATTAAAACTTATGAGATTGCAATTGCCGAAAGCTTTCAAAAGAGCTTTTTCGTCTCACGCGGTCGGTCTCAGTTTTTATACTTTGATACCGAAGGTCACATAGTATATTGGTTTTGTGCAATGTCCGTCATGGTGTCCGTCGGTATGAACGCAATTTTTTTCGACACCTGTAAAGACTGTAAAGAGACTTGAAACTTTGCAATTATGTTTGTCTATGGGCTAGTCAGATAAAGTGTCAAGATTGGGTAGCCACGCCTACTAGGAGGCTAGGAAATCGATAAATTCGATAACTAAAAACCGATAAAACCATATATTTCTCACATTCCTGCAGCTAGAGTTACCAAATTTTGCACGAAGATACCTAGTCACGTCCCTCAAAAAACTACATCTAAAATTTGGATGCCACGCCCACTCCTTCCGCCCCCATCCTCCCTGCTCCTTAAAATTGGAAAAAGCTATAACTTTCACATGTTTTGGTCAAGAGCCACAAAATTTTGTGTCAAGATAGGTAGTGAAGTTTTCCAACAAACTGCATCAAAAAATTGGATGCCATGTCTACACCTTCAGGCCCCAACTCCCCGCCGTTGTTAAAACGGTTATGTGTGTATCTTCCAGATTTTTTGAACTAGAGTCACCAGATTTTGTGGGAAGATATATGGTGACATCTACAAAAGATCTGCATCAAAAATTTTGATGCCACGTCCACATCTGCCGCCTACTATTTAAAATCGGAAATTTCGATATCTCTTACAGTTTTTAAGCTAGAGCCCCTAAATTCGGTAGGAAGATAGAAGGCAACATCTACCAAAGATCTGCATCAAAATTTTGGATGCCACGCCAACCCAAGCCACCCGCCTCATAAAATCGGAATCGGCTATATCTCTAACAGTTTTTGAGCTAGAGCCACCAAACTTGGTATGAATATAGATGGTGACAGTTAAAAACATTTGATTCAAAAATTTGGAAGCCACACCCACCACTGCCGCCCACCTTTTACATTTGGAAGTTCAGATATCTTCCACAGTTTTTGAACTAAAGTCACCAAATTTGGTAACATGAAAGCTGGCGATGTTTACCACCCGGCCCACTCCTTTGCAAGCTAACTCCTTACCATCCGTTCTTTAACTGGTATCAAAGTATTCCGCAGTCGGTTGCGTCCGACTGCAACCTTTTCACTTGTTTGCTTTTGATTTGCTTTGCTCTGTAAACCACAACAATGTGCGACTTTGCTTTGCCTTTGATACTCTTTTTCTTCATATGGATTTGAAAACAGGAAAAGCAGAAACCAAAATGAGAAAAAGAGAGTATTCCACAGTCGGTATCAAAGCGTATTAGCTGTATTGTTGTTTAGTACTGCTGTAAATCTTTTAATTGTAATTTTTTCCTTTAAGCCCAGCTGGTAGAACTGAATTCTTCCTTGTTAAATTGGAGTTATGATTATCTTGAAAATGTCGAAGACATTTTTTGTAAGCTTGAGGGTCTAGGTTTAGGTCTATTGACCTAGGTATTGAATCAGATTCATCTTCACTCCTTTGGTAAGTACGTTGGTTGGTCTTTAAATATAATAAGGATTATTTTATTGCTCATTATTATTCCCACTTATTTTAAACAATATTTACACAGTTTTACAGTACATAGATAATACCGCCATATGCCTGAAGCTTAAAATCGCATATTAATTTTTGCCAAAAATCTACGTAATATATTTATAGAAAAAATGGTTTTTGGTTATATAAATTACATATTTTGCAGTTTTAATGTATTTGTCAAAACAAGCAAAAATTAAATTCTGTAAAATCCCAATTGCCAATCAGGCAATAAAAGTCAATCACAATTTTCTTTATTAGTTGTAAATCTGAGAAGTGGATCAAGCCTTTGTTAATATTTATTATTTAGTATTATCGCAGGCCATAAATCTTAGTCTATCAGCGATGACTGCCTTTAAATTAGGCAGCAACCGTCTTTTCTATAAAAGGCACAACTTAATGCCACGTTCTTTAAGTTAACTTGCTATACAGCTAATATGCTTTCGATAAGACTTGTCGTTTCAGTGTATTTCCTGGCCCTTGTCTGCGTTAGCGTTTCTGCTGCGCCTCCAATAGGTCGGGTGGTCAATGGCACCGACGCCACTGTAGAAAAATATCCGTTTGTTGTAAGTTGTATGTTTGTTGTTGTATATTTTCCATATACAGATAAATATTCATTTTATGTTTTACATAAATTATTTGTACATTAATATATTGCAGATCTCTTTGCGTGGTAGCAGTGGTGCTCATTCCTGCGGCGGCTCCATCGTTTCAAAGCAATTTGTGTTGACAGCGGCTCACTGTACAGCCGGACGGACTGCTCAACAATTATCCATACAGTACGGTGTGACCAATATCCATGCCAGCGGGCCCAACATTGTAGCTGTGAAGCGCATCATTCAACACGAACTCTACAATCCAAACAACAACTACGCTAATGATATTTCTCTGCTGCAGGTGGAGGTGCCATTTCAGTTTGATTATAAGAATGTTGCTCCCGTACAGCTGCCTCCCCTGAACTATATCACACCGCAGATTGGCGGTCAGGGTATACTGATTGGTTGGGGCCTTAATGCGGTGAGTTGGTAATATTAATATCAGAACACAGCATGTTTTTTCGGGCAAGCAAGATAGCAGGCAATGACTTGTAAGAAATTGCAGAAAGCGATTGCAGAGAGCAGTTAGACGACGCATTAAGTTTTCTGCTAGCAATGGTAGTTTCATTTTTAAAACGCGCATTGCAGCGAGTAAATTCTATAGAACCAAACGTTGCCAGGCTCAGCCCGTTTTTTTATACTTTGATACTGAAATATATATATATTGGTTTTGTGCAATGTCCGTCATGGTGTCCATCCGTCCGTCCCTATGAAAGCAACTTTTTTCGACATCCGTAAAGCTAGAGACTTGAAACTTTGCAATTATGTGTGTCTATAGGCGCGACCGATAAAGTGTCAAGATTGGGGTGCCACGCCTACTAGGAGGCTCGGAAATCTATAAATTCGATAAGTGAAAGCCGATAAAACCAAATATTTCTCACATTCTTACAGCTAGAATTACCAAATTTTGCACGAAGATACCTAGTCACGTCCCTCAAAAAACTACATCTAAATTTTGGATACCACGCCCATTCCTTCCGCCCCCACCCTCCCTGCTCCTTAAAATTGGAAACAGCTATAATATTCAAATTTTTAGGGCTACAGCTACCAAATTCTGTGTCAAGATAGGTTACGACGTTCCCCAAAAAACTGCATCGAAAATTTTGATGCCACGCCCACACCTGCCGCCCCACATACCCCCGCCGATTTTAAAACGGTTATGCGTGTATCTTCCACATTTTTAGAGCTACAGTCACCAATTTCGGTAAAAAGATAGATGGCAACATCTACCAAACATCTGCATCAAAATGTTGGATGCCACGCTAAACCAAGATCGGAATCGGCTATATCTTGGTAGGACGATAAATGGTGACATTTAAAACGATTTAATTCAAAAGTGCCACAAAGATGCCACACCCACCTCTACAGCCCATGTAACATGATAGCTGGCGATGTTTACCACCCGGCCCACTCCTTTGCAAGCAGAATCATTACCATCCGTTCTTTTACAGGTATCAAAGTATTCTGCAGTCGGTTTCGTACGACTGCAACGTTTTCACTTGTATTTTTATACCCCGAACCCATAAAATGGGTAAAAGGGGTATAATGGTTTTGTGCAAAAGTATGTAACAGGCAGAAGGAAGCATCTCCGAACCTATAAAGTATATATATTCTTGATCAGCATCAACAGCCGAGTCAATATAGCCATGTCCGTCTGTCCGTCTGTATGAGCGCGTCGATCTCAGAGACTACAAGAGCTAGAGACATTAGATTTTGAATATAAGTTCTCCTATGCCATAAGCAGAACAAGTTTGTTTCAAATTATCGATAACTACACAAGGAATCGAATACAAAAATATCTCGAATTTGGAAAATAAAAAAATGTGAATTGAAATAATGGGTAACGATAGAACTTTTCTGAAAATTTTATCAAAATCGGCTGAGAAACACCAGAGATATCGAAGATTGAAGTTTAGGTCACAGATGCATACAGACAATGACTGTACGCGTTAAGTAATATAGGGTTCGGGGTATCTCCTAGTCGGGAAATCTCGACTAGAGCCTTCTTACTTGTTTATACTTTGATACCGAAGGTCTAATAGTATATTGGTTCTGTGTAATGTCCGTCATGGTGTCCGTCCGTCTGTCCGTCTGTATGAACGCAACTTTTTTCGACAACCGTAGAGCTAGAGACTTGAAACTTTGCAATTATGTTTAATTCTATAGAAGGTACAGATAAAGTGTTAAGATCAGTGTGCCACGACTACTAGGAGGCTGGGAAACCGATAAATTCGATAAGTGAAAACCGATAAAACCAAATATTTCTCACATTCTTACAGCTAGAGTTACCAAATTTTGCACGAATATATCTAGTCACGTCCCTCAAAAAACTACATCTAAAATTTGGATGCCACTCCCACTCCTTCCGCCCCTACCCTCCCTGCTCCTTAAAATTGGAAATTGAGCTAGAGCCACCAAACTTGGTAGGAAGATAAATGGTGACAGTTAAAAACAATTGATTCAAAAATTTGGATGCCATACCCACCTCTGCCGCCCACCTTTTACATTTGGAAGTTCAGTTATCTTACACAGTTTTTGAGCTAAAGTCACAAAATTTGGTAACATGAAAGCTGGCGATGTTTACCACCCGGCCCACTCCTTTGCTAGCAGACTCTTTACCATCCGTTCTTTTACTGGTATCAAAGTATTCCGCAGTCAGTTGCGTCCGACTGCAACATTTTTACTTGTTTGTAATTGGCATCAGACGGACGAACAAGGTTGTTAAATATAACAAATTACACGCATGATGTCGCTAGACGCACAAGCTGATTAATTCAAAAACCAAACACAAGAATCGAAATTCAATGAAAACAGCCAATCTTATTTATGCAACATGCTTTCATTTCGTTTGCCGCAAACGCAATGTAAAATGATTGCAAAAACTGGTTATTATTTCAGAAAAGTTTGAATAGAAACGTCAGACAAAGCCCTTTTAAATATGCAATTGAGAGGTTCAAATGAATGTTATTGCGTAAAATTGATTTCTGCAATAATTTGCAGCCTTGTGAGACAATGCAATGCGGTTATGCAAGCAATAAAATCATTGATTGCACGAAAAATTGTATCATTTTGACGTTTCATCATGGGTGCTTGGTAACTTAACTGTTCGTAAGTGTATCTACGTCTAAGTTAATACTATTTTTTTATTTTTTTTTTTTAGACCGGTGGAAAGGTTCAAAGCACTTTGCAGCAGGTTGAGTTAAAGGTTTATTCCGATGAGGAATGTGTATCGCGGCATAAGGGCTTAACAGATCCTCGTTACCACATCTGTGGTGGAGTCGATGAAGGTGGCAAGGGACAATGTAGTGGCGATTCCGGTGGCCCCCTCTTGTCTGATGGAAAACAGGTGGGCATTGTTTCCTGGAGCATCAAACCATGCACGGTTGCACCTTATCCTGGTGTTTACTGCAAGGTGGCCAACTATGTTGACTGGATTCAAAAGAACCAAATAATATTGGCTTAGATCAGAGACGTCAAATTGATGCTTATGGAAGAGCTTCACCAACACAAATGCAGAAAATACACTAATACAAGTAAAGCGGGTATCTCTGAGAAAAATTGTATATGCATTTGAATGACAAGAAAAAGTAAAAATAATGACCTTCACTCATGTAGTTTTGTGCGTAAACCGATTGTCACAAACACTTTTCTTTAGTGCAGTCTCGTCTGTTAAGCAACAACAAATTTCCTTGAAATTTCGTAGCGCAACATCTAAAATAGGAAAGCCCCGTTATTTTGCTGCTGGAATAGGCAGTGAACAGACGAACAAAAAAGAACACGCAAAATTGTTCTTGTATTTCCCATTGCTTATGGGAAGAGCCGTTCATGTATACGCAAACTGCTCGCCTATTCCAAAGAGCTGCTACAACAACAAATGAGCTTGGAGAGCTAGGGCCTTTGACATCTACGGCTTAGATCAATATAAATAAAAGTAAAACACATAAACTGTGCAAGTTCTCTATTAGCTACTACTTTTAACCTGCTTGTGCCAATTACAGGACAATTGCCATGTAGGAGAAACGTGGTGCGACTGGTGGTGGTTCATAGACGGGCTCTAGGCGAGAAAGCTCGTGTGTATGGTATCAGAAATGTATGTACCCTACTAGTCAGCTACATGGCCGAGCAACTAGTCCACACCTATGTCATTCCTAGTGTTGGGTTGCTCATGAGTGACTAAACAAAAAAAAGTTGTTCAGTTGTTCTCTTGCTCACTGTTCAGCTCAACGAAAACTATACACTTAAGTAGACTTGACATCGCTCTCCCTCTCTTTTTACTGGCTGGAATAATCTGCACATAGGATTAGCCAAGATGGAATAACATCATGGGATTAGCTACTTATAACGAGTAGCAGCTGTGTAGCAGCGTGGCTGTGTATGCAGAAGCATGGCTGTATGTGGCTGTGTATGCGATCGAAGCGCGTAGCAATATGCCGATAACAACGAAGAATAACGCTGTGCGTTTGCTAACTGGCAATGGGGAGGCTGTGGTTTTTGCCTTCGCTAGCTTCGCCGAGATTTTCGTAATTTTGTTCTTCCTCTATGCCCTTGAATATGCAAGTCTCTATGTATTGTGTAAATATATGTAAAAATACAAAAAGGAATATGCCGATTAACGAAAAGAATAACGCTGAGCGTTTGCGTACTGGCAATTGCTGCGCGCCAGCCAGTGCATCTGGCTTTGCCTATGTGATTGTAGGACTGGGGGGGCGCCAGCGGAAAGATAGTAGCGGTTAAAAATGCATAAGTATTAGTGTACGTGTCACTTGCTTCATTTTTGTCTGGACTAGCTTCGCCGAGATTTCCGTAATTTTGTTTCCACAATGGACTTCACTGGCTCGCTAGGAGATACCCTATACCCTAAATGCTATAAAAAACGACATGGCCAAATCGAGTCGACTTATGATGCTGATCAATAATATATATATATATAATTTGGTTGGAAATAATTCCTTTTATATGTTACATACATTCCTCATAACCAATATACCCGTCTCGTCTGTACAATGCTGTGTGTATATACATCGAGAATGGGCAAATGCAAAAGAATGGGCAAATGCAAAACAAGGAAACAACAAAATTTGCTGGTTGCTGTGACGTAAAAACGGCACACAGTAAAAATACCCTTAGTATCAATATTTAAGTATAGTCTCCTAATATTTATTTTTCATATAAATATAGCTTATTTGAAGCATTTAAATAGAAAATACGTTTATTTTATTCCGTTTTTATATTCAACATATTCAGGTAAATAATGCAATACCTAATTGCCAAAATGTTAGTAAACATATATTATACAGATCATGTTGAGGTATATGGCATTTATCTAGTTATTTAAACAAAGTTCAAATTAATTCAAACTACCCTGCCTTCCTAGGGTAGCAGCAAGCGATTGAATCAAAAGACTAAAATTTGCTAAACTCAACTTCTACGACAACAACAAGAGAAATGCATTTAGGCAACATTTAATCTTTGTCTCGCACATCGCACACTTTCAAGGCCAATTTTAGTGTTTTGTCACTATTCTATGCTCCGCCCCTTTGTTTTGAATTCCTATTTTTATTACTTTTTTATACACCGCGCTTTGTTTACAAATTCAAAACAACCGCCAACGTAAGCTACAAATGCAAAACAGCCGCCAACGTAACCTACAAATTCAAAACAGCTGCCAACGTAAGCTACAAACCACATAGCTGATATTAACTGCATAAAATTCAGCGAGTAAAAGAGAGGGAGAGCGATGTCAAGTCTACCTAAGTGTATAGTTTTTGAGCTCAAGTTATACTTAACAAGGTAGCCGCATTTGCTCTGTCACTACTTCTTATTTAAGTGCCGGGGTGTCCACAGCGTACCCATTTACCCATCGTGAATTTAACGTTTCACACAGACACAATCAATCCGACGTCAAACGAACACCGGGTTGATGTCGCTGTGCGTCGCATTTTGCATTTGCGTAATTATGATACACGCAGAAAAAAATTATGATTTACTTATCGCTTTCGCGTACAGATGAAGGCATAAGTACAGGGCATGTTATTCGCAACTGTTTTAAGCGTACGCACTAGCTAACACTTAAGTTTGGGTAACCAAGTATTATTTTAACTATATCATAATTTTTCATAGCGTGCAATAATTACGCCACTTTTTGTTTGCGCAGTGTAAAGCACACCAATACACTGACACATGCCAGCCTCGCTCACGTTGGACATGCCTTGAAGGCTTGTGTCAAAATAAAGATATTTGTACGTGCATGCATATGTTTATACATATGTGAGTTTTTTGCTGCAACTAAGACCAGTATGATTTAATAAATATAACAGAAGAAATTATAAATTGTAAATTATGTTTATTTTTTTTCTTTTATAATACAATTTTTTCTTGCCTTATATTGCATTGCATTGCAAAAACAAAAAAAAGTTTGAAACAAAATTAAGAAGTAGAACATGAAAAAGTCGTCCTTGGAGATGCGTCGCTCACAACTTCTGCTAACAGACTGAACATTTAAGAAGTGAAAAGATAGCTAGAGAGCTAGCGCGAGTACCTTGTTAAGTATACCTTGGATTTGTGTATGGGCCCGCGCATGATGGAATAACATGTTATTCCATCATGGGCCCGCGTGCGTTTCTTTGTATTTTAATAAAAATGCATAAGTGCATTCGTGTGATGACTTTTGTTTTCGTTTTACCCGCGGCACGCGTCATTTTTACTAATTTCTTGTCTTGTGTGGACACAATTTTTCGCAGTGAGCTAAAATAATATATATTTCTAAAATTGGCTTGTTATATTGATCGGGCTTATAAGCAGTTATTGTGCATAGACATTTATTGCAATTTAGTCTATTTATTTGCCGGTTGCAATAATTATTTTACTCGCAAACGTGCGCATGCAGTGTACATACACGCATATGTAAATAAATATGTATGTGATTATATGCAAACAAATATATAAAACGACTTGCAATCAAGCCAATTTTTACATTCTATAATAATTAATAATAAAGAACTAAATAAATAATATATAAACGGCCTAAATGGGAAAGAGCCGCTTAAACAGTTTAAAGCCTTAAACGATGCTCTATATGGTATGTATAAATCATCTTTATTTTATTTTAGATAACAACAAATTAATAATGTTAAATTTACAGATGCTATTAAAACAGAAGGATGGGTAAACAAAACATACGCAGCAACTATCCGCAACTGCTGCCGTGTTCAGAAAGGTCGGCTAGCCAAACAAAAATTTGATAATAAGTCAAAAAATAAAAATGAAGAAAATATTAGTAATAACAAAAATATTAATACTAATGATGTTGAAAAAGTGGATGAAATATAACTTTTTCTTAGTTATTTATTAGAATAAATTCGAATAATATTTTAATCTGATTAATGAAGTCAAAAATTTTGCTATATTTTTTAGTTTTATTTTGAATTTTGTAAAGGAGTAATTTGCCTGGGTACAGATCTCAGGGGCGGCAAAACCTCCACACAAGCAACAGAGCTGCGTTTTCGCAAACTTATAAACTAAATCTATATTTAATATTTTTTTCTTTTTATCTTAAAACTAGCGGCGCTCCTTGCCGGTGAAAAATATTCATACGTTAAACCGTGAATCAAAACTAATAATATAATAAAGAATCAAAAATAACCAAAAATCAAAATAAACAACTTAAAACTCCTCGCTCCTTGCGTTACGGAAAATAATGATAAAAATTAACGAAATCATAATAAAGAACCTCAAACTCACAATTCTTCCCTTACATGACTACAAATTAAATCTACAAATTAAGTCTACAAATTAAATACTACAAAATCCTGTGGGGGAGGCCAGGGGCCTACATCACACCCCCCCTTTCTTCGGGAGGGTGACGGTTACGCACCCATTAGCGTAGGCCGTCACCCCATACCGCTCTCCCTCGATCGTCTCCTTAAGGTGCGTCGTGCCCCCTTACAGCACCTCTTCAGCGCCTTGGCAATCTCCTCGATGGCCGTCTCCGTCAGTAAGTCCTCGTCGGGGAGGACCGTCCAACTGGCCGGACGTACCGCCCACCTCCTCGGAGGTACGCTCTGGCTCGGCTCTGGCTGGATCTCGGCCAGCCCCTCGGGCTCTAAGGTTGCCTCCAACCCCTCCTGCAGACCCTCCTCCCACAAATCGATCACGTCCTGGGTCTGACCTGCCTCGTCATCCCATGGGGTCCCAAGCCGGGTCGTTTCGAGTCCCCTGCCGGCCCACCTTCGGAGAGTGGGACGGGTACCCCCTTCTCAGCCTTCGGGTGCCTGGGCGGCGACTGTGGTTCTTCCACATAGGGCCCGGGGGCTCGGAAACTATGCTCGGAGACGAAGATGGTGGTGATTTCCACCGTCATCAAAATCACGCCTCCGTCGACAACTGTCGCGGACTCCTCTTTGTTTCAGAACACTGAGTGTTGGCGCAACGACGGGCGCTCTCCTCGGTCTCCGTTGTACCGCGGGTGGCGGGACCTCGGGTCCCTCGACTCTTTATGCTGTGAGTGGTCGCTCATCTTGTGTAGTTTATCTGTGGGATTTACAAAAAAGGCAATGATTAGTTTTGATCGTCAAAATGTCTGCAAATTTGGTTAGTGTTATAAAAAAAAAAAAACCGAGGGGGAACATACAAAACGAAATTATCAATTTAGATTGAAACTCGTTGGGCCTTCGTCAGGCTCGGTTCGGTCGTCTTCCTCGGGTTCTTCACCCTCGTGATAGAACGGTTTCAGTTGTGCGACGCTGGCAAGTTTACTCTTCCGCTTTCCTTCCTTTACCACCCGTACGATATTCGGCGATACGAACTTCTTCACGAGGAATGGGCCATCGTACTTGGGAGCGAGCTTTGCCGCGAGTCCCTCACCGGCCTTCGACAATTGGTGTGTCCTCAGTAACACCAACGTGTTGATTCCTGGTCGCCACTCTCTTCTCCTGAGGTTATAATTCCTTCCCTGGTCCTTAGATGCCCGCTGTAGGTTCGTTTGGACGATGCTGAACACTTGTCTTCTCATCATATAGAGCGGCTTGTAAGCGGGGCTCCCTACCCTGCATCAGAAAAGCAGGTGAGAAACCGGTAGAGTCTGCCACACTAGAGTTAACCTCTAACGAAATTTCGGGCAATAACTCGTCCCACGAACTTTGATGTCCCGATATAAATTGTGCTATCATCGTCTTCACGGTACGGTTCGTCCTCTCAGTCGGATTTTCCTGAGGGCAATACGGGGCGGTGTGCTGCACTTCGACGCCTAGTGAATTCAAAAACGACTTGAAACTGCGACTCGTGAACTGAACACCATTATCGCACACGAATTTCCTGGGTATCCCAAATCGACATAAGATACGTTCGCGGAATGCTTTCTGTAGTTGCGCCGCCGTCGCTCGCTTTAAGGGGACTAACTCTACCCATTTCGAAAATGCGTCATGGAATACTAGGAGCATTGTATTCCCATGCTTCGATTTGTATGGTCATCGGCTCAGCCACTTGGCGTGTCAACATTTGTCCTGCCGGTTTAACCTGCGCCGACTTGAACTTCTGGCAGGACTCGCAACACTTAATATACCTAGCTGCATCTCGGAACATCCCGGGCCAGTAATACCTCTGTGACAGCCGCATTATCGTTTTTCGTACCCCTTGATGCCCTGCCGTCGGTGCATCGTGACACTCCAGTAAGACTCTTTTCCTTTGGTCCTCACCAACGCACAGCTTCCACGGTATGTAGTCGTCGTCGTCCGCGCGGTGTCCGAGGTGCCTATAAAGTTGACCATTTTCCTCCATGTAATCCGGGTACTTTACCGATTCCTTCGCGGTTTTCTTCTTCATTGCCTTTATCCACTTGCCGGGTGATTTCTCC
The DNA here is from genome assembly GCA_018152825.1 of Scaptomyza hsui. Classification (NCBI taxonomy): domain Eukaryota; kingdom Metazoa; phylum Arthropoda; class Insecta; order Diptera; family Drosophilidae; genus Scaptomyza; species Scaptomyza hsui. The sequence continues at coordinate 1,136,052 of JAECXO010000070.1, forward strand.
TGTACCGCTTGCTGAAGGTCTTCCAAAGGTTGCCGCGAGAGAGCATCCGCTACCACGTTGAGCTTCCCTCGCCTGTACCGTACGTCAAATTGATATTGTTGGAGCTCTAAGGCCCAACGCGCGATCCGTCCCGAAGGGCTTTCGATTGAATTCAGCCACTTCAACGCCATATGGTCGGTTATCACCTCGAACCGGTATCCTGCCAGATAACATCTCAGCTTTTGGATCGACCACACGATTGCTAAGCACTCCTTTTCGGTCGCAGAATAGTTTTCCTCCGCCTTGTTCAGTTTCCGACTCGTATAAGCTATCACGCGTTCCTGCTGATCAATCGTCTGGGTTAGCACCGCTCCAAGACCAAAATCGCTTGCATCTGTTTGCAGGGTAAACTTCTCTGAGAAATCCGGGCACGCCAGCACAGGGGCAGTTGTTAGACTATGCTTAAGGGTCTCCAACGCTATTTGCTGCTCCTCGTCCCACGACCATTTCCTCGACTTCTTTAGTAAAGTGGTCATCGGCTGTACCACTGTCGCAAAATTCGGCACGAATCGCCTGTACCAAGAGGCCATCCCCAGACAGCGCCGTAACTCCTTGCAATTTGCCGGGGCCTTCAGATTCCGGATGGCTTCTACTTTGGCGGGGTTCGTCTTTATCCCATCGCCGCTCACCACATGTCCCAGGTATACTAGCTCCTTCTGGAAAATGAGCTTTTCTTGCGGTTTAGTTTCAGATTTGCGGCCCTGAGCCGCCTAAGCACTTCCTTGAGGTTCGCTACGTTCTCTTCCTTGGTTGCTCCGATCACTATTATGTCGCGAGCGCATGGGGCTCCATATCTGGTCCGATAACCGTGTCCAAAGCTCGTTGAAAAGTAGCACAGGCCGAGTGCAAACCAAAAGGCATCACCCGCCACTGAAATAGACCTCTGCCGGGTACCGTGAAAGCGGTGCATTCCCGACTGTCCGCGGCCATGGGAATTTGCCAGTATCCGTGCTTCAGATCGAGCGTTGAGATATAACGTGCGTGCCTTAGTCGCTCCAAAATGTGGTTAATCCTGGGTACGGGGTACGCATCCGGCACGGAGTGTGCGTTGAGCTGCAGGTAGTCTATGCACATCCGCCACTCGCCTGTTTTCTTCCTCACGAGTACAATCGGGGTGCTGTGCAGGCTCCGCGACGGCCCTATTGCTCCGGCCTCCAGTAGCTCATCCACCTGCTCGTTAATTACTTTCTGCATCGCTGGGTTTTTGGGGTAATATCTCTGTTTTATCGGCTTGTCATCCCTCATGATGATCTGGTGTTCCGCTATATGAGATACGCCCTTGAGTCCATCGAAGAGAGCTAGTTCCGCCCTCAGAATTCCCTTGATCTCTGGTTCCAAATCTACTGGCCACTCTTGTTCCTCGGCGGCGACGATTTCCGACTCGGTTGCTGTGGGGCCGGTCATACCGCACCCTCCTACCTCGCCTAGCCGTTGTACCTCTATGACGGACGCCGCATCCCGCCTGATTTCCTGGATCGGCACCGCGTCGATGCCCGGCCGAGGTGCCCCCAGGACTCCCTCCTTTGGCCTCGGACTCCCGCTGCTCTCCGATCCTTTTGCCGTTGGCTTACGTTCCGCGCGGATCTGGTCTGGTTCCGTGTTTGGCAATTCTAACGATTCGAGAGTTAACTTCGCCTGGCCACACTGGATGGTCGTCCCCACCCGGCACAAAAAGTCTATCCCTAGTATCAAGTTGTCTAGCATCGAGGGCATCACGAGCATATCCATCGTGACCATTGCCCCCGCTAGACCAACCTTCACCCTCAATACCTTTTTGACCTCTAAGGTCGACCCATCCGCCAAGCGAATTCTCGCACTGGCCTCCAACATCTTACCCCCGTTGGCCACCCTGCTTGAGAATCCCTCGCTGACGAAACTCCTCGTAGCCCCCGTGTCTACTGTCGCGGTCGCTACCTGGTCGCCTACGCTCACGGTAGCGACTATCCGCCCATCTTCCACTCTAAGGGGGTACTCTAGCTTTGGGACTGGGTCGCGTCGGCTCCCACCGGATCCCGTCCCAGATGGTGCCGCTGATCGTTTCCCGCCCCCGTCTTCTGACAACACTGGCCGGTACTGACACCCTTCGCCCCGCACTGCCTACAAAATATTATTCGAGGGTTGGGACATCCCTTGGCAAAGTGCCCCTCTTGCGAGCAGTTGTAACATACCCGTCTTCCCTCGAGCATTCTTGGCTGGTCTTGACCGACCATACCGTTCGAGATTACCCTTGTCGGTAGAAAAGGCGGGGTACCCGCGCTACTGCCGCTCGCCCCAGGCTGCGGCTGCGCCCTAAACGGGTTAAAATGCTTCGGGGGTTGGGCCTCGCCGACTACCCTATCTGGGTACCTAGGAGCCTGTGTCTGTGTCAACTGTGCTAGCGAGGAGAAGTCATGCCTACGAATGTACAGGCGGTATTCGGGCGCCAGGTTCTCGTACACCCTGTGCAGCTCCTGATCATCCCTGTAACCAGCCTGGTACATTATACCCCTTAATTCTAGCAGGTAGTCCTTGAACGTTTCTTCCTCGCGCTGTCGTCGCGCCCGGATACTGTCCTCCAATCGATCAAAGTATTGCGGGGGTAGAAAGAACTCTAAAAATTCCGATTTAAATGTTGCCCATGTCGAATCCCTAAGCCTACTCACGGTTAGCCATCGCGCTGCTTTGCCGGTTAACGCTTCGCTCATTGCTCGATGCAACCGATCTAGACCTATGTCGTAAGATAAAGCTCGGTCCTCTATAGCCTCCAAGAAGGCTAGTGGATCAGCGCAACCGTCGAACCTGATCCCCCACTTTCGGACTAACTCGGGGACGACCATCCCACTCCTGTGGGCACTGTTATTTTCGTCGAAGTGGGAAGGGTGATTCGCCCGTCTCACCGGGGTGTCTTCCCCGGACGCAAGGGGCGAATCGATACGTATATCAGGGACATGCGGAGTATATTCAGGGTAGGTGGCACCGTGGGATGGCGAGAGCAGGTTCCCTGTGCCGCTTGCCCGTACCGCGGGGATTACCGCATCGGATTCCGATTTCTGTTGTGGTTTTTGCACCCCGCCAACGAACGTATCGGTCGGGGCAGGCGACATTGGGGTTTTTGCGAAACGCAACTCCCACTCGGCCAGTCGGGTCCATATTTCGGCGGTATGACCACCTGATTTTATAAAACTACATACCAGCTTCCGGTACTCGTTTACCGTGGGACACTTTTGTAACTGGAACCCCTGTTCGATGCTCTCCAGATCCTCCTTGCGGCAGTTGCAGACCCATTGTACACCCACGCCGGGGTTGCCGTTGTCTCCTGCCTTCACTCCGTCGAATCCGCTCGTTGCTGGTTTCTCCATGTCGATTGTTTCGCGCGCACACAAAAAAAAATATATTTTTTTTCTTGTTGTGGACTAATTCGACCCACTGAGCCGAAGAAAAAAAAATTTTTGTAAACACAACTTCTTATTTTTGTTCGAGCCTACTTGGTCCCACCGTGCCAAGGAATTTTTCTTCGTAAAAAAAACTATTTTTTTTTCCGGGTCAACTTGGTCCTCCGTGCCAAGGAAACTTTTTTCGTAAAAAAAGAATTAATTTTCTTATATTTTCTTTTGTTTGTTCCACTGTATTTGTATTTATTTTTTTTATTTTTTATTTTTATATTTAATCTTTTCACTGCACTTTTATTTTTATCGTCAGAAAAAATAACACTTTCGGCTGACTGCGGCCCACTGTGCGCCGACTGTACATTTATTTGTCCCGGCACACCAAAGAAAGTTGGGGGTTGTCCGACAAACACGCCAAAAACAATCACTTTCGCGAGGCTGGTCCCACTGTGCACAACTAAACACTTTGGGTGCCGCCTGTACCGGTCACGCCGCGAGTTTTTGCTAGTGCACGTGCACGCAGATGAACCCGGTCGGTGATCGGCGCTCACGTTTCGCCGTCACTTTCGTTACGCCGCAAACGTTGGCCAGTCGCGCACTCTCAAACACGACCCGTTACTATGATCGGCGCGCACGTTTTCGTTTTACTTTCTTTGCAACGCAAACGTTTGCAAGTCGCACAATTCCGAACACGACCCGTTAGAACAATCGGCTTGTTCTCTTTTGCTCGTCTTTGCTGTGCCGCGACGACTGCACAAAACACCGCTCCCGACAACCGTTGCCTTTTACGGCCTCTGCTGCGCACGTGTTCATACAAGCAGGGTATCGCTGGGTATACACGACCCAATCCCTATACACTTTTCGGTGATGTTTTTCGGGGCTTTTACTCCTAGCTAACACCACACCCGCGTCTTACTAGTCCATGCTCGGGAGCCACTTGTAAAGGAGTAATTTGCCTGGGTACAGATCTCAGTCTGGCCAGGCTCAACTTACAAGAAAATTTGTAATTGCTGAGATTGTAAAAACGAGGTTTATCACAGGTATAAGGAGGAGTGAAACAATTAGCGAAACCGCGTTAGGACGTCTCCAGAATGACAACGGACGTGGAAGGGCGAACCGCAACTACTCCATGAGTCACACGGTCGGGGTTATAGGTTACCAAAGGGGCGGCAAAACCTCCACACAAGCAAAAACACTAACACTAACAGTCGGCCCAACAGGCGCGCGTGCAAACCAAAGAAACAACAAAATTATATATATATATTCACTGGCGTGCTCGCTCGAACGCAAGTCTGCCGTCGTTCACTTTATTACTTTTCTTTCCCTTTTCACTTCGACTCTATAATTTCTTTTAACCTAGCGCCTTTCCTTATTTACTTACAAGTATCGCCGGACACGTGTAAAGAACTCGTCTTTTCTTGCTTTCCAACGTTATTATTTTTACCGCGCGAGCGTCTGCACCCCTATATCGATCGTTTTCAACTCCCTCGTCGCCCACGCTTCAACTTCGGCCAGAGCTGCGTTTTCGCAACTCCCCACGTTTATCCGTGATCGTGGTGGATTTGGAGATCACAGCTGGCGCGCCGCACCTTGCGACTCTGCGTTTGGCGTTCCATTCAAACACTACATTTAAGTTAATATTATAAATATATTTTTTCTTTTTATCTTAAAACTAGCGGCGCTCCTTGCCGCTGAAAAATATTCATACGTTAAACCGTGAATAAAAACTAATAATATAATAAAGAATCAAAAATAACCAAAAATCAAAATAAACAACTTAAAACTCCTCGCTCCTTGCGTTACGGAAAATAATGATAAAAATTAACGAAATCATAATAAAGAACCTCAAACTCACAATTCTTCCCTTACATGACTACAAATTAAATCTACAAATTAAGTCTACAAATTAAATACTACAAAATCCTGTGGGGAGGCCAGGGGCCTACTTCACAATTTATAAATGTTAAAATTAAAATTTGAATAAAAAACAAGTAAAAACGTTGCTGTCGGACGCAACCGACTGCGAAATACTTTGATACCAGTAAAAGAACGGTTGATAAGGGGGAATACAGGGGCGAAGGGAGTGGCCCATGTGGTAAACATCGCCAGCTATCATGTTACCAAATTTGGTGACTTTAGCTCAAAAACTGTGGACGATAACTTAACTCCCAAATTTAAAAGGTGGGCGGCAGAGGTAGGCGTGGCATCTAAATTTTTGAATCAAATGTTTTTAACTGTCACTATCTATCTGCCTACCAAGTTTGGTGGCTCTAGCTCAAAAACTGTTAAAGATATAGCCGATTCCGATTTTATAAGGCGGGTGGCTGAGGTGGCATCCAAAATTTTGATGCAGATCTATGGTAGATGTTGCCTTCTATCTTTCTACACAATTTACGGGCTCTAGCTTAAAAACTATTAAAGATATCGAAATTTCCGATTTTAAATGGTGGGCGGTAGAGGTGGGCGTGTATTCCTAGTTTTTGATGCAGACCTTTTGTAGATGTCACCATATATCTTCCTACCAAATTTGGTGACTCTAGCTCGAAAAATGTGAAAACTATGGGCGTTTCCAATTTCAAGGAGAAGGTGGGTTGGGAGCGAAATCAGGAGGCGTGGCATCCAAGTTTTTATGGGGAACGTCAGTACCTATCTTGACACAAAATTTGGTGGCTCTAGCCCAAAAAATGTGAAAACTATAGGCGTTTCCAATTTCATGGAGAAGGGGGGATGGGGGCGGAACCAGGGGGCGTGGCGTCCAAAATTTTGATGCATTTTTTTTGAGAAATTCAATATCTATCTTGACACTAAATTTGGTGGCTCTAGCCCAAAAAATGTGAAAACTATAGGCGTTTCCAATTTCATGCGTTTTGAACAGGGCTGTCCAGCGCATGATACAATTAATAGGGTAGTGTCATCCGTGAGAGCAAATACCAATGTATATGAACGTGTGAGTGCGACAGAGTCCGCTACGTTGCTCTCTTGATTTTACTCACTTGTAAGTGCGAGTGAGTTAGGTATAAAAAGTGTTTTGCTTGTATGCGGCCAACGCAAACGACAAGCACTTTGCGACTGTCGATTGGTATCCAAAAAAAGAGAGCGCTCTCTCTGATGACACTACCCTATTAATTGTATCATGAACCAGCGTGAGCGATGCTGCCATGTGTCAGTGAATTGGTGTGCGTTACACTACGCAAATGAGAAGTGTCGTTATTATTGCACGCTATGGAAAATTATGAAATAATTGAAATAAAACATGGTTACCCCAACTTAGGTGTTAGCTAGTGTGTGCGTTAAAGCTCAAAATAATTGTGAATAACATGCTCTGAATCTATGCCTTCATCTGTACGCGAAGACGATAAGTACATCATAATTTTTCTCTGCGTGTATCATAGTTACGCACATGATACAATTACACTAGGTAGTGTCATGATGCATTTAACAAGGTGGTCCCAAATTTGACAGCTCGCTCAAATATCGGTACCAGCTAGCCCAGTCGCTCAGCATAACAGAAATCTATCTCGCTCGCACTCATAGTTAAAAGGCAAGAGAGCAGAAGAAGTCGCTTTCCCTTTCGCACACAACTGGTACCGAGCTGTCACATATGGGACCACCTTGTTAAATACATCTTGGGTAGTATAACGCAGTCGCTCGCTCACGTTTTTCTTTGCCTTATTCTTCAGTCTCGAGCCGAGCGATGTAAGCGAAGCATCTCCACGCACGAATTTTTCTGCTGTGTATGTATGTGATTTTGCTCGAGACTTCGATATGCCTCCATATTGTTTTTTATGCAAAATGTGATTATGATTTATTTCTTTTGTAACTTTTATTTAATCATTTTGGTCTTTGTTGCAACAAACAACTTACATATACATATGCATGCACGTACAAATTTCTGTGAAACGACACAAGCGTATACACAAATTCATTACTCTTTTGCTCTCGCTCTCTCGCTCTTATGTACTCGTTTTTATAAGGCAAAGCGCGCGACTGAATTACACTACCTAATATAAAGCATGAATCTAAGAAAACCAGATTGCGCATTGCGCAGGTCCGTTAGTTTTTCTCAAGCAAACAGCTGATTTTGTGACATCACAGTAGACTACAACATTTTTGTGCTGTATGCAATTTGCATGGATATTTATGTGCAAGTTAGCTCCACAATATCTTTAAAACAAATAACCACCAAGCTTTGCTCATTGCAGAGGGACTTCACAGGGAACATACCCAAAGCGTTGACTGTGTTGGCAGGGTCAAAAAACAATTTTTTCAGTCAAGAATGTTGTTTTAAATAAGACTGCCATTTACACACAAATTCCATTAATTTCAAACTGCGCGCCACAGCTGCAGTCTACTGTGACGTATATGCGCACACAGCGAATGCGCAATCTGGTTTTCTTAGATTCATGAGTATAAAGCATCGCGCACACCAGAGCGAATAGTCCGCAGCGGCAGCGGCACGAATAAGCCGCGTGATATTTTCCGCGCCAAAATCGCAAGTGTGATCACACTGGGGCAAATCTATTCGCGGTTTTTTCTTCCAGCTTCAATCCAATTTCGTCCCATTTCTTATCTTTTTTCTTATGTTTTTATAGTCCTTGCCCGCTAAATCGTACAATATTTTATGTTTTTTCACTAATTCAATAAGCAGCTCCACTTTTGCCATTGTTTAACATTAGTGCACATATGTCAGCAAATATTGCGGAAAGCCATGAAGAAACCCATTGCGCATAAACAGGTGTTCGAAACGTCACATGTGATGAATTTTTTATAAATATTTTTTTTAATAAAAGTAAATGATAATAAGTTAAAAACTGCTTCTCTTATTATATTATTATTATTAAATTGTATTTAAAGCCAAAATATAGTAATTTAACATGTAAACAAGGCAAAAATTCAACACATGCATCACATGTGACGTCATCAGCGCAGAACATGAACAAGTTTCTGCGCAATCTGAGTTTAATCGTTCTTGGCAATCGAAAAAAAACGCTGCATGCACGGTTGTCAATGGGTAGCGGAAAAAAAGCTGCAGATTCGCTGTCAAAACGAATTCTCCCCGCTTTGGTGTGCGTGCGTTCATAAGACGCAATGTAATTATATATTCGTGCCGCTGCCGCTGCGGATTATTCGCTCTGGTGTGCGCGATGCTTAATTGTATCATGGTTACGCATAGTGCTGGGGGATGTATCGGTCCAACATCGATAAATCGATGCTTCCCACAGTATCGAAAGTATCGATGCTGCTTACTTCGATCTTTGATATATTGACATCCCTAGACAATTTTTTTCCATCACTTGAAAAAAAAGCGCGGGATACGACAGAGGTAATGTGCAAATTTTAACAATAAAATGAAAATTCTCATGTAATACGCTTTTTAATTTAGGATTTTGGTGTTGGCAGTGCTATGGAAATGGATAAATTTCTTAAGGGCAAGGACAAAGGCAAAGGTAAATATAATTTTACATCTATTTGTTGCCTTACTTGTGAGGCTGCAAATGTGATAAACACGTTTTCGTGTATAGATGGAAACAATACGGAGAAAACGAATGAAAATAATGAAACACGACGTAAAAGGACAAAATATGGGATGTCTGCGGTGTGGAATTTTTTCAAAAAGTCTGCGGATGGCAAATGCGCTGTATGTTTAAAATGTGGCAAAACGTACCAAACCGGTGGTAATACTACAAATTTAACCAAACATTTACAGCGAATGCATCCAAATTTGTGCACCACTGAGGTTTTGGAACCGAAAATTACTGCCATCGTTACGGACAACGCAGCAAACATAAAAAGTGCTTGCCAACTTCTTTCAAAAAGGAATGTTCCATGCGTTGCGCATACGATAAATTTGGTTGTTCAGAACTGTCTGGCAAATGACTGTTTAAAGACTTTATTGGGAAAGGTTAAAAAAAATTGTGAGTTTTTTTCAGAAGCAGTACCATTGCGTACGCAAAGTTCAGAGATGAACAAAATACGGAGAACCCATTGAGCTTGAAACAAGAATGTCCAACGCGATGGAATAGTGCGTTTCACATGGTGCAAAGATTTCTGCAAACCAAAGAAGCCATTTGTAAGGTGTTACTCAACACTCCAAAAGGATTAACGCCATTATCTGCGGACGAAATTGCCATTCTTGAAGACCTAGAAAAAGTTCTGTCTCCTTTTGAGCAAGCAACTGATACCACATCATCGAGCAACTTGGTGACTGTATCAACGGTCATTCCTATTTGCTGTGGACTACTTCACAATCTGGAAATTATTAAGGCCAACCTGGCTACAGAGGAGGGTAAGCTTGCGTGTGCATTCCTCATAAATAGAACGAAAGACAGACTATTTAAGTACGAGACACGTTCTAACACAAGAATCGCCACGCTCCTGGATCCCCGATTTAAAAAGGATGGATTCCTGTCTCCGTTTAATGTTACGCAAGCTGAAAAGTTCCTAGAGGACGAACTATCTGCAATCAAAGCTATGTCCGAACCACGTCCTTCTTCCTCCAGCCAGCCAGCACCATTATCTGCAGAACCTTCAAAACAACAGCCGCTTTTAAATGTTCTACAACAAAAAATATCACAAAAAATACGAAACAGTCGAGTTGACTCAATTTTGGGATTGAGTCAATACTATAGAATGGAAAATTTGGAAGAAAACATGTTTCCATTGAATTACTGGAAGGTAAAGCACAAAATACAAGTATAACAACGTTTTTTTACAATATACTTTTTTCACAGATCTCAACTGACACAAATTTTAAGTGTTGTGTAAAAAAATTCTTGTGCGTCCCTGCAACGTCCACTGAGAGTGAACGCATGTTCAGCAAAGCTGGGTTCATTTTAAATGAGAGAAGGAGCTGTTTGAAAGCGTAGCAAGTCGATTTGCTGCTTTTTATTAATAAGAACAAATGGATCTCAAATACATAGTCATTATAATTAAAGATGTTGAAGCATATGAATTTGAAAATGATTTTTTGGTTTAAATATTAATGAGTATTTTAGCAATAAGTGTTAAACATGAAAATTTGATTTTTTGTTTTCAAAATTAACTAAGTTTTTTGAATTTTTTGTGACCTTATATATTTTGTTTAAATGTATATATAATATCGATGTCGGGAAGTACTAAAGGCAAGTATCGATCTTTTCCCAGCACTAGTTACGCAAATGCGACGCAAAGCGACATCTACCTGCTTTGTTGACAGCGCGCTTGCGACTGAGCTCATTTTTACGCTCCCAACATTGACTTCGGCCGGTGTTCGGTTGGCGTCGGCTTGTGTCTGCTTGAAACGTTTGATTCACGAAGGGCAAATGGGCACGCTGTGGACATCCCGGTATTTGAAGCATGCATTCTTGTTGATTTTCTTTTGAAAGTTGCTTGGAGTTACAGCTCACTTCTACACGTTGCTTCTAGTTGCTGCTTCTTTTCGATACAATTTTCGATTTACAATGCATATGCCTAACGTTATTAAGATTTTCATGCAGCTGGTATTGCGTTAATACCAATTTCAAGTTGTTGTTCGTGCATATATTTTATTTAATGCCTTGTGATAGTTCTCAGGATCTTCGACTGGGCTCTTTGGACGATGTCAATGTTACTGCTGCACGCGTTACCCCATAGCTTTTAGTTGTTGAGGAGCATGTGTTTGTGGGCCTAGAAGACTCAAATAAGCATTTTGCAACTTTGATTCATAAAAAAAAATAAACAATGCAAGTGTCAGCTAGAGTCAGCTGTTCGCCTTACGATTATATATCGGGACTTAGCATCGGTATAAGTAGTAAACGGACCTCCATGCATCGGATAGGTAAGTGCTAACCGAACATTGAGAAACTCAAATTCGACTAAACTTAGAATAAGTTGACTAGCCGGACATTGAGAAATTGGGTCTAAGTGAGCAATGAGCAACCAAACACTACCCAACACTAGTACACAGCGTTCCCACGATTTGGCCTTGTTCCGGACAGATCTGTCCTGTATTTAGGTGTTTCGTCCGGAAAAAATATCAAACATCCGCTATCCGGAAATCTGGTCTTTTTTCGATTTTATTTGATTTATTTATTTCAATTTTTTTTACAAAGTGATCTTTTAAAAACAGCGTGGAATCTGATCTATTAAAAACAGAAATCTTCGCAATTTAGCAACATACAGCTAGTAAAATGGAAAAGTGTTGATAATAGTTCGAAATTTTGGTCAAAAGCTCAAAAATATCGGGACTCGGCGGGCAACAACCCGTTTTCGGATCTGGTAACATTCGCGCTGACAGTGCTTTCGTTGCCATGGTCGATCGCGGAAGTCGAAATTGTGTTGAGCCAAGTAAATTTGATTAAACGAAATTGAAGATCCGCCTTGACATAGAGACGTTTAATGTGATTTTGACCGTCAGGTGAATATATACAACATACATTATAGCAATTATATACATGAATTTCCTAATTTTCAGATTCGGATTGCGTCGGCACAAGTTATGTTGCTATAATTATAAGTTGCTAGAAGAGTGTTTGGCTCGTATAGGATCAATGGCGACATACGACGCCAGGGAAAAGACCGATGATTATATCATTGACAATGCCTTAAGATTATTGGAATTAAAAATTAATAAATGTATATATATCCTGTTTTCTGTCCTTTTTATACTTTGATTCGGAAGGTCTCATAGTATATTGGTTTTGTGCAATGTCCGTCATGGTGTCTATCCGTCCGTCTGTATGAATGCAACTTTTTTCGACACCCGTAAAGCTAGAGACTTGAAACTTTGCAATTATGTTTATCTATAGACGGTACAGATAAAGTGTCAAGATTGGGGTGCCACGCCTACTAGGAGGCTGGGAAATCGATAAATTCGATAACTGAAAACCGATAAGACCAAATATTTCTCACATTCTTACAGCTAGAATTACCAAATTTTGCACTCAGATAGCTAGTCATGTCCCTGAAAAAACTGCATCAAAGTTTTGGATGCCACGCCCACCTCTGCCGCCCACCATTTAAAATCGTAAATTTCGATATCTCTTACAGTTTTTAAGCTCTCTTACAGTTTCGGTAGAAAGATAGAAGGCAACATATACCAAAGATCTGCATCAAAATTTTGGATGCCACGCCCACCTAAGCCACCCGCCTCATAAAATTGGAATCGGCTATATCTTAAACAGTTTTTGAGCTAGAGCCACTAAACTTATTAGGAAGATAGATAGTGACAGTTAAAAACATTTGATTCAAAAATTTGGATGAAACGCCCACCTCTGCCGCCCACCTTTTACATTTTGAAGTTAAGTTATCTTCCACAGCTTTTGAGCAAAGTCACCAAATTTGGTAACATGATAGCAGGCGATGTTTACCACATGGCCTACTCCCTTCGCCCCTGCATTCCCCCTTATCAACCGTTCATTTACTGGTATCAAAGTATTCCGCAGTCGGTTGCGTCCGACTGCAACGTTTTTACTTGTTTTTTTTTTTAGTTTTTCAGCCTGTTATTCCGTATTTTATAAACATTTTGGCCAATTAAAAAAAAAAAAAAATTGGCATCACTGGTACAGACCCCCTGAATGCCAAGAAATTCAGGAATTAAATTAATTGGTTATAAGTTTTCATTTTTACTTTATTCCCTGTTTTTTTAAATTATATTTTTAACTTTATGAGCATTGAATGCTGAATATAAAATAATAAAATGATGTTTCTGATTTTCGTAGAAACAAGAATAGAAAAGGTTTTTATTATTTTAAATGGAAGTTTACATTAAATTAGGTATACATTGGAAAGTGAACAACTAAACATCTGAACAGTAAGCAAGTGAGCAGGTGAGCAACTGAACAGTCGGTTGTGAGCAACTGGGCAAACTGAGTGAGTTAACTTACTTTGAAAAAAAACAACAAGTGAACATGTTCACCAAAGTGAGCAATGGGTGTTGTATTGTGTTGTCTTGTGTGCGTCCTTCGATTCCTTGTTTCTGTATAGTCGCATTAACAAAATATAAGAAAATAATGACATGCTATAAATGCGGTTTTAATGTAAAAATAACAACAAATTAAGGTACTTAAGTGTCAGGCTTATGGAAACTTATATACATACATAAGTAGGCAAAACATAACTGTAACACAGATAGCTAAAAGCAAAGCAATGCAATAATGCACACACCCTTTTTAGGCAAAATATAACTGTAACACCATGGTGTTTCACTTGTGTTTTGCGTACCAAACCTTTTCTGCATGGGTGTCTGTTTTTACTTGTTGCCTGCCGCGATGTGCAGGCCACTCTCAATGCCCACTATTCTTTGTGTATGTGCGCATAGTCTATTTTGTTTGCGGGTGATGTGTGCCACCGGCACTCATAATTTTAAAGGTGTACGTAGGCGCAGAAAAGTGACACCCTTGCAGTTCTCTGACCCACATGTTAAAGAGCGAGCAATTTAGGTGGCTCCGTAATGTTTTGGGGATGCGCCGCCTACAAAAGGCTTGGGTGATTTAGTTCCTGTTAATGGAAGTATGAATACAGGCAAATATTTGAGGGTGCTAAACAATCACGCGTCCATCTCTGGAGATAATTTGGTTGGAAAACGGCCCGTGTCTTAAAGAAAAAGGTCACTACCCAATTTTTAAAGGATGTTGGGGTTAATACTTTGGACTTCCCACCGCAGAGCACAGACTTAAAGATTATAGAGAATCTCTGGTCGTATAAAATGAAACCGGACTCCAAATTTGACAAGGAACCGTGATAGCTTAGTAAAAAAAGCGATAGAGGCGGTAATATATTTTACTGATTTAATAAACAAGTGAAATCAAAAAAATTTTGAAGACATGCTTTTATACGCTTTCTTGCATCACTAACCAAATAATGTTATAGATGGGACATTTCTAGTACTGTTTTGGTTTCCACTAAACTGTGAACGAGAGCACTAACCAAATAATGTTATAGATGGGACATTTCTAGTACTGTTTTGGTTTCCACTAAACTGTGAACGAGAGTGACCCATGATTGTTAACATTATGTTATGCTCGCTCAAAATGTTAACTCATAGCAGAGAGACCCAAGTATGTTTCAGTTGGTATTCACTTTCAGCGGCTTTTAGGGGAAAGGGGGAAGCGGCGGTAAAAATACATTTGTATTTGTATACGTGTGCATTTGCTTCATATTTTGCTGGGCAAGCTTTGCCGAGGTTTTTGTTTCAATCCGCTTGTTGCTGCCTAGCAAGGAAGGGTAGTTTGACTTTACTTTAAATTTCGTTTAATAACTAGATAAAAGCAATATGATATGTATAATATATGTTTACTAATATTTTGGATATTAGGTAGGGCATTATTAAATCATCTAACACGTTGAATATAACATAATAAATACGAAATAAAATAAACTTGTTTTGTATTTGAATACTTAAAATAAATTTTATATAATAATATAACAATAATTGAATATTCAAACAAAGGGTAGTTTTTACGTTGTGCTGTTTTTGCGTCTCAGCCACCAGCAAGTGCTGTTATTGCATTTGCCCATTCTCGATGTGTATACACTCGAATGATAGATATACATACATACATAAATGATCATTCTTGTGTACACACACATCACGCTGCCGCTTGTTGTGAAATTAGATGAGGACTTATAACTTTTCTATTGATGGAACGGGTATATTAGCCTGTGCTAATGTATGTAACAGGCAGAAGGAAATTATTTACGGCCCCATTATATATATATTTTCTTGTTCAGCATCAATGTGCGTATCGATTTGCCAATATATGAACGAATAATGTTAAGGGCATAGGGTATCTCCTAGTCAGTCTTAATAAATATGCTGCGCATTCATACTTTGGTGGGCTAGCAATGTTTGAGATTTTGCACTTTTGTCTTTTTCGATGCCCTGCATACGCATGTGTGTGTGCATGAATGTATATGAATAAATATATATATATATATAAATGTACATTTATTCGTCTATGCATGGGTCACTCTCGTTCACAGTTTAGTGGAAACCAAAACAGTACTAGAAATGTCCCATCTATAACATTATTTGGTTAGTGCTTGCATACAATGGTTAGCTTAGTCAAGTTAAATAAAAGCATGTAAAAAAGCAAAAACGGTTTTTCGTGATTTTTACATGATATTACATATTTTATCGTGCCGAAAACTTTGAAAACATGTATTGTCATCTGAAACACATCTTTGGTGGAAATTGCAGAGCTCTATCTAGTCGGGAACTTGGTGAAAATTTGATAACAAGACTCCAGTACAAACAGACAAGTCAAGTTAAATAAAAGCATGTAAAAAGGGACCTTGCTTTAAATTTTTTTTTTTACATTTTATTAAAATGTCAAAAATCTATGCCACCATTAATATGTGAAAAATAAACTTAAAATTTTACAAACAAAGCTTATCTTACTTTTTGTACATTTTGTTAACAGCTTAATAAAATAACCATTTTATTTTAAATAATCTAAGTTTCTACTTTGAATAAATAAATAAATAAAAAGTTACAACCAAATATGAATTTCCTGAGTGGTTGGTATAAGCTGCAGCGAACTGAATACATGCTTCCAATTGCCAAAGTCTTATGGTAACCAACCCCAATTGGATACCATAAATTCAGAAACAACAAGAAGAGAACAAAGGGATAACAATGTTAACGTGCTTTTAACATTAAAGCAAGTGAACCTATCCTGAAAAAAAAAACCAAGTAGCGGCCATTATCCCTTAACGCTTAGCCCAGTGGCTACAGTTTTGATTATAATCAATAATTACTGTTTCTTCGATTTTATTTCGAGACCTGAAGCCATATTTGAATTTCTAGCATACTTCTGGAGAAATTAAATCAGTGCTATATTTAAAAACAATAAATATATAAAATACGTTAATTTGGCAATCAGAACAAAAACCTAAGCAATAAAGGCAAACCTCTTTTTTATTTACTAGCTGACTGTCAACTAGTATGTAGGGAAGCCAAACGTTAAAATACATGTATACCCGTAGGGGCAGAAAACATAACAAAAGACAAAACTTTCTCGTTATTTTTTGTTTCAACATAAAAAGTTGACTTGCCTATAGTTTTTATGTCTCAACATTTTACAGGTATGTTTTCTGTTCTTTTTGTTTGTTCTTCTCTGACGTTTACACTAATGTAATCAACATTTGTGTAATACTGAAAGACCACATATCTCTTTATAAAATATATATTTTTTTACTTTGAGAAAAATCGGCTAAGCATTAAAAGAAAATTTCGGATGACGGTTAGATGTTAAAAACGATAAAAAAATGTTAAGGACTCATAAAAAAATAATATATATTGTTAATTTATTTATATTTTGATCATAAATCAACTTAAGTAACAGATTGGAAATGTCATACATGCAGTATGTCTTTATGTCCGTAAGTTATTATTTACATTAATATTGCGATCATGGAAACGGGCACACATTTCATCAAACATTCTACACAACGATACAAAAAAGCTGGAGAGGGTTCATAGCGCATTTGATGACCGACTATTATTTTGGCGCAGTCGACGATTTCTGCTTAAACGCGACGCACGCTTCACGCATTCGCTTCAGCTTATAGAAAATTTTAAAGTAGGCTTCAGTGTCGTTTGGCAATGGAATAATTTCACTTTATTAAACACAGTTTATAAGACCTTGAGAGGGTGTGCTTATTGGTACATTGTTTTGCTTAACACACCCATGTGCTCCAAGATCTCGCTAATTTGCACTTGTGCTGTTTGTAGTGATTCCCAATTGGGCGTTAAATCAGTTAAGGCAACAATCGACCTACTTATAGAAGTGCACATGGTCGCGCAAAGTTCCTTTAATAACACAGCATTTGACAATTATGCAAATATACAAGCATCAGTGGCAGCTTTAAAGCAATGCAACTTGTGCACGTGATTTGTTGCAATAAAAAAAGGCTGCAACTGACTGTAGTCATTTCAAGGCATACATTTTATAAGCAACACAATTTTGGTTACCACACCATTTCCAATTGGTTACAAAATCGGAAGCCATACGAATGCAGCGCAATTTACATACAAAATAGGATAGAATTTTGGCAGTTAAGCTTACGATTCGAAATTAAAAAAAAAACATTTGGCCAATAAAGGTTTCAGATATGTAAATAAATAACATAGCATAACTTTTAACAAAAACAAGTGAAAACGTTGCAGTCGGACGCAACCGACTAGTACTCCAGAATTTTGGTCAAAAATGATTGAACGGCCATTTGTAACAAAATATATATATTTTTAAAGCAGAAACATTAAAAACAAGTAAAAACGTTGCAGTCGGACGCAACCGACTACGGAATACTTTGATACCAGTAAAAGAACGGTTGATAAGGGCGAATGCAGGGGCGAAGGGAGTGGGCCATGTGGTAAACATCGCCAGCTATCATGTTACCAAATTTGGTGACTTTTGCTCAAAAACTGTGGAAGATAACTTAACTCCCAAATTTATAAGGTGGGCGGCAGAGGTAGGCGTGGCATCCAAATTTTTGAATCAAATGTTTTAAACTGTCACTATCTATCTTCCTAATAAGTTTGGTGGCTCTAGCTCAAAAACTGTTAAAGATATAGCCGATTCCGATTTTATGAGGCGGGTGGCTTAGGTGGGCGTGGCATCCAAAATTTTGAATCAAATGTTTTTAACTGTCACTATCAATCTTCCTACCAAGTTTGGTGGCTCTAGCTCAAAGACTGTTAAAGATATAGCCGATTCCGATTTTATAAAGCGGGTGACTTAGGTGGGCGTGGCATCCAAAATTTTGATGCATTTTTTTTGGTGAACGTCAATATCTATCTTCACACAAAATTTGGTGGCTCTAGCCCAAAAAATGTGAAAACTATAGGCGTTTCCAATTTCTTGGAGAAGGGGGGATGGGGGCGGAATCAGGGGGCGTGGCATCCTAAATTTTAATGCATTTTTTTCAAGGACATGACTAGCTATCTGCGTGCAAAATTTGGTAACTCTTGCTGTAAGAATGTGAGAAATATTTGGTTTTATCGGTTTTCAGTTATCGAATTTATCGATTTCCCAGCCTCCTAGTAGGCGTGGCACCCCAATCTTGACACTTTATCTGTACCGTCTATAGATAAACATAATTGCAAAGTTTCAAGTCTCTAGCTTTACGGGTGTCGAAAAAAGTTGCGTTCATACAGACGGACAGACGGACACCATGACGGACATTGCACAAAACCAATATACTATGAGACCTTCGGTATCAAAGTATAAAAATATAAATATGTTTCGCTCGTAAAACAATTGCATGAAAATGACTTTTATTTGTTGCGCTGCTAGTGTGGGTAACCTACTAAGTTAGTAGTACTAACAACAAGTTTATTTAAAGGGTAACCAAAAAAAAAGTTTATGGACCTGGTGACCCTTTCAACGGCTACAACTCATATAAAAATGTCTCTCGCTTATCAAAAAGCAAAGACAATAAAGGCCGTCGCTGTTGCCAAGGTAGTGTCAATTTTAAATACCTTTAAGGCCAGCCGGACCGCAGCAGTTCCTGGTCCCTCATGGGCGGTTCCCCTGTTGGCTGCCATTTTGTTTTGCAGCATCAGCTCTGGACTTGTCGAAGGTCTTAAGTGCCAAATGTGCGGCCAGTACAACGAAGGCGTGGGATCAATAACACCTTGTACTAACTATTCCAAGGAGATTGAACATCTGTATCTCAAGGAATGTACCAAGAAGAACGAGAAATTTTGCGTAGTAAGTAGTCTTATTCATTTTTATACCCTGAACTAGAGGTGGACATGGCCCGTGCAATGTCCGTGCCGTGCTGTGTCGAAACCTAGATGCATGGTAAGCAATGTACACACGGTAGCAGTGAAGCGTTGTAGTTTATACCCTGAACCAATAAAATGGGTAAAAAGGGTGTAATGGTTTTGTGCAGAAGTATGTGACAGGCAGACAAGTCCGTCTGTCCGTCTTTTTGTATGCACGCATCGATCTTATCGAAGATAAGAGCTAGAGACTCCAGAATTGGAAAGCACTTAAACCATAGCAATGAGTAACAGAAAGTTATTTTAACCAGAGCTGCAAACCCCTTGAAAAACGGATAGTGTTCGGTTCGGGTTCCGAATCCTAGGTTGAAAATTCGCAGAGGTTCCAAAACCGGGTTCTGAATATTTTGGAACCCAGGGTTCGGCTCCAAACCCGGGCTCGTCAAGGAAGAAAATGAAAAACATTGGAGGTCATTGTCCAACAACGTTAAGTTCTCTAATGCCAATAAATGACAACAAGGGATAACTCAAAAAAACGTACAACAAATTTTTTCTGAGAAATTTTAGCAAGTGGCGCCTTAATGCCAACTTGAGCGCAGACAGACACAAATATAAGATAACAACGTAATACATACTTTGTATCAGAGATGTCAAAACAATGCTTATGGAAGAGCTATCACAATACTAATAAAGAAAATTCACTAATACAAGTAAGGCAGGTATCACTGCAAAGATTTTTATATATATTTGAACGACAAGAAAAATGAATAATAATGACCAGCACTCATATAGGGTTGTGCGTAAACTGATTGTTACACAAGCTTATTTTTTAGTGCAGTCTCGTCTGCAAAAAAACAAAAAAAAAATCATTGATATTTCGTTGCCCAACAACAAATATAAGAAAGATCCGTTACTTTATATTTTATTTTTTTGCATTGCTTATGGAACGAGCAGTTTATGTATACGCAAACTGCTCGCCTATGCCTTGGAGCCATAACATAAACAAAGACTTATTGGTGGTGACATCACTGCTTTATATTCACTCATATCTAACTTAACATTTTTATACTTTGATACCGAAGGTCTCATAGTATATTGGTTTTGTGCAATGTCCGTCATGGTGTCTGTCTGTCCGTCCGTCCGTATAAACGCAACTTTTTTCGACACCCGTAAAGCTAGAGACTTGAAATTTTGCAATTATGTTTATCTATAGACGGTACAGATAAAGTGTCAAGTCATGTCCCTTAAAAAACTGCATCAAAATTTTGGATGCCACGCCCACTCCTTCCGCCCCCATCATCCCTGCTCCTTGAAATTGGAAACGCCTATAGTTTTTACATTTTTTGGGCTAGAGCCACAAATTTTTGTGTCAAGATAGATATTGAAGTTCCCCAAAAAAATGCATCAAAATTTTTGATGCCACGCCCCCTGATTCCGCCCCCATCCCCCCTTCTCCACGAAATTGGAAACGCCTATAGTTTTCACATTTCTTGGGCTAGAGCCATCAAATTTTGTGTCAAGATAGGTACTGACGTTCCCCATCAAAACTTGGATGCCACGCCCCCTGATTCCGCACCCATCCCCCCATTTTTTGGGCTAGAGCCACAAAATTTTGTGTGAAGATAGATATTGACGTTCACCAAAAAAATGCATCAAAATTTTGGATGCCACGCCCACCTAAGTCACCCGCTTTATAAAATCGGAATCGACTATATCTCTAACAGTCTTTGAGCTAGAGCCACCAAACTTGGTAGGAAGATTGATAGTGACAGTTAAAAACATTTGATTCAAAATTTTGGATGCCACGCCCACTTAAGCCACCCGCCCCATAAAATCGGAATCGGCTATATCTTTAACAGTTTTTGAGCTAGAGCCACCAAACTTGGTAGGCAGATAGATAGTGACAGTTAAAAACATTTGATTCAAAAATTTGGATGACACACCCACCTCTGCCGCCCACCTTTTAAATTTTGAAACACAGTTTTTGAGCTAAAGTCACCAAATTTGGTAACATGATAGCTGGCGATGTTTACCACATGGCCCACTCCCTTCGCCCCTGCATTCGCCCTTATCAACCGTTCTTTTACTGGTATCAAAGTATTCCGCAGTCGGTTGCGTCCGACTGCAACGTTTTTACTTGTTATACATGCAGTTGTAAGTTTTTTTGGACTGAACCCTTAAATAAAAATGAAACCGGTTCGGTTCACGGTTCCGATACGTTGTTAAGGTTCGGTTCCACACACCGTGGAACCCGCAGAGCACCGGTTCCACAGGGTTCGGTTTCGGACCGGTTTGCTGCTCTGATTTTAACACAATTCTGTTAACTGGCAGCTAGTCTTGTTTTGCATGTAGTAATGTAATAATGTGTACATTACTAGCAAGTATATAATTGCATGGAATATTTGTTAAAATTTTCAGCCTTCTAACTCTTTTCGTTTAGGCTGTGAATATTTCAACAATCAGTCAGTCAGTCAGGACAAACTGTTTTATATATAAGATTAGTCTTTTATTTTCTTGAAGAGCAGCTGCGTAGAATCTGGCAAAACTAAAACCCAAAGCAGTTCGGCCGAAAGCCCCGAGCAGTAGTTTGGCTTTTGAGCCGACTGTGCGCTCAGTTCTTTATTTTCATTCTTGTTAGCAATTAAATGCAGACTTGCAGCCGACTAAAAAGACGCCACTCTGCGCTTTAAATGAGATTTGCATACAAGGGCTTCCAAGTTTTTACGTATATTTTTATCCATTACAAGTGAGCTTGAACCAGCTTTTACGATATGATTTTTTTTACAGTACATATATACAAGTGTCTTTGTAATTTAATTAATTAATGTCCACTAATTGAAAGTACATTGAAATTAAAATAAATAAAAAATTAAAAATAATAATAAATAATCAAAATTTTGCCATACGGTTACATAAGATTACATTAAAAAGTCCTTATAACAGCACTGATTCCATTACTCTCCAAACACTTCGGATCCTCAATCTCGAAATAAAAAGCCAAGTGCTGCTAGTTCGACCGAGTTGGTTTCCAATTTTATTCATACTGAAATATAAATAGGTATGGGAATGTGCATCTCTTTCTCTATCGATAAACTATAACATTCCTAATTTCATATCAAGTTCTATAAATATTAGTACTTTGTACCTTAATAGTCATTCTTTTCCCTTTCATGTCGTTGCCTTAACCGAAACGTAGTTAAGACAATACATACGTAATTCTGAAATATTGTCAAACAGACTCTGCTTCTATAGAAAGGACCGTACTCTGCGCCGAGGTGGCGGGGTGCTTATTGCTGTTGATGTGGACTTTTCCTCTGAGACAGTAATTTTAGGTGTCCCCGGACTCAAGCGACTTCACCCCCATGGTGCAGAATGATTTTCAATGGTTTTCCTAATTCTCTTAGTAGAATGCTTGATTTGGTATTTGTTTTGGATCCATCCATTTTATCTGTGTCAAGATCCCTTCCCATATCTACTCCTGAAGACTCATACCACCCGAAGTTGGAGGTGTTGATCACTTTGCCTGCCTATGCCTTACGCCAGTGTAGAGAACCATTCAGACGACTACGTTAATTTCGGAAAACCGATTTTGAGAATCTTACCCGGCTCTTAGCACTGGCTGACTGGTTGTTCCTCTATGGTTCTGATGACTTGGTTTCGGCAATCAGTATTTTTTGTAGCACCTTAGACAATTTATTCGACATGTGTGTCCCTTTTGGTAGGCCAAGTAAGAAAAACAAACCTGCGTGTTTTACACGAGAGTTGACAGCGCTTAAAAATCGAAAATCTAAGCTCTATAAGAGTTTCAGAAAATCTGGCTCTTCTGTTCATTACTCATCATACTTGATTGTGCGTTCCAGTTTTTCAGTCATGAATAACTCATGTTATAAAAATTACCTAAGTCGGTGCAGACTACAGTTTCAGCAAGGTCCTAAGAGGTTCTTTGACTTCAATAATGCGAAGCGAAAGTTATCAACTTTTCCATCTAATGTATCTTTTGAAAACAAGTCGGCCAACTCAGATCAGGCCATTGCCGATTTACTTGCCGAATTATTTGAAACAACATACAGTTCATTTGATAATCAGGATGATCTGCCTAACCCGAATCAGGTTAATGGCTCTAATTGCACTTTTGGACCAAAAATCACAGAGTGTTCATTACTACGTGATCTACAGGGTATTAATCCAGTATTTTTCCCGGGACCTGAAGGCGTACCAAGCTGTGTGCTAAAGTACTGTGCTGATGGTCTCTTAAAGCCTTTGCATAAATTGTTGAGTTTGTCTATTGAGAAATGTTTATTTCCTAATTTCTGCAAAGAATCATTTATTATTCCGCTCCATAAAAAAGGAGACAAGTCTAATGTTCAAAATTATAGGGGTATCTCAAAATAGTCTGCTATACCAAAAATGTTTGAGAAATTGATAACTTCTCAATTACAACATTGTTGCAAATCTTTAATTTCACCGTGCCAGCATGGATTCGTGAAACAAAGATCTACAACCACTAACCTGTTAGAATTTACTTCACTAGTTGTAAATGGTTTTCAAAATAAAATGCAAACGGATGTTATTTACACTGATTTCAGCAAGGCATTTGTCTCGGTTAATCACTACCTTTTACTTCATTAACTTCAACTTTTAGGTTTTCCAAGCAATCTTATTCGGTGGATAAGGGAATATATATTTCATAGAGCACAGAGAGTCAGTTTTAATGGTGCTGTATCTTAGGTGGTTCATGTCACTTCCGGTGTTCCGCAAGGAAGTCACCTTGAACCTTTATTATTTTCACTGTTCATCAACGACCTTCGCTCTGTTATTGACCACTCTCGTGTTCTGATGTATGACGATGTAAAATTATGCATGTCGGGTACTGCTCTGTTGTCTACTCAAAAATTACAAATTGAGATATGTCATGTTAACTTACTAGATCTTAATTGCAATAAATGTAAATTCATGTCTTTAAATAGACGCCTGCCTTTTTCAAATATATATTTATTTGATGGCAGCCCACTTCGATCGCATTGAATGGGTTGATGATTTAGGTATCCTATTTGATCCAAAACTTAAATTTCACAAGCATATCTCTTCAGTTGCAAATCGAGCCTCTAGTACCTTAGGGTTCATTAAGCGCTGGTCGAAAGAATTCGATGATTCCTATATAGCCAAAACACTTTATACGTCTCTGGTACGTCCTATTCTTGAATATGGATCTTGTATCTGGTATCCCAAATACAGGATTCACCAGGATAGAATATAATCAAAACAAAAACAATTTTTGCTCTTAGGAGATTTAACTGGGATACTAACATTAACCTAACTTCCTACCACAGTAGAGTTTTAATAATAAATCTTCCTTCTCTTGCTGATCGCAGAACAATGCTAGGTGTAGTCTTTTAACACAAGCTAATAAATGGTGAAATTGATTCCTCGGAATTAATCAGCCAAATTAGTTTTGCTGTTCCGATCAGAAGGACAAGGAGTTTTCTACCCATTGCTCTTCAAGCTTGTCACTCTAACTATGCTATTCATAACCCTTTTCGGATTTTATGTTCAAACTAAAACGTATTTTCCCACTTAATAAACTGTGCCACTTCTATTAGTTCTTTTAAAAAGTTAGTCTTATGTCATTTGTCTACATTTTCGGGATCTACGTAACCGTCCGCTAAGCGGTGTGTCCCTCGGTCGGTCGGGCCGGAGGATGGTTGCTTTTTGCATGGGTGCGCGCGTTAACAAGCCGGTGCTTGGTATCGTTGGGTCACTTCAATGTACTGTTTTTCTTAGTACATCTACGTCCAATAATAATAAAAATAGTAGCCTGTGTGCGTTAGCATGGCATTATCGACTCATTTTAATTCCAATCAAATTCAATACCTTAATGCTATAAATTAATTTTTCTTAATTTTTTACAAATTATTACTATTCAGCTCTCGGCCATAAACCTTTGCACAAAATTGGGGTAAACATATTCCCGGCCTTGGAAGCTCCTTCAAACAATCTACTTTTCGATTTCGATAGTTATCGGACAGATCTTGTGTATGTTGCTCTTAAAAAGTCCGGATTTTGTTTTGATGGTGACTAGACGAACTACTCCATCAGAGCCTGGAAAACTTCAAAATGTCCTCATCAAACGGCTCAGGCATGCAGAGACCCGGCGTCAATGCCTCAAAGTCATTGGAGTCCGATGAAAGTGTGTGAAGTGGTCGTGAGTTCATCACTGCTTCTGCTTGCGCAATAGCTGTGACCAATTCTTCGTAGCTTAGAGTGGTGGCATTGAAGCTTCGAACTAACAACTGCTTCGCCACTCTTACCGCGCTCTCCCAAAGCCCTCCAAAATGCGGCGATTTGGGTGGTATAAAAAAAAATTGACTCCGAAATGGCTGCACTGATCCACAATTTGGTTCTTGCCGTTGTCATTCCAGCTTAGGCCTGCTATGGTTATAGTTCTCGTGACGCTCCAACGAAATTTGTGGCACCTTCACAAAACAAATCCGCGTGGAACCCACGTCAAAAAATCGTTTTAATGCTGCTGTGTTTGTGCTTAGGTCTGACACCAGCTCTAAATGGCAAGCCTTGGTCAAGAAGCACACGAAAACGCATAAGTACACCTTGATAGGCCGTCGTCCTCTTTGGTGGAAGTGCATCCACAGCGGTCCATCGTAGTGTAGACCAGTAAGTTCAAAGGGGCTCACTCCTTGTTGCACTCGGCCTGCTGGTAAGCAACCCATAATTTGGTAAATACTAATAGTAATAAAACATGCAATGCATCTCCTTACCGTACTGCGAGCTAGTTTTCTAGCGTCAATGGCCAAGCGCATAATGCCTGCGCTCCGACCTGCGTGTTGATTCGATGTGAATATTCATGATTATTTGGCAATAGCATTGGGTGTTTGGTGTCAAATGGTTCTTTCGCCCGACTAATTCTGCCACCTACACGAATTATTTCTATACCATCAGACTTGTCTAAGAACGAACTAAGTGCTTGAATTTTGGCAAAGATTATCATTTTACCATTGCGCAATTTTTCACTCTTAATATGGAAACTTAAGGCTTGCAAATTAAAAACTATATAATTTAATCCACCCTTTAACTCGAATGCCGTAAGCTCTCTAGTTCTAAAAGAATTAATCCTTTGTACAATTTTACGCCAACGATTGATATAGCCAAAAACCCTCGATAGTTTTAGAAAGTCCTTAGCATATTTGCTACCTTCTACTATGTCATCTACTATCATATCAGGACTGGCTCGCTAGCTAAATTTGTTCAGGATTACTCTCTGGGCTTTGCCATTCCACTATATTCCATTGCTCATCAGACAACTGCAAAAATTCGGGTCCTCGCCACTACAACGACGAGACCTTTACATCAATTGTGTATAGCCCACGAGAGACAATATTGCTGGGTTTTGCTTTGATTAAATTTTGTACCACTCTTGTACCTTTGAAAGCTCTTGAATTATCGCAACTCTGTTTGCTACAATGGTTGTTCAACGACTAGCATGCGCTGCTATCCAATTTTGAACGATTGTTGAATCTGTGAAGTAACTAACTTTGGCAAACGATTCAGGAGCACACTTTCTGATTTTGGCCATGAGCTGAGCTAACAGTTTAGCACCTTCTAAATCTCCCTGCTTATCAATGACGCAAACATATACCGCCGCTCCGTATGCTCGGCAAGAAGCATTTGAAAACCCATACAACTCTATTCCATCTGCCGCTGTGTGGACTGGGACTACAGCATGAATATCTTCCCAACTTGGTCACTTCGTTCTTTAATTGAACAAGCTGCTCGTAATTGCTCGCACCAGCTAGCATATAGTCCATGTAGAAATTACGCCTCATAGCCTCACTAGCTAATGGATATGACTTTCCAAATTGATCCGCAAAATAGAAAATACATCGCACTGCCAAGAAAGGGGCTGAGTTAGTTCCTTACGTAACTGTTTTAATGCGCAGCACCTTTACCGAGTCGGTACTACAAATACGCCATAAAATGCACAGATAATTACAGTCGCTTGGCTCCAGTAATATTTGACTATACATTTTGGATATGTCAGCAGTCTGAGCAAATCGGTAAAACCGGAATCGAGTCAGAGTCTCAAACAGATCCCGTTGCAACGTTGGTCCTAATCACTGGAATCACTGGATGGTGAGGCATGAAAAACTTCACTTCCTGTATCTTATCAGCTGGTACCTAATCTAAATGATTCAACTCCATATACTCATCTATTAACTCCGCGTAAGCTCTTTTGAGCTTGGGATGCTTATTGAGCCAACGTTCTAAATTCAAAAACCTGGTCAAAGCAATTCCCCTAGCGGCTTCTGTGGCTGTGCAAAGGGCACAGCTTTTGTAAACTCTTTTTCTGGTCGAGGCACTTCTTCGCATTGCCAAAAAAGTTGTACCAAATTTTGCAAATAGTCTACCTCCTGTTTCCCTGGGCCCTCAAATTAATTAACAATTAACTGTACACTAGCCAACTAATATCTAACCTAACGGCGATCTCTGTAAGACTGGCTACTTTATTCCCATTTTAATCTGGCCACTCTGGTAAGCCGGAAAAAAATGTAGTCCAAGAAGCATTCCATCTGCCGAATCAAATGAAGGATCCGCAAGTTTTACCTTCTTTGGAACTAGTGACCTAATGACTTTAGCTCTAGTCCGGCCGAGCACCACTGTATTAACGTTTCGTCAACACTTTTGCGAATGTCGTCGCCGCTCGGCTATACCCCTATTATGCGTTGATTGACGTATTTTTTGGGGATGTCCGCCTAGACCGTTAACGTTTCTCCATGCACGCTAGGTTGACTCAATTACGTGCATGGAGCGACGTAACTGCCGCTCGTTTGTCCTGAGGGTAATGCATAGAGCGACGTAATCGACGCTCGTTTGTTTTAAAGTAATGTATAGAGCGACATAATTGATGTTTTAACTTCATTTATTAATATTACTTTTTATACCCTGAACGCATAAAATCGGTAAAAGGGGTATAATGGTTTTGTGCAAAAGTATGTAACAGGCAGAAGGAAGCATCTCCGACCCCATAAAGTATATATGTTCTTGATCAGCATCAACAGCCGAGTCGAAAGAGCCATGTCCGTCTGTCTGTCTGTCTGTATGAACGCGTCGATCTCAGAGACTACAAGAGCTAGAGACTTAAGATTTTGAATATAAGTTCTCCTATACCATGAGCGGAACAAGTTTGTTTCAAATTATCGATAACAATTCTGGTTTCCGATATACACATGCAATCGATTACAAAAAAAATCTCGAATTTTAAAAATGTAAAAATGTGGATTTGAATAATGGGTAACGATAGAACTTTTCTGAAAATTTCATTGAAATCGGTTGAGAAACACCAGAGTTATCGAAGATTGAAGTTTAGTTCACAGATGCATACTGACAATGACTGTACGCGTTAAGTATAGGGTTCGGGGTATCTCCTAGTCAGGAAATCTCGACTAGAGCCTTCTTACTTGTTTTAAATGTATTATTATATCCCTTTACTAACAATACTAGCAAATATGTCAGTAAAGATATTTACTGCAACTCCGCCGCTTTCCGCTGGGGAGATTTTTCTTTGAAAAAATTTTTTTATTTGTCCCGCAACGACGAGTCGCAGCTCCTCCTTCACATTGCCACTGGCGGAGTCCGGAATGTAGTCTGAAATAAAATAGAGGAAGTATAATAATATTAATAAATAAAAACTGTGTAAATAATTTTTTTAATTACCAGTCTGGATATTGTTTTCCAAACTACGCGCAATCGTTGTGCAGGTGCAGTTATTGCAAGGAGTATTTCTTTCTGTATCAAAATAAACGGAAACAAATGTTAGAAAATATATAAAAAGATATTTATTTTGATTTACTTACGCAGTGGAGTAGAAGCAAAACGTTTTATTTTTGGTCCCGAAAATTGTTTGCTATATATGTAAATGTCAGCCGAAAATGAGGCAAAGGCAACAAAGAAAGAGAAAAGCATATCAACATGTAAAATGTTAGAGAGTCCGACTCTCTCTATCTCTCTCTCTGTTAAGCGTTCGGCTTCAATCGTTTTCTGCTAGACGCATTGACGTTTTGGGAGCAAAGCAGCGTCGATGACGGACTAGAGGGTCAGTAGATGTGGACTGGTACTGTGTGATTTCCGGTAAAACACTAAACTTGCCTGCTGCAATGAAATTTGTCACTCTGGACTTGAATAATGTCTCAATCTCTCCGACAACCTTGGATTTTAAGTTTCCAATACCATTTATCTAATACTGCACTTCGCTAACGTGGAGGTTTAGTTGCGATGCAAATTTTGCTGTAAGAAAATTGATTTGACTGCCAGAATCCAAGATACATCTGCATTTATTAAATCTACTATCGGCACCTTTAACCAGTACAATGGCAGTAGCTAAAAATTTTGTTCCTCGATTTATAGAAGAGAAATCTTTGCAATGATGCTAAGTTAGGCTGGCCACCGCCTGGCGCCTTCGTTAAATTTTCATTGGTTGCTTCTCTATGCAACAAGTTATAATGAGGCTTATTGCAAATAGTGCACAGCTGCGCATTACATTCATTGTTTCGATGCCGCTTACTAAAACAACGAAAGCATACACCATGTTTCTTTATTTCAAAATATTTTTGCGAGCCTGAGCAACAGCAACATGAATATTCATTTGCCTCTAATGAAGCTGTCAAACTTCCTCTTTTTCCGCTGTTAAACAGCGAAAGCACCTTCCATGATGGCAATTGAGAACAATTGACTTCATTCTCTAATTTTTTCAGTGAGTCTTCATCCAACTTATTTTGGACTAAATGAAACAACAGCGCCTCTAAGATCTCGCTCTCGCTGCACAATGAGCGTAGAGCCTCCAATTGAGAATAAACAGCATCAACTTATTCTCGTAATGCTTCCGAATTTGCATGCTTTACTTAATTAATTTTGAAAAGCTCATGCACATGGGCTAGAACAATTATTGTCTTATTTTCAAATCGATTCTTCAGTAGCTGCAAGGCTCATCTGAAGTTATCCGCATTAAGGTCTAAGCACTCAAGCACACGCAAGGGAATTAGGCCTAAACATGACTTCAAGTGGATAAATTTCGAATCTGATTCTATCAACGTATTAAATGTGTTAAACCAACTTGTTCACACTTTAACCTTTCCACTGAATTCGGTAAACTTCAATTTAGGCAACTTCGATGCACGCGAATTTCCCGACGGCATTGACAGAGTACACCGAAAAAAAAAAATTAAGACCAACCTACTCAAATCGCAGCCCAACGAGGTCAATAGTTCGTTAAGGTCGGATAATCTAAAACTGACACCAAAATTCTTAATTTAAGTACGTTTTGTGTAAATCCGGAGTTTTTGATAATAGCCCGTTTTTAGCGTAATGGAATTGATTTAAACCAATCCCAATACAGGCCAAATTCAAGAACGATTTACGAACTAAATTTAAGCCCACTGGTATTGGATTTAACCCAAAAAATGCAATTGGTTCTTAGTTGAAGAACATTTCGAACACATGGTAAAGAAAATTACTTAAATTTTCTAACCATTTGTTCAAAGAGATTATTATTAAAACTGCCAATGTAAGAAATTAAATTAAAAACCATTTAAAATTTTTCTGTATTAACTTACCCGTGCCGGGATTCGAACCTGAGACCTCTCGATGATGCGGCGGGTGCCTTATCTGTTGAGCCATTGCCATTCACATTATAGAAGCAGCTATATTGGTGTATTAACACTTACATATACAGCTCATGCTTGCTGCCCAAAATATAAGCAGCAACAGCTAAGGCACCCGCCGCACAAAAATACGCGGTCGCATGTCAAAAAAGTTCTGTCTCAAAATTAACACTTGGCTTAAACAAATTATGAAAACGACTATGGCGAACCGAATGTATAAATGTCGATCGCCTCTCTCATGAGAGAGATTCCGTTATTTTGCATTTACATTTTATGTAGGCGATTGAGCGAACTTGGTACATTCATTTTCCATCGGTAAATTTAAGTATATTGGTCTTATATTGAGCTCAAATCGGATTGAATCTTGGTATTCAGTACGTTCGACTTCTATTTAAGTACGTTCGACTTGATTCAAGTTCATTAACCCTAAATTCGTTCTTGAAATGTTATCCCTATTTCGAGATTAAACTGACACCAAAATTCTTAAACTTTTTTTTTTCTGTGTAGAGTTTGCAGATGGACCGGCACCTAATGCAACCTGACGACCCCTTTGAGCTAACTGTGCCAGTATTGTAGACTTTACTTCACAATATAAATTCTTCATTTCGTGTCTAGTCCAAAATTCGCCAACATCCTCACTTCAGTTCTCAATTTCTTTTGAATGCTACATAATTGCGTAAAAATTGAATCGACTAGACTCAATCGCGCTTCTAGCTCTGATGAAACCATTGATCTACAGCAGCGATGTCCAAAATTTGAAAAGGCAGCCACGCATGCACTATGGTCCTGCCGACCACTTTATTTGGCCAAAATTAATAACTCGCTAACGAAGCAAGATATTTTGATTTGGTTTTTTGCATTCGATATATATAATCATTAGGAAGATTATTTACAAGAAATATGGGTGTGGCACCGACTGTATTTTAATAATGCTAAGTAAAGGTATAATTAATAGGGAATAACACAAGTATTGAGCAATTTTTTTTTATTAAATTTTTCTTAAATAATAATGGAGTGACTCGCCAAATAATAGTTCATTTTATCAAAAAAAAATAAAAAATTTAATGTTGTTAGGAGCGAAACGCTTAGCAAAGGTGCTCTGAAATATAAAATATTTCAATGTGTCATAAATTTACTGGATTAATTGTCCCATAT
Source organism: Scaptomyza hsui (assembly GCA_018152825.1). Classification (NCBI taxonomy): domain Eukaryota; kingdom Metazoa; phylum Arthropoda; class Insecta; order Diptera; family Drosophilidae; genus Scaptomyza; species Scaptomyza hsui. Next base: position 1,167,968 of record JAECXO010000070.1, read on the forward strand.
TCACCTATATGTTTTTAAGCATCGTTCACTTCGTTTTCCAGTTCCATGCTCCATTGCAATCCAAAATTATCATCATCATCATATTCAGTCGAGCCGTACTCTTCTAATGGGGTACCTGCGCTCGATAACAAGTCCAAAACTTCGCTTGGGAGATTTAATTTTTTTTGGCTTTGAATCCTTCTCTCTAGATTTACCGAAGAAATAATAGGATCTGACGTATCCATTGCTCGGTGAAACACGTCTGTAAAATTTTTTTCCCGACTGCACTTCCGTGCGTGGAGTAACCGATCCGATTTGTAAAATTTATTTCTGGATTCGGCTCCCTCCTCTCCAAAATATCCCACAGGAAGAACAGTGCTTTCGATAATATCGCATGAATGGACCAGAATCTTGTGCACTGTTGCAGTCATTGGTAACCATGGATATTTATCAATTATCAACTCTGCAGTTTTAAAACAGAATTTTTTAAATCTTTCAACATTTATTGGCAACTGGCATGAGAGACATATCAGCACAGTCCTTAAGTTGCTTATTAGCTGCTCGTCAATGTCAGAGTATATTTGAAAATATTTTTGGTTCACTGATAGCACGCCGAGCTGTGTTGCCATCATTGGTGCTGCCAAATCCACCAGTTTTTGGTCTATCAACCTTTAGAGAAAGTCGTTCCCAAAACAAGTCTTGAATAAGCATTTTTCTTCTGTGGACTTCAGTTGTGTCTTGTTCATTGCATATTCTCCACTTTTTAATATGACACTTGTATCCTGCATGTAAAATGAATTCAAACATGCGAATCCAACAGTGCAATGGGCTTAATCCGTATTTCAAATTACTAAGAACGGACAAGAACGCTTGAATTAATACATTGAGGTTTCGTCCATTAGATGCGACAAGATCTGCAGCTTGCCTTCTCCGTGATCTTTGACTTTTCTTAGGATAAGCTAATGCAGGTCGGTCCACAGACTTATCGGTTTTCGGGACGTTTACACATGTTTCTACATTAAGCCAATCTAAATATTTTCGTCTAAAACCCTGTTCATGTGACTTGCACTTCCTCCATTTATCCGCCAAACGGTAACAAAATCTCCTTGAAGCATCTGTCACAGCTTTAGTCGTTTCATCTGAAATGTCGCCACAAAGTTTTGATTCCATAAATCTGAGGCATCCTGGGCTTTGTTTTTGTAACTCCACAAAACAAACAACTCCGCATTGCTGAATTTGAGGTTATGATCTAATTATGCAAAATAAATGAGAACCAAGTGAAACCAAGTCAACTTGAAACATGCATTACAACAGGAATTTGTTAATCTACGACACGCATAGGTCGACCGGAATAGGTCGGAATCGTTTTATATACCTTTTTAAAAATTGGATTTAATCACAAATCGACACATGTAAGACGACACGCTTTAACATAAAATTACGAAGACACCACAGCTAATACAAACAGGACACATTACAAAGCACGAAGTACAAACCCCAGTTGTTTTTTTTTATCACTTTCAAGATATTGTAAATTGTTATTAAATTTGCACCCTTCAAATCACATGCTTTCACAAAAACTTCCGCCAGGTTTAACAGCTGATATCGCGAAAGTGGCGCCACCTACGGGAATTTCTGGTACGCAGATGTGTTGGTCACTCTTTTTATACTTTGATACCGAAGGTCTCATAGTATATTGGTTTTGCGCAATGTCCGTCATGGTGTCCGTCTGTCCGTCCGTCCGTATGAACGCAACTTGTACAGATAAAGTGTCAAGATTGGGTTGCCACGCCTACTAGGAGGCTGGGAAATCGATAAGTTCGATAACTGAAAACCGATAAAACCAAATATTTCCCACATTCTTACAGCTAGAGTTACCAAATTTTGCACGCAGATAGCTAGTCATGTCCCTGAATTAACTGCATCAAAATTTTGGATGCCATGCTCCCTGATACCGCCCCCATCCCCCCTTCTCCATGAAATTGGAAACGCCTATAGTTTTCAAATTTTTTGGGCGAGAGCCACCAAATTTTGTGTCCAGATAGATATTGACGTTCCCCAAAAATATGCATTAAAATTTTGGATTCCACGCCCCCTTATTCCGCCAACATCCCCCCTTATCCATGAAATTGGAAACGCCTATAGTTTTCACATTTTTTGGGCTAGAGCCACCAAATTTTGTGTCAAGATAGGTACTGACGTTCCCCATATAAACTTGGATGCCACGCCTCCTGATTCCGCCCCCATCCCCCTTTTACTTGAAATTGGAAACGCCTATAGTTTTCATATATTTTGGGCTAGAGCCACCAAATTTTGTGTTAAGATAGGCACTGACGTTCCCCATCAAAATTGTTGATGCCACGCCCCCTGAATCCGCCCCCATCCCCCCTTCTCCATGAAATTGGAAACGCCTATAGTTTTCACATTTTTTGGGCTAGAGCCACCAAATTTTGTGTTGACGTTCCCCATCAAAACTTGGATGCCACCCCCTGATTCCGCCCCCCCCCCCTTCTACTTGAATTGGAAACGCTTGTTTTCCATATTTTGGGCTAGAGCCACCAAATTTTGTGTCAAGATAGATAGTGACGTTCTCCAAAAAAATTCATCAAAAGTTTGGATGCCACGCCCCCAGATTCCGCCCCCATCCCCCCTTCTACTTGAAATTGGAAACGCCTATAGCTTTCACATTTTTCGAGCTAGAGTCACCAAATTTGGTAGGAAGATATATGGTGACATCTACAAAAGGTCTGCATCAAAAATTAGGATGCCACGCCCACCTCTGCCGCCCACTATTTAAAATCGGAAATATCGCTATCTCTTATAGTTTTTAAGCTAGAGCCCGTAAATTGGGTAGAAAGATAGAAGGCAGCATCTACCAAAGATGTGCATCAAAATTTTGAATGCCACGCCCACCTAAGCCACCCGCCTTATAAAATCGGAATCGGCTATATCCTTAACAGTTTTTGAGCTAGAGCCACCAAACTTGGTAGGCAGATAGATAGTGACAGTTAAAAACATTTGATTCAAAAATTTAGATGCCACGCCTACCTCTGCCGCCCACCTTTTAAATTTGGGAGTTAAGTTATCTTCCACCGTTTTTGAGCTAAAGTCACCAAATTTGGTAACATGATAGCTGGCGATGTTTACCACATGGCCCACTCCCTTCGCCCCTGCATTCCCCTTATCAACCGTTCTTTTACTGGTATCAAAGTATTCCGCAGTCGGTTGCGTCCGACTGCAACGTTTTTACTTGTTCTAATCTAGAATGATCTAAAGTACTTTATTTTTTTAACTTTAAAAAAATAGGTTTTGGCCAAAAAAAGTGGTCGGCTGGACCATAGTGGCATGGTTGGCAAGAAAAATTCTGCCGGCGTTGCAGCCGACACATATATAGAGAGAGAGAATATGTGTATTCTATAAATAGAACGCTCGGCAGCTTGTTCTCGTACGATGCGCGTGTTCGGCTGCATTTGCTCATACGACTCATGTGTTCGGCTGAAGCTCAAAAGTCAAACGCGCAGTCATTCGCTATGCTGCATTCAATGAGGAAAGACCATGATTTGTACACTAAACCGAAAAAAATGTTTGATGTCAATTGGGAAAATGAATTATTTTTCATTGAGAATATGGATGGTAACGCTCAATGTTTATTGTGCCATTACGTTGCAAGTCGCTTTACCTTTGATGTTATTAAAAGGCATTACCAACTTTGCCAAATAAAGGGGAGGGAGAGAGATTTAAAAATTTTAGAGACACAGGCAAGACATTTTTTAATGTTTATAGCTGACAAGGAAGAATTCATCCAACCTGACAACAATAAAATTGATAAAACTTTGCTAAACTTAGCATCTTATACAGTTGCTTTAGGTCTGGCTGCGCATCGATTTAATTTGTTTTATTTTTGAATCGCACGCATTTTATTTTTTCAGTGTAAAGCAGTAAAACGTCATGTTGCCTTCATGTTTCGCTGCTTCGCACACAAGGGCAACGCTTTCATTGTGTGAGTTTTGACACCACTGATCTACAGCTTTTTAAGACGTACCCCAGCAAGCATTTTGAATCACAAGCGAGTCTTTTTCGAGTCGTCAATCTAGTTAAATGATACTCCTGTCGGGAGAGTAAAATTGTTTTTTTTTAACGGTTCCCGAACGCTTTCATTGTGTGAGTTTTGACACCACTGATCTACAGCTTTTTAAGACGTACCCCAGCAAGCATTTTGAATCACAAGCGAGTCTTTTTCCAGTCGTCAATCTAGTTAAATGATACTCCTGTCGGGAGAAAACGGTTCCCGAAAGCGTACTTTTGAGGGGTGAGTTTCGACTTATTTTCGATTCGTATTTTGAATCAAAAGCGAGTCTTCTTCGTGTCAGAAACAGCCATATTTCAAATCAATTTCGACTCTCATTTCGAAACTAAAGCGAGTCTTTTTCGAGTCGAATTTTTTGATAGCTAGTTAAAAAATAAAAAAATTTCTTGTTTATTTTTTATTATCAGATTAAAATGTTTTTTTATTTTAAGTCTAATTGTTGATATTTATTACAATTTTGTTAATAGTACCCTTTATGTATTAAAATTGTGTTAGTGTTAATGTTAATGTTTATATTAATGTTAGTGTTAATGTAAATGCTTATTATAAATTACGCAAGTTTTACTTACCTTTTTTTTACCCAACGAGGGTTTGAACCGGGGACTTTCGTTTTGTGCGGCGTCTTAGGCAGCAGGACCATCAGGCGTCATTGACCAGCCTGGTATAATTGCCTATAAGTCCAATTTATGATATAAAGCATATTTCAATCACCTGCATGCTGAATTTTTGATTTCCTTACTTTTCGTGCATGGAATCATATTTTGAACATGAAAGCGAGTCGCTTTTGAGTCGCCAAGCTGTTCAAAATAAACGTGCATGCCGACGTCGCGACAAAGTAAGCATATTTAAAACGCAGGCATGCTCAATTTTTGATTGCTTCAAATTTTTGCGCGATTCATCATATTTAAGGCATACATGAGAGTCGTTTTCGAGTCGCGCCTTAATCGCACAAGCGATTAATCGTTTTTAAAGCATAAAAATTACTCGAATTAGACTCGTAATGGGGTTTCTGATCAAAACAATCTTCCAATTGCTTGCTGGGACTTCTTCTTTGAATGGCCGCTACTTTTTGCAATTGGCGACAGACTGACGCACAAGCTGAGGTTCTGATCGCGAGCGAGTATATACACAAGTATGTATGTAGGAGCTCAGAGCTTGGCCATAAAAAAGTCATAAAAAAAATGTGCATGTACACTTCTAAAGAAAAGTGTAGACCTGCTTCTAACATAATTACTGTATACAAAAATGACTACATAATGCGCATGTATATTTAGGATATTCCCAAGCCATGAGAAATGTGAGAAATAATTAGTTGATATCTGACAGCATTACGTAAAAAGTGCACTCACTAGCTAAAGTGTTATAAAATTATCACTTCTCATATATCTCAATGCTTGTGAATACCCTAATTACTTCGCTCAGTGCACAAAGCTTTGGTGATATTTTTATACTTTGATACCGAAGGTCTCATAGTATATTGGTTTTGTGCAATGTCCGTCATGGTGTCCGTCTGTCCGTCTGTATGAACGCAACTTTTTTCGACACCCGTAAAGCTAGAGACTTGAAACTTTGCAATTATGTTTGTCTATAGGCGCGACAGATAAAGTGTCAAGATTGGGGTGCCACGCCTACTAGGAGGCTGGGAAATCGATAAATTCGATAACTGAAAACCGATAAAACCAATATTTCTCACATTCTTACAGCTAGAGTTACCAAATTTTGCACGCAGATAGCTAGTCATGTCCCTGAAAAAACTGCATCAAAATTTTGGATGCCACGCCCACTCCTTCCGCCCCCATCATCCCTGCTCCTTGAAACTGGAAACGCCTATAGTTTTTACATTTTTGGGCTAGAGACACCAAATTTTGTGTCAAGATAGATATTGACGTTCCACAAAAAATGCATCAAAATTTTGGATGCCACGCCCCTTCTCCATGAAATTGGAAACGCATATAGTTTTACATTTTTTGGGCTAGAGCCACCAAATTTTGTGTCAAGATAGGTACTGACGTTCCCCAAAAATGAATCAAAATTTTGGATGCCACGCCCACCAAAGCCACCCGCCGTATAAAATCGGAATCGGCTATATCTTTAACAGTTTTTGAGCTAGAGCCACCAAACTTATTAGGAAGATAGATGGTGACAGTTAAAAACATTTGATTCAAAATTTGGATGCCACGCCTACCTCTTCCGCCCACCTTTTAAATTTGGGAGTTAAGTTATCTTCCACAGTTTTTGAGCTAAAGTCACCAAATTTGGTAACATGATAGCTGGCGATGTTTACCACATGGCCCTCCCTTCGCCCCTGCATTCCCCCTTATCAACCGTTCTTTTACTGGTATCAAAGTATTCCGCAGTCGGTTGCGTCCGACTGCAACGTTTTTACTTGTTTTGTGTTGTTGCCAATCGATTTACGATCTGAGGAGCGGTTGTTTTTATGGATTTTGTCGTCGGGTTCAATCCACATATTTTTGTATCTTTCTTAAGTCCTCATTTGTATCAACACATGACTTGAAGTTCCTAGCCATATGCGACTCTACTGCCTTATTATAGCGTATTTCCACTGATCCGTTTCCGTAAATTTTAACAGTAACTGACGAAAGCTTGTTTCCATTGCTCTGTTACTGAACCTCCGTAAATAAATCAGCTGTTCGGTTTGTTTTGCTTCGTATTTTCTGCAAAAAAGTGAGAAAAACTAACCGAAATTGTACATTGCAAATAAGTAACCGCGTGTTGCCAACTTTTATGGCTTATTTTTAATGCCTAATGCCTGCATTGCAGAGGCAGTACAAGTCAATTTTCGTATAAACGTGGGAGTTATTCTGAACTACCCTAAGTGCAACAAAATTATCCGCCAACAGTTTTAAAAGCAATCCTTTGAAACTTTGCTCCGAGTTCATTTGTTTCCTATGATAATTCATCAAAATATTGCGCATACCTATTCACAATTCCTGCTATTCACAATCATCTGTTTTGCGACTGTTACATTAAAAAGCCCATTCACAGCGATGTTTAATCGAACAAGTGTTCAATTGAACCAGTTCCTCTTCAGTTATTCTTCAGTAAATATTTACGGTCAGTTTTACTTCAGTTAATTCCTTATGGGAGAATACATGCAAACTGATCATCAGCTACTGTTTACTAACAACTGAGAATAACTGAGCAGTGGAAATAAGCTATTAGATCACAACGCTTTTTTTTCTATCAACTTGTTTAAATGTGCGATCGACACTTCCTTCTTACCACATTTTTATGGATACTAAGCTTAGTAAAATTTTCCGTGTTCCGGTACTTTTTCAATACACCAAGACACTGGACTTTGACGGATCGATTCATAAGCCATCAACACAAGCCAATTTACCAACATTTACGGGATCGTAGTTACACAAGTCAATACATCTCTTAATTTCCCTAGGTGGAGAACTCAATTGGACTTCATCTGCATACAAATTAACATTATAATTAGACAGAACACGCGGCTGAGCCTTGATAGTATGAATGGTGTAAAGAAGCGGACCCACAATTGAGTAAGTCAATAAGCTATTTTAAGGTACAACAGCTTGTCAATGCACTTGATATGTGGGAAAATTGTTGATAGCGGTTGTTTAAAATTGTATATCCTGCTAAGCTTCGTCTGTCATGTATGTTAAATGTTATGTATGTAAAATAACATTCTGCGTGGTCATAGCGGACAACAGGGGAAACAATAAATTTTTAGTTTCAGTTTCTTGGTAGATTGCCCAAGCATATTTGCCAACAGCCAGCTGGTTCATAGAGATGATTTTCTTCATTTATTCTTATTTATTTTTATTTTTTTTATTTATTTAATTATTCTGTTATTATCTTTCAACTAACTTTCAATACAACTAAGTAATGAATGCTAATTATTTTCAGAATTCTAATATAGTTGCCTAGTGGCAAGGCCTACCCCTTATGGTGCGAAGGTTCGGAAGCCAACGTGCGAGAGGGTTTATGTGGTTCTCTAATCGCTGGATGTACTGCGCAGTCTGTTTTTGAAGGACATCCTTAACTTTGGCACTCAATACTTGCAGTCCTTACGTACCAAGAAGCAGTACGTATTAGCCGAATGGTTTTAGCTTGAAGTACGCTTATTTTTCCTAGGTGGGTTTTGGCAGCAATACTGTAGACTTGTAAGCCATATCACCAGAAGAGAGCAATGCATATAGTTTTACCTTGTTGTCCAGAGACAGCCTTTTACTGGATATCTTATTTTGCTTATCCCGGTTTTGAGGGACGCTATGACGCTGGACACATGTTTAGTAAACGATAGACGCTTGTCCAAATGTACTCCCAAGTACTTGTAGCTGCTTAGATGCTCAAATCTCTGGACCTGTATGAAAACGTCTGGATAGAGGCTCATGCGCAGAGCATAGGCTACATTGGCGCACTTACTTATGTTGATGCCAATTTTCCATCGTTTGGCCCATACTTCAAAGCTGTGAAGGTACTGCTGCAGAATATCAGCGGCGTAGGTGGCGATGAGCATATCGTTCGCATCTTCCATGGGGAGCAACGTGGGCATGTCGTGCGTGAAGAGGGTGTATAGCGTGGGTCCTAAGATAATGCCCTGTGGTACTCCAGCTTGGATAGTTTTTACACTGGACTCCGCACCATCTAATACCACAGTAAACATCCGGTCTGCAAGGTTGCTGCGTACTATTCGTAGCAGTTGAGGAGGCAGCAGTGACTTGATCTTGGCAAGAAGTCCATTGTGCCATACTCTATCGAATGGCTGTCGTATGTCCAGATACAAACATAAAATTTACGACCCTATTCAACTGCTCAGGTGTTCCACGAGACTGTATGTTTGCAGTTAATGGCGGCTCTGATAAATTGCTGTCTTCATCTAATAGCGTATTTTCATTGCTCTGTTTCCGTAAATTTAATCGCTCAGTTACGAAAGCGGTTTCCATTACTCCGTCACTGAACCTCCGTTAATGAATTAGCTTTTCGGTCTGTTTTGCTTTGTGTTTTCTGCGAAAAAGTGAGAAAAACTATCCGTAATTTTGCAATGCAAATAAGTAACAGCTTGTTGCCAACATTGATGGCTTTTTTTTAATGCCTACAAGCTTTATTGCTTGCATTGCAGACGCAAAACAATTCCATCTTCTTATATACGTGAGAGTTATTCTTAACTGCCCTAATTGCAACAAAATTATCCGCTCACAATTTCAAAGGAATCTTTTGAACCTTGGCTCCAAGTTCAATTATTTCTTAATATTGCGCCTAGCTATTCACAATTTCTGCTATTCACAATCTTATGTTTTGCGGCTTTAGCTTTAACAGAGCCCATTAACAGCGATGTTTTATCGCTTCAGTTAATCTTCAGTAAATATTTACGGTCAGTTTACTTCAGTTAATTCCTCCGTTACTATTAACTGAGCATAACTGAGAATAACTGAGCAATGGATATATGCTATAAGGTTATCATATCGACATAGTCAGCGCAGTTAAAACTAATGGTGGTCTTCTTGAAGTTCTTAACATTGTGGGGTCGTAAAGCTTTTCACGATAATATATAATTATAAAAAGCTTGAATCTGTTGCGGATGGTGAAGAAAATTAAATTAAATATTTTGCAACATTTTTAAACACCACAAAATTTTTTATTTAATTATTTATAAGCGAATTTTTGTCAATTTTATGAACAAGGAAAATAATATAAGTATCTTTAAGATATTAAATATCTTAAAAAAGGGTGGCTCCATTTTGATTTTAGACCCATGGTTTCGTGGGCAGATTTAACCTAAAATATTGTCAAAATACTAATGCCGTCGACTGTACATTAAATTTAATTTCGCGGGCATTTTAAAAGACATTTTCATGGTATTTTTGTGGTATTTAATTAACATTGAAAAGTATATTTTGGAATACTTTTGAGTGAAAAGTAGTATTTTTCGTCGCGTCTGGAACGGTCAAGCAGATGTATAAGCAATTACTCCGTTACTGAGGATCCTGAACTTGTGGACATAGAAGACTGAAACCACGTATTTATTAGTACAAAGGCAGCATTGCAGTAACTTGGAAACAGAAGGACGAAGACTGACTGAACTTGAATCATTTAACATGTTGATATTGTCGACCAGAATTGTTGCACAAATTTGGGATTATCCAGATCAGTGGAATAATTCACCCATTCTTTTATTGTTATTATTTATTGCGCTTCCATTGCGTGGAAATAAAAATAATTTTTTGCGAAGCCATTTTGCTTCAATATTGCTTCGGTTACTCCTAACCGAATATTGAGAAACCCAAATTCGGTTAGTTTGACTAACCGGACACTGGGAAATTGGGCTTTGAACGATCCTATTTGATAATCTAAGACGTGCTAAAAATCCTAACTTTTTTTTTTTTTTTTTTTGACAAACCCTACTTGTTATGCTTGGGTAAGTCTGTCAGAAAGTTTGAGAATTTATCTATTTTTGTTTGCGTTAAAACATAAAACATTTTTACTCAAGTATTTTATAGAACTATATATCATAAGTGAGGTGCATTTTATGGCGAGCAAGAAAAGTAATGATGTTTTATTTTGGACCACGGTGTTTACTATAATAGTGTCCATGATATCTATTGGAGTCTTTTCTGGACTTTATCATTCAATGGGCAAGTTTAGGTCGATGTTGGTTTCCGTGTTTATTGTCCTAATGTTTCACTATCTGATCTGTGATCCTATCAAGTTTGCATTGCTTTCAATAGATGCCGCTGTTTGGCCCCCAGAGCAGCGCAAATTCTCTACGGACAAGGAGGCAAAACATCACAGTCGGCTTGATTATTTAAAATTGCGAATGCGAAGTGTACGGGGCCATTTATATATTACAGAAAACCACCGGGATGAGAAGGTGAATTCCAACTACAAACATATTATCCATGATCTTTGGCTGTATGGCAGATACTTTGTATTCGTTGTGTGCATGGTTTTGGTAGCATGCGATGCACATACATATCATACTAAGAAACACATCGAGGACCTCTTCACTGATAATCACACCATGTATTATGGCTTAAATGAGGTGTACGACGTTTCAGATGTTTATAAATTTCTGATGTCTTCATTGGTAAATGCGTTTCATCCTGCCGATAACAGTACTGGCAGTTTATCGGTGTGGGTGCACGGAAAGCAAACAATGTTGCTAGGAGTTGTGCGGCTACGTCAACTGCGTCTAACAACACAACATTATGGGATGAGTGTGCCGCCTTTCTCTGAGGAGTCCTTTATGCCTAAATGGAAATTGCCGTATTGGGACAAACCTTATTCAAAAATTTATTGGCGTATCTACCAGCCCTGGGTGCCCAGAAGTTCGAAGGATTTTGACAATTTGTTGATGAATTTCCAACATGAGGGATATTTTCGGAGCTACCCAGAGTTAAAGGGATATGTTGTGTTACTTGCTCGAAGCCGCCAAAACAGTCTAAGGATCTTGGAATATCTTTACGACCACAAGTGGCTTAATTACAATACTTCCGCGCTTTTTGTAGATTTTGCATTATACAACACTGACGCAAGCATTCTGAGTGTATGCACTTTGCGTGTAGAGCAGACACCTTTTGGTAGCACTATACCTCATGTAGAAGTGGAGAGTGTGAAGCTGCTAGAAAATTTAAACCAGCTATCAGATGCAGCCATAGTCTTAAGTATGATTTACGTCATAGTGTTTATACAGTTTTTTAAAGCACTTACAGTGAAATTATGGTTTGAGCCAAACGAAATCCATAGTGCGTGGAACCAAGTTGATATAGGAATATTTCTGCTTAATATTATTTTGCTGACACTTATATTTATTCGGGAAAGGATGGTTTCGACGATTCTTCAACACATTAAATTCGACAGCAAAATGGACTTCGTTGAGCTAAAACATGCGTCTCGCTTGCACATGATAATCAGGGTGTTGATTGGTTTTCTTATTTGTATAACAACATTAAGATTGTGGAAGGTTTTGCAATTCTCCACCGTTTTTCAACTGTTTACGCACACACTTCACCTTGCGTGGAGAGCAGTGGCAAGTGTTGCTATTGTCATATGCATATTTCTTATGGGCTTTGCAGTAGCAGCTTCTACAATCAATGGCAACAATAGCTTTCATTTTTTTCGACTTAGCAAAAGCATTGTGAGTTGCATGTGCTTCGCTTTTGGGTTTAGTGTTGGTGTCCATCCAAAAGATCTTTTTCATGGTGGGAAGTTTCTTGGTATTATCCTGTTCGCGATTTTAGCGTTTGTAATTGCAGTAATGTTAATTAATGTTTTTGTATCGCTTATTAACGACTACTTCTCAACCGCCAAGGACCAAAGGGATACACGGTATGTTCGTTGTATCAGCATTTTCCAGTTTTTCTATGCCGAGTGTGCTTTTTTTATTCAGTGGTGGCAAAGGTTTAGACTATTTCGTAAATACTATCATCGTCACAATCGTACCGTGAATGAAAACATTAAACAGCATTTAGATAAGCTTGATAAATATAGGCAAAAGACAGAAAGTGTTCACACATTTGATACGAAGATTAAGGTAGCACAGACTGATTTAATTTTGGAAAATAAACTGTTTAGACAACAACAGGAACGAATATACACAACTGGGGCACTTTTAAATACTCAAATAGATGTTCTTAATGTTTTGTTTTCTTTGGACAATGATGTTTAATCAGTTAAAAGGATTATTTCAAATAAAAACGCTAAATTGCCTAGAACTAACTCATATACAACAGACCAATGGTATATATCTTATAAATACTATAATTTTTTTTACCATGCTAACAGCCACTCTGAGCGGCTGTCTATTCCCTGTTTCTCAAATGCCCATTACAAAATTGATTACGCATCGAGCATTTTGTGGGCGGTGCGCGGAAAAGATCGAAAAAAGCTGAATTACTATTTTAAAGCTACGGCCGCTTTATGGGCCCACAACCTTTGCACTTTTTATACGACTCAATAGACTTGGTAGAGAAAGGTGCATTGTGATGTAATGCGCGTGTAATATTTTGAAATAAAAAAGTATACAGGGCTGAAATTTTCGTTTCATTTCAATTGCTACTTAAAATGTAAAATGCTGATTCAATTGGATTTAAAGTGGAACGACCTGCATATCGAAGTTTGGCTGTTATGAAATATGCAGTCTAGTGAAATCGGAGTATAGAAGATAAACGCTGTTGCATTTTGCATACCTGTCCTGTGGAATCGGAGTATAAGAAAACAATAGTCAAAGTTGGCGAAAAACTTGAATTTTTGTTAAACAAAGGAAAAAACTTCTCTCGAAGGCTTCTCGCCCAAGACAGAAATGAAAGATGTTTGCTTAAGGCTCAATTTCTCATAGTCCAGTTAATCTTGCACTTAGTTAAATTCGGAATAACTTTGTTGCTCGAGCTATCCAGGAGTTAAGCAATTTTTTTTTTTCAAAGCTGCCAACCTTAACGGGGAGTTCAGTTGTTTTTTTAGTTTTTCCCTAATGGTTTCACACAGACACAAGCCGACGTCAACCGAAAACCGACAGAAGTCAATGTTGGGAACGTAAAAATTAGATCAGTCGCAAGCGCTCTGTCAACAAAGCGGATTAATGTCGCTTTGCATCGCATTTTGCAATTGCGTAACTATGATACACGCAGAGAAAAATTATGATGTACTTATCGCCCATCAATGTTGAAGTCGTCTTGTTTGTCTAGAAAGTTCAGTGTTTGGGTCGCTGTTTTGGTCGATTTGCTTTTATAGTGCTTGCAAAAAACTTTGAGATGAAATTGGTACGTGATTTCACTGCCTAGCATCTGTCCCTATGTATTGAGTAGAAAAGATGGTTTGCTCATTAGATGGAAGTCCTTATAATATATTTTTTACTACATTGCATCGAAATCGGCTGAGAAAAACCAGAGATTTCAAAGACTAAAGTTGAGTTACATGTATACACAACCAATGAACGAATTAAGTACATATTTATAAGGTTCAGGGTAACTCCTAGTCGGGAAGTTTCGACTAGAACTTTCTTTAATGTTGATATATAAAAGTCTATAACTTTGCTGATGAATTCTCTGTATGATATTTCAGAAATATGTAAGCGAATTGTCGACTGTACGCGATTGTGCTGCTGAATGCGTCGAGAAAGGTAGGAAATTTATGTATGCTGAACCTATGAAATGGGCTAAAAGCCATTAATAAATGAGTATACGTATAACCAACAAACAAGACAAGTATTGAAAATCAGTGAAATTTTAATAGACATCGAATTGAAATCACTAGATAAGTATATCTCAGATTTATGTTTAGTCAACTTGCACAGAAACTGCAAGTCTATCTATGGCTGGGCAGATCTGTATTTGCCCGTATGTTGCGCCCCTGTGGCGCAAATGCCCATTACTAGATCGATTACGTGCTAAACCCTTCGTGGGCAGTGAACCCTTAAGTCTTTCACTGCTTTTTTTAGCAAGTTGCCAACAACCAATTGTGGTATTATACGGTGTTTTCACTGCACCTCTATTTTTATACCCCGAACCCATAAAATGGGTAAAATGGGTATAATGTTTTTGTGCAAAAGTATATAACAGGCCGAAGGAAGCATCTCCGACCCCATTAAGTGTATATATACTTGATCAGCATCAACAGCCGAGTCGATATAGTCATGTACGTCTGTCTGTCTGTCTGTATGAACGCGTCGATCTCAGAGACTACAAGAGCTAGAGATTTCAGATTTTGAATATAAGTTCTCCTATACCATAAGCAGAACAAGTTTGTTTCAAATTATCGTAATTCTGGTTTCCGATATACACATGTAATCGATTACAAAAAAATCTCGAATTTTAAAAATGTAAAAATGGGGGTTGAAATAATGGGTAACGCTAGAACTTTTCTGAAAATGTCGTCCAAATCGGTTGAGAATCACCAGAGATATCGAAGATTGAAGTTTAGTCACAGATGCGTTATGTAAAGGGTTCGGGGTCGGGAAATCTTGACTAGAGCCTTCAAATGTTCAAAGGATTGCTTTTGAAATTGTGGGCGGATCATTTTGTTGCACTTAGACCCAATTTCTCAATGACCAGTTAAGCTTGCAGTTAGTTGACTGCGGAATAACTTTGTTGCTCGAGCTATCCGGAAGATAAGCAATTTGGTTTTCTCAATGCCAAAGTTACCTATCATCGATATATTACTATAGCCTAAAAGTGCTGCCAACCTTATCGGGGAATTCAGCTGTTTTTCATTATTGTTTTGGTTTGTGACTCCCAAACTGCTGCGTGTTGCTAATCAAAATGTATACACAATTACTTTCTATGAGCCCTGTTGTAAGTGGCAATGAGGAAAAAACTTTTTAGTTGTTGAGGAGCATGTGCTTGTGGACCTAGAAGACTCAAATTAGCATTTTGCCATTTTGTTTAAAAAATCGGTATAAGTGTTAATCAGACCTCCAGTCATCGGATACTCAACATTTGACTTAACTTAGAGCAGTTTGACTAACCGGACATTGAGAAATTGTGTTGATACATTGATACTGAAAGTATCATAGCATATTGGTTTTGTGCAATGTCCGTCATGGTGTCTGTCCGTCCGTCCGTCTGTATGAACGAAACTTTTTTGACACCCGTAAAGCTTGAGACTTGAAACTTTGCAATAATGTGTGTCTATAGCCGGGTCAGATAAAGTGTCAAGATTGGGGGCCACGCCTACTAGGAGGCTGGGAAATCGATACAATCGATAAAACCATATATTTGTCACATTCTTACAGCTAGAATTACAAAATTTTGCACGAAGATAGCTGCATCAAAATATTGTATGCCACGCCCACTCCTTCCGCCCTCAGAAACCCTGCTCCTTGAAATTTGAAACGCCTATAGCTTTCAAATTTTTTGGGCTGGAGCCACCAAATTGTGTCAAGATAGCTAATGAAGTTGGAAGGAAAATATATGGTGATATCTACCAAATTTCTGCATAAAAAATTTGGGTGCCTTGCCCACCCAAGCAACCCGCCTTATAAAATGGGAATCGGCTATATCTTTAACAGTTTTTGAGCTAAAGCCACCAAACTTGGTAGGAAGACAGATGGTGACAGAAAAAAAATTTGATTCAGAAATATGGATGCCACACCCACCTCTGCTGCCCACCTTTTCAATTTGTAAGTTTAGTTATCTTCCACAGTTTTTAAGCTAAAGTCACAAAATTTGGTAACATGAAAGCTGGCGATGTTTACCTCCCGGCCCACCCCTGCATTTCCCCTTTGCAAGCAGACTCCTTACCATCCGTTCTTTTACTGGTATCAAAGTATTCCGCATTTGGTTGCGTCTGACTGCAGCATTTTCACTTGTTTTAAATTTCATTTTAAAAGTCAGAATTATTACCAAGCGACGTATATTATGGTGTTTTTATTAAAATTGTGTTTTAAAAGTATTTTAATTATTTTATTTGTTTCTTACAGAAATTTGGGAAACCCAAACATATTGCTGTGAGGAGGACGGCTGTAATTCAAGTGAACACCTAAGATCCTCATTCGTTTGGATGAGCATGCCAATTTTATCCTGGTTGTTTTAGATTAATTTTTAATAGAGCTACGTTAAATTCAAATTTAGAAACCAAATTAAGACTTTTTAAATTAGGTTTTAGCTTTGGTAAGTTTAGAAATAATAGTACATGAGTACTCATAATAAATTATAAATGGGACCTTAAAAAATAATATTGTTAAACAAGAGATTTAAGCAAACAAATAGTAAAATCTACGTTAAAGCACTTAAAAATGAGTATCCAGCAAACTGATAGAATGCCGTTTACAAAAATTTTTTTCAAATATATTTTTTTTATTGTATATTTTTTCAGCAACATAAACGACAGATTTTTTTTCTGGGTATCTTTGAATCCATTTTAATATATTCAATACTTTGTTTATACAAGTGGAGTAAGCGGTAGTGAGGAGTAAGGGCTCCCCTAACTCACGTTGGACATTTCTTTTCTGTTGCTTAGCTTAAATTATCAGAGCAATTGACTGTTTTATAAATTTACTTTATGATCAGGCATGTCCAGCGTGAGCGAGGCTGGCATGTGTCAGTGTATTGGTGTGCTTTACACTGCGCAAACAAAATGTGACGTTATTATTGCACGCTATTAAAAATTATGATATAGTTAAAATATTAAATGGTTACCCAAACTTAGGTGTTAGCATTAAAGCTTGAAAAAGTTGTGAATAACATGCCCACAACTTATGCCTTCATCTGTACGCGAAGGCGATAAGAAAATCATAATTTTTTTCTGCGTGTATCATAATTACGCAAATGCAAAATGCGACGCAAAGCGACCTCAACCTGCTTTGTTGACAGCGCGCTTGCGACTGAGCTCATTTTTACGCTCCCAACACTGACTTCGGCCGGTGTTCGGTTGGCGTCGGCTTGTGTCTGTGTGAAACGTTAAATTCACGATGGGTAAATGGATACGCTGTGGACACCCCGGTTTATGATGATGAGGAATTCATTTCAAGATTTGGTTTGCAAACTAACCCGATAACCTAGGATAATTTAAAGGTGCCCAAGGTAACAAAGTTGTTTATTTTTTTTTTAAAACTTTAATATCAATTTATTATTATCGTCGTTAAGCGGTTATTGTATTATTTTTTTTTATGAAATCTCCCCATATCTTGTTTACTTATAAATAAATTGGGTATAAACCCTCACAAATTATAATATAAAAATCTCCAGTCACAAAGTTCGTACGAGTTTATGTCCGAAACTACTCAACCAGTTTTAAGTTTAGCTTTGAATTCGATTCATTAATCTGTTTTCGCGTTAAATTGGTCTTTTTCGAGCACTTATATGGGAGCTATGCTTAGTAATCAATGGATTCAGTCGAAACTTGGAAAATTAATGGTTTAGAATAAGAAAAGTGGGCCTGATAGGACCATGAAAATCTACGAAATTTGTGAAATTAAAATTTTCAATATATTTTTTTATATTTGTATATAAGGATCGGTGTTCATTGCGACAGGTGCTAAGCACCTGCCAAAAAATTTGCAAAAACAAATAAATTTTGCTTCTTTTTGATTGTTTTTTATTGGAGTTTTTTCTTTCTAAATGGCAATTTAACAATTATGTTAGAGATAGATAAAATTAAGAGCATTTTTTGGTTGCGTGGCAGAACAACGTCTGCCCTAGTCATCTAGTGTTTTTTATAAGAATCAAAAAATTAATTATTACAATGATTTCAGTATACATAAAGAATCACAATCTCTCTAAATAGAAGAATTTTAAAATTATTTTATAGTCTAGGCATATTATTCAGAAAATCGACGAAAGACAGCTGTTAATTTCTTCTGTGTTTTGCTTGCATTGCGTTGTGACTGTTATTCATAATTTTTTTAATTTATTTATACAAATTTATGCAACTAGGTTAAACAATTTAATAGTCAATACGATATTTAATGTTTTATACGCAATTAAAATTAAAAAAATCGATTTTTTTAAATTACATTTTCGGAATGTACAATTATTTTATTCGCTGAAAACTTTAAGTCAATCCAACAAATATTTTCGGAGATGTTCTTAAATTTGTAAGGCCATGTCAGAGTCAATTTAGTTCTTTTAACAAAATTTCCGTCAAAACATTTTTTATTTTAAAATTATCTTAAATGAATGTTGACTTTGAATATGTTGAGATTTTATTAGAAAAATCTACAACAGCCGCTATAAACAATTGTCTTAAGCAGGGACCGTAAATAACGATTATTTTTTTTTTTTTAACAAAAAAATCGCACCCTTGTAATGGACCTAGAAGAAAATGATGAACACCCATATATATATTCTTTTTCAATCTTCTCATTTCCGCCTTGATTTCAGATATTTTTGGCTTTTCTTTATTGATAATCATTATTTTTGAGTGATTTAATAAAACTTAGAGCATAATCATTTTAGATTTTTATTTTTTTTTATCAACTATAATGATTATGCTCTAAGTTTTATAAGATCACTCAAAATTAATGATTATCATTAAAGAAAAACCAAAAAAATTGAATTGTAATCATTAACAAGAATTTTTTTAAATATAACTTATAATGATTACGGTCCCTGGTTTTAAGTCTACATATCAACCATAAAAAAAGCTAGGCTATCTAGTTGGAAAGAGCACTTTTGAAGGGGTGATATAGAAATGTATGGGAATTTGCCTATACCATGGTACATAAAAGTAAATGGTGATGTTTAATAGCACATAAATAACTAAAATGAGACAAGCTTCCAATATTTGCCATAAGTTAAAATAATTTTTTTGAATCAATTTAAATAGTTTTTCAAATAATGAGTACACTTACTATTTCTAAAAGCTCTGCTAGGCAAAACAAATAGCAAACTGTTCTGTTATTCTAAAATATTTAACTTTTAAAACAATTTAAATCAAGTATCAACCTCACAGGGCGCATTCCTTTACTTTTTGCGGTTTTGTCTTTTGATTAATAATATTATTTTGTTTTTAACAATAGCAGTTTTATAAATTCTACTTCAAGTATAAGCATAAAAAAAGAATATAATAAAAAGCAATTTTTTGATGTTACTTATAAATTATGTGAACAAAACATATATCTACGACGCGACGTTATGTCTAATTATATATATAACGAAAACTTAATCAATTAATAATGAAGTTCAATATTATTATTCAATATAAAAAAATTGCAAGAATTTACAACCAAAACTTAAACATGGCATGTAAACAAAATTATAGTGTTAATTATATAAGTAGTATAGAAACATGTGTTTTTACCAAAAATTAAAACGTTTATTTTTGCGCAATTGCACATCAGCTGTAAAAATGTATTAATGCCGATCTTAGGGGGACATCATCAGCTATTTTGTCACCAAATGTGATGCCTCCAGCTTGAATACTGCAATAAGAAATCTACAATTGTTAGAGCCGAATGCACGGATGTAATTGACACTCGGTTATGCAGCATCTGTTTGAATTAAATTCCTATGTAGTGAATCTGAATCATATTCAATTTCACTCAGTTGGAATCGACATCTCCTAGTTGATCAATTATTTACGGACTTTGGCTGTTACAAAGATGCCAATCTTTCGTTAACAGAGGAGCTTAACAGCGCTGTAGCCAACTAAAATACCAAATTTGAACAGTGCCAAATTGAGTATAACAGAAAATCAAACAGCTGTCAGCGGGTTTTTAATCGGGTTTCTGTTAAAATTTGACGCAGTTTCAGATGGATTGATAGTGTAACGACTTGCATTACCGACTTCGCTGTTATGATAAATGAAGAGGCTCTTAGGTTTGAGCCACCGTGATGGTAAGGGTAAAACAAAATTTAGTATACCCCGAATACATAAAATGGTTAAAAGGGGTATAACAGTTTTGTGCAAAAGTAGGTACCAGGCAGAAGGAAGCATCTCCGACCCCATAAAGTATATATATTATTGATCAGCATCAGCAGCCGAGTCGACATAGCCATGTCCGTCTGTCCGTCCGTCCGTATGTATGAACGCGTCGCTCTAAGTCTAAGTCTAAGAGACTATATGAGCTAGAGACTTCAGATTTTGAACATAAGCTAAACTAAGTCCAAGGCAGAACAAGTTTGCTTTCGATTTTAGATTTTCGATAACTATTTCCGTTTTCGATATACACATGTGATTTATAACATTAAAATCGTAAATATCGAAAATGTGAGACACATTTTGGAAACTTTTAACAAAATAATAAAAATCTGTGAAAATTTCATAAAAATTAATTGAGAAACACCAGATTTATTGAAGATTAAAGTTTAGTCACTGATACATACAGACAAAGGCTGTGCGCCTTAAGTATAGGGTTCGGGGTATCTCCTAGTCGGGAAATCTCGACTAGAGAATTCTTACTTGTTCAAGTTTAATCACGTTCGCACTCTATTTGTCGCACGCAAAATTTTCTTCCTTCAAATCGGAAAATAATTTATCTTTTACAGTCTTTGAGCTGGAGTCACAAAATTTGGTAGGAACATAGATATCGAAAAGTGTTGCGTTCATCCGAATGGACAGACAACATGAAGGACATTGCACAAAACCGATGTACTTTTCCACTTTCGGTATCAGACTATAAAACAACTTAATAAACGTTTGGCTTTTGTCGGTTAGTTGTATTAAGGCATCAATTCAATAACTTAATACATGGGCATTTCTCTGGTGTCGATCGTGACGGTCGTACGCATTGCAAGTGGTAAAAAGGTCAAAATAAGACGGATTTTCAAAATTCCTTTTTCACTGTATTGTTGCTCTTGATTAGCCCTAAAATTGGTGCTAAGGTCGATTTTAGGAAAAAACGGACGCGTACGAACGTGACAAAAACAGAGTGGTTTTCGCGACGAGCAATTCAAACTCAGACTTCAGCAAAAGTAAAAGCACTATTTTGATGCGGTTAAATGATAAATGTTTTGCATTAAATACCCTTTTAAATGGCTATAATTTTACCCGAATACGATTTGTACTTTTTTTTAAATTCAATTTAATCCAGGTACGGTCGTTACGTAACGTTCGTGACATTTTTTCCATCAAATCGGAAACTAATTTATCTCTTACAGTTTTTGAGCTAGAGACACAAAATTTTGTAGGAAGATAGATGGTGACATAAATCAAAGATTTGCATCAAAAATTTGGATGCCACGAACACCTCTGCCGCCCAAATGTCAATGCATTACGTCTCTCATTACGAACATTTATCATACAAAAACGTGCAATAAAACAGAAATTTGGCACTTGATCGACTTTGCGTTTGAATATATCTAAAACCATTACAATTATGGTAAAACAACAAACTTTATTAGACTTTGCGCTTTTTTTTTTTTTGCTGTGGTTGACTTTTTGTCAAAATGCCCATATGCGCGTTTCGTTGACGCTTTGTGCGTCTATACATACATACTCTGTGCCGTATGTATGCCATAGACTACAGAGCAAACAATAGTCAACTGGGCATAAACTCAATTATGGCGGCAAACACGAAAAGTAAACAACGAAGCCAAAGTAAAAACAAAATCATAATAATTAATAATTATAATTTGCAGCCAATTACTTTATTCACAATACTGCCCGTAATTAAGTGTCAGCGACTTTTTTACTGCTGCCATACTAAAGTGGCGCAAAAGTTAACAATTTCACCAAAATGTCAGAAATTCATGTGTCAATGCATACAAAATATTTGTGGTGCTCAACAGCTCCGTTTCAGCGTTTCATGTTTCACATTTACGGTGACTGTGCTTCTGCTGGATCAAGAAAAAATGACATTTAAAAGTTTTAAATATATGTTTGGGAGTCTTGCGCTTCTAAATAGTTGATGATTCCACAGTTATAAATGAGATAATTACTGGTTTATTTTATCAAACAAAACCAGTTTAAATTACTTTTGTTTGCGGCGGCCATTAATCAGATGTTTTCATTATTTTTTGCACAAACATACACCAAATATACCGAAAAATACTGAACATCGATAGCAAATATCGCTTAAATATCGTGCTCTTCCCATCATTACTTTGATGAAACATGAAACACTTTTTGTGTGTTTTGGTGTTTCATCGTTTTAAGACATTTTTTTATGCAAGTTATTGTTGCGGGACCTTTCAACTATGAAACATGAAACGATGAAACGAGATGTTAAACACCCTTAATGTTAAATTTTTACGAAACGAACGTCTACGTTTTTTTTTGACACTTTGATACTGAAAGTATCATAGTATATTAATTTTGTGCAATGTCCGTCATGGTGTCTGTCCGTCCGTCCGTCCGTCTGTCCGTTTGAACGTACCTTTTTTCGACACCCGTAAAGCTAGAGACTTGAAACTTTGCAATTATGTTTGTCTATAGGCGAGACGGATAAAGTGTCAAGATTGGTGTGCCACGCCTACTAGGAGGCTGGAAAATCGATAAATTCTGTAACTGATAACCGATGAAACCATATATTTCTCACATTCTTAAAGCTAGAGTTACCAAAATTTGCACGCAGATAGCAAGTCATGTCCCTGAAAAAACTGCATCTAAATTTTGAATGCCACAACCACTCCTTCCACCCCCATCCTCCCTGCTACTTGAAATTGGAAACGACTATAGTTTTTACATTTTTTGAGCTAGAGGCACAAAATTTGCTGTCAAGATAGGTAATGACGTTCTTCAAAAAACTGAAATTTGGATGCCACGACCACACCCGGCCCACTCCTTTGCAAGCAGACTCCTTACCATCCGTTCTTTTACTGGTATCAAAGTTTTCCTCAGTCGGTTACGTCCGACTGCAATGTTTTCACTTGTATATATATGAAGTTTTACTGTACTGCTTGTCATGCGTACTTTATTTATATTTTTTTTCTTTTTATTATTTATTGCATTTTATTCCTAGTGCTACAAGTGGGAGTACTTAAAAATAAGTGCACTAGTCACATTTAAATAATCCTAAAAAAAATTTGAACAGAAATAGTACTAGGCTTAAAGGGGAAGTGTATGCTTGCATCTTGAGTTTTGTTCACAGCGCCTTAACATGAAAAATTCTTGTTACCAGTCTTTATGTTAACTGGTCGCTGCTAGTTGCGGCTGTGGTTTCCCATTCTTCATGTATTTTCCTGCAGTTTAAAAGATTCTGTACCCAGGTGTAAGCCGCTTCCTCTGTGGCGACTTCTCTAAGGCTGTCCAGTATGGCGTCCGTCGACACTTTATTAAATGCGCCTGAGATGTCCAAGAATGCGCCCAGTGCGTCTTCTTTGTAATGCTCTATTGTTGCTACAAGAGAATGGAGCGCAGTTTCCAAAGATTGGTTCGGTTCGAGTAGTGTGGCCGTATTCTCTCTTATATGGACGTCCAACAGAATCTCTAGTGTTTTTAGAATTTCCCTACCTTGGGCAGAAAAAATACACTCGCTGTCCTCCAGGCTACAGGCACATATCCATATCGTAAAAATTCCAAGTATATTTCTTTTAGCCACGTGGTGATCATAGGCTTAAACTTTTGCATTTATGACTTTCAAAGGGGTCTATGGCCCGCAGGATCCGTTGTGTTGTTATGATCTATGATCATGTACTTCTGCCCTTGTGTTATAAGAACTGTTTGGTGTCGAGTTGGTGGCTTCCTTACAGCCTGGGAAATTTGCATGTAGGAGCACATTTACCGCATCTTCGATGTTTTCCGTCCAGCGACAATTCTCCGTTTGTAGTTGGCATTGCACTGTCTGTTGGCGAGCAAACAGTTTCCTTAGCTTTGCGGCTTCGGTCGCCTTTTCTATGCCTGAACAGAAAGTACGCCATGCATCTTTTGGCTGTTGGAACTCTTTTCTTAAATTCTCGAGATCTGATTCTATACTTGTTCTATACTGGTTCTTCTTCCGCTAGCTTGGTGAGTTTGAAGAGATCCTGTACTTCTTTACGTTGTCCCTTGAGTTCTGAGGTCCACCATGGCGCTTAGTGCCTCTTTTACTCCTAGGATTGTCCGCATGATTTGTAAAAGGCTTGTAACAGACTTTTATTAAGTGCCATCCAAGGATTTCTCTAATTTATCTGTTGTGGTGTTTTTTTAAGGTAATTGTGGTAGATTTCTTCAATCCTCTTTTTCGAATATTATCCAGTCTGTAATCTCGGGTTTCTTAATGTGTTTTTCTTGTTTGAGCACTCGAAATTTACTCGGAATTGAATATACGTGTGGGAAGGAGTATTTTTGTTGCCGACGCGAGAGTGAAATCTAAGGAGGACCTATATTAGTTGGTCTATCTTAAGATTAGTTTGTAATATGACGCCTAGTAGTGTCTGACCTGTATCGTTTGCGTCAGTGCCGATGATTATGGGCTGATTTTTTCATTCACCGACCGTCCAACAACGCGGACATCGCAGACCGTTTCAAGGAGGTGATGCACGCTAAGCTTTCCGTCATTGACGAGAGAGCTAGTGCAGAAGCGAAGTGGGACGGCATGCAACACGCGATCAACAGCGCTGGCACGGAGGTTTTGGGCACCAAACCGAGAGAAAGGAAGAAGTGGATTTCCGACCGGACGTGGTCGATGATCGAGGAGCGTCGTAGACTGAAGCGTCTAGAACTTGGAGCAACAAAGGAAGAGCAACGACATGCAGCGAGGGAAGCGTATCGAGCGAAGAGCCGCGAAGTCAAGGGCAGTGCGAGATGTGACAAGGGTAAATGGTTGAGCAGGCTAGCGGATGATGCCCAACAGGCTGCTAACTTGCACAATATGCGATACCGGCAACGCAAGGTAGCCACTCAGTTAGGGCGATTGATGGACGGCTCCTTACCAATATCGAGGAGCAGACGGAAAGGTGGTCGGAGCATTTCGAAGAGGTGATCAACCAACCCCCTCCGGTGCTATCGCGTAGCCCTTTCGGCATACCACCAAATCGGGTCTTCAACACGACCGTCCCAAAAAGACGTGAAATCGCAGATGCCATCAAGAGACTGAAGAGCAACCAAGCACCTGGACTGGAATTGCTAAAAGTCGACACTGATGGCATCACGTCAATGCTGCAGCCGATCATTCAGCACGCCTAGGAAACGGAGTCCTTTTCGAGCGAATGGAAAAACGGGAAGATCGTCAAGCTCCCAAAGAAAGGAAATCTCACGTATTGCTCCAACTGGCGAGGAATAACACTGCAGAACACGGTGAGCAAGATCATGTCATCCACCAACGTCTCAGCAGCGTCCTGGAACGAACGCTCCGAAGGGAGCAGGCAGGCTTCCGTCCTGGCAGACGGACCATGTCAACACGCTCCGACTGATCGTTGAACAAGCGAACGAATGGCAGACGCCCATCTATTTCCAGTTCGTCGACTTCGAACTAGCCTTCAAAAGTCTGGACCGGAACACGATGTGGGACGTTCTATATAACCTAGGAATCCCGGACAAGCTGCTGAACATCATCCAGTCGATGTACCGAGACGTGAAATGTCGAGTGGCTCACCACGGCACACTTGGACGCGAGTTCAACGTTGCATCAGGTGTGAAGCAGGGTTGCCTCCTCTCCCCTTTCCTATTCCTACTCGTCTTTGACTGGGTCATGAAAAAGGTAAATAACCTACGCAGAGGTATTTTCTGGAAACACCAATCCATGACCCGACTCGAAGACCTGGACTACGCCGACGACCTGTGTCTGATGTCGCACTCCAGGCAAGTGCTGGCGGAGAAGTTGGACAGGCTGGTGTACTACGGGAAGCAAGTCGGCCTGAAGGTCAATGTAGCAAAGACCAAGGTGATACGACTGAACACAGGACCCAACGATGCACTGCTGCTAGTTGAAAGCGAGCCGATAGACGACGTGGAGAGTTTCTGCTACTTGGGATGCATGCTAGCAAAAGATGGGGGCGCCAGCATGTGTGTGGAAAAGCGAATCAAGAAGGCACGCCAAGCGTTCGGAATGCTGAACGGACTGTGGAGAACATCCCACCTGACGCTCAATCTGAAGCTGCGTTTCTTCAGGTCGAATGTCCTGTTCGTCCTTCTCTATTGCAGCGAAACATGAAAAACAACAGCTTCCATATCGAGGATTCTGCAGGTATTCGTCAACAAATGCCTCAGACGCATACGTATTCGGTGGCCTGTGATTATCAGCAATGACGAGCTATGGCGCAAGGCACACATGGAGCGAGTAGAGCTGACGATCCCCCGAAGAAAGTGGAATTGGATTCGCCATACACTCCGGAGACGCAATAACATCGCGGCAGAAGCCCTGGACTGGAACCCGCCGGGCAGACGGAGGCAAGGACGGCCAAAGAACACGTGGAGGCGGTCAATCGAAAGCCGAAGGCAGCGGAAGCCGAATACACCTGGCAGCAAGTGAAGGCACTGCCCCCAAACCGCGTGAGGTTCCGTTCTTTTGTTTCTGCACTATGTGCCTATATGGCATAAGTGGCAGAAGTTAGTAAGTAGATACCCTTCCTTACTAGGATCACGGTCCTTGCTCTACTTACTGTTGTCAGATAAAATATGTTGTAGTTCGGTATTCTCAGTCCAGAAACCCTGTTCACCGACGCTATCCAAGATTCTTAGGCGACTTAGGGACTTCGGCGGGCCCCATCTCGAGGGTCAACATAACCTCCGCCGATGCCAACTTGTGCTTATGGAGATTTATTTGGAGGATCCTCAGCTTCATAGCTATATTCGGTATCCTTTCGGTATGGGACCGCTTCTATGGTCTATTGGCTATTGGTTGCTTGCTTGACTTTGGCTAGGTCCTGCTTCACCTTACTCGCCTCCAGTGTATTTTCGCTCTTGTCGTCTGGGTGACGCTTTTTGAAACACAAGAACACGCTCCCTACGCTGATTTGTAGTGCCATTTCCTGGCCCTTGCTCGGCTACATAGATTAGTTTCCAATCAGCAGTAGGCACCTCCGGGTTTTGGCAGCGATGTAATTGCAGCTTTCGGTCTTTTGAACGACACGGGGAAAGAGTACTTTCGCCTTCGGCACATACTGAATACGAGTTCTGTCCACTACCTCTAGCTTGGCAACCCCCCAAGGTGCGTTCATAGCGGCCAAGTGACCCTCCTCAGGATGTGGTCACCCTTGCCACTTAGTACTTTTACGCTGGTTAGCCAACCCGCGCCATCAAAGGAGACAGGCAGCGTGCTCAATACGCCCATATGCTTCAGAAGCTCATTGAACAGCTGCGCCTCTGCCTTCTTCCACTGCTCTGGCTCCATTTGGCCGTAAGTGTCGCTCCGGTCGCTTAGCGCGACGACAAGATGTCGTCTTGCTATATCGCTGGCCGTTGGTTTGCAACACCCGGCCCACCACTGTCATCCCGCATGCACTCTTTGCAAGCAGACTCCCTACCATAAGTTCTTTCACTGGTATCAGAGTATTCCGCAGTCGGTAACGTTCGACAGCAACGTTTTCACAAGTTTGATCTGCATGTTCTTTAGCTTAAACCGAAATTTGCTTATGTTACGTGATCTCACGCTTTTGACGTAAGTAACTATATATTATGTTTATTATTTAGGTCTGGCTTATATTAAATTCTTGTACCCTTGTCAATCGTTTTGGCTGGACTGCTGAGCTTTTATAATTTTTGAGATATTTATATTGGCGTGGTTGAACATGGATATCTTTCTAAAATATATATATATATATATCTAACTATATATATATATATATATATATATATATATATATAAGTAAATGCATTCTTGCTCAGCAGCTGAGTCGATATAGTCATGTCCGTCTGTCCGTTTGGGTAAACGCGTCAATATTAGAGACTGAAAGAGCTAGATTTAAAACATTTATGTGGTGTTTAGACAGGGGTTGCGTTATGTGTTTTGCGTTAACTGCTAAAAAGCAGCTTGTTTTCCCATACAAATAGCATAGGGCCCTAGTGACAAAAAGTTGAGTTAATTTGGGATGCAGTTGCGTTTATTCGATTAAGTAACTTATACATTCAGTTGACTCACAAGTAACTGCCAACTTTCGTATATCGTTCGCAATATCACCACTAATTTATTTAATATAACTGTTTGCCGGCAAACATAAACAAAAAATTAATTGCAAATCATTCTCAAGATGTCGCAACAAAATGGTAAGGAATAATTAATTTTTTAAATATTATATGTATGTTTAAGCCATTTTAACTTAGTTACAGGAAATGATAAGAGATTTTTGTGGACTAGTGTCGCCACAAAAACGTTAATAGAGGTTTGGCAGGAGAATATCGATGGACTTCGGGGAGCCAGAAAGAACTCCCACATATACAAGGAAATGGCGGAGAAGATGAAAGAGTTTGGACCATCACATTTGGAAATAAAAAACAAATTGGAGAATATGACGAAAAGATACAGGCAAGTTAAAAAAACACTGATTAAAATTAATTGTTGTTAAATACTTATTTAAATATATGTATTTGCAGAGCTGAATGTGCAAAGGTGGGACCATCCGGTGGCACGCCCTCTACCTGGGAGTATTTCGAGGGTGTGTCCACTATTCTACATACGTCAGACACTGTGGGCTTCCATCCAATAGCCGACAGCCTAGGTAATATATAAAGTTAATGCTATTGCATATATTTAATATACTTACAATTCTTACAGACTTCTCGCGGCTAGTAGAAGAGGAGCCTAACAGCAACGATACGGACAACTCAATCACAGAGCCGTCGTGTTCGCGGCCAAAAAGAATGCGGGTCGACAACTCCGCCAAGTTGCTAGAAATAGAGGAGCGGAAACTGGAGGTTATGGAGCGAATGGCGGAGGACTCGGCCAAATTCCAGAAGGAGGTGTTAGATATTATAAGAGCTAGGCATACGGAATAGATTAAGTATATAATAGATTAAGTATATAAGTATAAGCATTAAGTAGGTATACATAGAGGAGTCAAACGCAAAAAATCCAATAGCCTAATTGGTAAAATTTGCGGAGGAGCCACCCTCATTCGGCTGCTGAAAAAAGCGAGCCGAACGCAAATTTTGACTAGATACAGACGGAGTGCCAGCAATTTGCTGTGTATACGTCTGTATGTCAGCGACAAGATCGCCGTTAGGTGTATATACATATGTATGAATGTTTCTGTATGCTGTTTGCTCTGAGCGGCTGTATATTGTGGAAGGGGGATAGCAGCAGCAGAGTGCGAACAACAACAACACATGTGCATTTTTTCTGTATTTGGTGGCTCCGAGCTCAACTGAAGCAAAAATCATTAGGGCAATGAATACCTAAATACACATATATATGTGTGTATGTATGTGCGCATGCATATTTTTTCAGTTTTTGGTGGCTCTCAAGTGATTTGGGATTTTGTTACTTTTCTAGCAACGCATATCAATGTGTGTGTGTGTGCATGTGTATGTTCATGTGCAGCACATTTGAATGTATGCGTAGCAATTGCCTTGGCTATTCTTGACCTGTCTCAATTTATATGATTTTTAGCAATTTTATAAAAAGTAAGGATAGCTTTAAAAATATTGTCATTAATTTATAATTTTTTATTAATTTTTTAAAAATCATCTGAATCATTAAGATGCATTGTCCATAGTTCATAATATTTCAAATATGAATTTATATATTTTAATATATATATGTATGTAATTATGTACTCTTGACCCTTAAAATTCATAATTTAATACATAATAAATGCCGACAGCCAATATTTAAAATTAAAATTTGGCGCGCATTTGTATCTGCCTACAAACACAGGCAATTTCTTTTTTGACTTTCTGGTCTACTACTCTTCGAGATATTAGCTATTGAAATTCTACGCTAACCTTGCCTTACTGCTTCGGCACTAGCATTCATATTGCCCAAGAAAACTTCGAACTCACTTGGGCATTCCCATGGCAGTTTCAGCTTCCGTTGCCAGTTCTCGCACACGGAGCTGTTGTGCATGTTACAAAAATTATGTAATGCAACAGCAAGCAATTATTTGGGAAGTTTTATCTATCCGATTATCCAATCCTTTCCCAATCCTCCTGAAGCGAGCCTTGAGATGGCCAAACGCGTTTTCCACCACACGCCTGACTCTAGATAAATGGTAGTTAAAGGCACGTTGCTGTGGTGTTGCTTCAACAGAAAATGGGTAGGGCTTCATAACGTTTCTGGAAAATTTAAATGCCGAATCTCCAAGAATTAATATGGGAACCACTACGCCATTAACTTCCTTTGCATTATTTTGAAGCAAGTCCGTGCTCATAAGCTTCGATTTTAGGCTGGAGGTTTCGAAGATTCTCGAGTCATGGCATCTTCCCGGACTGCCAACGCTAATGTAGGTGAATCTATAACTGTTGACATAAACAAGTATTGTAATATTCAAGATTTTAAATACGAAATGAATATAATCTTACCGATAGTCAACTAAGGCAAATAGCACGGTGGAATACTAGTCTGTCGCTTTGGTCGCACATTAATGTGGCAGCCATCTATGGGCGATATACAACTTAAACTTTGTTTATAATAGCATTTATAAATATCTTACCCATAGCCCCAAAGCATTGTGGAAAACCAAGGTCTTCAAACCCTTTAACACAATCTCTATTTTTCCTGGGTTAAGAAATTTGCCGGCAGATAGTCATCGGCAAGTTTGCTAATAACTTCAGGGCGAAATCAAGGAGGTTTAGGCACACAAATGATTTCGACACTCCAAAAGCCTTCCCACTGTGCGATACTCTGCAGACGATCCTAGCGTATACAGTGCTATGGCAATCCTTTTTTCCAATGGCACTGCCAAACGCCACGAAGTGTTCTTCTTCCTCATACCCGCGAGACGACCAACCAGGATATCAAATGCTTCCCTTTCTAAGCGGAAGCTCTCCTTAAAAAATGCGTCCGAATTATTTGGAACGTCACTCTCCCAAAAACATCCATATCGTGGCTTCGGTTATTTAAAGAAAAACAACAAAATGTTAATATAAAGTTATTGGCAAGAATTAACTATTTTTTTCTCACAAGTGTCCAAATGCTACGACGGCGTCCTGGGTAACTCAGCAAATCCAATGTTGTTGCAGACGTTCTCGCCATATTCATGCATTTTGTCAGCATTGCATTATTCTGCTCCATTGCACATAATAGTTCAAAAAGATTACTTGAATTCATATTATTGTTTTAAATTAATAATTTATTATCAGCGAAATCAAAACAAAGCAGCTGCTGCTCACTTCACTCTTAACGCAAAACGCACTTTTGTGCGTATAAACACCAATTCTGCGTTATGCGTTGATAACGATTTCGATAGCAAAACTCGCTGTAATGTAAACGCCACATAACACTTCTAACCCATAGGCAGTACAAGTTTGAATAGTGAAAACCTGTAAAAATTTAATCGAAACCAGTTTTTCTGCTCCGGTTCCAATTTGATAAACACCAGAGTGAAGTGCCTAAAACACCAAAAAAAAAATTATATCATAATTTACTCAAAAGACGCTTTGTGCAGTAAAATGCACATATATATGCACATATGAACACAATCTAACTATTTACAAATAAACAAAACTAAAATCACAGACGAACAACAGTAGCTTAACCCCGCTCAAGACAATGAGCCAGAACGACATTCGCTCTCAGCGACAGCTCGAG